>OU426990.1:83530840-84165743 GCA_911387755.1 Chrysotoxum bicinctum
AAAATAAATAAAATAAATAAAATAAATAAAATAAATAAAATAAATAAAATAAATAAAATAAATAAAATAAATAAAATAAATAAAATAAATAAAATAAATAAAATAAATAAAATAAATAAAATAAATAAAATAAATAAAATAAATAAAATAAATAAAATAAATAAAATAAATAAAATAAATAAAATAAATAAAATAAATAAAATAAATAAAATAAATAAAATAAATAAAATAAATTAAATAAATAAAATAAATAAAATAAATAAAATAAATAAAATAAATAAAATAAATAAAATAAATAAAATAAATAAAATAAATAAAATAAATAAAATAAATAAAATAAATAAAATAAATAAAATAAAATAAATAAAATAAATAAAATAAATAAAATAAATAAAATAAATTAAATAAATCAAATAAATAAAATAAATAAAATAAATAAAATAAATAAAATAAATAAATAAAATAAATAAAATAAATAAAATAAATAAAATAAATAAAATAAATAAAATAAATAAAATAAATAAAATAAATAAAATAAATAAAATAAATAAAATAAATAAAATAAATAAAATAAATAAAATACATAAAATAAATAAAGCTAAGCTTCTTGCTTTTATCGCTCATAACTTCATAATTATGTATTATAAACAAATATTTTTTTCCCGCTCCAAATTAAGTCATTTGAAAACAGCCATTGTATTTTTGAGTGTTCGTTAGAAAATGTCGTAATTCTGGTGTCCACGAAGCAAGGAATGCAATTGCTCTGGCGCTTAGGTAGCACAATCCAGGCGTTTCTCCAACAAACTTCAATGCCACCCAATACTCGGAAGCTACGTCCATTAGACGAATGCAAACGAAATAATGCGAGCTGTAATCAATTGTGCAACCGTATAGAAACACTGCACGATTCAAATCAACTTAAGAAGAAATCTTGCACTTCAAAGACTATCTCGTTGTTGATCTATGCGATTAGCTCTACGATTTCTCGTTTCTAATCTAGCGGTTTCACAGGCTGCCTCTCTTTGCCCTTGTGTTTGAGAAGCACGATGTAGGGCCCTACTTCTTGGCATACCAACGCGGCGCACTTCTAGTGCAATTTTTCGTTCTTCATCAGTTAATTGGTTCGCAATATTATGTAGCCTAATTGCATTACGGCTCCTTTGGGATAGATTAGATCTTTTTGGTCACGGAATTATTAATAATAATATTCACACATCAAAATAAATCACAGACAGCATTAATTTAAATAAATTACATGAACATTTTGTATGAGAGGGATTCCATATAGATTTCACTAAAGCAAGACGAAAGTTGAATCATCATCATCCGCTCGACAACCGGGTTCCGGTCCTGGTCTCTTTCAACAAGTCTCTCCACCTATCCCGGTCTCTAGCCGACGCCATCCAGTTGCGCACCCCAAGGCTTCGGGCGTCCTGGTCTACGCCATCTCTCCAGCGCAAGCATGGTCTACCACGCTGTCGTCTACCATAGAATGTACCACAAAGAACTTTCCGAGCAGGTTCCTCTTCGTTCATGCGAGCTAGGTGCCCTGCCCACCGGAGTCTATCGAGCATAATTTTTGTCACGATATCTGCTTCAAGGTAGATTGCGTACAGTTCATGATTGTACCGTCATGATTGTACCGTCTCCTGAATCGTCCTTCCTCACATATGGGGCCAACAATTCTCCTTAAGACTTTTCTCTCGAACGCAGCTAAGAGGTCGGAGTACCTTTTGCTATAAGCACCCAAGTCTCGGATCCATATGTGAGTACTGGCAGGACCATGGTCCTGTACAGCTGCAGTTATTAAGTTATGGTGAGATTTCTTGATATGAAGAGCTTTGACAGACTATAGTAATCTCTGTTGGATTTGAGAAGCCGCCCGCGTATTTCTTCTTCTATATTGTTATCGGCCGCTACTATTGACCCAAGGTATTTAGAAGATTGCACCACTTCAAATTCGTGCTCCGCTACCTTGATTGTTTGACCAACTGTTCCTCTCGCATTCGACGCCACCATGTACTTTGTTTTACCTTCACTAATGTGCAGCCCCAGATTTTGTGCCGCCTGCTCGATCTGGATGAAGGAATCGTGTACGGCTTGTTCGATTCTTCCGATGATGTCGATGTCGTCTGCGTAAGCCAGTAACTGGCTGGACCTGTTGACGATGGTCCAAACAAATAAATTCTGTTTCTTTCCTTAAATTACTGTGACCAACACAGTCGGAGGAAAACCTTATATAATCAACATAAATACTGGAAACTTTTTTTTTGTCAAAACCAAGATTTTTCGAAAATCATAACATAATACTCCTAACGATCCCTTCCAACGAATAGTGGAAGAAAAGTGAACACTACAATTTCCTCCCTTTTAGGTTTATTTTTCATGCATAACAACAGGACTATAAGACTTTTCTTAAATTCTTGTTAAATGATCTCAGTATTGAAGAAAAACAGTACCCGGGGAATGATTTTGTTCTAAGAATATTATCCTTAATTACCCATTGCAAAATAGGGGACACTCTGTATACAAAGATGGACTTAAATTTTCGTGATTATTGAGAGAGGTATAGGTTCATTTGGGGTCAAAAACCATTTTTGAGAATTTAAGAATTTCTTATTAATTTTATTGCATATTAATATTCAATATGTTTATAACAAAAAATGTACTTCATGAATTATTAACATTTGCCTATTTTTAATTGCGACCTATAGGTACTATAAGACATGTTATGCATTCGTAAAAAAAATCAAACTCGAGATTTTGATCAAAGTTGACATTACGATGATAGAGAAGACCAAAAAAGAAGGTCTCGCAATTCTGTCTGTCTGTCTGTCGCTTCGACTACAGCTAAACGGCTCGGCCGATTTTCTTCAAACTTGTTAAATATGGGTTTTAATTTTTTCCCCTGGATGTTTTTTCTTTTTTTTTTAAGACCCAAAATAACGAGAGGAACATTTGGTCAAACAATCAAGGTTGCGGAGCACGAATTTGAAGTGGTGCAATCCTTTAAATACCTTGGGTCAATAGTAGCAGCCGATAACAATATAGAAGGAGAAATACGCGGGCGGCTTCTCAAATCCAACAGAGCCTACTATAGTCTGTCAAAGCTCTTCAAATCCAGAAATCTCACCATAACTTCAAAACTGCTGCTGTACAGGACCATGGTCCTGCCAGTACTCACATATGGATCCGAGACTTGGGTGCTTAGCAAAAGGCACTCCGACCTCTTAGCTGCGTTCGAGAGAAAAGTCTTAAGGAGAATTGTTGGCCCCATATGTGAGGAAGGACGATTCCGGAGACGGTACAATCATGAACTGTACGCAATCTACCTTGAAGCAGATATCGTGACAAAAATTAAGCTCGGTAGACTCCGGTGGGCAGGGCACCTAGCTCGCATGAGCGAAGAGGAACCTGCTCGGAAAGTTCTTTGTGGTACATTCTATGGTAGACGACAGCGTGGTAGACCATGCTTGCGCTGGAGAGATGGCGTAGACCAGGACGCCCGAAGCCTTGGGATGCGCAACTGGATGGCGTCGGCTAGAGACCGGGATAGGTGGAGAGACTTGTTGAAAGAGGCCAGGACCGGAACCCGGTTGTCGAGCCGATGATGATCATGAAAATAACGGTACCATACAAATTTTTTTTGGAATTTTATAAATATTTTTTTTTCTCAAAAACTGTCCGACAGATTTTCCTTAAAAAAATTTAAAAAATTTCATTTAGTCAAAGCTAGGTAATGGTCGAAAAAAAAAATGTACAAGAAATGGTTATTTTTGTTACCCCCTTGGAACCATTTTTTTGGTTTCTGATTTTTTCAAAAACGGTACAACCGATTTTGATCATTTTTTAATGCTTAAGCTCCCCAGCAGTTTAAATATTATTGTGTATTCAAATTTTCCAAATTTTTTTTTTGGATTTAAAAAAAAAATTCAACATTTTTTGAGAACTCAATATTTCAAAAACCCAATGACCGATTTTTTTAAAACATGATTAATAAAAGCTTCTTTAAATTCGATATCTCAAAAACGGCTTAATATTTTTTTTTTGTAAATTTTATTTTTATTCGAACAATAATAAAAACTTTAAATTGGCGTACCAAATTTTTTTCTTAAAAATGTATTAAAAATTTTGTATATAAAAGCTTATTTTTTTAAGAAACAAATAAAACCAATTGCAATTTTTGTTCTTGTATAAACTAATATTTGCTTGAAATACATGGCAATGGCATACTGTTTTTAGCTCCAAGCTCCAACTACTGAAGGATTTGTTTTAGTCATTTAAAAACTGAATTTTATGCTTATGAACAGTTTTCTCTAATAATATTTCATTAATTTATTTTTTGGAATTCTTAGTCTTTTACATAAAACCAAGTCCGTGCGACCTAGTTGTGCATTTTATTAAAAAAAGACATTCAAACGCAATTCCCTATACGAATATATATTGAAACACGCAAAAATGGACTTAATCCACTTTCAAACACAATGGTCCAATTATTGTGCTTTCTGACAGCTGATCAAATCATTATTATGAAGCATATTTATCGAGCAGAAAGCTTTTAAGCGTAACAGTGCTAAAAATTGTTGAGGAACTCCATTATAGGCTAGGGCCTTGCATTAAGCTATTTAAGAGCTGTTTAAGAACAATAAAATAACATTTATCTCCAACGATGTTAGATACTTGGGTCACTATTTGGAATTTTTTTGTCAACTTTCATTTAGCGTTTACTAAATTAAAATTTTAGATAGTTTTTGAGAAACAAAAATTTTTTAAATTTTGATGAAAATTGTATAGCAGGTACCGTTATTTCTGATTTATGATACTTGGGAAAACCAGAGACATGTAAAATTAAAAAAAAAGTTGGTTTTTGCTTATTCCGTTTTTGGTTTTTGGGTAAAAAAGGAGTTTTCTGATTTTGGGCACGTTTCTAACTGCAGTTGACAATAAGAGTGGTTTTCCAAGAATTTCTCAATGTCAATGAAGATATGAAAATTATTTCTGGTTAAGTGAAGTGATTGAATTAAATTCAATTAAAAGCTCAAGTGACGTAAGATGCTGCCGCACTCTTCTAAAATGCAAATACTGGTCGATGTTTACCGACTCTTATAATTAAAAGACTGTGAATTTTTTTATTGGATTTCTGTGTATGGAGAAGAATGAAAGAATTTGTTTTTTCAACCAAAATAAAAAATATATGTGAATTAGAAGACCGCATTACCGAAGCGTCATCAGAAGTGAAGCAGCAGTTATCAAACTTGTCATTGAGTTTTATTTTTATTATTGTTACGTTTATTTAAAAAAAAATACTAAACATTATCATGCATTTTCTGGAGAAAATTGATCCCAAAGTCAAAAATTACCATGGGCAGGAAAAACAGAACATGCTAGAAACTGGCTTTCTAAAGATGCTAGTATTTCTCCTAAAAACAAAGGCCTAAATTAAGTTTCTACCGTTAGTCCCAACAGTGCAATTACCGGTAACAAGAGTCAGAGTACACCAAAGTAAGCCTTTTCTTAAATCCCCGAAATATGATACTGTAGAACGATTTTTTTTTCTTAGAATATATCCAAGAACCACGCCCTAAAATATTATGCACGAATTAAGGGACACCCTAAATATGTTGCAAAAATATAATGAAATAAAATTATAAGTATATATTATTATAAATAATACTTTTAAAGATTATAACAAGACTTGTCAAAAATAATGACACGATCCAGTCCATTCATCCATTTTGAATTAAGATTTTCTAGCATGATCTTCACGTTTTATTTAATCTCTTAGTCGTTTAAAGACAATTTCTGTTGGGATTTTTGCATTAATAAAGTAGGTATCCATCCAATATTTTTAAATAGTGCAAATCAACTTTTGCTTTCCTCTTCTATTTTGATTCTAGTGAATATCCAAGTATATGCAAACCAGCATTTAGGGAGCAAAAAGGCGATAAATCAGTTAAAGCTGGGTAAATATATCTTAAATTTTGCACTACAAGCATTTTAAACAGGTTGTGTGCTATAGTTTTACATTTAAGTTTTATAATAATTTCATATTCACAACTTACATTACTTTATATAAGTAGATATTTTACACGTTAATTTTTATTAAAAAAAAATTTTATTTAAAATTCAAACGGGCAGCGATTCTGCCTTATAGATTAAAATTGACAATTTGTTCTTAAAAATTAAATCTTAAATACTATTTTTCTACTTAATCAGCACTACAGTTGTTTCTTCGTTCCCACTATGGTGTTCGATATTGTTTTGCTGAATTTTGATTCCTCAGAATGTCATGAGAATGACAAAAGCAAAAACATCAGCAGTTTGTTGTTCATTTCATGGGAATGATAAAAGTCAAGCATCAGCGGTTTTATATTTGAATGTTTGTATGTTTGTGTCTTTAACTTATATAAAGTCTTAAGTTTCTGGTAGTTATTTTTAATTCTAGGCTTTATTTCACGGAGCACATCAATATAATCAACAAGAAGGCCAATTCTGTAATGTCAACTAATGGGCTAGAGCTATTAGGTTTCCTTAAATTACGCTCGCTCTTTGCAACCGCTAAGTTTGATTTATATGATATCCCTTTTACCAAGTCCCTTAAAATAGCGTTGAAAGGCTTACAATGGCTCGATACTTTCAACGATTATTTAAATTGGATTAGACTTTTTCAGAATCATGGGTTAATAATGATATTGTGTTTGTCCATCAACTGATAACTCGTGTTAGCAAGCACTTGATTGGATTTCATCAATATCATACACTCATGAGCTTATGTACACATTGATTGGATCTTCATTCAAAATTACATGTATAACAAAAACAACACAACGCCCAGTTTTGTTTGTATTTATTGTTTTACATGTTATTTTGAAAACAAAATCCAATCCGGATCAGATCAGGGGGAAAATAAAACACAGCTATTATTGTATTGGTAGTTTTCTTTAAGCTACCTTTGAGTTCTGTATTTTGAGATACTTAAAAGAATATAATACTTTAAGAATTTGAGGGATTCCTTTTTTCTAATGTTCACAAACGGGTGCTCGAAGATATTATAATATAATTGTTTTCAAAATTTCTGTCAAAATGGTGATATTTGATATTAATCCCAGTTTACAAGCTCATTTCCAAGTTGTCTTGAAGCATAAAAATAAAATTCTTGACCTTTGAAATTAGTTTTTCACTTTAATTTTACTATCATACGCATTAACATCTTATCCTGAAGTATTGGGTCATGGATTCTAGACCATTTTATTGCAGTATTGGAAATAAAGATATATCACTCTAGCCGAAAACAGCATTAGCAACACCAATATATGCCCACAACCAACGTTTATAACCATGTGACAGATTTTATCACCGATATGAATATTCTTACTGCGCTATAACACCCTTTTAATTTAAAACTGAGCTGACCTTTTACAAATCAACTACGATAATACTTATATACACACACATTCATTGGGCTAACAAAATTTCATGAATCACTAATCCTACACACATCGGTTGCTCTTTTCTCCGAAATAATCATCATACGATGCTCTCATTCTCTTTATATTGGTCCTTTCATAGATTGAATGACCAAACTTTCCCGATTCCGTCATGATGTTTACAAACGAAGGACTCCTGTGTCACACGTACACACACACAAACAAAACCAATCCTCTATTCTAGATACATTCATGAAGCTCTAGCTGCTGAAGAAGAATTAAATCGATTGCCAGGCTCCATAGATCCTCCAAGCAAATATATACATAGAGGTGGGCTTTTGGAGTTGCAAACTAAAAAAAAAAAAAATAGTAAGTTTTCTCCGTCAATGAAACACGTAGTCTTTCGGTTTCGGTTTAGAGTAGCAGCCACCATCGCCACCAAACCTTTAAAATGAGTCATACGCCAAGAGAAAAGCAAGAGAATTGAAAAATCCTTGACTGATAACATTTCCACACACAAACAAAAAACAGCTCCTCGCTTAGGAGATGCTTCTTTTGGGCAAGTTCTTTGAAAATATTGCTACTGCTGCTGTGTGTGGGTCGTCGGAAAGACGTATAATATTCAGCTTCTTTGGAGAAGTTTTGGCACAAGTTCAGACATTCAGGATATGAAATTTATAGAATCACATTGATTCATTGAGGCAAAGGATATGAGAATGAATGTGGCATGATTCTATATTGCAAGATGTGCGGTTGCTAAGTAGGGAAAGGGAGTTTCAAAGCTAGAGCCCTTTAACTCCCGCCCTTTTGTCCTTCTATAGAATTACATTTTACATAGTGGGAGTCGCTAGTAAAAAAAATCTATCACAATAAAAAAAATATTATATTGTACCATACTAAGCGAGGACGGCTTCACCCTTGTTTTTAAATGAAAATTGTGTGGGTGATTAAACATTGATCCAAAGCAAAATTAAAACAAAAAGAAACCCGAAGAATGTTATCACCTTTTGGTGTTGCTTTAGTCGAAAACGCTGAATATTCTGCACTGAAAAAAAAAATATTTCTTTAAGCTTCATCAAAAATATAACGGATCAATTTGAAATCAAAAAGTATCCTTTTTATGCACGCACTTAAGGTATTGTGACTTCCCTTAAAATGTTTGAACAGGCGTTTAGGATTTCGTAATGTCGCAATGGCAGGAAACATTGACTTGGGTAAAGCATTCACATTCGTCTAGTGCAGCTAAAAAAACAATCTCTGATCTTAGCTGAACGTTCGAAGTAATGCACGAGTATTAAGTTTGAATTGATATTGATTTAGATGAGCAATGCAACTGGTTATTTCACTAGAGCATTATTCACAAAAATGACGGCGCTTGAGAGATGCAAATGTTATAATTGTATTCCCTCTCATATTTAGAGTTCTTTTTTGGATTCTATCCAGGATATTCAAGTGAGTTATTGGAGCACCGGCCAAATATGGGGAATATACTCAAGTTTTGGATGAATATAGGCCTTATAGTAAGATCGATATCATAAAAGAAGAACAATTTTTTTTATCGTCAAGTCAAACCTACAAATATAGTAGTCATCTTGACGAACGTTAAATAAGTGATTATTCTACACAAGGGGTTCTGTGATGCACAAGCTGAGGGCGAAAAGCTGTTTTGTTTCTTCAGTGCAAGTGCCGGTCATGCATAGCAATATTTCAGGTGCGTTCTGTTCCAACTAGAGGACACCGAATTGAGTTTTTGAAGTATTAAATTCTACTATAGGACTATTCTAACGAGAATTTAATGAGCTTAACAATTTCCTGAATTAGAAGTTTTAGATAAAAGATCATTAGATCATTGCTGGATATTAGAAAGACGTTCGGATATAAAACCGTGCCCTGTGGCACACCAGACAGAATGAATATCAGATTTAAGATCGTACAAAAGAACTCCTATTGAAGAGTTCCAATGAAGATATTTATGCTCGCATTTTCGTTAAAAAAGCTTGTTGTCAAAATATATAAAATGCTTTTGAAATATCGAGTGCATTAATCTTATTTTCTCCAAAATGATGTAAATATTTGTTCCATTGTTCGGTGATATATATATCTGGTAAGTATCATAACACTCTGAAGGAACTCATACAAAATACTTTAAACAAGCTTACTACCTGGGCAGATCAATGTGGACTCGGTGTCACCCCTCACAAAACTGAACTTGTCCTATTTACCAGGAAATATAAAATCCCACACATAAACCCTCACTACATCAAAGGTATTCCGCTTAAATTTTCAGACAAAGCTAAATATCTGGGTCTTATTTTGGACAAGAAATTAAGCTAGAAGCCCAATATACAAGAGAGAATCAACAAAGCCAACATAGCTCTATTATCTTGCAAAAAAGCCGTAGGTAACAAATGGGGTCTACAAACTCATATAACACACTGGCTATAGTGGCTATACATCTCAGTCATTATACCGATACTGACATATGGAGTGACACAGTGGCAGTATGGTGGACTGCTCTGGAAACAGAAACAATCCGCGATAAACTCAGCAAAGTCCAACGAACAGCCTGCTTAACCATGAGTAGAGCTCTCCGCTCAACTCCCTCCTCTGCACTTGATGTTCTGTTTCATCTCATACCCCTAGATATCTTTAGCAAACAATCGGCCGCCAGTTCAGACATTCGATTTAAAGCCTCCTCGCAGTGGATCAATAACGATATTGGCCACTCCACTATACTGAACTCGTTCAGATCCCTACCAAGTAACGTCGTTTACACCACCCCTCATCCAAAATTTAATAAAAACTTTCCAGTATCCATCCCTTTCAGGTCTACCTGGGAAAATGAGTCACTGAGTAGACGAAGCGATTCATTTCTACACAGATAGATCTAAAACCGATGACGGGGTCGGTGGAGGCGTATACTCCAAAAGATTAAATCTTTGTCTATCTTTTCGTCTTCCCAATCATTGTATCGTGTTCAAGGCAGAGCTTCTAGCAATAAAAGAAGTCCTCTCTTGGCTAAAAGAAAACGTTATATCGACTACCGATACACGTATCTTCTCAGACAGTCAAGCTACCTTAAAGTCACTGGACTCTGTCTCCATTAACTCACAAACAGCCCAAAATTGTCGATCATCTCTGGTGGAGATGTCAAAACAGTTTAACATTCACCTTATATGGATCCCGGGGCATAGAGATATTCCCGGAAATTGTAAAGCCGACGAACTTGCAAGAAACGGAACAATCTTACCTTTGTTGGCTACCAAATCGAACATCGGTATACCCCAAGCTTCTTGTAAATTTATGCTAAAGCATGATACCATGAAGAAAGATAACCACAGATGGACCAGCACCCCAACTTGCCGGTCTACTAAACTAATTTGGCCATTGTTTGATGTTAAACACTCAAAACAACTAATTTCTATTGATAGATTCTATATTAGCTCCGTTATAGGTGTCCTTACTGGACACTGCCTAATAGGAATACATGCTTTCCGTCTTGGAGTTCCTGTAAATGATTTTTGCAGAAGCTGCATGGATCAAGAAGAAGAGGAGTCAGTTCCTCACCTTCTATGTTCTTGTCCTGCCCTAGCGCAAAGACATAGACTCCACTTGGGAGACTACTACTATAACGATCCTAGTGATCTAAATAATTCCGACATTCACTGTCTCAAACGCTTCATTGTTAGCACAAAATGGTGATTTCTGAGATCCTTGTGGTATCACAACCTACCAAATAATGGTCTTAGTGTCTTGACCTTTTCCGGTCAGCAGCCACCTTAACCTAACCTAACCTAAGCTCGGTGAGATATATCATCAGATCACCAGTGGAACCATTATTAAAAAATCCATACCGCCGGTTAATTATATGCTTTTGTTCTTTAATATATTTCTGGAGCTTATGATTTATCAGCATTTCCATGACTTTGGATAGTTAGAAAGGATAAAAGATTCGCCTTTTTTAGTGACAGGCAGTAGAGTAGGCAAGATGGAAATGATTATGTTTTAGTTTTTCCAACGTTCAATAAGAGCTCTTCAGATCAATGGGAGCTAAACTATTTGGATAAGCGGATTTGTTTATATTGCGATCCTTCAGTACTCTTGAAACTGTACGGGTGCGAAAGAATACTTGTCCCATAAAATCGTTTATGCTCCCAACTAAAGGATAAGTCATGGTACTTTCTGGGAGCGTTGAAATAACAGCTAACTGTGATCTAAGCAAATTGGCTTTTTTCGTGAGCTGACAAAAGAAGCTTTATTGAGGCATACCGTAGGAACCGAAGAGAAAGTAGTATATTATGATTTTTTGTCTTGCTGAATTATATTACTTTTATATTTTATTTAATATGGTTAAAAACTTTATTCGTAAAGTATTCTCATTTAGCCATAAGACCTATTTTAATAATAATATAATAAGGATACAAAATATATTAAGAAAAAACAACTATCCAATTAATATAATCAAAAAACTTATTTCATCAGTTAAAAACGAAAATCTACAAGCCAAAATTATTTCACCTCAAAGATTTGACCAAAGTAACTACAGCTTTCTATCTAATAATGATGTTCGGACAAAAGATTCATCAGATACAGATAAGAAAATTTATTCAGCGATGACATATGTACCAAAATTAAGTGAGTCGTTAGCAAAAGTGTGCCAATATTTTATACCAAATGTTAAAGCAGCAATGAAGCCAACAGAACAAAATTCAAAATTTTTCTAAATACAAAACAAAAAATTAATAAAACAGAAAACAGTTGATTAGTTTACTCTGTAAAATGCAATGATTGCGAAAAAATATACATTGGAGAAACTATTCAAAAACTGGGATCAAGAATGAATCAACACAATACCGAATGTCAACAAGTTAACGAAGGATCAGTAAACAAAAATATAGCTGCTTTAGCTGATGACGTTAAGAAAAATGGACATTCTTTTGATTTTAATTGTGCTAAAATTTTAAAATTAGAAAGAAACAAATTTAAGTTACAAATTCATGAAGTTAGCCAAATTATAAAGAATGAGGGCATTGCATGTAACTACAAAACAGATAAAAAAGACTACACCATTACATACTACAATCTCATAGTTAATGCAAATTTACAGAACAATCAAGTTCAAAATTAAATAAATTTATACACTTTAAATACTTAGTAAATTTATAAGAAAATTTGTGCAATGATTTTTAATTTCTAATTTTTTAATTTCAAAAACAAATGTCTAATATTAAAAACAGATTGTTATCAAATAATTTTCTATAAAATAATTTTGGTAATTTTTATATATAATTAAATTTCGTATATATTTATGTTAATTTTTAGCTACTGATGATGAGGCAAATAAGTCGTCGAAATATACAGTAGCTCCAACGAATAAGCGGACAAAAGTTTGTCCAGCATAAAAGTGCCCATAACTTAGGAAAACATTTGCTAAATATGTGCATATTTTTTTGTTTTTATTCATAATTTAAATACTTATCTCTCTAAGCAACAAAAAATAAAAATTATCTAATAATAACTGTAAATTTTAAAAGAAAAACAAAAATAATTCAGTTACTTACACTCATTGCATAATCGGACAAAACAAAATAGCAATACTAAATACCGTTATTTTGCAAATACGGGATTCAAAATAGTTTTTTTAATTCAGAGAGAAATTGCCGAATTGATTGGAAAAAGTAAATCTACGGTTCCGGGACGAGAGGTTGGCAAAAGCAGAGAGGGACAAAGCGAAATCTTAAATGAGCCAGAAGAGCGATCGATATTAAAAGAAATCAAACAAGATCCTTTCAAAAGTGCTAAAGAACTTAAGATATCTTTAAAAAAATCGAACTGGGAAAGATATTTGCCTTAATACGGTCCGCAATACATTGCATAAATTCGATTATTACGGAAGACTCGCAAGGAAAAAACCGTTTATAAGTCTTAAAAATAAAAAAAATAAAAAAAAATGGATTGAAATATGCCAAAGAGTATTTATTAAAAACACCAGATTTTTTGGATCAGGTAATATGATGGTATATCGTTTTAAAATATTTTTTTTTCTTATAGTTTGTATAATATTAAGTTTTTATTCACTGATGAAAGCAAATTTAATTTGCATGGATCAGATGGGAAGATGTTTGTGTGGCGTAAGCCAAATGCAGAGTTTAATAATCAAAACACAAAAGCCACTATTAAGCACGAAGGAGGCTCGGTAATGGTTTGGGGCTGTATCTCCAGTGCCGGAGTAGGCAATTTGCATTTTATTGATGGTAAAATGGACAAATTTGTCTACCTCAACATTTTGAAAGAAAATGTTAAGCAAAGTGCAGACAAATTGGGTATCGCAAACAACTTTGCTTTTTATCAAGATATTGATCCCAAACACACGTCTGGTGTTGCAAAGTGTTGGTTGATTCATAACTGTCCCAAACTTATAGAAACACCTGCACAGAGCCCAGACCTCAATGTAATTGAGCATCTTTGGGAAGAATTAGCGAAGAGAGTGTATACAACAAAATTTAACACGTTAGGTCAGCTTAAAAGAGCTTTACTAGAAGCATGGAACTCCATAGAGCCGGAAGTATGCCAAAACTTTGTAAAATCCATTCCTAAGCGCTTACAGGCCATTTTAGATAACAGAGGATACGCAACTAAATATTAATCACTGGATTTTTTTTCAGTTTTAGTATTGCTCCTTTGTCTAGTCCGATTATGCGGTGATCGCAAAAAATTTAAGTATTTTTGTTTTTCAGTTGAAATGTACAGTTATTGTGAGAAAATTGTTTTTTTTTTCAATTTCTTAGAGAGATAAGTATTTAAACTATTAATAAAATCGAAAAAACTATACATTAAGCCAATTTTTTCTTAAGGTAAGGAGCATTTATATGCGATAAACACTTGTCCGATTATTCGTTGAAGCCACTGTATATACAGATAAAAAATAAAAAGAAAAGAATGCGTTTTAATTGAATTAAATGAAGAAAAACAAAAGGTAAAATAAAAGAAAGTAGTATTTTGTACTTTTTTTTATATAAATGGCCAAGACTTCTTGATAACTTTGGGGCACTGAATGTTGCCCTAAATTTTAGTCATGCAAAAATTTGGTTCATCAAATATAATCATTACAGGTATTTCTATCTTGCTCGAACTCATTCCGGTTTTCCTCAGTAAAAATTCGCAGTTATGACACATTGGTCTAATGTGTCTAGAGGTGATAACACATACAAATTTTCTGCATTTTGATCCAGAAACCATCCCACGCGATAAAAATCTCTTTTTTTTTTTTTTTTTTTTTTTTTTTTTTTATAGTCTACCCGCGCTCAAGGGATTATGATTACCCTTTAAATGTTTCAACACAGCGCGTGCGTGAAGTTAATGAAGAGAAAGAAGGATAGGAAAGATGTGTGGCACGATGTTCTGAGACTGTTGGTGGTTGTCTCAGATATTTTTATCTCCAGGGATGGCGGCTGAGCTAAAGCGGAGAAATGCCGTGTCTTATTTTTATGTCGCTTATAATTCACATTATTTTATTCGTGTTCATCCTTGTTGGGCATACTAGTTTAACTCAATTACATGTTGTTAGTGTTATGCCTGAACAACATGAAATGAGTAAACCAGCAACCCATTGATGACAATTTTTAGAAGGTTTTTTTAATTGAATTAAAGCGACATAGACGACGGCAGGGATCGAACCTGTCATCATGAGGTTGACAGGCGAGCACACATCCATCGCGCCACGGCCACCCCTAACATATTTGAAGAATACAGTAAAATACACAAACATATAACTTTATTTATTCTGTTAAATTCTTTAAAATTAACCAACATTTTTTTGTGTGAGTGTTCAAAAGAATGCTACATAGATACTTCTAAAACGAATAGTAATATTAAACTTTCAGGCCATAGTTCATTCGAAGGAGTAGGTAGTCGTATCGTTGGAATATGAATGTAGTGAATACAAGGAGAGGGTACACATAGGTATCTTTACACAGAAACCAGAACCAGATTAATTAATTTGTCATTGTCGCCAAATCCAGCAACAGCGAGAACGACAGCAATAAAAGAGGACTTCTACTGGTGGGTCTATTTTTGGATCACGGGGATGCTATAAATGTTTGGATAAAATTAGTCACAGACAATCATAGCACCAACCAGTCATGGTATTTTAATCTCATTTAAGGATAGAAAAGCATCATCACTTGTGGTGATAGGTTGACTTTGGGTATCATTTTATGGGAGCGAAAATCGATAGATTGGGCAGAGTATATACGAGTACGAGTATGTATGTTTGTATGTGAATCACTGGGGTAAAACTTGTTAAAAGAGGATTGACGATATTAAGTTCGTTTGGTTTGGAAAAGTATTGATCTTAATGGTTTGATTTTAAAACGAACACAAGTGTGCTTCTACCTAGGTAGGGCGCGATTATAGAGCGCACAGTAGTTAACACACAGTTCTTTAAATTAAAGGCTATACTAGAATTAGCCTTCGCACAATTGAAAAGAGCTGAAAGTGTTGGACTTTGTGAAATATCGGTAATAATATAAATAACTAACTGTTCATACTAAGTAACGACTTTACTAAAATCTTTATTTTTTTCAATTTCAAAACATGGGCAAATATCAAAATTTTATAACTTATCTTCTCTGATGGGAAATACTTTTAAAGTTTCTAACAAATTTAGAGGATTTGTGTTTTTTTTTTTTTTTGGTTCAATGCAAGCGAATAATCTAAAAAACTACATTAGCACTTAAAAAACTTATGCTGGAAATTGGTGAGGGAAAATCAATGGAGAGAGTAATGTTGTTGCACAAATAGAATATGAGCCGATGTGCTAATAAATGATTATCCTAAACAGAACGGATTAAAAAAAAATGGATACAGTGATGGACACGGTGACAGAATATTTTGAATACGGTGATTAAACTTGACTGTCAATTTGAAGAACGGGACTTACATATATATATGGAATATGAAAGCAATAGTTTCTAGAGAAAGTGGAGTGGCGTTTACGAGAGAATTTCATGGTCTAATTTTTAGGACCATTAAGTTCTAAAAAATTATTGTCGCACCATAAAAAGAATTGAACTTAGTCCCTTTGTAGTGTGTATGAATCAATAAAAGAAGATATTGCCTAAGCAATTTTATTAACGTTCCCCTTAGGTACCCATGGTGTTGTTAGGAATATTGGATTTGTAGTGGAAGTTTTATGAGTCGTCGACAATGTTTTTGAACATACTGAGAATAGAACAGAGTACAGCAATAGGGCAGTAGTTCGGAAGTTCAATCAGTAAAGTGACAGTAAAAGAAAGAAATCATTTCAGGTCACAGATTTATTGATTGTTGGAAGGCAATGAGGAATAGGCTAATGGTCGAACAAGATTTTGAAGTAGCGATTGTAAAATACATAGTTGACTCCCTCTAATCTGTAACGTTATTAAAATTACAGGTCTTTTATGAGAACTAATCCAATAGGAAATCAGCAGAACAACAATTCAAAATTATCAAAGAATCAGCTACTCACAAAGTTCAAAAATGTAACGTGTTTCCGATTGGAATTGTATCAAGATTCGTACAATGTAGTTAACACTTTTTAAGCAGTTTCGAAAATAAAGCAAAATTTCTTTACGAGCTTACCATTCCATCTCGAGGAAAATAAAGTATAATAAAGCCCCTTTCAAAAAACATAATCTTGAAACTATTAAGGAGTAGTTAATGAAGAACCAGTTCCATCAACCGGTATAGGACAGGTAGGCCTGCCTATAAGAAAAGTTCAAAATAGAATATAATGATTCTATGTTTGTAATAAATATCGAAAAGATCCTATCCAAAAAAATGTGTGAGTGCCTTAAGCCAACAAAATCGACTGCCAGATCGACACACTAAATAATCAAACTTATTGTCGTTTTGAAAGCAAAGTTGGACGTACTACAAAACCTGATATGTTACTTAATATTGTAAGATAGATCGTGCAATATGCTACTAGAAAAGAGAGCTTCTGAAACACTGCAAAGATCCAGAAGGCTTAGGAAAGGAGATGCCTTCTTTAATCTTTAGGGAGAAGACATATATACATAACTATTGCTAGCAGCACCTTCAAAATAGTTGCCACAACCGACACCTAAGGGGGTATTCAACTAAGAATTACACCAGGAAATTGATGTAATTTCGGTTTGTCAAAACTATTTAGTTAAAAACAAATAACGGGTGATTTTTTTGAGGTTAGGATTTTCATGCATTAGTATTTGACAGATCACGCGGGATTTCAGACATGGTGTCAAAGAGAAAGATGCTCAGTATGCTTTGACATTTCATCATGAATAGACTTACTAACGAGCAACGCTTGCAAATCATTGAATTTTATTACCAAAATCAGTGTTCGGTTCGAAATGTGTTTCGTGCTTTACGTCCGATTTATGGTCTACATAATCGACCAAGTGAGCAAACAATTAATGCGATTGTGACCAAGTTTCGCACTCAGTTTACTTTATTGGATTAAACCAACCACACGAATGCGTACAGTGCGTACAGAAGAGAATATTGCGTCTTTTTTTTTTTTTTTTTTTTTTTTACGTTTATTTATTTCACTTAATCACTATTACATTTAATTTTTTTTAGTCAAAATAAACTTAAAAACTATGTATTTGCTATATATATTATATATATATTTCAATGTTTATGGCCACTGTGGCACTCAAAACTTGTTGTTACTATTTATATACAAGTGTATTTTATATACAGATCATTATTATGTTAATTCTTGAGAGTATTATTTACATGACTTTATTTATTTTTTATTTGATATTAGGAAATGTGAAGAAAACCTTTTTTCAATGGTGTATAGATGTTTTTTTTTTATATAAAATTATAACTAATGACTTAAATCTAAATAAACTAACTAAACTAACTAAACTAACTAAACTAACTAAACTAACTAAACTAACTAAACTAACTAAACTAACTAAACTAACTAAACTAACTAAACTAACTAAACTAACTAAATCTATCTTATGTCTAGAGACCAGGCCCTGCCATGCGGTCTCTGTTCCATCGATCAAAAGTTTATTATAACTATCAATCGATAGATCAAAAACAACATGGCAGGGCCTGGTTTGGCCTGATTATAAGCTAGCCTCAGCCCAATCAAGCCACCAATATTTATTCCGATTGAGTCTTTCAAAGTTATTTTTATCTCTTTCAGGTATGCTCACGCAGTATCTCGAGGTAGTTTCACCATTTCTCATGTTTGTTGGCACATATTTAATTGTTTTGTCAGTTGCCCGTCTTGTAGCATGGTATATAATAGGTATATTTGCTAAGTCTGATAGGTAGCCATGTGCATCTAGAAACAAGAATGCTTCAGGAGGTATGTATCCACTTTTCAATGTATTTTTGAAATACTCAGGGTTGGGATAAAACAAACCTGAGATGAGTTCGTTTTCCGTAACACTTGCTGACCTGGCGAAGTGATTCCTCACAAGACTCAGAATTACGTTGTCAATTCTGGACAACCCGGAAGTATCCAATAATTTCTTGTTTGAAATATAATATATTGCGTCTGTTTCTGAGAGTGTTGCTGAAGACCGTGAAATGTCGATTCGTCGCCGTTCGCAGCAATTGGGTTTGTGTTATTCGACCACATGGAAGATTTTACGCAAAGATCTTGGTGTAAAACCGTATAAAATACAGCTCGTGCAAGAACTGAAGCCGAACGATCTGCCACAACGTCGAATTTTCAGTGAATGGGCCCTAGAAAAGTTGGCAGAAAATCCGCTTTTTTATCGACAAATTTTGTTCAGCGATGAGGCTCATTTCTGGTTGAATGGCTACGTAAATAAGCAAAATTGCCGCATTTGGAGTGAAGAGCAACCAGAAGCCGTTCAAGAACTGCCCATGCATCCCGAAAAATGCACTGTTTGGTGTGGTTTGTACGCTGGTGGAATCATTGGACCGTATTTTTTCAAAGATGCTGTTGGACGCAACGTTACGGTGAATGGCGATCGCTATCGTTCAATGCTAACAAACTTTTTGTTGCCAAAAATGGAAGAACTGAACTTGGTTGACATGTGGTTTCAACAAGATGGCGCTACATGCCACACAGCTCGCGATTCTATGGCCATTTTGAGGGAAAACTTCGGAGAACAATTCATCTCAAGGAATGGACCGGTAAGTTGGCCACCAAGATCATGCGATTTGACGCCTTTAGACTATTTTTTGTGGGGCTACGTCAAGTCTAAAGTCTACACAAATAAGCCAGCAACTATTCCAGCTTTGGAAGACAACATTTCCGAAGAAATTCGGGCTATTCCGGCCGAAATGCTCGAAAAAGTTACCCAAAATTGGACTTTCCGAATGGACCACCTAAGACGCAGCCGCGGTCAACATTTAAATGAAATTATCTTCAAAAAGTAAATGTCATGGACCAATCTAACGTTTCAAATAAAGAATCGATGAGATTTTGCAAATTTTATGCGTTTTTTTTTTTAAAAAAGTTCTCAAGCTCTTAAAAAATCACCCGTTATAACCGAGAGAAATTTCTCAAGATCATTATTCTGCCAGGCATGTCTTACAACATTGAGTTTTAGATGATACAAAAAAAATTCTTCGACGGATATGTTTATCGGTGTTTGCTAAGAGAGATAATTAGAAACTACAAAAGCGAATTGTGTAAGAATTCTAGATCGTTAGTTGCATTTTTTTTTTTAAAGAATTTAATTTCCTGGCTGGTTTGATAGAAGGAACTAAGAAGCTTAATTGATCCTTCCTTCCCGTGAATTTGACCTTGACGCGGTGGGAAGGCTTACGTCCTGTTTCCCCAGCAATCCAGCTGCGGTAGCAGAGACAACAAACAAAATTCAAAAACCCAATTATGAACCATGAATAAAGCTAACGAAAAAGATAAAATTCGAACGGGGATATACGTTCAAATGTCGGCAGGAGTCGCGACTGCCGGCACGGGCTTGGCCTCTAACGAGGATAAGTCGCCAGCGACTACAATAGCTTTACAAGGCGAAGCGGCTATCAAGCCTGACACAGTTTGCGGAACAACTGTTAAGACAGGGTCCGTGGGCTGTAGCGGGACTGATAAGCTACGCTCCGTTGGTAGTACTACCAACAAACCCAAACCCCACTTCAGTGGTAAGGCACCCTTGAGAAAAGGGTCTGCTGCAACCACTACGGCCAGGGACAGTACGTCCAGTAAGCCCCACTTCAGTGGTAAGGCGCCCTTGAGAAAAGGGTCTGCTGTAACCACTATGGTCAGTGGTAGTACTACCAATAAACCTCATTTCAGTGGTAAGGCGCTCTTGAAAAAAGGGTCTGCTATAACCACTACGAGACATCCCCTATCGCAAAGCGTTCGCGAATTGCGGAATGCTAAGAGGATCATCAAAAGACTAGGTGATAAACTAGAAACTAATGGTGACTCTAAGCAGGAAGCATCGCTAGCATGGGCCAAAAGCGTCATTGCTAGACAGCAAAATGCTGAGACCAGCGGTGACTCCACGTCAAAGCGACAAAGGTCCATTGAGGGAACCACTTCGGAACCCAAGCGCCCGAAAGTGCAGAAGACCAGCACGGTATCAACTGCGTTAAGGAAGGATGATCTTTCTTTTAGCGATGCGCTAAAATCCAATATAATAGTTGCAGTCATCGACAGAAGCGATATCGATGGCAAGATCTCAGTAGATCGCTGGGCAGTGGTAACAAGAGAGCTCTCGGTACGCTACCTGGACATCATGAAAGCCAATCCAGGACCACCCCCAGTTATTAGAGATAACGGCTGGCACCGAGGCCAAGTAAAGCTTATCTCTTGTGGAGATCAGAGATCTTGCGATCTATATAAGCTTGCTGTCAGCAAGTTAGGTGAGATCTGGACAGGCGCGAAGCTTGAGGTTGTTGCTAGAGAGCAAATCCCTACAAGGCCAAGGGCTCGCACCTGGATTCCAGAGGAACCTTCTCGACCGGATACAATCCTTAAAATCATACAAAGCAGTAATCCAGACCTGCCCACTCATAACTGGAAAGTTGCGAAAGTGGAGGAACCAAAGGGCGCTTCAAGATCTGCAATTATTGTAGTGAATAAAGAGTCCTTGGCTCCTCTACTGGCAACCAAAGGTGTGATTGGGTATGGATTTTCTTCGATTACTTTGAAAGTATATAAAAAAGACGAGGGTAACACCGTTCCTCCACAACAAATAGGTACTTCCACAGTCGAAGAATCTGCGGTAGACATCGACCCAGCAATGGAAATTGATGCTCCCAGCAGCTCTGAGACTGAAGTGAAGACCACAAACATCGCCGAAAAGGCTCCAGAAAATGTCGACAGTCTCTCCGAGAAGGAAGCTGAAGACTCCGTGAGGAAGGTCCATCTGAGTGAAGACGAACCCATTGGCTCGGACTCTGAAGCCGAGCTACTTGATTCGTCCTCTGAATCGGAAGACCTGAATCTAACCATGTTGGGGGTTGGTCTGGATGAGTGTAGCCAAAATGCTGCAACTACTTCAGATTAACCTTCAACATTCCATCAAGGCTTCGGCCTCACTTCTTCTCCGTCTGCACAAGAACCGAGAGGATATAGTCCTGATCCAAGAACCATGGATTGCCAAATCTGGAATTCAGGGACTCAGGACTCCTGGTTACTACTTGCTGTATGCATCGGACAAAGGTGAACCCAGATCCTGCATATTAGTTAAAAGTAGTTCTAATGCATATTTACTCCCTGATTTCAGCGATCGAGATATAACCGCCGCCAGAATGCACACCAAAAATGGAACGTACTGGATAGTGTCGGCATATCTTGGCCACGACAACCCTGGCCCTCCTGGCGATACGCTCAAG
Organism: Chrysotoxum bicinctum; assembly: GCA_911387755.1. Lineage (NCBI taxonomy): Eukaryota > Metazoa > Arthropoda > Insecta > Diptera > Syrphidae > Chrysotoxum > Chrysotoxum bicinctum. Next base: position 83,553,091 of record OU426990.1, read on the forward strand.
AGGATCATCGCTGAGGCGAAAAGGCAAAATATCAGCCTCCTTATTGGGTGTGATGCTAATGCCCATCACACTGTTTGGGGAAGTACGAACATAAACGATAGAGGTGAGTCTCTTTTTGATTATATTCTTAGTACTAACCTTGTAGTCAGTAACATCGGTAATGAACCTACCTTTGTTACCAGAAACCGACAAGAAGTGCTAGACATCACTCTTGTCTCTGACACTATATATCAAATGATAACGAATTGGAAAGTATCAGAGGAACACTCATTCTCAGACCATAGATACATTCAATTCAGTTTAAATGATGTACCCACCACACGGCCAGTTTTTCGTAATTATAGGAAAACAAACTGGCAAACGTATAGAGATATACTGGAAAGATCGCTTACAGCCGAATCTCTAGATATCCCCTCCAACACCTCAGATCTAGATAACAAAGTCAAGGATCTGACACTAATCCTGAACAATGCAATGAATATTTCTTGTCCTCTTCTTCAAGTTAGAGGAAAAAAGAAACCTTATTGGTGGAATTCAGGATTAGAACCGCTCAGGAAAAGTTGCAGAAAACTCTTCAATCGAGCTAAATACACAAAAGAATCCTCAGATTGGGACTTATATAAAGAATCCTTAAAGATATATAAGAAACAATTGAGGACAAGCAAAAGATCTTCATGGCGGAACTTCTGTAATAAAATAGAAGATACTTCTGAAGCATCCAGATTGAGGAAAATCCTCTCAACAAATCCAGTCATGCCAAGCTCTTTGAAAATGTCAAATGGCTCCTGGACAAATTCATGTGAAGAATCACTCAATTTGCTACTTGACACTCACTTCCCAGGTAGCTCGCAAAACATTTGCAACATTAACTCATTAGAGTCAAATAACAAAGGTATAAAGATCCGAGGGTTAATAACAAGGGACAAACTAAAATGGGCAATTAACAGCTTCGATCCATATAAATCGGCAGGACCAGACGGCATAATACCAGCCGAACTGCAAGTTGCTTTAGACATTATCTTACCCACATTAGAGATAATAATGAACAGTTGTCTAAACCTGGTTCATATTCCCCGTATATGGAGAGAAGTCAAAGTAGTCTTTATACCCAAAGCTGGTAAATGCTCCCACGTTACGCCCAAGGACCTAAGACCTATCAGTCTATCGTCATTTCTTCTCAAGACACTGGAACGATTGATTGACATTCATCTGCGTAGTGCTATAAAACCAAACCTTTTTTCTACAGCACAACACGCTTACTGCAAGGGAAAATCAGTAGAAACTGCGCTACACACCTTGGTACGCGCAATCGAATACTCCCTAGATCACAAAGAATACACTCTAGTTGCATTCCTAGATATAGAAGGCGCCTTCAACAATGTCGACAGCGCCGCAATAGCGAAGACACTGCAGAATCTCAATGTGGATAGCTCACTTGGTAACCTCATAAATTTCATGCTGAAAAGCAGAATTATAAATGCGGAACTAGGTAGCTTTACTACAAGAAGGTCAGTCAGTAGAGGAACCCCACAAGGTGGAGTCCTATCCCCACTTCTATGGAACATGGTAGTTAATGATCTGCTAATAGACCTAGAAGAAGAGGGATTCAAAGTGATTGCATACGCTGACGATATTGCCATTGCCGTATCAGGAAAGCACCCTCAAGTTTTAACAGAACTTATACAAACCGCTCTCAACAAGCTACTAAAATGGACAGATCGATGTGGGTTAGGTGTTAACCCCCACAAGACTGAACTAGTCCTCTTCACAAGGAAATACAAAATTCCTCAACTAGACCCTCCATCGATTAAAGGTGTTCCACTCACTTTCTCAGATCAAGCCAAATACCTGGGTCTTATTTTAGACAAAAAGTTAAGTTGGAAACCTAATATACAGGAAAGAGTAAAGAAAGCCACGGTTGCTCTCTTTTCTTGCAAAAAAGCCGTAGGGAACAAGTGGGGCTTGTCTCCACAAATTACTCACTGGCTATACACTGCGGTCATCAGACCGATACTAACTTACGGGGTGACCGTATGGTGGAAGGCCTTAGATAAAGCGACTAATCGCGATAAACTAGGCAGAGTTCAACGTTCAGCGTGTATGTGCATCAGCGGAGCTCTCCGTTCGACACCTTCCGCTGCACTAGACATACTACTCAACCTGACACCCCTAGATATTTACAGTAAACAAATAGCCGCGAGCACAGCCATACGTCTCAAAGCCATCTCTCAATGGACCAATAACTCTATTGGCCACACCACCATTCTGAATTTATTCGGAACTCTACCAAGTCACTCTGACTACATCACTCCCTCTTTGGTCTTCGATAAAAACTTTGAAGTCACCATTCCCTCAAGGTCAGCTTGGGAGGAAGGGACTTTGGCAGATAACAAATCAGTAAACTTTTTTACAGATGGATCGAAGACTGAAAACGGAGTGGGTGGTGGAGTGTACTCAGATGGACTAAATCTTAGTCTCTCCTTCCGCCTACCAAACCATTGTAGCGTATTCCAAGCGGAAATTCTGGCGATAAAGGAAGTATTGTCCTGGCTTAAAGAAAACGTGATATCTAACACGGATATCCGTATCTTCTCAGACAGTCAGGCTGCTTTGAAATCCCTAGCATCAGTCTCTGTAAACTCCATTACAGCCCAAGACTGTCGTTCGTCTCTAATGGAGATGGCCAAACAGTTTAACATTCACCTATTCTGGGTGCCGGGTCACAGGGACATTCCGGGGAATTGTAAAGCCGACGAACTCGCCAGAATTGGAACGGAAATGCCTATCTTACCCGAAAAGGCAAATATAGGTATGCCCATAGCTACAAGTAAACTTATGCTGAAACGAATCGCTCTGGAACAATCGAATACAAGATGGCTTAATACTACCACTTGTATGGCGACCAAGCGGATCTGGCCTAAACTGGATCTGAAACGGTCAAAATGTCTATTGTCCCTCAGTAGATCTCAGATCAGCTCCGTCATAGGTGTCATAACTGGACACTGTCTCATAGGTAGACACGCCGCACGTCTCGGTGTGCTATCAAACGATTTCTGCAGGAGTTGCTTGGACGAAGAGGAAGAGGAGACAATCCCACACCTTCTTTGTACATGCCCTGCTCTCTCTTACAGACGCAAACTTCATCTAGGAGAACATTTCTATAATGAACCAAGCGATCTCATAGACAAAGACATTAAAAGTCTCCTTCGCTTCATCAGAAGCTCCAAATGGTTTTAACTAGTAGGAAACTTTTTTGTTCCCTATTAGATCGTGGTATCACAATGGACCTCCAATGGTCTAAGTGTGTTAGACGCTTTAATGACAGCCACTTTAACCTAACCTAGTTGATCCTTAAAATCTTCTTTTGTTGGAATTACATTCTTGTTGAATACTTCTTTAATCTTTCATAAATATTTATTACATTTTATTTGCTCTTCAAAAAGACTTTTAAAAGTACTTTAGAATTTATAAGAGGTATGGCGTGCGTTTTTTTATTTTGTTTTATCTAATATTTTGTAGGAAACCTCTACCAACCAAGTCAAAATTAAAAAAAAAAAAAAATCCTGAGACATTAAATGAAAAAAACAAAATTCTATGAGATCCCAAAATACACGGATTTTCAAGTAACCTTACCAGCCTGTACATCTAGTAAATTCACATACCTACGACATTTAAAATACTTATATACTTGCGTCCGTATGCATCGATATATGCTTATATTTTGTTTTTGTAAAATAAAGTTAAAAATAACTAATAATAAAATTCCAAACATCAAGAAAATAAACAAAAAAAAAAAATATCCAACCATTGTGTTGTAGCCCTTAATCCGGAATTCGAATAAGAAATCGACAAAATCGATTTTTGTCAGCCCACCTAATTCGATTTCGAAGATCTCATCTGTGCGGATATTGAAAATTACCAACCCAATAAACCTCGTGGCTGATCGGCAAATATGAAACTTCCTTTCTGGAATCAATTGTCGGACAGTGCAGTCTCCTCTTCTTCTTTATAGTCTTGTGCCTGCTCACTTCTTAAGCCACAAAAGGAATTTAAAAAAATTTTAAGCATCTCTCACGCACTGAAACGTAAGATTTTTATAGATTTATTCGCCTTGAAAATTTATATAAGGAATTTATAATTATTTTAGTTCATATTTGGTACAGCGTGGCGTATACGTAATATTCCAGAAATTAATTATTTTTTTTTGTTTGGTCCATAAAGACCTAAATTTTACTTTCGTACGCTTTTGGAAAAAAAATAAGCAGACAACTTAAAATATAAGTAAGTGGTGAGTTTTTTTTTTGATTTGTCGTGTGCTCAAAATGAACAATTAATTGATTAAATTTCTTTAGCCGTTCACCGAGTACACACGAGAAAAAATCCTCATTTTTCCTTTAATCAACAAAAAAGCAAAAAAAAAAAGATCAACAGGAATTTATAGAAAATCATCTGTGAGTTTGGTTTCTTTTTTTTGTCTTAAACTTGAGATTAATCTCATTAATCCCTCCTAGGAGTAAAAAAAATCGGGCCTCAAAAGCGAAGCAAAGAGGTTGTTTGGGGAATCCTAGAGACAGGGCGAAAGTACCGACGAATCCAGAAACTACAAAAATCTGAGCAAGGGAATCTTAAGGAAAAGTGGCTTTCCCCTGGAAAGCTATACATTAGCAAACCTAAGATTTATCTGATCTTTTTGAGACGAATTATAAGCTGACAATTCAGTTCCCCGTTTTCTTCAACTCTCGCTCTCTATACAAACAAAAAAAAAAAAAATTGTAATTTCGGTGAACGGTAATATTTTATAACATAATTGGAGAAGCCATCAACTAGTCCGAGTTAGTTTTGTTGTGGTCTTTGTAGCAGGAACGTGCGGTAATCAAATGAATGTGTAAAAATGCGTCAAAAGGACACCTTCAAAAAAAAAATAAAAAAAAATCATAACTTAAAACGAAATTTATTTTACCAAATAACCGAGAAGAGTGAATTAAAAGTTAAAGTTAAATTATAGAAAAAAAAAGAAAAGTAATAATGGCGGTCAACCATCAGACGAATAGGGGGAATAACATGTAGCATACGAAAACATGCACGTGCCGTAACTATTCGGGACTGGTGGAAGTCTGATCAAAGCCTCTCCGTGGCGGCCGCTAGAAACAAGCCTTTAAAAAGGTTTGGCTAATATAATCAGGCTGGTTCCTCAGGTTGGCGACAGGTTAATTCCCTGTCCCGTAAAACTAAAAGAATTACGAGACCGACAACAAGCCTCGGAAACGGACTGATCACACGACGACAACCAACGCAACGAAAACTGAAAAACGATTTACGAATTTTCTTGTGGAACGTACGATCGCTCTATAGAGCTCGAGCTGCTCAGCAGCTAGCCGATGCCCTGTCAAAATATAAAGCTGACATAACAGCTCTTCAAGAAATCAGATGGACAGGGAATGGTGTTCTACAGAAGAAAGAATATGACATATACTATAGCTGTCATACAAAACACCATGTGCTCGGGGTAGGCTTCCTAGTCAGCGAAAAAATGAAGTCTACCATCATCGGCTTTAACGCTATAAGCGAAAGGCTATGCACCCTTCACGTGCGAGGCAAATTTACGAATATCAGCCTCATTAACGTTCACGGACCTACGGAGGAGTCCTCAGACGAAGAAAAAGAGACTTACTACGAACAAGTCGAGAGGGCCCTCAATGCCTGTCCAAGGTATGATGTTAAAATCATCCTTGGGGATTTGAACGCAAAAATAGGTCGGGAGCCGGTATTCAGGCATTACGCAGGAACCCATAGTTTGCATGAGAACACTAATGACAATGGACTTCGAGTCTTAGAATTGGCAGCATCGAAAAACATGGTCGTTGCGAGTACCAGGTTCCCGCGTAAAGATATCTATAAAGCCACCTGGGTATCACCTGATGGAGTCACTCGTAACCAAATAGACCACATGTTGATAGACCGTCGCCACTACTCGAACTTGATGACGGTACGAACGTACCGACGTGCCAATATCGACTCGGATCACTATCTTGTTGGTATGGTTTTCCGAGGGCGGATTGCCTTGCGAAGACGCATTGCATCCGCCGATCAGGTTCGAATCAACACGGCTGCCCTGCGCAATGAAAACACCAGTAACACCTTTGGTAATGCGTTAGGACTTGTAATGGTTGGGAGTAATGGTGGGCAATCCCTTCTAAGCAGCGGGTGGCACGCTGGTCGACGCACGGCTAAGGCTCGCCGGATGGGGGGGATCTTGCTGCTTTAAGACCATACATTAATAAAATTTTCGTGCCAAGATCTAAACTAAACACAAACACATATAAAAGAATAATTGTTGTTCAACATCTCACTTCTCTTTAACACACCGATGTAAATATGTGCTAGCCATAAGGCTATGGGCAACCCTTATCCAACAGTAGCCTTCGCTACCTCCATACTGCATGAGCCTATGTTACTATGCAGTCCCTTGAAGAACTTATTGAAAACCAGTTATACCGTTTACCCTATTTCATCTTTCTGTTCCACCTTTCCCTTAAAATATTACCTTAGTCCATCTTCATATTTATTTTAAATCCATAATTCTTAGTCTTTAATTGCATTGGTTTTAAATCCATTTATTTCTTTTCAAAACGTTATAAAAATTAATACCATATACTTGACCTACATATCTTAGGCTAAGTTCATTAACCTTGAACATATGATGTGCAGATTTCTGCAAATTCAATATGTGCTCTCTGAGTTATTTGAGTAATGAGAATAGCTTTAAAGATAATTAACAGAGTATGTTAACTCAACGCTGTTAACACTGATATAATCAGCTGTTAGAGTTAAAATTTATTAGAGCAATAAGAGAAAATTAACTGTTGACGTTGAACATTTGTGTGTGTCACTTTTGAAAAAACAACAAAATATGAATCTATAGTACTGATAAGTTTATATAAGTATATTATGACGTATGTAAAACAAGAATTGTATATTGATTGAATATGTATAGCAATAACTCAAAATTGAAAGATAAAAAGAATTTTTGAAAAGAACCAAGAGTACATTTAAGTAAAGGTAGGTATATGTGTATGTTAAATAAATTTAATAAATATCATTTTTCTTACATCACTTACTTGACAACAGTTGATGGTCCATCCACGATGTGCGCACATAGGTGATGTCTATCGCGTTGTCTCCGTTTATGAGTTTTATGTTTTATTATGTTATTAATTAATTCTTTTTGTGTGTTATTTTGTAGAATTTGTAATTATTGATAAATTAGTAAATTAGCTTATGTTTTGTTTTACACTTGGTTTTCTTCTTTTTTTTTCTTGTTATAACTTTATCTTTTACATCAAATGAATTTCACTATATTTTTTTTGTTCAATAAAAAAGCAAACTTTTGTCGAGTCAGAGAAGTGACTTAAATCGTATGACTTTTGTGAAAGCACTGATTGCGTCACTTGTTGAGGTTTTGGTCTTGATCAGAGTTGACGATACGTCCGTCGGATTAATGCTCACTCCTCCCAATTGGGTTCTCTATAAGAACTAGAGTTCAAGAGCTCCTGAGTGAGAGGTGTTCGATCGGGTGCTCCTCAAGAGATCAAGTTTGTCGTTTGTTTCTCGATTTGGACTCAAAGTAATGGTCTATGAGAAATAAATGTGGCACATCAATTAGATTTGGCTCCAGATTAAAGAGCTATAGGCAAGCCGTTCTCGGGCACGTGGAAGCTTATGATTTTGAGTAGCGTTTTTTCCACTTGCACCTCAAACAGAGTCAATTATGGACTTGCTTTTAGTAACTTTAAATTTTCTCCTCCTCAGAGAAATGATGTGACACAAGACGAAAACTCACTCGATGCAAACCTCAATATTTTCACGACAAAAATTAAAGTTATTGAGACTTTTAAACTTATACAAGAAAATTAATACTTGTAGCTTATAAAAGATTGGCTTGAAGTTTTAAGCCACGCTTATGACCGTCTCAGCAAAAGGTTAGTTTCCAAAAGAACGATTTGATTGACGGAAATGATCTTCTCACTAGATAGTCCATCGTGTAGTTCGAATTGTCGAATTGGGCTCAATGAATTTCGAATATGGTAAGGTAGTTAGACAAATACGATATAAGGGTAGGTAACTACTAGTGACTTGACAAATTGTTTTCTCTAAGTGTTCTTAGTAAGCATATCAAATAAAATTCATCACAGACTCGCCCTAGAATCACTTGATTTAGGGAGAGTAAGTCCTGGAGCCAGTATGCTGGGCGTAAATGAGAAGTGGACACGCCTTAAGAATATTGTCATTAGTACTGCCAACTCCATCTTAGGCAGCAGTCGTAAAAATCGGAACGACTGGTTTGATGATGAATGCAAGCTAGCGACTGAACGTAAGAATGTTGCGTACCGAGCAATGCAACAATCTCATAGAACGCGGGCACGCGAAGAGGAATATAAAGAGCTCAGCAGAATAGAAAAACGGCTACACAGACAAAAAAAATCAGCCTGGGAGAAGAACCTAATCTGTGAAATAGAAAATAGCCGAGAGCGAGGTCCGCACCAGGCGCGGAAGTTCTAATCCGTCCGAAACATGACGCAGTACACACCACGCTGCACATACTGCAAGGACGGAGAGGGAAATCTGATCACCGATCCTAAAAGCATACTGGAGCGATGGGAAGTGTACTTTAATGAATTGCTAAATGGTCAGCTCACTGCAGAAGTGGAGGCTCCACTACTTCAAGAAGAATACTCTATGTTGCCGCCACCAAGCATAGAAGAGGTTGAGAAGGCTATAGGCCGGCTTAAACAGAACAAAGCCCCGGGAGCCGATGGCATACCAGCCGAATTATTCCATCACGGCGGGCCAGCCTTACGTCAAGCAATTCATGATATTATAACCACGTATGGGAGCAGGAAGAAATGCCAGAAGACTGGCGAAAAGTTTTAATATGCTAGGTGGAGAGATTTGTTGAAAGAGGCCAGGACCGGAACCCGGTTGTCGAGCCGATGATGATGAATAAAAAAAAAATTGAAACAGAAAAGTTAGAAAAAAAACAACATAAAATATTGAAATTTTCGCAAGAGAAAAAATAAAAAAAGTTGAAGAGAACATTGTTAGTTTGAGATAGAAACAAAAAAAAAGAAGAAAGTAATATTCAAAAATAGGGAAAAGAAAACCAAATACATAGTAATATTTGAAAAGAAAGAGAAAAAAGTATGATTTGAGAAAGAAATAGAAAATGTAATATTTAAAAAAAAAATGAATTAATAGTTTGAGAAAATTTAAAAGCCTTTTGTCTCTTTCGTGTAAATATTTTTTTTTATAATTTTTGTTTAAAAAAAATTTCTTTTCGTGATTAAATTACTTTTAATAATATTTTTTTTATTTTTATTTTGTGAATCTTAACCCCTTCTTCTTCCTTTGTTCGGCGCTGTTATGATCTCGATGTCGAGGGGATCAAAACTCTCCCACGTATCTGCTTCACACTAGTGATCCGCCTGTGGGGTTCGCCGGGTTGACCTCAGAAATCGGCGGCAAGCCTCCCGGTTTTGTATTGTTCCATTTCTGAGGCCAACTGAATGCTGGTGTTTTTGCATTTGTTTGTACCAGGAGTGTTTAGGCCTACCTTTCTTTTTATTCCGAATTGGAACGTTGTATGATATTGCCTTTTTGACGGGGTTCTCAGGATCTCTCCTTTGAACATGGCAATACCAACTGAGTCGGTCGTGTTCAATTTTTTGGGAAATGGTATTCTTAACATGAAGGCTTCCTCGGATCTTCGTACTTCTAATTCGATCAAGCTTTGTAACTCCTGCTGTCATACGAAGCATCTTCATCTCAGCTGCCGTAAGCTTACTCTCATACTTTTTGTACATTGTCCAACATTGTGAACCGTATGTGAGTGCTGGACGCACAACTGAAGTGTAGAGCTTTCCTTTCAACTTAGGGGGCATTTTTCGGTCACAGAAGATAGCAGAATTTTCCCGCCACTTTATCCACCCTACGCTTACGCGATGATTGATATGGTCATCACAAGTAGCTTCGTTATTTATTATAGACCCCAGATATTTAAACTTTTCACACTTGGGAAGCACTACTCCATTCAAATAAATGTCTGGAGTAGGCCTGTGTGGATCAGAAAATGGGCAGCATAGGTATTCTGTCTTTTTCGCGCTTATGCGGTACCCACTTCCTTCTAGAACATCCACCCATACGTCAAGTGCTCGTTGTAGGGATATCGGGTCTTCACTTATGATGGGTCCATCGTCAGCAGAGAATAACTGATGTACTTTTGGATCCGTCACTTTGCCTTCAAGCAGGTAATCAAGAACTGTAATAAAGAGCAGGGGACTCAAGACACTTCCCTGGTGTACACCTACTGTGATTTCGAATTCTTCGGTGACTCCAGCTGCGCATCTTACTTTAGTAACTGCTCCATCATACATGTCCATAATTATCCGCACATAGGTTTCTGGAACTCCTCGTTGCCTGAGGGCCACCCATATAAGATCTCGTGGTTGCCGATCGAATGCTTTTTCAAAATCAACCAATACGACATGCAAATCCTCCAAAGAATCCCGATGTTTTTCCATAATTATTCTTATACTCTGGATTGCATCCGTGGTTGACTTACCCCCGACAAACCCGCACTGGTCATCAGATAGCCTAATTATTTTTCGCAGTCGGCTACCCAAGACTCGCTCAACGATCTTCATGGTGTGTGACATCAGCTTAATCGAACGGTAATTATCACAGCTTCGAGTATCACCCTTTCCTTTATAAATTGGAAGAAGGTAACTTTCCCTCCATTGATTAGGCATGCGATCACCTCGTATAAGTTTGGAGACAAGAATCATGAGCCATCTAAACCCGATGTCTCCCATCTTTTTCCAAAACTCTGAGGGTATTTCGTCTGGGCCCACAGCTTTTCCCTTTTTTTTTTTTTTTGAATCTTAACCCCTATATCGCGTAATTGCTAATCGAATTATCTGCGGAAACCAAAAAAAAAAAAATAATAATAATTCCAATCCACTAGGTCAGCAATCATATTCAGTGTCAAAGGTTCAATTTTATTTATCATAGCTTTAAAGGAGTTATATTTCCCACCGAACCGAAGAAACTGTGCACAATTCATCGGAGAATCGGTAAGTGCATTATATTTGTTATATTGAAATAAAATTGGACAATAATTTTGACCATAGTTCAGATATCCGATTTTAGTACAGAGCAATATATACTTATGTACATGAGTGAGACGGATATAGGAACAGATTTTTTTTATATAAAAAGTTCATTGAACTCAACAGCTTAAATCAGCTGTGCGTAAGAAATATTCTTTTTTTTTGACATTAAAATTTTAATATAGTTTCAATTTTTTTTTATTTATCCAAAGTGGTATACAGTTTTGCAAAATAGTATTTTACTTACAAAAAAACAAAAACTCAAGAAGAGTTGCGTAAATTAAATAAAATTAATTTTGAAACGATGAAAGGGGTAGAGATCTATAATTTTTTTACTTTTTTTGATAAGATTTATTTTTTTTGTTGGTCATGTTAAAGTAAGTTATAACTTTAAAAATATTTTTTTCAATTTAACGAAATAAAAAGATACCGATTGGTATATAAAAAAATAACTGATGTGTCAAAAATTTAATTTTGGTTTTGATTAGGAAGAGTTATGGATTCATACTAAGGAAATACTAAACGGTACCTGCCATACGATTTTTTTTCAAAATTGTATGAGTTTTTTTTTTCTAAAAAACTGTGTCACAGATAAAGAAAAAAAACGAAAAAAATTTAATTTAGTTAAAGCTAGGTAATGCTTGAAAAAAAATATCCGAAATATGATTACATATTTAGAACCTTTTTTTGTTTTTGATTTTCTCAAAAACGGTACAGCCGATTTTGATCATTTTGTATGAAATTTCCACAAATAGTTTTTGGATTTTTAAAAAAAATTCAAATTTGTTTTTGAAAACTCGACAACCCCATGCTCGATTTTTCTTAAACTTGATAAACAAAAATTTACAAGATATGAGAACAAAAATTATTTTACCAAAAATAACGGTACCCTCCATACAAATGTTAAAAAATGGTTCTCGAAAATTGTATTTTTCTCGAAAACTGTTTCGAGAACTATGCTAAAATTTGTTTTCGTTCTATTAATTCTTACGATCTATAATTTAATAAGAAAAATTTTGAAAACAAGATATTACTGACTGTGCCTATCATAGAACGATTTTTTCGAATTTTGGATTTCTCATCATTGACATATCGCATTTTAATGAAATTTTTTATAAAGAAACTTCTAAATAGTTTAAAAAATATTAAAAAAAAATATTTTTTTGAATTTCGAGAACACCTTTTTTTTTTGAAAATTCAATATCTCAAAAACGGCTGAATATTTTTGTTTTAAAATTAATTTTTTTTCGAAAAATAATAAAAACCTTAAATTGGCGTACTAACATTTTTTCCTAAAGATGTTTTAAAAATTTTGTATATAAAAGCTTATTTTTTTAAGAAACCACTACAACGAATTATAATTTCATTCTTGCATAAACTAATATTTATTTAAAACACATGGCATCCTGTGCTTAGCTCCAACTAGTAAAACTGTTGTTTTAGTCATTTAAAATATGATTTTCATGCTTAGTTTTTCTCTAATAACATTCATTATTGAAATTCTTAGTCTCTTTCATAAGAGCAAGTTCGTGCGACCCGCAGTCGTGCATTTTATTTTGATATACTGGTCAGATTTTGGATTTCAAAATTTAGATAAATTTGCTATGGAGCAACAACTTCCAAACTGAACATCAATATGTCCTGAAGGGGTTTTTGTATGGTTACATACATGCAGTGTGCCTGCGAAGCTTCATATATTTACAACAACAAACTTGAATGACTAATAAAAAACGCTAGTCCTCAAGTGATAATTGATAAACGATAAAACCTAAATTGGGATGGACCTGATCATGTGGTCTCGGTAGCGTGATGCGTAGGGCATTGGCTTCTGACGACGCTAGGTCTGGGTTCGAATCTCAGTCAAGGCAAAAAGTTTTTCGATTAAAACTTGATAGTATAAAGGCTAAGCACCACTAATAAAGGAGTCTGATGATCGGCTTGGCAACCGTGAAATAGCTATAACTCCAGCCAAATAAGAACCCCCTCGGTGGTAGTTCATTCAAGTTGTTGTTGTAATATTCAAAAATTCATACATCAATATGTCCTTCATGTGAACTTGTAAATAATCGAAAATAAAGCACCATCTTAGTCAAAATCCTCAAAAGACGGTCTCAGGCAAGCTGTATGTGAGGTATTAACAAAAGTGTTGGTGTCGTTCTATACATAGAAATTTTGCTTACTAACAGCAACATTCATCCAAAAATGCATCTCGTCACTACATTACTGAATTCGCAATAAAAAAAACCCATTTTTATAATAAGGTTCTATAATTTGGGGGACCTGTTCAATCATTTAACGTACCACGTTGATTTTACATCAGTAACACAATAATAAACATCAGATTATAAAGATGTCACTAAAACAACATGGCCACCAAAATGAAAACCGTTTGGATATTTAATAATAAATAACAAAGGTTGATATCTCGTTTCGCGTTTAATTTTGAGGTATAATTCAAATGTCTGAATTATGGAGACCTTAATCATATTCTATTTATAAATTTATATTTTCATAATTATTCGTGATCTATAAATAAAATAAGTATTCTGTTTAAACACTTAACCTGAATCACAGAAATATCAACTCAGTTTATAGCTTAGCAATCGTAATGAATCCGAATATACTACCTACTTCTTGGTAGTTTGTCAATTTTCCAAGAACTCGTTTAGAAGCGAAACAAATTTTAGATGGAAAGACAAGTGTAATTGATCTTGATATATATAATATACATACAACTAAAAAGTTCAAGTGACCTCAACTCCAAGTTGAATTTAATTCAATCACTCCACTTAAACAGAAATAATTTTCATTTCTCTATGTATTGATATAATATACATAGTTATACTAGTGGCACCGGGCAGGCGTTGTCCTGCTACATAACCCCTTCTATGTAGACCATAAGATATATATTTTACTTGGACCACCTTGTATCGTTTGGCACTGTCGTCAGAAATTTTAAGAATTTCACTACAAGAATACTTGCAAATCACATCACCCATTGATATTGTTTTATTGTTTGATAGTAACTTCTTCAGCAGATTGTGATTATTTTTGAGTGCGGTAGAAAGTAGCAAATGAGTACAGATCTGTCTTACTTCAATGGAAGACATTTTTTTGAAATCTGCGATAAGTGTTTTATGTTTATGGATAACATCTTGTGAAACAAATAAAATTAATGTGCTGTACTTCGTCATTATGTTCCTTTGATTCCGCGAAACCTATGGATGCTATCTAATTGCATCCAATCGGCCACATTGCTGTTCATTGAGCTCTACCTTGAAAGTTCAAATGAATGTGTACAAGATGGATTATCTTTCTCGATCGTAGCCCATTTGATGAATAATACTTGAAAGTTGCGGGAGAGTGTGAGAGATTGCCATACAGATAAAATCCATCGATAACTTTTCTTCTTTCATTTTGTATGGTAGATAAGTATTTGAAAATTAAATCAAATGGGGTCGCCACCTAGAATCCATCATTCTTTTATCAAAAAGCGTCTTTCAAAAGAACGCACCCAAATTTTCAGACAGCTCTTTCAAATAGTTTTCTTGTGGCAGCCATTTTATATAGACGTAAACGCCTACGCATATTTTCGTTGAAATTTCATCCAACACTATTTTTTACGAGATAAAAAACAATAACGCAAAACCAAACAAAAGCTTGACAAATATTATGGGGAACATCGATTAAAAATATTCAGTACTGATTTACTCAATTTGTGTGCGGTCCTATCAGCACAAGAGACGGCGATCGTTCTGATCGTCAAATTGAGGTCACCACACCATAAATGGTCCATAAATTCTACGGTTTGATAGTGGCTGATCGGCGAGTTATGGTACGCGAGCTTTCAAAGGCCACAAGCTTATCATTTGGATCAGTGATTTCGATTTTACATTGTACGATATGATGATAAGTATCGTATATGATACTGCTGAATTGCAAACTAAGAAGGCTAAGGTGGCTTCGTCAACAAACAGGTCATGGCGAAAATTTTCTTTGATGATTGGTTGTGTCATTTATATCAATAGTGATTTATAATGATCGAGAAACTAATGCACAAAAAAATTAGCAAACCGCAGTTTGGTTGAAATCATTAATTTCACGACAAAATGTTCTAAATGGCAAATGAAAACTACTCCACGATATGGGCGAATAGCGATGCGTCGAAAAGTGAAAACCAGAAGCAGAAGAAAACCAACGTTGATTAAATCAAAAAATAAACCACTAACAACGGCAATTAAAACGTTATAAATTCTTTAATAAATTTAATAAATATAAGATTTATACTTATTCTTTAGAGCTGCGATGTGTATAGTGAAGAGTCCAAAATCCAAGTGAACGAGAAAAGAATTTCTATAGAGCTTATTGCCAAAAATACTCCAACTTTCACTCACCATTGTAACTGCGGTTTTCCAATAAACTTAACAAACTTTAATCTACCGTACATCCAAGAGAGATGCTTTTGGATTATGTGAACAAATAATCGAAAGTACTCAATGTTATAATCCGCAGATACAGTGGTGATTAAAAGTTTTCGTTTACATAATTATTTAATAAAGTTAATTAAACAAATTCTTAATTGTTTTTTAAATAAAGTAAAGTTGAATGAAACATATTAAGTAATTAAAATGAATTACAAAAATATTATGATTTTAATTTCAAAACATTCCGGCCCCGCTGAAACATGTTTCAGGAAGTAGGTAAAACTGCTAGCTTTGTAATCGGTCGAACGAATAACCCTCTGCTTGTTCGAAGTGTTGCTACCCTCACAAGGCCATCTGTACCAGGATGAATGGCTGTTACTCGGCCAAGGAGCCATTTAGTAGGTGGAAGATTTGGCTCTTTGACTACAACCAAGTCACCAGGCTTCACGTTGTCTGTCGGTTTCTGCCACTTTGGTCGCACTTGAAGAGTAGTAAGATATTCGTTCTGCCAACGCTTCCAGAATCCTTGGACCATGTTCTGCAAATGATTCCAGTGTGACAATCGGTTTACTGGGATGTCTTGTAGGTTTGGCTCTGGAACGGCTGAGTACGGCTCACCTATAAGAAAGTGTGAAGGGGTTAATGGGTTGAGATCTTCATCTGATATAGAGCATAAAGGACGTGAATTCAAAATAGCTTCGATTTGGGTCAAAACTGTATAAAGTTCTTCAAACGTCAATATAGAGGACCCTACAACACGCCTCAAATGAAGTTTTATGGACCGAACTCCCGCTTCCCATAACCCACCAAAGTGTGGGGTGGAAGGAGGAATGAAATGCCACGAGATTCCATCCATTGCAAGAGATGTTGCGATACAATCGTTGTGAACTTGCGATAGTAAAAGGTTATGCATGTCATCAAGGCAGCGACGCGCTCCTTGAAAATTTGTCCCATTATCGGAGTATATATTTGAACATTTACCTCGCCGAGACACAAAGCGCCGAAGTGCTGCTAAAAAGGCATCTGTTGTGAGGTCACTCACCAACTCCAAGTGGATCGCCTTCGTTGTCATGCAGACAAATAACGCAAAATAAGCTTTAGACATCTTTGGGTTTCGCCCTTTCGAAAGCTTGATCGTAAAAGGTCCAGCATAGTCACACCCGGTATTGGAAAAAGGCCTGCTGGGGGTTATTCGTTGCGGAGGCAAGTTTCCCATGAGTTGATGACTTGTCTGCTTTCGTTGCATAAAACATCTTTTACACAAATGCACGATTTTTCTGATCAGGTTTCGACTTCCTAAGATCCAGTATTGTTGACGAACCAGAACAAATGTCTCCGTAACTCCAGTATGCAAGTTACTTAAATGTATTTGAGTAGCTATGAGAGAAGAAAGATGATTATTTTCTAATATTATAGGGTGTTTTAATGAAAAGGAAATATTAGCGTGTTTTATACGACCGCCAACTCTTAAAATTCCATCTTTGTCAAGAAATGCTGCGAATCTCAATAGTTTTGATTTTGGAGGGAGCGTTTTATGTTTTATAAGATGACCGATTTCCTCATTAAAGGAAATTAGCTGGATGTGTTTAAAAATACATTTCCGCGCCAGCTGTATTTCACTGAATTTAAGTCCACCGACTGTTCTATTATGTTTGTTCGCGTTTCTGGTGCGGCAATTAATCGCGAACCGAATGCAATATGCCACAACACGTTGTAAAGAGTTCCAAGAAGATGATTTTTCGATAATATATTGAAGACGATTTGAGTCTATATTTACCACGAGTGCGATTTTTGCTGTAGATCGTTCCTCTGCAATAACTTCCATACTCGATGAGTTTTGGACTGATAATTTTGATATTGGCCAATGACTTTGATCCAAAGATAACCAGGATGGCCCATTCCACCAGAGATGATGATCTGAAAGTTTCGATGGTAGAATTCCGCGTGATGCACAATCCGCTGGGTTTGACTCGGAGGGTACGTGATGCCAAGAGTGTCGTGGAATTTCATCAAGAATTGCCGCAGCTCGATTTGCGACAAACGTATTCCAACGACGTGGTGGTGACGATAACCAGTGAAGGACGACTTCTGAGTCACACCAAGCAAAGACATTGGAAAATTTGGTTGTGAGGCTTGCGATGACATTGTGAACCAAACGACAGAGAAGGAGGGCTCCACAAAGTTCAAGTCGTGGAATAGACACTGGTTTTAATGGTGCCACTTTAGTTTTCGCTGCAATGATTCTACAAATGAATTCTCCAGTTGCAGTCTTAGTTCGTGCGTAGATCACAGCAGAGTATGCCAGGGAAGAGGCGTCGGAAAATCCGTGTAGTTCAATGCACTCTAAGGATGCAAATAAATGTCTAGAAACCTGAATCTTATCGAAAAAATGTAGCTCCTCTCTATAACAACTCCACTTGTTACCTAATTGCGCAGGTAGTGGATCATCCCACGTTAATTTGTATTCAGATGACCATAGCTCTTGGAACAGCATTTTAAATAGCACGACAGATGGAGCTAATAAGCCAAGGGGATCGAAGATTCGAGAAATTTCAGATAATAAGGTACGCCTAGTTGGAGTGAGAGTCGGAAGTCTCTCCGTCATTTTAAATGAGAAGTTATCACTGGGGGGATTCCAATACATTCCCAACACTTTGATCAAGGATTTAGATCTTTCAGTATCAAACCACGAAAATTCACAGTCTTCTTTCGGAAGAGTAGCAAGCAAACCCCAGCTGTTCGAATTCCATTTCCGGAGCTCCAGCTTAGCTTCTGATAAAAGAGCAACTAGCTCAGTCTGTAGACTTATGAGGGTTTCCTGGGAATCAGCACCCGTCATAACATCGTCCACGTATACGTCTTTTAGTAAAACATGCGATGCGTTAGGATAAGTTGTTTTATAATCTTCAGCTAACTGCTGCAAGACACGAACGGACAGGAACGGAGCGGAAGCTGTACCATAGGTTACGGTACGTAAGCGAAAATGCTGAATTTCATCAGATGGATTCTCACGCCAAACAATGCGTTGAAAATCAGTATGTTCATTAGCGACCCAGATCTGACGGAACATTTTGACCACATCAGCAGTAAAGACAAAACGATGTTCGCGAAATCGCAAGCAAACACCAAAGAGGTCGCGCTGAATGGGAGGACCGATTAAAAGGCTGCTGTTGAGCGAGTTTCCAAGTGAATCTTTTGCGGAGCCATCAAACACGACGCGAAGTTTAGTGGTTTTACTATCGGGCTTAAATACTGCGTGGTGTGGCAAATAAAAATGGGATTTTGTTGTGGCTTTAAGATCAGCAGGTGAAATTAATTCCATATGACCTAGGTCATAATACTCTTTCATAAAGGTTGAGTACATCTGTTTTAAAACAGGATCACTTGCGAAGCGACGTTCCATTGCGTACAAACGAGAAACAGCCGATTTGTACGAATTTTCAAACACGGGAATGGAACTCTTAAAAGGCAATTGAACTACGTATTTGCCATCAGCCGCTCGAGAAAAAGTGTCAACAAAATGCGACTCAGCCTCGTCGTCAAAACCTGATTGAATGGTAGGTAGGGTTACCTCCTCAACTTCCCAGAACTTTTGCAAAATTTTATCCACATCTAACGAAGCATGTAATGATGATACCGAAGGTTGAGACTCAAAAAGCTCCCCAGTAACTATCCATCCAAATGACGTTTGTTGCGCTATAGGAACCCCTTGCGAACCTCGAACTTGACCAGCCTCTAAAATGTTCCACAACCTATCTGCACCTAGTAATATATCAATCGAATTCGGAATGTTGAAAAATGGATCTGCCAGCTGTAAATTTTGTATATGATTCCAATTTGAAATATCAAATGTCGAAGAAGGCAAATTAGAAGTGACTTTACGGAGTATGAACGCGTCTACGTGTAGTTTACTGTTATCATTGAATCGAGAGCATATACTAATCGAAACACGACCCTTTGTATAGCCCGCTTCTGATGAAGAAAGACCAGTAATAGGAATCCTTGCATGCTTTCGATTGAGTCCGAGTTTTTGAACAAATGATTCCACAACGAAGGACACCTGAGAACCAGTATCTATAAGAATGCGGCAGTTAACTGGAACACCTTGCATGTTTTTTACCGTAGCCAAAATAGTTGGAAGTATGGTTTGTTTTGAACAACAATTTTTGAGCGAATGGTTACTTATGATTTGCGGAACTAATAAAGATGAAGCAGACCCTGCTGCTGAATCATTGGGATTGAACAATGACGAAGAAGGCTTGGCGGAAGAAGGCGATGAAGACGAGTTTTGGTCCGAAGGGTGGACCAGTGAATGGTGACGCGACTTGCAAATACGGCAACGAGACGCAGAGTGACATCTATACGACAGATGACCACTTCTCAGACAGTTGAAGCACAAATTGTTCGATTTGACAAAAGTACGACGCGATTCAATATCTATAGCAATAAATTTTGCACACTGAGCTAGGTAATGATTTTCTTTACACTTTGGACAAGAAGCTTTTATTTGTGGAGATTCGGCGAAGTGCGCTTTGAAGTTGCTGCCGTGAGGCTTATTACGCGAGGGAAGCAGACGTGCAACCGGTTGGCAAGATTCTAAAGCATTACACCGAGATTTTAAAAAGTCTAATAGTTCATCGATTGTATTTTCCTTGTCAGAAGATGTTTTCCCTGCCCAAGCACGTTTTGTATCGTTATCGAGTTTATCCATCAAAATAAAGATCAACCACGGATCACGACCAGTTGATTCGAGTGCGCTGAGACCACGAATAACCTCATCTGCGCTGTCGGTCACTTTCCGTAAGGCATTAACGTTACTGCCAGTCACAGTAGGCAACGACAAGAACATATTTATAAAGGATTGCGTAATAAGTTTTTTACGATTGTAGCGTTCTTCAAGTCGATCCCATGCATCGACATAATTTGCATCTGTGACGCGAATATGTTTAATTAAATCAGCAGCATCACCCCGAAGCAACGATTTCAAATACCGAAATTTCTGAACAGTAGTCAGATCATTATTACGATCGATTGAACCTGTAAATTGGTCTTTAAAACTAGGCCAATCTTTAAAGTCCCCGGAAAACTCTTCAATATTCATTGCAGGCAAGTTAACAGTTTTCGGCTGTGTACTTGAATTGAGTTTTTCTAGAAAGGAAGCCTGCTGATCTGCAAGTTTCTCTACCACGAGGTGATCGGAAGTTTCACACGCGCGTTTTCGATCGCGAAGTGCTTTTAAAATTGTCGACTGAGCATAGAAATACTTGGATTCGTATTCTACGAAGACGGGCTCAGGATCGACGAAATCTTTAGATCCCGAAAGCATTAAAAGTGCACAATGAATTTCATTAAAATCTGACCATGCTTCTTCCAATTTTTGTAGCTGGATTTCAAGCATTTCAATGGTCACTCTATCGTCTATACCACGAGCGAAGGTCTCTGAGCGTGTAATACATCCCTTGAGGTGACCACGTTTTAATTTTTGCTCATTCATTTTTTACGCATCAATAAAAAAAAATACCCACAAATGTTCTGTAGTCCACGATTCTTAAATCCGCGTTCGAAGGACCAATAATGTTTTATAATGATCGAGAAACTAATGCACAAAAAAATTAGCAAACCGCAGTTTGGTTGAAATCATTAATTTCACGACAAAATGTTCTAAACGGCAAACGAAAACTACTCCACGATATGGGCGAATAGCGATGCGTCGAAAAGTGAAAACCAGAAGCAGAAGAAAACCAACGTTGATTAAATCAAAAAATAAACCACTAACAACGGCAATTAAAACGTTATAAATTCTTTAATAAATTTAATAAATATAAGATTTATACTTATTCTTTAGAGCTGCGATGTGTATAGTGAAGAGTCCAAAATCCAAGTGAACGAGAAAAGAATTTCTATAGAGCTTATTGCCAAAAATACTCCAACTTTCACTCACCATTGTAACTGCGGTTTTCCAATAAACTTAACAAACTTTAATCTACCGTACATCCAAGAGAGATGCTTTTGGATTATGTGAACAAATAATCGAAAGTACTCAATGTTATAATCCGCAGATACAGTGGTGATTAAAAGTTTTCGTTTACATAATTATTTAATAAAGTTAATTAAACAAATTCTTAATTGTTTTTTAAATAAAGTAAAGTTGAATGAAACATATTAAGTAATTAAAATGAATTACAAAAATATTATGATTTTAATTTCAAAACAAATAGATTTGGGTGAAATTAAAAGGTCATTGTTTAAATAAGCTTTTTTTTTTGAGGGGCTTGAGATATCGTTTTATTTTGTGGGGCTCAACGAGTCTGTTGAGCTAAAAGAAGACATTGTTGGGAAATAAAATGATTTAGTGCCAAAAACAGTGTTCCTTATTAAATTTTTAAGGGACTTTTTGACCCAGCCTCGTATATACGTATGTACATATTATGTATATGTGACCCGGCCTATGAAAAGTTGGCTTATGACTTAAAAAAAATTATTTTCACTTTTTTTTGGTTAGGATAGTTTTTGAAACGCTTTTTCACATGGTGAAAACCGGAAAGTCCTAACTTGACCAACAGAAACAATTGCACGAACGGGATAACGAAAATAAGGCTCGATAGTCATGATAGCTGATAACATTCTTAAACTCACATTTTTCATTTCATTTTATTAACAAGTAATAGTTTCACATTGAGATTAAATCTCATAGTTTGTGAATGCTTTACAAAATAATTTACAAACGTGATTTCGAGTGTTTAACATTTAATATGAGAATTGAGAAGACGTAAATGACAGCTTTCAATGTTAGATTTGAACAAAAAAGAAAAATCTAATCTTAATCTAATAAAACTAATTTATATAAACTAAATACATTTTATTAAATATTAATATATTATTAAATATCACTGGCCAAGTGATTGAAAAGAAGGGTTTTGAATTCGCTTGGGTTTTTGATTCTCCTAAGTGTGACGGGTAATGAGTTCCATAAAAGGGTGGCATGAACAAAAAATGTGCGCTCAGATTGCATACAAAGAAACCTAGGCTGGATTAAAGTAAATGTTCGTTGCGAGCTGACGAAATTAAGTCTACAAATACTCCGGTTGTTTAGTCTGCATAATACCATGCAATAGATTAATACCTCTGAACTTAATGAGGTTATCGAAGCTTATGCCCATGATTTGCAGAGAGTAACTTGAAATGTGATCAAAACGGCGTTTTTTAAAAATATATCTTGCTAAGTTATTGTAAATGACATTTAGTTTACGCCTGGTATTGTAATAAACATAGCAAAAGACCTCACAACTATATAACAAAACAGGTAATAAAAGAGATTTTACGAGTAGCATTTTCGTATTAGTAGGTAATGAACTTTTAGTGGACCATAGTAATCGTAGACCACTGTAAACCTTACCAATTGTAACTGCAGCATTATCTGACCAAGTGAGAGTATCATTAAAGATTATACCTAAATTTCGAGCCTTAGCAACGTATTCGATAGAACTTTGACCTAACTTTATTGGTGGAAATGAGGAAGTATCTAATGGACGTTTGTAAATACAAATAGTCTTTGATTTCTCCGGATTTAGCGATAAATTGTGTTTGAGTGCCCAAGCCCATTGTTGAATTATTTTTAAGTCATCGTTCACCTTGCCAATAGCACTGTTAATCATATGCAGTTGTGAACTGAGGTATAATTGAACGTCGTCAGCAAACATATGGACAGTACAATGTTTTGTTATTTGAGGAATTTCGTTTACATACAGTGAAAAAAGTAGAGGACCGAGAATGGAGCCCTGTGGAACACCTGCCAGTACACTAAGGAATGAAGAAGTATCACTTCCAACAGCTACACATTGCTGACGACCATATAAGTACGAGGCCAAGAGTTGGACTGCTAAAGAAGAAAATCGAAATGAGTACATCAACTTGTTGCAGAGAGAAGAATGGTTAACCGTATCGAACGCTTTTGAGAAGTCTAACAACGTTAGGAATGTAGGTCGGTTTGCGTCTAGTTCTTGGCGAATATCGTCGACAACAAGTAAGAGGGCAGTTTTACAACTCCTTCCAGTACGAAAACCGGATTGATCGGGGCTTAAAAGATTATTACTAATCAAATGCACTTGCATCTGCTTTAAAATGCTCTTTTCGAATACTTTTGATAGAAACGGTAGTATTACCGATACGAAAATCCGAAAGTAGCAACGTGAAGCAATAAACTAACATAATATTTGGAGCAAAAGCAACACTGCATCTCACTTGGTGCCCTTGAACTAGGAGAGACACTGGGCAATGGGAAGGCAGGAGAACAACTACCGAGAAAATGACGAAATTCATTGTTTATCTTTAACATCCGATTTATCGAAATTTTGTTTTTGAGTCATAAGCCACCTTTTCATAGACCGGGTCACAGATATGTAAATTCAAACATTATTAAAATTATACTATAACAATTATTTTCACCCGCGTGACTTTTTCAATAAAAAATTACTTTACTTGCTTCCTTAAGGTGGTGCTGAAGTTCGGTTTTAAACAGGGCAAGCTTCTCCAGAAAGCTCGTACCTTGTTAGCTATTTCCATTTTTGAACACCAAGCTAGTTAAGTCCTTTTCCACCTACGTATATGCGTCTTGTGAGTTGTGGTATTCTTTTACCACATAGTCCCTCAGGATAGGATTGGACGGCCTTACGGTCGGAAGCGTTTGGTTCGACTCACTCTAATTGAAAAACCCAACTTAGTCTACTTTGGCCCGTTTGAACAGGTCGGTTTTGATGTACAGCGTACATGTTACATTGCATAGATATGTTTTACACCTTCTCACCATTTTTTTTTTCATCACTTAAAGTTGAAACAACTTGCATCTCAAAAAATCTAAGGTCCACGAAATTTGTGTATCTCCTACAAAAATATAAATTCTAGCTGAGGTTAACTCCTTCGCTCGCATCTTACGCGAGGCAGAAAGACGCCTGTGGCATTCTAATGAGCGTATCATTCGATCTAAAAAAAAGTCTCCTCACTCCATTTCCTCATTGTCTTGTAATTTGTGTGTTTGGTTTTGTAGTTGTTGCCTCCATCCTACTTTTCCATATTCCATTTAAGCCACAATCCCATTCAATTGACACAAACAAGCGTCATTGGGTTCGTGTTTTTGTTTCCCTTCGTGAAATTGTTAATTTAATGGAAATTTATTTAAGGCGAATATTATTTTATCCTAAAAAGAAAAACAAAAAATCCATTCAAAAAAATACTGTATCCGACCACACCATCGCACACACATATTAACATGCAATCAAATGACACATATATAACGGTGTCCTAGTCATTGGGAGAAAATAGCTTCGCATGAGAAGGAGAAAGTGGAATCATAGAAACTATGGCGCCTAACATTCAAATTGTCGTCATCGACGACTACTACAATGACAATACAGAAGATATACATGCATACATAGGTGTTCGTCCTTTTTGTGTAGTCCAAAGAATTATGAAGACGGAGCGGAGGGTGTGCCGAGGACACTTGTTATAATATTCCCTCTGCGTGTGTCTTAATACGAACTATACTAAAACATTTGTTGAATGGAAAGTGTTCTTGTCGTCGTCGCGGTCGGAGTTAAGCAGAGAACCGTTTATTTGAATTGAAATGCGGACAATTGCTAAATTTTAATTATTTATATCAAGAAAAATATCATTGACGTATGATATGCGTCAGAAAACAACAAAAGCTTTTCTGAAATTACCGCCTTTTTTCGTCGTTTTTCTTTCTTTTTAGTTGGCTGAATTTTCATTCATAAACATTCAATGACATGGAGCTTTCCGTTTTTGCTAAAGATAATATCAAAAGAGGTAGGTATGCTAATTCCGTTACGGCCACAAGGGTTGTAATTATGTACCTACATACATTGTATGTATGCTATATGAATCGTTTGAAATAGCAAAAGTTTTTTCAATTTTTTTGAATTTTCTATTTTATGGAAACGAAAGTTTCGAACGATTTTCTTTCCTTAGTGTGTTGTAGAGCAAGCTGACAATCCTATAGTGTTGGAGTTTATTTGTATGTTTGATTGAGGATAATTAAATGGACTAAACTTAGTAGACAGTATTAAAAGCCATTTTTAAGCTCTTGCTCTTGTCTTAGTTCTTAGGTGAAACATAGGGGCTTAAGTTAAGGGAGACGATAAGTTAAAAACTGAATGCTATGAAAATATGAATTTATGCAAGAACAAAAATTATAAGTCGTTGTAGTGGTTTCTTAAAAAAAAGCTTTTATATACAAAATTTTTAAAAGACTTTTAAGAAAAAAATTTGATGTGCTTACTTTAAGTTTTTATTACTGTACGAATGAAAATTAAATTTCCAAAAAAAATACTGAGCCGTTTTTGAGATATCGAATTTTCCAAAAAAAAAATGATTTTTTTTTTCAAAAATTCAAAAAATTATTATTTTTAAAGTTTTGAAATGCAATAGTTTTAAAACTTTTTAGAAGCATCTCTGCAAAAAATTTCATTAAAATCCGTTATGTCGGTAATGAGTAATTCAAAATTTAAAAAAATGGTTCTATGGTACAAGCTGTAATATCTTAATTTCAAAATTTTTTTTATTAAATTAAAGATCGTTAAAATTAATTGAAAGGAAAATTTTTTTATCAGAATTCTAGGCCCCGTTTTCGAGAAAAATGCGATTTTTGAAAACCATTTTTTAACATTTGTATGGTGGGTACCTTTATTTTTGAGTTAAATAAATTTTGTTTTCATACATCTTGTAGATTATCCTGTGTTGCTTCACAACATAATAAAAGATTTTTATTTATTTTTATTATTTATTTTATATAAAATTGCAAAATGAAATAACTTAAAACTACTTAAAGTTAAATGAAATTTATGCTTAAACACTACAAAACGTCCTTTACCGGCGGAAGATAAACGAAAACTTGTCAAATGTCAAAACTAAATGTAGAACCTACGAGTATTATATTGGTCCTTCTTTTTCATATTAAGATTAATATCGTTTAACAAAACTTTCATTTTCATAATGGCCGAATAAAATTAATAATATAGTTAGCTTTTCACTCTACAAGTAAATAATTATAGGGGGCATTGTTGAAACAAAAACATAGAATTTTGAGAATGTATGGTATAATGTAATAGTATTGTAATTTAAACTATCAATACACAAATAATTTAAATGTATGAAACTATTATGTATAGTGAATTATTCTTTATAAAAGGTTATTGAACTTTATTATGTAAAGTATATAGCACAGCTGATTGAAAATCAGAACAATGACACCGAGGCAAAAAGTTTTCAGTCAGCAGATTTATATTCACTTCAATTTTGAATGTTAAGCAATAAAGTGATTTTATAACGTGAAAGAGATTTTTTATTTTCAAGTACAAAAAAAGGAATTGATATATTATTAATTGGCTACGTCTTGGTCATAATAATAATTTATTTAAAATTTATTTTGACTTTAACCTGGGAGTCAAAACATCCTGAGAAACATCTATTTTTTAAGTTTAAAAAAAATCTAGCATAAGGTTTTCGAAATATTGAGTTTTGAAAAAAAAAATTGAATTTTTTTTCAAAAAATCCAAAAATAAATTTTTTGAAAATTTGAATACACAATTCTATTTCCGTTTTTGAGGAGCTTTAGCAAAAAAAATGATCAAAATCGGTACTACCGCTTTAGATAAAATCAAAAACAAAAAAATGGTTCTTTTGGGGGGTACCCTCAATAACCATTTTTCGAAAAAAATTTTGCAACCAGTACCTACCTTTAATTAAACGAAATTTTTTTATATCTTTTTTTTTAAATCTGTCGAACAGTTTTTGAGTAAAAAAAAATAATTACAAAATTTCAAAAAAAATTCGTATGGCAGGTACACGGTTAAAAATCCTGGCGTTAAATTTAATATTTTTTGGGTTGCATATATGACCAGTCCAAAATGGTATTTAAATGTAATACTTTGAATATATTTGATTTTCAAACTCAATAGAATACATATTCAATTTTAATACTGTTTTGTATTAAAAACAAGTTCGTATTATTAAATAGTAACACGCATAAGTATTAGTATTTAAACCAAAAAAAATAAAATTCATCACTTCTTGTATTGGTTTTAAATGCATTTATATTAGAATTTAATACGCTGGATATTGAAAACATATATTTTTTCATTTAAATTGAATATATTTTTTACTCGTTTTAAGCCCAAAGAGAGTTTAAATGTAATACAAGATTATTAAATCTTAATACTATTTAAGGTTTCATTGGATTACTTTTGAACCCACATAGTATTGAAAACTAATACCTATTTATTAAATTTCAATACTATTTATAAGATTTGAATGGATTACTTTTGAACCCAGATAGTATTGAAAATTAATAGCAGATACTCAGCTCCCGCCATCACTAACGCCCTTCGAAAAGAATCCCTTAGCGTACTCATCCAAAATGTATGCCGCTGTGCTTGTTTTTATAAGTGCTTTTAATCCCTGCAAAATTAGAAAAAATTTATTTATATAGGTACATTAAATTTACTATTGAAAAAGTTACTTACTTCTTTGTATAAAAGAAGAGAGCTCCCAATTGCTGCTTCTTGTTTTTTTCAAATTTTCACTTATTTGATTAGGAGGCTCTCCATCAGCAGTGTCAAGAACCACAAGGAAGCAGGCACAGCCTGAATACTGCCGCACTATATCGCACAAGGAATCCGCTGGAATCAGCTCACCGTCTCGATCTTTCAAAGTAAATCCGTTCAACAGTTCTTCGTTTTCCAAGACTAAAACAAAAAAAAAATTACATAAATTAGCACGGCTTGCACTCTCCAGGAAATAAATATATCGCACTTAAACTTGTTATTTATTACTTACTTGAAAGAAGGATATCTTCATTTGAAACAATTAAATATTCAGATGATTCATGCGTCTGATTTTTAAATGATTGTATTTTTTTCCACGTTTTTCACTTTAATGTAAATCCCAACTAAATTTTTCATTAGGAACTCCATGTTGCCGCCGACGTGTTGAAACAAACTAACGGAGTTTGTTTTCGACAAAATTATACTCAATATTAAAAATCAATACCTACATATGTATGATATAAAATCTAATATTAATGTGTTCAAATTTAATACCTCAATATTTAATTCAAGTACGAGTTAAAAAGTATTTCTTGAGCATTGAGTCAAGAGTTTCAGGGTAATTACAAAATTTATTGAATTTTAATACAATCAAATATTAAGTATCAATACTTTATTTTATTATACAGTTTCTACATAAATGTAATACAGAAATATTAAAGATAAGTATTGTTGTGTATTAGAATGTACTGTTTGTACGGGCATCCCTAAAAATTCAAATAAAATACGAGATCATGATGGCTAGTGTAAATTACAGCACATCTCTGATTTTTTTTTTCGAAGTTCCAACGTGGCACATTCGACAACTTTGTCAGTCAGTTGTCTAAAGTCACGGCGACTAAAGTACCCGTACCTCTTGTAGCTTTGATTCGTTCTTTCGAATGTCTTTTTGATCTCGGACACCTCCAAAGAAAGAACCTAACCAAAGAAGCTCCGTTCACTAACCGGAACATATTTTTTTTGACCATATATTTGGGTAAGAATTAATTAAATTTTAGTGATTGAAAACCAAACAAAATATCTAAGTTGACAAATTATTCGTATCATTTATAGTGTGAACCCTTCACTAGTTTATATAGAGGCTGCATCAGTTAAATCCTGTTTTTTTTTTATCGTACGATTGTCACTCCAGTGCCCAAAGCAGCGCAGAGCACCTTCACAAGCAGAAGTGCTTTGAGCCCGCCACGTGCTTCTATCGCTGACTGGGGTACTCGTACGACCGCTGGATAATCTCAGAGAAAAGAAAGATCCTACCAAAATTCGAGGTCATTACATAGTTCTTCAGCATCTTAACTGAGAAGAGATCTTACTGGAATTTTATCCATACTTCCGTGTGAAACCGCTAATCGTCAAACGTGGGTTATAAGTATAATATTCCACGATCTTACCACACCCCGTTTCCTCATACGATCCCACGCATCATAGCAAAAATCGCTTCTTCCAAGGCCAGATTTCATCGCCTTATTATCTACCTGCCAAGACATTATCCACCTGCCAAGACTCTAACCACCGGACAAGATACCAACTACCTGCTTTAGTCGAAACCTAACCTACTAAATAGCACCACAATCCAGTGACGCAAATAGTGCTCAGGAAATCGCCACGTCCATACAAGAGTTTCTTGTAATTGATTGCATCGGGCCACCTATCAACCAAATCACCTCAGCTTAAATCACCAGCATTATATATTAGATAACTAGAGCATATAATTGAAACGATCTCTCTTCTTTCTATATCAGTTAAGTAGTTTCTTCTTGTTTATGCCAAATTGTTCAAATTGAAAAGATTTCATTTTCTTATCAGCAAATAAAATTTAGCATTCGCGTCAAAGCTAAGAGCTACAAAGCAGAGAGAGCTCAAGAATACCCAACCAACGAAAGGAGTGCGCACGTCTTTTTTTGGAAGGAAGAACTCGATAATCATCGTATGTGTCAATAAAACAACAACAATATCAACTATCGGTAAGTCACAGATATTCAAATAAATTTGTTGATCAAACAGATGATATCCATTCAATTTGAAAGATTAAGAGATTTGTATTAAAGTTTTACTCGAATTAAAAAGCATAAGATAGAGAGAGATTAAGTTGAAGAGAATTAATTGACTATAATTTTAAACAGAGAGAGATTTGTACCACCATTGAAAATACACTTGATTAAACCCAAACGAAGGTCAAACCAATATACCTGTACATATATAGAAGCTGCATAGAGATTACTCTTAGACAGTTCTGTGTTTTTTTTTTTTGCGATAGATTATTATCTTTCATTTTGATAATGCTAATTTAAAAAACCCTAAGGCCTGTTGTACAAAGTTACTCTCTGATTTTATAAGAAGATTTTTTTTTATTTGTTAATTTGCTTAAAAATGATTTAAGTTTTGAATAAAATCCAAATATGTTTTACTACTTTAAATTTTATAGTTTTTAATCTAATTTTACAATGATTGAGTAAGTTTAGTTACAAAGGGAAAGAAGAAATGTTGAGACGTATCGATAGAGTTCGCATGAGCGTGCAGTAGTCAAATACTCAAGTTCAAATCAGGGGTTACCGCTTAAATAAAAAGAGTGGCGCGGCAACCATGGGGTTTATTACCTAGAAGTAATAGACCAAGGGAGGGTACACTCAGGGGACCAATCCATCATATGGTTACCCAATTATAGAATTTGGAATTAGATCTCAAATTGAGAATGTTGCACAAACTTTTAAGATACATAGTGAGCTCCTTTCGTGTTAATTTTTTTCTTAAGGCATGATTTAAATATGTACGGCAGTCCAGCAGCGGGTGCAAGATCCCACCCCGCCGACGAGTTAGCTTTTGGCCATCGCAAGCATGCCTACCGCACTCTGCTGGCTGGACAACTTGCTTCATACCCCATCGTACTTTCAGAGAATCCTGTGGTTCTGGTTGGACCGTGGGAAGGCCTAACATCACCCCAGTATGAAGCAGGAACATCTTCCGTTACACAGGTGGCGCCCATTGCGTGGGGCCTAGAATCTTTTAAGTTTATTTTTTATAACATCTTTCCAGTAGTGACTTAATTTACACACTTATTTAATTGTTTTTTTTAATGATGACCGTATTCGCCTCATAGTTAGAACAAAGCCGAAGTAGTTTTTAGTCTTAAAATAATCTTATCGATTCTTGCTCGAATTTATTTGTCCAGGAGTTCATGTATGGGATACAATTTCTCCTTTGCAGCAATTAAATCGATGAAGAATCGAAGTTAAGGTATTTATTTTGAAGGAGTTTGTTAGACGTCCGGGATATATCGGTCCAAGGAGACCACTTCTCTGTCTGTAGCGCCTATATTCTGTTTCAAAAAAAAAAAAAATGTGAATAAGGATTCTGGTTTATTATGAAGTGGCCAAGAGATTCAGGTATATCCCATTTCTCTGTTGATGCATTTCATTAATATCCCAGTTATCTTAGTTCACAATATATTAATAGGTACTACTGGAGAATTTGTAACAAGTTTATTTCAAATTCGTTTTACTTTATCGATACCGTTTAAACAATCTTACTTTCCCTTTATTAATGCATAACAGATACCTTTGTTTTGAAGTTTTATTTTTATTTGATTAAGTTTTTTTTTTTTGCTTTTTTTTTGGTTTTAAATTCATAGCCGTTTTATAAAAATAAAACACCATCGTTATTTTAAGCCTAAGCGTGATTTAATGTTATTTTCTTATTTTTAAATCTGGTCCTTTTTTTTTATATTTTCAATTGCATTTGAATACATTGCTCTTAAGCCAAAACCTGCTCGAACATTTTTTTTGATTAAATTTTAGTCACTAAAATGCCTCCTAAAACGCAAAACATTAATCAACGTAGCACAAGAAGAAATAATCTTGAAGGTGAAGAGGTTGGAAACGAAGTAACTGAACCACTTCCACTTCCTGATGAAGTTCCTGGTGGCTCACAACAAGCTAACCAGACCAGCTTTTCTCTTGACGAAAGCTTAAAGCGTTATATTAACAACGTTATTACTGCATCATTAGGTCTGAGCAGGGCCGAAGATCTCAGAACCCGCAAAGCAGAGTATGAAGCTGAAAAGATCGGCTTGAGACAGGAAATAGCCAGAACTATTCAGGAAGAACTCAGAGCACTCGCAACGACTCCTCATGGAGCGCCAGGAGAGCTCAATCACATGCCACCCCCTCGCGAACGAAGTACCGCTAATACTTCTCCCATACAAATTCCGTTAGCTCGTGCTCCGGAAAACCATGACAGTCGTCAGGATCCAGTTGATCCTACACCTCCTAACGAGAATTTACAAAATTTTTTAAGTCGGCTTAACGCACTAAATTTGAACTCTGCAGCTCCTAGTGATCGGGGACCTCCTTCGAATGTATCTATAAGGGCAGTTGAGTTTCAAAAATGGGGACTCAAGTTCGATAACCAGAGGATGACAGTCGACGATTTTCTCTTTCGACTAAATCGACTGAAGACGTGCTATAGAGTTACTTGGGATGATATATTCCTCCATTTCCATCTATTTGTAACAGGTCCAGTCGAGAATTGGTTTTGGACTTTTTCTAAAACAAATCCAAACGCCACTTGGCGGCACCTAGAATTCGCACTAATCGAGCAATATAGGAGCCTCGAAACTGACTCCGAACTTTCGAGGAAAATGTTCGATCGAAGGCAAGGTTCTTCAGAGAGTTTTGATAGTTTTTATCAAGACATATTAGTTTTGAATGCACGATTACATGTTCCAAAGTCACCCAGAGAACTGATCGACCTGATCAAGCAAAATGTTAAACGTCGAACCGGTGAACTGTTGATTACGTTCAACACGACGAGTTTGCCTGAGATGGTTTACGTTTGTCGAACAATAGAAAAACATGCCATTCAAAGTGATAGTTTACGTCCTCGAGCTTTCACAAATACCAACCTCAGACCCAAAGTAAACGAATTAGACCTTCCATTTGAAGATCAACTCGATGTTGAAGCTTTAGGTTTACCAGCGGTCCAACGAAATCAAATTTCTTATACATGCTGGAATTGTAAAACCAAAGGCCATTCCTATAAGCAATGTCCAAGCCCACAGAGAAACCTGTTTTGTTTCAGATGTGGCTTAGAGAACACCACCTCTCCTAAGTGTAGTAAGTGTTTGGGAAACCGGAAGTGGGGCGAGACAACCGGGGAGTTTTGTCCTCCACAAATGAACCCGGAATCCAAACTACCGA
Source organism: Chrysotoxum bicinctum (assembly GCA_911387755.1). Taxonomy (NCBI): domain Eukaryota; kingdom Metazoa; phylum Arthropoda; class Insecta; order Diptera; family Syrphidae; genus Chrysotoxum; species Chrysotoxum bicinctum. Next base: position 83,586,489 of record OU426990.1, read on the forward strand.
AGACCAACCTATAATTATTGACTCACCAGACATTGTTAAAACCTCAGATAGTAAATACTCACCTGACTTACCCTTTACACCGGATGTACCAAATTCACCTCAAAGATCGAATGTTAAAATTTTAAAAAGACCATCTTCTATATTTTTTGAAAAGAAATTAGAATCAATCCCTAAAGAAGAACCAAAACAAAAGTCGCTTCACGAAAGGCTAAAGGATTATTACAGTACACGCTCTCGAATTTTCAAAGAACCTTCAGAAAACGTACGTAAACTTAGAGACAGGTTCAGAGAAAAAAGATCTATACATAAAGCAATTTCCACAACGAACCTTTGTAACACCGACGACCCAAGACCATATGCGAATGTTTCCATATTTGGAAAAAAAATGCTGGGACTGTTAGATAGCGGCGCTAGCATCAGCTGTTTAGGATCAGGATGCCTAGATTTGGTCAATGAAATGGGTATTACATATAAAAACTTCAAATCAAAAGTTAAGACCGCTAGTGGAGATCCACAATCGATTATAGGTGAATTGGTAACAAAAATAACGTACAAAGATGTAACCAAGGATATTTCCTTCTTCCTGGTTCCTTCATTAGAGCAACCCTTGTATTTGGGGGTTAATTTTTGGAAAATCTTTGAAATTGCACCCCAGATTATTTCCGAGATTGCGACGATAGATCGAGTGAGTGACCCAAACGCGCACGAGCTATCAACGGATCAGAAAGATGAACTGCGTAAAGTTATAAATTTGTTTCCGTCTGCTGCCAAGATGGGGCTCGGACACACTAAACTAGAGGAACACACAATAAACACGGGGAACGCGGAGCCCATTAAGCAGCGTTTTTACCCTGTTTCACCGGCGGTACAAACCCTGATATATGAAGAATTGGATAGGATGCTCTCGTTGGGAGTCATCGAAGAAAGCGAAAGCGCGTGGAGCTCTCCTATTGTCCTGGTACAGAAGCCTGGAAAAAATCGCCTGTGCTTGGATTCTAGGAAAGTGAACAAAGCTACGAAAAACGATGCCTATCCACTTCATCATGTTGATGGTCTGCTAAGTCGTCAGTCAGAGACACACTTCATTTCAAGTGTGGACCTGAAGGACGCCTTTTGGCAGATACCGCTGGAAAAAACGTCAAGGGAGAAAACGGCGTTTACTGTGCCTGGCAGACCCCTATATCAATTTACAGTCATGCCCTTTGGCCTATGCAATGCTGCTCAACGGCTATGCAGGCTCATGGACAAAGTGGTACCACATGAATTGAGACAAAATATATTTGTTTATCTGGATGATCTATTGGTAGTTTCGGCGACGTTTGGGGAACACATAACGATCCTTTCAAAGCTAGCAACACTTCTCAAAAATGCAGGACTTACCATAAATATCGAAAAGTCAAAATTTTGTTTCAAAGAACTTAAGTTCTTAGGGTACATTGTGGGTGGTGGGTGCATTCGGACAGATCCAGATAAGGTATCTGCGATAAGAGATTTCCCTGTACCGAAGACAGCAAGACAGGTGAGAAGGTTCTTAGGTCTGTCTGGATGGTACCGCCGATTCGTGAATAACTACTCATCCTTAGCCACTCCTTTAACCGACACCCTCAAAAAAAGTAAAACTTTCAATTTCACTCCCGAAGCTTTGGTTGCATTTGAAGCCTTAAAACTTGCCCTGACTACGGCACCCATTTTAGTTAACCCAGACTTCAAAAAACCCTTTAAGATCCTCTGTGATGCGTCCACAACAGGTGTTGGCAGCGTTTTATGCCAAGAAGACGAGGATGGGGTAGAGAGACCCATCTATTACTTCTCGCATAAGCTTACAGCGACTCAGCGAAATTATAGCATTACAGAATTGGAGTGTCTTGCTGCAGTGTTGGGCGTAGAAAAATTTCGATCCTACGTCGAAGGCCAGGAGTTTAAGGTAGTGACCGATCATGCGAGCCTGCGGTGGCTTATGAGTCAAAAGGACTTAAACGGAAGGTTAGCACGTTGGAGCCTTAGGCTTCAACGATTCTCATTCGAGATAGAGCATAGGAAGGGTACACAGAATGTTGTTCCAGATGCCCTCTCTCGGGTGTACGCTGTCGACGAGATAGCATCTGCGAAAAATGAGACTGTGAATCCTTCAGATGTTCCATTTGTCGATCTTACTGATCCAGCATTCAAGTCGGACGAATATGTAGGATTGATAAAAACGATAGAGGAAAATAAAAATCAGCTCCCTGATCTTCGTGTATCAGACGGTTTTGCATACAAGAAGGTCAAACCCTGCACAGGGGATCCAAGAGGAGACGACAGTGTTTGGAAACTCTGGATTCCGTCAATAACAACCGAACGTTTGATCCGATTGGCTCATGAACCTCCTCGTGCCTCGCATGGTGGTGTCGCTAAAACGTTGTATCGCCTTCGTGACCGCTTCTACTGGCCTAATATGGCGGCTCAAGTAAAAGCCGTTGTAGGGGACTGCAACGTTTGCAAGGCTTCTAAAGCACCAAACTCTACCCTTAGACCTCCTATGGGACAAGCTTTTGTCGTTGAGAGACCGTTTCAACATATATATGTTGATTTCTTAGGACCCTATCCCAGATCGAAAAAAGGAAACTGTTACATGATAGTGTGTCTGGATCAATTAACTAAATTCGTCTCGGTGAAAGCCATAAGAAAAGCTACAAGCAAGCTAGCAATAGATTTTCTAGAGGAGGAAGTCTTTTCTCTATTCGGGGTACCAGAGTCACTCTTATCTGACAACGGTAAGCAATTTTTGAGTAAGGAATTTTCTAAATTTTTGTCAGCTTATGGAACAAAACACATAAAAACAGCTTCGTATTCACCTCAGCCAAACGCAAGCGAGCGCGTCAACCGTTCCATACTGGCGGCAATCCGTTCCTATATTGGTTCCGACCAATCGTATTGGGACAAAAACCTGGTGTCTATAGTGAGTGCCTTACGTTCAACAATACACTCCGCTATTGGCATGTCGCCGCATGAGGCCCTTTTCGGCCAAAGTAAAATAGAACATGCTTCAGACTATCCCTTATTAAAAAAACTAAATGGATTAAATAACTCCGAAATTCGGGTTTTACCAAGCGCATTAAAGATGAATATGGTACACAGCCGTATCAAGGAATCTCTGGCTCAGGCTCATAAAGCATATGAGAGAACGTATAACACAAGAAGTAAAGATGTTAAATACTGTGTTGGGCAGACTGTTCTAAAAAGAAATTTTATACTGAGCGACGCAACAAAAAAACGTAATTCTAAACTTTGTCCAAAATTTGTACCTGCCAAAGTTAAGCAAATTGTTGGCAGCAACCTCTATGAGTTGACTGATTTAAATGAAAATAATTTAGGGGTTTTTCACGCCAAGGACCTACGTAAGTAAGATTTGTTCAATTGTTAATATAAATCCTCAAATGGGTCGACTTAAATATGCCTTTTCATTTTAATCCCTTGACATTGTTGTCCAGAAATTAAAAAGTTGTGTACGGGCATCCCTAAAAATTCAAATAAAATACGAGATCATGATGGCTAGTGTAAATTACAGCACATCTCTGATTTTTTTTTTCGAAGTTCCAACGTGGCACATTCGACAACTTTGTCAGTCAGTTGTCTAAAGTCACGGCGACTAAAGTACCCGTACCTCTTGTAGCTTTGATTCGTTCTTTCGAATGTCTTTTTGATCTCGGACACCTCCAAAGAAAGAACCTAACCAAAGAAGCTCCGTTCACTAACCGGAACATATTTTTTTTGACCATATATTTGGGTAAGAATTAATTAAATTTTAGTGATTGAAAACCAAACAAAATATCTAAGTTGACAAATTATTCGTATCATTTATAGTGTGAACCCTTCACTAGTTTATATAGAGGCTGCATCAGTTAAATCCTGTTTTTTTTTTATCGTACGATTGTCACTCCAGTGCCCAAAGCAGCGCAGAGCACCTTCACAAGCAGAAGTGCTTTGAGCCCGCCACGTGCTTCTATCGCTGACTGGGGTACTCGTACGACCGCTGGATAATCTCAGAGAAAAGAAAGATCCTACCAAAATTCGAGGTCATTACATAGTTCTTCAGCATCTTAACTGAGAAGAGATCTTACTGGAATTTTATCCATACTTCCGTGTGAAACCGCTAATCGTCAAACGTGGGTTATAAGTATAATCAGTGGCGTAGCGTAGGGGGGGCGGTGGGGGCGGTCCGCCCCGGGCGGCAGGCCTAGGGGGGCGGCAAAATGTCGCCGGTGATGCGGGTAGAGTAGAAATCATATGTTTCATGACAAACAACAAATAACAAAAACGTTCCGAAACTCTCGCGAAACTGAAAGGGAGCGTTCCGAAACATATGATATGCATATGCGAGATATGATAACTAGGATTCGACGGAAACGTTATTCTAGTCTGAGCCAGCTCAATGTTTTTGTTCCCTCCCGCATCACAGAAAGTTATTTCGATTGTGTTGTTTATAGTTTAAATACTGTTGAATCTTCTAAAACTAAACACTTAGTACTTCACTCAACCTTTGAACTAGTTTTTGGAAATGAAAACGGCGCGGAATAAAACAAGAAAAAGGCTAAGTAAGAAGCAGATTCGAAAAAGTCTCGAGGTGCATTACTGAAATATTTCAGTTCTAGTTCTGATTAGAAAGCTACGTTAACGTCTTTGGCGGCATCCAGCAGTAGCGGAAGTGATTCCAATGTAAGTATGATTCCTCCATCTACAATCGTGAGTGGCCTAGAATTGTCCTCCTGCCAATATTTATGGGAATGCATAACTTATTTTACAGGCAGATGAAGAGGACGTGCCTGCCGTCGAAGTTGGAAGTCGTTCTGGTCCCACCACAGAGCAGGGTCAAGACGAAGTCGACTCAGCAGAAGTACCTCAAGCATCTAGTCACAAGCCTGCAGAAGAAGTGAAGCTCGTCTTGCCAAAGATATGAAGCTGTAAAGATGCTTAAGAATAAGTTTGTGCAAGTTCTTGAGGTACTGGAAGAATTGACGGATCGGGAGCCAGTCTTCTTCTGACAGTCATGCAGTCATTCAACTTCCTCACTTTTCTTAGCTTTTGAGCTGCAGAGCTACCTGAAAAAGATGAAGTACAGATTTACCTGCAGCAAAGTGGACTGAGTGTGGATAAGTGTGCTCAGAAACTCTGCGCTTTAAAAGCTCTCTAAATGGAGGGCAGAGACCGTTTCGTCCAACCGACTTTTCTAAAACTCTCTATGAAAAACTTGGATTCAATCTCAAAACGAGAAGAAATCGCAGGAAAAAACGCATGCATGGCGATGAATCCGCAGATGTAGCTCTGTCTCACGAGCCTCATTCGTAAAGCCCGTAAAATCCGTTTATGAAACCGCTGATCCTATTTTACCTTCAATAAAAGATACCTCATTGCCTGTGAAATGATGTCTCGAAATTTAATTTTAATTTAGTATTGAATGGGGGCGGCAAAATGGGTCTTCCGCCCGGGCGCCAAAATGCACGCTACGCCACTGAGTATAATATTCCACGATCTTACCACACCCCGTTTCCTCATACGATCCCACGCATCATAGCAAAAATCGCTTCTTCCAAGGCCAGATTTCATCGCCTTATTATCTACCTGCCAAGACATTATCCACCTGCCAAGACTCTAACCACCGGACAAGATACCAACTACCTGCTTTAGTCGAAACCTAACCTACTAAATAGCACCACAATCCAGTGACGCAAATAGTGCTCAGGAAATCGCCACGTCCATACAAGAGTTTCTTGTAATTGATTGCATCGGGCCACCTATCAACCAAATCACCTCAGCTTAAATCACCAGCATTATATATTAGATAACTAGAGCATATAATTGAAACGATCTCTCTTCTTTCTATATCAGTTAAGTAGTTTCTTCTTGTTTATGCCAAATTGTTCAAATTGAAAAGATTTCATTTTCTTATCAGCAAATAAAATTTAGCATTCGCGTCAAAGCTAAGAGCTACAAAGCAGAGAGAGCTCAAGAATACCCAACCAACGAAAGGAGTGCGCACGTCTTTTTTTGGAAGGAAGAACTCGATAATCATCGTATGTGTCCATAAAACAACAACAATATCAACTATCGGTAAGTCACAGATATTCAAATAAATTTGTTGATCAAACAGATGATATCCATTCAATTTGAAAGATTAAGAGATTTGTATTAAAGTTTTACTCGAATTAAAAAGCATAAGATAGAGAGAGATTAAGTTGAAGAGAATTAATTGACTATAATTTTAAACAGAGAGAGATTTGTACCACCATTGAAAATACACTTGATTAAACCCAAACGAAGGTCAAACCAATATACCTGTACATATATAGAAGCTGCATAGAGATTACTCTTAGACAGTTCTGTGTTTTTTTTTTTTGCGATAGATTATTATCTTTCATTTTGATAATGCTAATTTAAAAAACCCTAAGGCCTGTTGTACAAAGTTACTCTCTGATTTTATAAGAAGATTTTTTTTTATTTGTTAATTTGCTTAAAAATGATTTAAGTTTTGAATAAAATCCAAATATGTTTTACTACTTTAAATTTTATAGTTTTTAATCTAATTTTACAATGATTGAGTAAGTTTAGTTACAAAGGGAAAGAAGAAATGTTGAGACGTATCGATAGAGTTCGCATGAGCGTGCAGTAGTCAAATACTCAAGTTCAAATCAGGGGTTACCGCTTAAATAAAAAGAGTGGCGCGGCAACCATGGGGTTTATTACCTAGAAGTAATAGACCAAGGGAGGGTACACTCAGGGGACCAATCCATCATATGGTTACCCAATTATAGAATTTGGAATTAGATCTCAAATTGAGAATGTTGCACAAACTTTTAAGATACATAGTGAGCTCCTTTCGTGTTAATTTTTTTCTTAAGGCATGATTTAAATATGTACGGCAGTCCAGCAGCGGGTGCAAGATCCCACCCCGCCGACGAGTTAGCTTTTGGCCATCGCAAGCATGCCTACCGCACTCTGCTGGCTGGACAACTTGCTTCATACCCCATCGTACTTTCAGAGAATCCTGTGGTTCTGGTTGGACCGTGGGAAGGCCTAACATCACCCCAGTATGAAGCAGGAACATCTTCCGTTACATGTTCCATAAGTGTAATACAGCCGAGAGTTTCGCGCTAAATACAAAATTTATTGAATTTTAATACAATCAAATATTAAATTTCAATACATTATTTTATTATGGTCACTTTTAACCAGATATTTTACTAAAATCAAATAACAAATTAATTGAAATATAGGTTTTCAATAATAATGGTTATAGATTATAATATAGAAATATTATATTTTAATATTTGAAGATTAAATTTTAGTGGAAAAGTATTAAAAAAAATATTTTAGTAGGATATGTACTGAGTTTTAATACCAAATTATTACAAAAAATGTTTAATAAAGTTGGAATATTAAAAACAAATTATTCATGTACTGCATACGGCTGTAATACAAGGGCCGTATTAAAAAACATCCCAGAATTTTTAACCGTGTACCGTTATTTTTGGTCTTAAAAAAAAGAAAAAAACGTGTGGGGGGAAAAATTAAAAGTGATATATACCAAGTTTAAAGAAAATCGGCCGGGTCGTTTAGGCTGTAGTCGAACCGACAGACAGACCGACAGACAGACACACAGACAGAATTGCGAGACCCACTTTTTTGGTCTTCGCTATCATCGTAATGTCAACTTTGATCAAAATCTCGAGTTCGATTTTTTTTTACGAATGCATAACTTACCTATAAGTCGCAAGTAAAAATTAATTTTATCCTTATGAACAGTTTTCTCTAATAACATTCGTTTTTAAAATTCTTAGTCTATTACATAGAAGGAAGTTTGTGCGACCCAGTCGTGCATTTTATTTTTTTTCTTAAGACCAAAAGTAACGGTACGTGCCATACGATTTTTTTTTCGAAATTTTATAAATATTTTTTTTTCTCAAAAAATTTAAAAAATAAAAATACAGAAAAAATCATTTAGTTAAAGCTAGGTAATGGTTGAAAAATTTTTTCCGAAAAATGGTTATTAAGGGCACCCTCCATGGAATCATTTTTTTTTGTTTTTGTTTTTCTCGAAAACGGTAGCTATCCCCAAAACTTTGAATATTATTGTGTATCCGAATTTTCAAACAAAATTTTTTTTGAATTTTAAAATAAAATCAATTTTCTTTTTAAACTCAATATTTCGAAAACCCCTTGCTAAATTTTTTTAAGCTTGATAAATAAAAGTTTCTCGATATTTTTTTTTAATGTTTAATTATTCACTAAGATCTATTACAATTTTTATTGATAGCTTAAATAAACTTAAAAACTAATACATATTTTTTTAATTTTAACAATAATTGGAGCAAATTACCTTTACGGTTCTCATTACATGTTTTTTTTTTAATCTAGGACCATGCCCCGTCATGTGATCGCTGGTCCGCCGACTAGCAGAGAGACGTAGACATAAGTCTACTCCTACCACTATCGACCGATCATAGATTACATGGCAAGGCCTTGTTCTACTTAACCTTAGTGTTAGCTTCCAGTATTTTTCTCGATTTATCCGATTATTGTTATTTTTATCTCTTTCACGTATGCTAGTGCAGTATCTTAAACTATTATTCCCATCGCCCGACTCAAAAGACTTATAAAGGATTCTTTCATCTGTTGCTCTCCTTGCAGCATGATATATTATTGGTACCTACGTTTATTGAGTCAGATAGAGATTGTAACGAAGCGTTACAATTATTAAACAATTCAATCAATTACCGAGCAAAATGCTGCGACACCAACGACCCCTAATCATATTACCGAGCAAAACGCTACGACGCGACGCCTGCATACCGCATTATTAAATAATCATATTGCACATCCAGTGTGCACCCGGAGTCATGTGATTACCACTCAATCGGAATCACATGCAATTTTGTCATTTATTTCGTGTAATTCACACTGACTCTTAGCCGTAGATTTAATAAGTGGACGTTGGAAAAATGACAAAATCGTCTTTTATTCTCGTCCGGTGTTGGATACCAATCTAGAGTATAGAGAATTTTAGATCGGGCCGCAAACAAAAACCTTGTATAAGGCCTGAGGCGTTTCGGTGACAGATAGGCATTGCCACATTGGTGAAGCTAATCTAAATTTTTTTTATAAAATAGTAGGGTTTTATTAGATAGAGTAGGACAAGTTTAATGATTATTATTATGAGCATTAGTTAGAGGGGGGGAATAGTTATTATTATTATTAAGAGTATTACTAGTTACTAAACCAACCCGTTTCTTTCCTTTGATCTCCTCTTCAAGGCAGCTCATTGGACAGGTTCTCTTTATAGAGTTTCACCCGTTTATTTCCCTAGGTTGCGTGCTAGGGACAAGAGTTTTCTATAAGAATTCTCGACCGTTTATTTCCTTTGGGTTCCTCTTCAAGGAAGCTCACTGGACAGGTTCTCTCGTTAGAGTTCCACCCGTTTATTTCCCTAGGTTGCATGCTAGGGACACAGGGCTTCCGATAAGGTTCCCGAATACGTTTCTTTCCTTTGATCTCCTCTTCAAGGCAGCTCATTGGACAGGTTCTCTTTATAGAGTTCCACCCGTTTATTTCCCTAGGTTGCGTGCTAGGGACACAGGCACGGTTGCCAGTTTGGTCATTTATGACCAAATCTGGTCATAATTTTTTCACTTGGTCACATGGTCATTTTTTATTCCATTTGGTCATTTTTTCAACGAATTGAATTGAAGAGGCTAGTGTTATAGTTGGTGAGGTTTATGACCATCAAGCCAAATTGAAAAGCAATCACCCATATTTTGAAACTCGTATTTATGACTCGTATTCGACTACAGTCGTATGTTGTTATTCTAGGAGTCGAACATCCGACTTCACTTGTACTATACTAATATTGGAAAACGAAAAACATCGCATACGACTGTTCCTACGACTATAGTCGAATACGCACTTTAATGCACTTGCCATTCGCTGCATTTTCGCTTTGCATATTATTGCAAAAAGTTCCTAGTGAAGTTGGAAAAAAGTGTCGCAACATAATACATACATTTTTTGCTTATAGTGCCAACCGCATCAACCAATTTAAAGAATTTCTAAAAATATAGCGCAGTCCTATTGCACAAAATATTGGGTATTTTGCAAGCGAAAATTTTACGAATTAAGTTTAATGAAAACCAAATTAAGAATTGGACTCAATTTTGTAACCATTAATAATATAATGCTAGCCAAAGAAATTAGTAATGGTGTTAGGTCTGCAAAAAATTCGTTTTAAAATAGCGTTTGTGAAAACATATATTATTTATTTTTATAGTTATTTAGTGGCAATAATTGATCTTCATACATAAATACACTCCCCGTCAAAAGTTTGGAACCACACTAAAATAATTACTTTTTCATGATTTTCGGGTTCCACATACCATTTTATCCAGCTTTTTTGATTGTATAACAAAGAAATAAATATTTAAAAACATATTTGTATTCATTTTGATGTAATTTTCGCCCAATTTCTGGTAAAAGCAATACAAAATGATTTACAAGAAAGTATTTGAAAATGTAAGTGTTACATTTATTAAGTTTTTTCTCGATCCAAATAATTTGAATTCAACTTTTGTTACTTCTTAATATATTCCAAAGAGTCCAAAGGTCACTTCCAATTGTTGTGTCATAAAGTTAACGGTAGATTTTTAAGAATGGCACTCATAGTTTATTTGTCATTAGTGGTGATGGTTTTTTTTGGTGAACATAAATTGTGATCATATAATATGGCAAAATCTAAAGAAATATCATTAGAAAAAAGATCCCAAATAATAATTTTGAATAAAGAAGGACATTCTCAGCGATATATTGCTCAATTTGTCGGTGTATCCAAGAAAGGAGTCTCTACAACATTAAAAAGGTATGTAGAAACTGGCTCTCTTGAAGACAGAAAACGTTCCGGACGGCCAAAAAAAACAACTCCAGCCACTGATCGGTTAATTCAGACCACAAGCAAACGCAACCGCTTCTTAACCGTCCCAAATATTCGAGCAGAAATAAATAAATCAAACCCAGAACCGATTTCAGATTCAACAGTAAAAAGACGATTACACGAAGGGGGTTTATTTGGACGTGTAGCTGTAAAAAAGCCACTCCTTCGAAAAGAAAATAAAAGAAAAAGATTAAATTGGGCTAAGGATCATGTAAATTGGTCCATTGAACAGTGGAAACAGGTTCTTTGGACTGATGAGTCACCGTTTCAAATTTTTGGAAGCAAAAGGGCTGCTTATTGCAGGCGCAAGGTAGGTGAAAGATACAAATCCGATTGTATAATGCCAACAGTTAAGCACGGTGGCGGCTCGGTTCAAATTTGGGGATGTTTCAGCTATGATGGCGTCGGTTCTTTGACAAAAATCGACGGAATACTAAATAAAGAAGGCTACCATCAGATACTTCAAGCCCACGCTATTCCATCTGGTATCAAGCTGATTGGAAAAGGTTTCGTGTTTCAACAAGATAATGACCCGAAGCACACGTCGCGCCTCTGTCGAAATTATTTAGAGAGCAAAGAAGAAGCCGGAGTGCTAAGGATAATGCAATGGCCAGCACAATCACCGGATTTAAATCCAATCGAAAAACTGTGGGATGAAATGGATCGTCAGGTAAAAAAGTTCCGTCCAACTAGTAAATCTGATCTGTGGAGAAACCTCAAGAACGTGTGGGATGGTCTCCAGCCAGAAATTCTCCAAAAACTGGTCAATAGAATGCCAAAACTATGCCAAGCAGTCATAAAAGCGCGTGGATTGCATTTCGATGAAAATCGATTAATTTAATTTCTTTGGTGTCGTTTTTTATATATGTATCGGACAGTCATTTAAAGGATATATGAGAACTCACAATAGGGTAAACTACCTAGTGACCGACCCCCTTTCAGTAATGGTCACCTATGACTGTTTTTTCATTTTATTAAGGTTTCCTGTTGCTGGATACTGCTGAGGCTATTTTTAACGTGTTTAGACGTGCAAATGTCATAACAAAAGACTTCAATTGATATTTTGTAGTCAATCGTTGACGTGTAATAAAAGATGTAAGTTGAGAACCTCTGTAAATCAAAGAAAACTTGTGAATTCCTTAAGAAACACTTGAGTATAAATCAGTATTTCATTAATTTATCCGTGTTTCTTATATATGGGACAGTGCATATTATTTCAAAACAATAATTAGTGGATCTATTTGTTAACTTTTTTTTATTAAAATAATAAAATAACTTAATTTAACGTGGGGTGTTCATAACTAAAATGTAATGTTCAATAAATTCAGTGACCGACAGGGGTGTCTATTACTGGCGCGATTAGAGGTTTTTGAGGATGTTAGTTACGGACACCATCGTTTTTGTCTTTCTTGTTTCCTTTCATTATTTACAAACTGCTTTTTATATTGCTATTAAGCCACATTTTTCAGGAATTTATTACAAAATGCCTGGGCAAAATTAGTTTAAGAAGAAGATTTTTAAAATACAAGTTAAAAAAAAAACGTTTACTTTCGGAAACTTCCATGGTACAAAAACAGAAAAATACATTAGCACTTTTCTTTGCCCATCTCTAAGATAGATTACTTTACTAGTGATATTAACGTATTGATTAATTACAATATTTATATAAATATTTTTAATTCAGTAACTAACTATAACTAACATTCAAATTATATTTTTTTTTAAGTGCAATTACTTGTTGACAACAGTTTAAGTGCCTTTAAATTTTTGTTTGCTTGTTTTTATTTAAATAATAATTTATCTTCATTTTATTCATAACTTAATAAGTAGGTACCTACCTACTGCATAAAAAGATTTTATATACATATGTATAATATCCCCGCATTAAGGGTTTGTAATTAAATGAATTTCTTGTATACATACGTAGATGTATCTTTTTGTTTTTGTGCATATTAATATTTATTTATTTTATATATTAGACAAAAATTATAGTACTTTGAAAAACCTTCCAAGTTAAATATATTCTCTTTTTATTTCGGTGTCGGTTTTGGTGAAAAACAAATTTAAAACAGAAGTTTTCGCATACATTTTTGACGAACCACAAGTTTTTATGAGTCAGGATTCATGATATTCCCAATTGTCAATTGAAATGTCGAATTAAAACTTTTAATTATTCGATTTTAACGTTTGACGAGCTTATGTAAACTTGTTGCCGAAAATTCCTCCTACTGTTTAGGGTGAAAAGCTACAGAAAAAGGGTGTCCGTAACTAGTATTTGACGGGTGTCGGTTACTGAAAAAAAGGTGTCCGTAACTGAAAAACTGGTAAGCTTTTACGATTTTGTGTTTTATTTATTTTTGGAATTTCGTACATATTTATTTCTTTAATGTTGTAAAAGAAATTATTAACAGTTATAATAATACACAAAAATCATTAAAATCGATCCAGCGAAAGGAAAGTTATGAATTTGCAAACTCAAAATTTCTCTTAAGGGTGTCGGTCACTGGGTGTCTTACCCTAGTGTTTATTTTTTGTTATTTAATACAAAGAGGCCAAATAAATAGTGAATGGCAATAGAAAATGACGAAAACTCTGTTTTTTTTAATATGGTTCCAAACTTTTGACGGGGGGTGTATATCGCGAAAAATTTTAAACAGCTTAGTAATAAGTTATTATGATGATACTTCTTAACAATTTGCTAACTTTTAAGTAGATTACTAAATCTCTTTCTTATTTTCAAACATTTTCTAACCAGTATATAAGGCTATTTTTTTTAAATAAATTGCTACTTAACACTAAAGTAATGGCAGTTCATGCAAAGAACTAAACAAACAGACCTGTTTTGATGAAGTAAGCACGATACTAAAAAAATAAAATAAGTATTTAATAAAAGGGTAGAGAATGTATGATGCTAAATTCGAGTGAAACAGCCTTAACATCGTACTAATTCAACTAAAATTTTGCGCAATCGTAATCTTATTTCAAATAGCTGTGAGAAGTTAATATTCATGTTTTGTACGAGTATATAAGGTGCTTTTGGAATTTTTGTGCCTGATTTTTTATGTTTTTGTTTTTTTAAAAATTTAAAAATAACGTGTAAGCTGTATAATATACATTAGAACATATGCTCCAACAAATGCGATGAATTAATTGTTCTCTGTTTCTTTTTTATATTTTGGTCATTTTTAACTACATTTGGTCATTTTTATTTTCAACTTTGGACATAATTTTTTTTTTAAGTGGCAACCGTGGACACAGGGCTTCCGATAAGGTTCCCGAATACGTTTCTTTCCTTTGATCTCCTCTTCAAGGCAGCTCATTGGACAGGTTCTCTTTATAGAGTTCCACCCGTTTATTTCCCTAGGTTGCGTGCTAGGGACAAGAGTTTTCTATAGGAATTCTCGACCGTTTATTTCCTTTGGGTTCCTCTTCAAGGAAGCTCACTGGACAGGTTCTCTCGTTAGAGTTCCACCCGTTTATTTCCCTAGGTTGCGTGCTAGGGACACAGGGCTTCCGATAAGGTTCCCGAATCCGTTTTATGAATACTGTAGTATATGAAGTACCGTGTTATTTATTTTAAGAAAAGAAATATTGTTAATAAAAGTATATGAAATACCGTGTTAAAAATACGAAGCCAAATAAAGTAATTGAAAGTTTTGGAGTATTAAAAACATTATTTCATTCGGAGCTTTAGACCCTCCAAACCCAAGTTTGTTGCTTCTTTGGGAAGAACCCTGGACACCGACGAGTTTTACCTCAGCCACGAAGAAAAAGCATCACAAGATAGCCATGTGCATGTATAAACAAGAACGTCTCTGGAGGAATGTATCCAGTCTCCAAGGCATTTCTGAAATACCCAGGGTTCAGTAAAATAAACCGGAAATTGACATTGTCAATTCTAGACACTCCGGAAGCATCCAATAATCCAATGTAATGCCGAAAGTCAGAATGTGCACTTCTATACACTTCAAGCACTTAGACATTTGCGCTCGAAAACTCAAAGCTTTTCTATATATGACGGGTTATTATTCCACCATACTGGACTCGCATAATTCAGAATTCGACGAACGAATGCTTGGTAACAAATAATCTTCACATCTCAGATACATGGAATAAAATAGAATTTTGAGGGCCATGAATGCCTTTCTTGCCTTCTCTAAGAGAGTATTTTTATGTGCTCATTATAGTACACGAATTTGTCTAGCTGAACACCCAAATATCTCACCATAGTCTTTGATTCGATGTGACCACCATTTGAACTCGTTATTTGTAAATTTTCCCAGTTGCGTCTCAAATCTGAATTACCGCGTCTTATTGGGGTGCGGAACAGTATGGTTTCGCATTTTCCATAATTTATTTGAAGCTTCCAATTTGAGCAGAAAGCTTGAAACCTATCAAATTTGCTTTTGAGCCGAGTTTGAATGTCTTCAATTTTAGAGCCACTTCTATACAGAGTTGCACCGTCGGCGAACGCCAGTGAATCATCGAGCTCCTTAAGTATTTCAGAAATGTAGATATTGAAAATAGCTGGTGCAGTTACTGTCCCCTGCAGAAGACCATTTGTGATACTACAAACTTCTATCTGTTACGACAAATTTCTTCCCGTATACCATCGAAATTATCATCCTTGTGAAATGAGGTGCATACACTGCCGAGTGATTTCCTTTGAACCCAAATTGATTCCACGGTATAATCTCCTTTTCTTCACAAACGAACAAAATAGACTTGCTAATAACTACTTCAAAAACCTTCCCGATGTTAGGCAGGAGACTTATTGCCCTATAGATGGAAGGATTAGAAGGATCCTTCTTCTTTTTTATTATTGGAAACACCTTTGATATTTTCCAGAAAGTTTCTCGATATAGTCTACAAGATGTGAGAACGAAAATTTTATTTTACCTAAAAATAGAGGTACCCACCATAAAAATGTTAAAAAATGGTTTTCAAAAATTGTATTTTTCTCGCCTAGAATTTTGATACAAATTTTTTTCTTTCAATTAGTTTTCAATTTAATTTAGTTTAATAAAAAAAATCTAAGATCAAAATGGTACAGAATTTCGCATTATCGACAAAACGGATTTTAATGAAACTTTTTATAGAGATTTTTCTAAAAAGTTTAAAAAACATTGCATTTCAAAACTTATTTTTTGAATTTTTGGAAAAAAGCCATTTTTTTTGGAAAATTCGATATCTCAAAAACGGCTCAATATTTTTTTTTTTGAAATTTAATAAAAACTTAAAAGTTGGCGTACCAAATTAAAAATGTTTTGAAAATTTTGTATATAAAAGCTTATTTTTTGTTCTTGCATAAATTCATATTTGCATAGCATTCTGTTTTTATCTCTTACTACAAAAGAATTTTTAAAAAATTAATTTAATGCTAATAAAATGTTTTCTCTAATAACATTCCTTCTTAAAATTCCTAGACAAGTTCCCTCAACGTTAAAGTTTGTCTATTTCATTCTTCTAGATTGTTAAATTTCAAAATTGTATGTGATGAACAGTTTAAATTAACAAACATCGGATGCTTTAGAGGAACCATGCATAATTCTCGCATATGGAGCAAGTGTTATCTAAGGGGACGTTTAGAAACTACATGAAATGTTCACAAAGGAGTTTTACTTGAAGACGCTGGTTATCGTTTATCTCACTACCGTTAAAACCACAAATTCCATAGGAAGAAAATATAATAAGTGTCATAATCAAGAGCTTTAACGGTCAACTTGGACTTGGATACTTTAAAAATTATCTAGAACCAGTTTGCAACTATACTACCCAAGTAACATCGTTGGAGCTAAATGTTATTTATATGTTCTTAAATAGCTCTGAGAGAGTTAAATGCACGGCCCTAGCTCTATTTCAAAACATATTGCAGCTCTTGGTAAACAAATTTAAAAATCTAGCTCTATAATAGAGTTTCTTAACAATCTTTAGATATGTTACATTTAAGAGCTTTCTGCTCGATAAATTTGCTCCATAGTAATGTTTTTATCAGCTGTTGGAAAGCATGTTAGCATTTTGATACTGCACCCTTTAAAATAGCTCTTTAAGAGCAAAAGAATTTTTTAAAGATTTACTTAAGAGCTACAAGCTATATCTTCATGTGTGTTTAACAAAATGGCGAATATTTAAGAATTTTTATAAAACAGGAAAAGAAAACTATTAACAGTGCTGTGATGACTCCATTTTTAAAAGAATGATGATAAACACAGAACCCTTATCCAAAAAAGTGCACGAGGAAAATAAATATTTTTTTTCTCAAGTTAAAAATTGAAATAAAAAAAATTTACCATCCACTTAAAACAAATTATTTAAGAAGGGCGTTGTAATATTTCGAAGTACAATATCAACATTTCTGATAAGAATGAAATCGCACTTAGAAATCTCTCCCATGTTGAACGTATTATGGCTTTTAATTATTACCTTTACTCATTGTTCTATGAAAATAAATTATGATGCTAAGATGATTTACCAACACAAATAATAATTTCTTTTCGGTGTTCAATAGTATGATTTGTATTAATTTACTAATACTAATAAGAAACGTAAAAGCACGCGGCTCTATGGCAGTTTTAAAGTGTATGTTAAAGCTTTTAGCTGTCAAAACCTACTTACAAGCACTATTAAGGAGCTAAAAAGTGCTCTCAAACTCAATGAATTAGCTGCAAGTGGGCTCCATGCTTGCTCTAAAGGCGCATCTAGAGCGTGTTTTTGAATTAACTAGCTCTAAGATTAGCTCCGAAGGCGCTTTTCAAGCATTAATACAGCTAAAATTGTTTCTTGGGATACTAGTATGTTATGTATACTACTATTGTATACTATTTCTAAAGAAAGAAATCTGTCATGTTAGTACTCTAAGGGCCAAATTCACAGTGTGCACTCACCAGAAAAAGTTGCACTTGAGTTTTCTATATTGGCTTTAAGGGTCATTTTCATAGTTTAATTTAGTAATACTTACGGCCAATTTATTGAACCTCAATTAAATTTAATTCTATCATTAAGAATGGGAAATTCATCGATTTAAGAAAATATAATTTATTCACCCACATTTAACGATTTAAATTGACGTTTCCTTCATTAACTAATAATTGTACACTGAAAATAAATTCCTAGGTAATATTGACAAAAACGTTTTGTTGACCTTTAACAAAACAATTTTATCGTTCTGATAAAATTTTTGTCAATACGAAAGAATGATTTTGTTGATTTCACAAAATTTTTATAATCCAGCATGATTTTTTGTCAGTTTAACAAAATATGCACTACAAATAATATTGTCAGCTTAACAAACCAAGTTTTGTTAATATAACAAAATAAAACAGAGATTTTTATCACACCGACAAACTTTTTTGTGATGTTAACAAAATGTTTGTTGTATCTACAAAAAATCTGTTTTGTAAATGTTTGTCAATATCACAAAGTTTTTGTTAATTTGTTTTTGTCAATTTAACAAAAAATGAAAACATTTTTGTTAAAATGACAAATATTTTGTTTTGGGGTTGAATTATTTTGTAATATTGATAAAATAATATTATCAGATAGATAAAACTATTTTGTAAGGAAACCAAAAAATTTCTTTTGTGTATGGTATAGTTCACACTTGGTTTTTGTTAAAAAATCGATGTAAGATTAACTGAACTTAACAAAAATTGCGTATTGTCCATACGCCCTCACAGATGGTTGCATGTGAGATCGTAGGGACGAAACGCCAATTTTTGTGGACTTAAATCCCAAAAAAAAAAATATTTTGACAAAATTGATTTTGTTTTTTTGTGGATTCAACAAAAGAAATTTGTAAGATTGACAAAATATTTTGTTGAATTGACAAAATGTTTTGTTAATTTAACAAAATATAACAAGAAATTTTTGTTAATTTAACAAAATATTTTGTTAATGTAACAAAACAATTTTGTTGATTCAACAAAACAATTTTGTTAATTTGACAAAACAATTTTGTTAATTTAACAAAACAATTTTGTTAATTTAACAAAAAAAATTTGTTAATCCGATAATAATAAAAAAACAATAACACTAACAAAAAAATTTTTAATACAACAAAAGAATTGTTAATATGACAAATTAATTTTGTAAATTCTACGAAATTTTGTCATATTGACAAAATATTTTTGTTATTTCAACAAATTTATTTGTTAGCATAACAAAATAATTTTGTGGATACAACAAAATATTTTTTGTTACCTCAACAAAATTCTATAATTTTTGTCAATTTGACAAAACTTTTTGTTGGACGTATATTGACAAAATTTTTGTTAAATCAACCTAGATTTTTATCATATATACCTAGATTTTATTTTCAGTGTACATTTAATCTAAATACGTGTTTAACTAAAACGACAAAATACACCTTTTAAGAGCGATTTTGAGCGCTAATAGGATTTAACTGAAGTGTTTCTATTTATTCATTCTCAATTAGCTCTGACAATCAGGTTTTGTTTATTTTGTGCAAAAATAAATTGTCATCGGTGTTTAATTAAAATAATTGCAAAATGGATAATAATCTAGAATATTTGTTGGATATAAGTGATGAGAACGACGAAAATTTGCTTGCACCCAAACGATGGTAGTATAGAATAACTGATAGAATTAACACGGAAAAATGGGATGATGAAGATTTCTTCCAAAGGTTTCTTCTTACCAACCAAACAGTGGTTAAGGTCCTTGAAATTTTTCGACCACATGTGGAGTACTCTCTTCAAAGGTGGACAATGTTAAAAATGTTAAATTAAGATAGCATTTCAGTAAAATTTGTTTTGTGTCACGGTATACTTCTGCAATCGCACAACTGCTGATTACATTACGTTTTTTTGCACTTGGATGAATGCAAATCTCTATTGCTAATTTTGCTGGTGTAAGCATCTCCTCCATTTGTATTTTATTGCCAAAAGTAACACAACAATCGCTTAAAATCGATCGAGATTCATTCGGATGCCTGAAACTATGTTGGAAATGACTAAAGCTATCGAGAAGTTCTAAATACAATTTCCTCCCAAACGCGCTGCTTTTCTTTCAGGGTGCATGCGTCGGTTTTTTTGTTTTCTATTACTTTAGACCGTCGCGTCGTAAGATGGATTCAAGGAGAATATTTTTTTCCAATTCTGTAAAATTAGAAAGTATTGTCGACATTTTAATAATATATCAATTTGAAATTATTATAAATATTCAAACTGTTGGCGGTTGTCTATTTACAAAAACGTAAAAATCCCTGGGATTTTTTATAACAAACATTTAAATTTAAATGTCTTATTAAAAACAAGTATTTAACTAAAGAGGAGTGAATAAATAGAAAATTTAAATGGAGAATACTTAATTGCGCTAATACCTTAAAGCTTATTTAGCTAACTTGACAAAATACTGTTTTTAATTGAGTGTGAATAAATTGGCCCTTAATAGCCTAGCAAGGGAGACTTAAGTTCAACCTATTCAGTAAAGTATGTACTGCGAAAATGGGTCTTATCCTGGTTTGCGCACAATAATGTTTAAGAATATACAACATACCTACTTAAGATTTTTAAACGGAAAGTGTATGTATGTGAATAAGTGCATAAAGTATATTCGGTTATTGACGAGGAAAACTAGCCAGAACGGATTTCAATTTCTGTACCCATAACAGGAGCAACTGTTCCTAAAAAAAGATCAGTGCTCGCGAAAACATTTTTGTATAATAAATTTTATCAAAGAGCATTTTATTTGAAACATAGTATAATTTTCATTTTATTAACTTGTAAGACTAAATAATTAATGGTATTAAATAAAAAATTATAAAAAATAAAACACAAAGAACAACCAAACTTTTTCATCCGTTTGCTGGTGTCTCTGGAAAACTTCTCTGCCTTCTTATTCTCCAAAACAGTATTTTTACTTCTAAGTCGATTTCAAAAATCTTCCTTTTATTAAATTGTATTTTTTTTATCATTTTAATTGAAATTTATGCAGTTCTTGATTGTTTCGACTTTGAAAAGAAATTTGTTTTCGACGCTGTAGAAGAATGTAATTTCCTCGATTTTAAGAACCTGTTTTTTTGCTATTGTCGAAGTCACTGTAGTGGAGACTTTTTACCGAATTCTGTAACCGATTGTGTTATCCGTCATCTGGACAATTCATTGTCTTATTTACTCTCATCGGTATAATGTCATTTAAGGACTTTTGTAAGTCCGTGTTGCTGCCTATTATGGTTTTGCATGAAATTTTTTTTATTTTATTTTTTTTTATTTTTATTATAATATGCAACTAACAGTTTAAAATAAACCAATTACAAGAATGCATTTGAAATTCAATAATTAAGCACAGTAGATTTAGAGACAAAAAAAAAAAATATAATTAAAAAGAATGTTATTATAAAAATGAAAAAAAAAAAAGTTAACTAAACAATAATCCTATAAATTTGTACCGAAAACTGTTTTAATCAAATATTTAATTTATATTATATTGAATTTTATAAAATAATCTGTTTTTAAAAAACAAGAAACAAAATTTAGAAATAAAAAGTTAAAAATGAAAAAGAAAAAGCAAAGGCAAAGGCAAACTAGAAGTGGAGAAACTAAAAGTGGAGAAATGACGTAGAGGAAGAGTGACGTGGTACAATTCTCAATAACTGGAATTTAACATTAATATCACTTACACCAGAGTTAAAAACATCAAACGAGAGAAAGTAGCGATTGTGATAGACCTGCATTCTTACGATTGGTGATTTTAAGTATATATTAGTACGAGCGCGAGGTGGTAAGAATGATAGCAGTGGCTGTCTATTAGGTCGAGATGACCAGCGTATGTTTATTTCATTTGCCAGTAGGGACGATCGCACTTTTCCTACTATTATTTGTCTTAAATATGTTTCCATTAATATTAATCGGCGTTGGGATAAAGAATGAATTTTAAAAAGATCCAGTCTATCCTCATAACTGCTATGATTGCGATACTTTTTGTATTGTAAATATCTCGTAAATTTTCGTTGCACCGATTCTATAGCTAGTGAGTGGATACTGTATATAGGAGACCAAACAACTGCCCCGTATTCCAGTATACTTCTGCACAACAAGTTGAAAAGTTGGATGAAGGTTTCCGATTTTTTAAAATTTTTACCCACTCTAAAAATGAAACCCATGACTTTCGAAGATTTTTTAACGATAAAATCATAGTGGGGCTTAAAAAGGAATTTTGAATCAAATACTATGCCTAAGTCTTTGTGTTCAGATACTCTTGTCAGATGGCTTGTATTGATGGCGTAATCGAATCTAATTGTATTTAATTTTCTAGAGTAGGTCATTATTGAACATTTTCTTATGTTGATTTGTAAATTATTTTTGAGACACCATTCAAATAAAGTATTTAGATCTCTTTGAAGCACAACGCAATCTCTTACATTATTTATTGTTTGAAAAATTTTAAAATCATCGGCGTAAGCTAGGGACTTAGATACCATATTAGAGGTTATGTCATTGATATAAATATTAAATAAAATTGGGCCCAAAATTGACCCTTGTGGAACTCCTGAAGTTGGAAAGAACGGTCTTGATGAACATTTATTTAAAACAACAGTATTTTGTCTATATGTTAGATAAGTTTCGAACCACATAACAAGATTCTTGTGAAATCCAAACTTACGTAACTTTATCATCATTGTGGTGTGATTTATTTTATCGAAAGCTTTGGAAAAGTCGGTGTAAATTACGTCAACTTGTTTACATTTGTCTAATGCGTCAGCTACGATATGCGAAAACGAGGCAAGATTTGACACCGTCGATCGACCATTTACGAATCCATGCTGACAGTCACTTAAATACGGAAGAATGTTGGGAATCAAAGAATTATAGACACATTTTTCGAAAATTAGGGATAAAGCATTTAAGATGGACACTGGACGATAATTTTGAATGTCGCATGGATTACCATCTTTGTGAATAGGAGTGATATATGCTGGTTTCAGACATGAAGGGAAAAGTCTGTTTTTCAAAGACATGTTGAAGAGAAAACACAAAGGTTTTGCTAAAGAAGGTTCACAGTGTTTATAAAAAGCGTTAGGAATGCCATCTGGTCCAGAGTTTTTGGATGCATCTAAGCTCTTAAGAACGTTAATGACATTTTCTTCGGTTATAACAGGGACATGAATTATTGTTTGTTCATTTGATTCATAATTGAAATTGTGTATCATTTGTGAGTTAGTTGAAGAGCTATAGCTTCGTTTAAAGAAAGAGGCAAAGGCTTCAGCAGCATTTTCATTTGTACTATAAACTTCATCATCAAGCGATAGTACGTTCGGAATTTTATTTGATTTTCTTAATTCTTTTGAATACGACCAGAAAAATTTAACATTAGTTTTTAGATTGGATTCAATATCATTTAGGTATCTCTCATAACATGAACTTATTTGTTTTTTGACCAATTTGCGCAAATACTTAAAAGTTGTTATATCTTCTTGCCTTTTATATTTCCTAGTTTTACGTAAGAT
Organism: Chrysotoxum bicinctum; assembly: GCA_911387755.1. NCBI lineage: Eukaryota > Metazoa > Arthropoda > Insecta > Diptera > Syrphidae > Chrysotoxum > Chrysotoxum bicinctum. The sequence goes on from OU426990.1 coordinate 83,609,909, forward strand.
TTTCTTTTTTTCTTTTATTGAATTAATTAGATTCACAGAATACCATTTTGGATATAATGTGTTGCGAGGTTTGCGAAGAGGAACGTTTAAATCTATTCCGCTCATAACTTTATCAATAAAATAATCGAATGCAGAATTGGTGTCCAATGTATGCAGATCAGACCAATTGACATTAACTAAAAATGAATTTAAGCCCTCAAAATTAGCACGAAGAAAATTTCGTTGTGCAATAACTGATTCTCTCATAAATCTAGGTATTTTAAAATCGCATGTAATAAGGAGTGGTGGATGGTATACATCAATTTTTGAGAGAACTTCACTGCACAACGAAACCTTTATGTTAGAAGAAGGCATTGATGAAAAAACAAGGTCTAACAGTCTATCATCACAGTTTTTAATAGCATTGAATTGTGAAAAATTACAAAAAGATGTCGAGGCTATGAGAGATTCGGCTTGGTGAGTCGAAAAGTTAATCGGTATTAAGCTGTTAGACCTTATTTCGGGAGACCATGTTATATTTGGAACATTAAAATCGCCTAGGTATATCACTTCGGAGTTGTTCGGAAATGATTGAAAACCAGAACAGAGACTTTCACATATTTGGTCATAAGCATCAGATGTTGTTTGTGGTCTTATATAATTACAGCAAAGAAAACATTTCCTCATATTATTCGGATTGGATATACACACCCATAAATCTTCAAAGCGCGTTTCTAATTTGTCCAGTCTTATTGCTGGGATATGTTTTTTCACTGCAATCAAGCAACCACCTCCCCCGCGAGTGTTAAAAATCTCGTTATTCCTATCTTTCCGAAAAACATTGTAATTTGAAGGAATAATTTCATTTGAATAAATATTATCGTTGAGATTAGTCTCTGTGAAGCAAATGATATCAAAATCGGAACTTGAAATAGCAAGTTTGATGTTCTGGGTTTTGGTGATAGCTCTGTTAATGTTTTGATAATAAATATAAAGTTTATTCATTGAAAATTGTTATTGATTTAATGGATTTGTACTTGCCGGTTTTTAAATTTATTGAATCAAGCTAAAATCTGTAAATGATGATAGCTTGTACGTCTTACTATCGTCAGTCTTCCTCAAGAAAATATTCCCATTTTTCCTCCATAGGTATTTAAAGTTATGTTCTTGTTTGTGTGCCTTTGCTTTTTTATACAATAAATGTTCTGTAATAGGAATGAATTCGTTTATATAAATTAGACTATTATTATCATTTTCATTATCATTAATAGAATTAGAAATGGAATTGGATTTAGTGAAAGAAATGGAATTTTGATTTTGGGATTGTGATTGTGATACTCTAATTTGATGTAATTTCGCTGCAGTCAGAAGTCGTTGGCAGATGTTCTCGTTCTTCATCTCAACTAAAACTGGTCCAGGCTTACTTGATTTACTTGAAAGTCTCTTGATGTTTACAATATCGTCTTCTTTCAGTGGAACATTGGATAGGGCCTTTTGTATTTGAGTAAGAACTGTACTCAAGTTCTCGCTCGGTCCAAGAGATGGAATATTGTAGATTATGATTTTTTTATTTGTTTCTTTTTGCTCCAGTTGATGAATTCGATGATGCTGAGAGACAAGGTGTTGCTTAAGTTTCTGATTTTCAGACTCCAGCGCGGCTATTTTTGTTTTATTTTCCGTTATTATTTTTGCCATATTTTCGATCTCCGAGAGTTGTTTACTTACGTTGGACAGAGAATCGGTAAATGCTAATTGAGTGGCCTTGATTTTTTGTAGTTCTACTTGCATTTTGTGAACAGCTTGACTAAAACCCATTTCAGATTCGGAGTCTGAGTCACCCATGTTGACATTATTAGGGTTATGTGTAGATGATTGGAGCCTGCAAGTTACACATTTCCATGCTGATATTTCACCAGATTTTAGCTTTTGGAACAACTCATTATCAATGCCACCACATTTAATATGGAAATTATTATGACAACCACTGCAACGAACATCTGGATTTTGTCTGGTTACATTATTTTTACACGAAAAACATTTAGCCACCATTGTAGAGATCACTTGATATTTTCGATTATTTTCTTTAATATATAAGAATGATTTAAACAAGGCGAAAAAGAATATTTTCCAGTGTTATAAATTAATTAATTATTTATAATGATTCTTTCTTTTTAGATTTATATTAATTATTTGCAATTATATATTAGGAGCAAAATACAAAACGTGTGCTTTCTCTGACAGATGTCATTGCGGCATGAAATATTCTTTTAACGTGCCTCTTACGACATGGTTGTCTAGCGTTGGTTACCTCACCTCCAATATATTTCCTGTTGCTCTAAGTGACCTCTGAAGAATGGCTGTGTATTTTCTAGAAGCAATTTTCCTTGGTTCCAGTCAATAATCTTTTAATTTAAGTAATGTTCTATTACACCCAGTTTTCATGAACATAGTTCCAAGAGTCATTACTTTTCTTTATCATGTTTAGATCATTTTTCTTGTCATCGATAACATATAGATGGATACGTATAATCTCTCGTAACATTTCTTGTTTAAAGGTAACAAAATGTCTATGAATAAGATCTGCGTTTATTTAAAGTAAAGGAGCAAAACTGTGGGTTATGAATTTTGTAGCGAAAAATTAAAAGGTAGCGCAAAATTAGTCTTCCAATTTTTTTTTTGAAATGCTTTTTTACTAAATAGAACAAAATGGTTTTGAGTGATGGAAATCTTTATTTGGACCTTTACAATTGTATATGTTAAGTGTTTTATCGAATTTCCCATAACTTTCCACAAAATTTCCGTTGATAAGTTTTTGCATTCCTGTCGCATATTCTCCTTAAGCCGTGATTGTCTAAAACTTGTTGGCGTAAGCCCGCTACTTCGAGAACCCCAAAAGAAAGTAGTCTGGGACGGTTGAATCAGGCGCTCCTGCTGGACATGCCAAATTGCCAAACGAGAGATTACGCGACCATAAAAGCCTTCCTTTCAAATATCCATTATAGTTCATGCTTTGTGACCAGTTGCACGGTCTTGTTGAAACCACACGTTCACCAAGCCCCAATATTTATTAATGCATAAATTCATATTTACTTTAAAGATCATATGGCCTTCTTATTTTAGCTCTTACTTCAAAATAAATTGCTGAGCCTTTTTAAGAATGACTAAGTTATACATTTCATTGTTACAGAGGAACCAATTTATTTGTGAACGTATATTTACTCGTCAGACCAAATCAGGTCTAACTAGGTGGTGAACTCGACAAGGCAGAACATCACATTATTTAACATTACCTTTTCGTCATACATTTTTGAAAATTTACATTGAATTAATTTTTATATATTTTTTAAGCATAAATAAAAGACCATAAAATGACGTGAATGTTTTATTTTTAAATACTAATTTAAACCTATTTTAGGAACAGACAGATGACGTATAAAAATAAGAAAGTGGTACCTATTGCGAATGGTAAAATCCTTACTCTGGTAATAAGGCAAAAAACAAAACACCTGAAGTGTTAACCTTTTTAAATAGACTTATGGATTTTCCTTTCTTCTGTGTACAGTAAAAGTTTTTTTTAAGTTTGTTTCTCTCGAACACGTGTTTCTGACTTGGATTTTGTAGAACAAGGAGCAAAAGGACTAAGGCTATGGATCCAAGGAGAAAAGAATACTGGTTAACACTGCGAGATTAACAAGTTGTCTACACGTGTTGCATACTTCCCCAACGATGGAAGGTTAAACAAGTTCATACTTAGGTCTGTCTTGAGAAAACTATAGTATGAAGAATCGTAGGTTGAAATAAATCGAACTCACCTGCTCTTATAGTTCAAGTAGCTAGAATACAGAATTCATATTTATAAAAAAATAGAGAAAGATGTAAGTGCTGGCCAAGAGACGATAGAACAGATATCTAGAGAGAGTCTAACAGGCCTCGGTTGCAGAATTCGTCATATTTCTTGAATAAATACAAATGGAAAATCTTAAAAATCATTTGAGAAGTTTAATTAAAAATTAATTTTGCATCTATTCTTTATGAAATTAATTTAAGATTTTCAATAAAAAAATGGTTTTCCTACTTACTTGTATTTTGTGCATTTTGTAACATTTACACGATAAATTTCCTATCCTTCTTTTTGTTCCGTAACTTGACGCCCGCGCTGTGTTGAAATATTTAAAGGGTAATCAATCATAATCCCTTGAGCGTGAGTAGATTATAAAAAAAAAAAATTCACTTCCCCGTCTTTGAGATATTGAATTTTCCAAACAAATATTTACAAATATTTTAGTTTTTCCATTAGTATTTTAACTTTTAAAATGTTCCAAGGCTTCTGTATAAAAATCGGTGAATGTTAATATTACCAGAGAAAGTCGAAAATTAAAATAAAACTCTCCGTTAATAACAGGATATGATATTTTTTTCAAACTTATAACCTGCATACTATAGGGTGTGTCAAAGTGCTCAACTATGGTATTTTCAAATGTAATAGCTTTTACAAGTTGCATTGCTTATCAAAACTAAATCCTGCGGTTACAATTTTCATTTTAATTAATATCTTTGGCTCGCTCAAAAATGGGATGAAATCCAAAAAATTTTGATTTTTCGAGATTTTTGAAATATGTGTTGTTTTAAATTGCACCGTGTGGATACAAGAAAATTATATAAAATATGTTTAGGCTTTTAAGTCAAAGATAATTGCAAGGAAACACTTTTAAGCTTATACTTGTTTAAATTGAACACTTGATAAAGAAGCTATAAGATTATAAAAGAAGGAAGAAAAATCATTTTTTTATGTAAAATCGTTTTTTTTTTTTTTCAAAAAAAAAAGTTCTTAAAAATCAACGGAACCACCTACAATATCGTGGTATATCTTTTTGTAAAGACAAAAATTCTTTCTGTATTTTGTTTAGTTTTTTTTTTTAGTATACGTACGTAAAAAAAAAAATTTTACTGTAAATTAAAATTTTTTTTTCAACTTCAACCGATTTGAGCGAGCCAAAGACGAACGATATCTTATTTTTTTTACATGTTCTTAAACCTCAGACCCTAATACAACTTTTGAGCACTATTAAATTTAAAAATAGGAGTACTTTTTTGCGGCCATACAAAAGTCACACACCCTACTGTATACTTCAAATAGTAAACGAGATTTATTTTTTTCCAATATCAAATTATTTTAAACTAGCTGCCCCGGCAGACGTTGTTCTGCCCTATTTTGTCTAAAACAACACAACATTGATTTTTTATGATAATAGTTCCTCCCCGACAGACTTTGTTCTGTCAAAAGTTATTGCCCCTTCGCAGTAATAAAACATATTTGAGAGTGATCACTTTATATTTATAGATGTATGTATGTCTCTATAATAAACAACGATTACTTACAAATATAAGTTTTCTATTTTGTACATTGTTAGACTTTAGTAGTAGTAGTAGTAATAATGTGGTATTTTGCAATCAAAATAAAGCTTCCAGACAACTCTGAAGTGACTGTCAAATCATCAACAAAGTACTTGGAAATCAATTTTTCCAATAAATTCAAATTCAAAAGGCATGCAGACTTGATGTTGAAGAGAGCCAACTATTCTCTGCACTTGGTCCATCCGCTTCTCAGGAGGCGAAATAGACTAAGTAAAAAAACCAACTGCTTGTATACAAACAACTTATTCGACCCGTTCTGACCTACGCCTTTCCCATCTGGTTTACTATTTCACCTACAGCAATGAAAAGATGAAGCTTTTTGAAAGAAAGATGCTCCGCATTTGCACTGGACTGTACCGTAACCCACTGACGAAGAAATATATACCAACAAGGAATCTGTATAAAGAAGCAAAGTTAATACCACTGGACGAGTATTTACTGCAGCTCTCCGGAAAAATCATCAGGAACCTGGAAGATCATCCCAACACAGAAGTGCAACAACTTCTCCAGCATGAACTAGAGCCTCGTGACAAGTATCTATACACCCGAGCCATCACTGACGATCAATTTGAAGACATCATCCATAACGACAATGCACCCTTTTACGAGAAGAACAACAATCAATACTATAGGGGATAAAACGCCCACTCATCAAAAATTATTATTTAGTTAATATTAAAAAATCATGAATTAGATTAAGAAAACATTAATATGATATTGTAAGCAAATAGCATTATGTAAAGCCAAATGAAGAACGTTGGGCCCCTATTGTTGTGCCAACATGATTTAATTTAGTAATAAGTTAGTTTTAAGTCAAATTGTATATAAAACAAATTGAAAAATAAAATTCTTAATCTAAAAAAAAAAAAAAAAAAAATGTGGTATTTTCATTGTAATGTCTTATCCTACACGACATTTTTTGTTTAATAACCTGGCCCGTAAATAAATAAATCTGTCGGTTTTCCGACGCGAGAGCAGGCAACATACAACCGTCGCGTCGGTGAGAGAAGCATGGGTTTTCCAAATTGACGCCGAAAACACTCAACGACTGACCCTGTGAAGTATTTATGGTCATAGTGAAAGCAAGCCACGCTGTAAATTGCAGTCGTTTAAATTCAAAGGGTTGGTCAGTTGGGATCTACTATTGGGATGTGGGGTATCAACACATCCTCTCCTTTATATTTTCCCTTTAGAATATTTGCTTCGATCACATTGTTCAGTAATTTTTTCACTGCTAAACGTGTGCTGTTACAAAATCGCGGTTGGTTGATATTTCGTAACATTATGACCACCGATCCTACTTTTAATTGAAGATTATTGGGAGGTAAACCTGGAAAATCCAGTGAGTTCAAAAATTCTGGTGGATAATTGACTACGAGTACATCATCTTCTGCGCAATCAACTGATTTGTATGTCCTTAATTCACCGGCAATTTCATTTTGGACTTTAAAATTTATTTCATTTACATACATTCGTGTATAGCTCGTTCATTCAACCAACAATGATCTTTGTAATTTTGAGCGATGTTTGGGAAAACCTTTTCTAAAAGCTCAGTTTTTGATTCTGTTAAGTGACAAAAATGACAGGAAATGTAATTCAGCCTTTCATAACATCTACAGGGATTTTACAATTACCAATGTCAGTGAGTTGTTTTGAAAATATTTCTCCAGATCGATCATTTTGCAATTCGACACGCATGTTCTTGCTCAAATTTAGTATCTTAATTTTTTTCCACAAAATGGAAGACTTCAAACATGCATTCAGTTCATCCGCTGGTGTAGACCGTGAAATAACTGGTAATGTTTGACGAAAATCTGCTGCTAACAAAATCATCGCTCCACCGAATCGGTTTTGATTGTTTCGCCGATCTTTCAAAGTTCTGTCTAATGCCTCCAAAGACTTTTTATGCGCCATCAGACATTCATCCCATACTATCAACTTGCATTGCTGCAAAACCTTTGCCATTGCAGAGTTCTTCGAAATGTTGCAAGTGGGAGTTTCGTTGCTTTGAATATTCAATCGTAATTTTAGCGCTGAATGGGCTGTTCGACCGCCTTTCAACAATGTAGCTGCAATACCAAAGAAAGCAAGTGGGAGCGCAATTCCATTCTGTAAGGGAATTATTGCTAAAATAAATGAAATTAAAAACGTCTTTCCTGTACTACCAGGAGCATCCAAAAAGTAAAACCATCCAGTTCCATCATTTATAACTTTCATAAGTGTATCAAAGACATACTTTTGTTGTTGGTTCAACAGCGGAACATATATTCGAACCGATTCCCTTAAAGAATCGAGATCGAACACTTTTTCACGTTGCAACTCTTGATTAAAAGCGTCGTGCATTAGGCGACTAGGCACGTGTCTTCAATTGATATCAATGCCTCGTTGTAAATTTCTTCTGTGAATTGTAAATGTTGATTTCCTGTTCTATTGTGCATTTGAATCTTGCATCGTCATACATATCATCTTTGTATTTGATCCATAAATCAATTGGTTTTGACGGATGTTGATATAATTATAGAAAACAATGTTCGTTCATATTCATTTAAAGTTTGATCCCAATAATCATCATTTTCTAACAGTTGCAAACGCTGATAGCCTTCTCTGTAGGAGCCACATAATTCACCATTAATAGTTCGTAAATTTGGGAATTATGTTGGGCCTAGAACATTGACTAAGAGTATCTCAAATAAAAACACTTATGATTACTACTAAAAGTGTTGTTTTTATCATTTTCCTTATATTTTTTACATTTTTTCTCTCCATAAGAACCTTCCTTGAACTTTAACAAAAACTTAAAAAAAATTAGACGAATTGGTCGAGCCGTTCTCGAGTTTTACGCTTAGCAACACATTTTGCGATTCATTTTTATTTATATAGATAACCCTTTTCCGCTACCTTTTTTGGAACTAAACAAATAATTTTCGGAAATTATCTAAAAACTATAGTTCCGAAATTTGAAAAAAACACCTTCGGACATTATTGTTTGCAATGATTTCCGATATGTGGCTGCCATTGAGCTGACATGACGTAATCTGGAACTCAAATTTTAACAAACTCTTCGCAGTTCATCAGGCTTTTGTTTCCGTACGTAATAATGCACCGAACGCTCACTTCCAAGTGCTCAATTCTTTCTGGTAAATCGGAAAAGACATGCTTCTTTTCTATGTATATTTTTATGGCAACAAATCGCACGAACTAGAGGGATATTTAAGGGGTCAATTTCTTAAAATTCATCGTTTTTCAAATTATTCTTTCAGTAAATTAATTGTTTCGGGCGCTGTATAAAGCGGCAACATTGGGGAAGTACTGCTGAAACGACAAGTCTGAAATATAAATGCATTCCAAATTGAGGTAACTAATCATGTCTTTGTACTGCAAACTGTTGACTGTAATGTTCAGACCATCATCATGTGGATCAATCCACCTGCTACTGCAACAAACGGTGGCTTTTTCTAGATTTAATTTTTTTTGATTATAATCTTCAAGTGCGCAGTTTATGAATACAGCCTTTTAACCAAAAGTTTGTTTCATCACTGATAAGAATTTGTGATCAACAACAATGTTTTTCAATTTAACTTGAACAATTTGAGTCTTCAGTCACTATTGATCTTCAAACCAAACTTACCTCAAAACAACCGAAAACTGTCAAATCAATTGTCACAGAAATCAGTGTTGCCAATGTTTTGCAAGACAAAACAATTTTAAAGCTAAATAATACAAACTAAATATACTTTTGTACCTTTCCGAATATCAATTATCCAATTAATATTAAGACTAAATAAAATGCACGACTGGATTGCACGTACCTGCTCTTATGTAAGAGTTCTTTGGAAATAAAAAATTCAAAAAAAAAAATCAAAACATTGATATAATGAGATAAAAATGTTCAGATGCATAAAACTGTCATCCGATTTTTAGAAAAAAAAACAACGTTTAAAAATCGTTTTATTATTAAAGTAATTTTGTATATAACAAATTTCTTTAGAATTTAAAAAAAAAAATTGGGATACTAATTTTAAGTATTTAGTAATATAGTCAGCGAAAAAATGAAGTCTACCATCATCGGCTTTAACGCTATAAGCGAAAGGCTATGCACCCTTCGCGTGCGGGGCAAATTTACGAACAGCAGCCTCATTAACGTTCACGGACCTACGGAGGAGTCCTCAGACGAAGAAAAAGAGACTTACTACGAACAAGTCGAGAGGGCCCTCAATGCCTGTCCAAGGTATGATGTTAAAATCATCCTTGGGGATTTGAACGCAAAAATAGGTCGGGAGCCGGTATTCAGGCATTACGCAGGCACCCATAGTTTGCATGAGAACACTAATGACAATGGACTTCGAGTCTTAGAGTTGGCAGCATCGAAAAACATGGCCGTTGGGAGTACCAGGTTCCCGCGTAAAGATATTTACAAAGCCACCTGGGTATCACCTGATGGAGTCACTCGTTACCAAACAGACCACGTGTTGATAGACCGTCGCCACTACTCGAACTTGATGACGGTACGAACGTACCGAGGTGCCAATATCGACTCGGATCACTATCTTGTTGGTATGGTTTTCCGAGGGCGGATTGCCTTGCGAAGACGTATTGCATCCGCCGATCAGGTTCGAATCAACACGGCTGCCCTGCGCAATGAAAACACCAGTAACACCTTTGGTAATGCGTTAGGACTCGCCCTAGAATCACTTGATTTAGGGAGAGTAAGTCCTGGAGCCAGTATGCTGGGCGTAAATGAGAAGTGGACACGCCTTAAGAATATTGTCATTAGTACTGCCAACTCCATCTTAGGCAGCAGTCGTAAAAATCGGAACGACTGGTTTGATGATGAATGCAAGCTAGCGACTGAACGTAAGAATGTTGCGTACCGAGCAATGCAACAATCTCATAGAACGCGGGCACGCGAAGAGGAATATAAAGAGCTCAGAAGAACAGAAAAACGGCTTCACAGACAAAAGAAATCAGCCTGGGAGAAGAACCTAATCTGTGAAATAGAAAACAGCCGAGAGCGAGGTCCGCACCAGGCGCGGAAGTTCTACCAATCCGTCCGAAACATGACGCAGTACACACCACGCTGCACATACTGCAAGGACGGAGAGGGAAATCTGATCACCGATCCTGAAAGCATACTGGAGCGATGGGAAGTGTACTTTAATGAATTGCTAAATGGTCAGCTCACTGCGGAAGTGGAGGCTCCACTACTTCAAGAAGAATACCCTATGTTGCCGCCACCAAGCATAGAAGAGGTTGAGAAGGCTATAGGCTGGCTTAAAAAGAACAAAGCCCCGGGAGCCGATGGCATACCAGCCGAATTATTTTATCACGGCGGGCCAGCCTTACGTCAAGCAATTCATGATATTATAGTGCACGTATGGGAGCAGGAAGAAATGCCAGAAGACTGGCGAAAAGGCATAATATGCCCCATACATAATAAGGGAGATGTCACAACGTGCAGCAATTATAGAGGTATCACGTTGTTAAGTACCGCCTATAAGATACTCTCTTCTATCCTACAAGACCGGATAACCCCATACGCTAAAACCGTCATCGGACAATATCAGTGTGGTTTCATTCCAGGCATTCCTCCCCTTGAACAATTCAATTGTGCAATACCCGCAGTTCAAGCAGTGTTCATCAGTTTTTTTTTTTTATAATTCACACGCGCTCAAGAGTATGTTCATAGACTCTTATGATGATAATCACTGCACGGTGGCGTTGGGGATATTAGGAAGGGAGAGAAAGGAGGTGTCGATGAACATTGGTTTTGAATATTTGCAAATTGAAATGCCAAGCGAAAGCCGAGCCGGGTAGGTTATTCCATAATTGTGTTGACCAAAATTAGACTCCAGGGTGAACTGATGAGCATTCCTAGCCAAGCGGGTATCACGGGTAAACTTTTAAAGCGGAGGAATGCAGCTGGCTACTGCGAGTGAGCATCGCTTGTGAAAGAAGCGATAAGACAAAGAAAGCCATGAAACATTCCGACGGTGTTCAAGAGATGGGAATGAATCCATGATAGCGCTGTTTCCTATCAGTTTTAACGCTCTGTTCTGAATTCTGTCTAACAAGTGCCCAAAGATGTGAGTTATACTCGAGTTTAGGACGTATAAACGCCTTGAAAATTGGAGCCAGATCAGAAGGGGCGAAAAATTTCTTACATCGATATAGCAATCCAAAGCATTTAGCAGCATTTTTGGCGGTCTGGGGAATGTGATAATTCCGACGAAGATCGTTGTTGCCACATGTACTGAGTACTGAGAGCTTTTCGGTTTCTTCGATGCATTCAAAGACAATGGCATAGGAGGTACATTTTGCTTCGACGACAATAGACAGCACTGAGCTTTCGAAGCATTAAACTCAACACGATTTCTTAAACCCAATTCAACAATGCTGTAAATATCGGAGTTAAATGAGCTAATCATATGATACCATTGTAATTTCACTTTCGAAGGAGATGGACGTGAATTTGAGAACGAGTATCAGAAGCTGAGGGTAGAGTCGTGGGTAAAACAATGAGGTGGATTAAAAGATTCAGACAAGAGATTATTTATAAAAGTGAGGAAGAGAGTCGGTTACAAAACGGAGCCCTGGGGAACGCCAGCATTTATTTTTTGAAGATCAGACTTAAAACCGTCCAATAAAACATGTACTCGTATTTAACGATCTAGTAGGTAATTTCTAATCCAAAGAATAAGGATTTCGTTAATACCAAACGCACACATTTTCGATAAGAGGGCCTGGTGCCAAACTCTATCAAATGCCTTACAAATATCAAGCGCAATAATCTTACTTTATCCAAACCAATGTAAAGATCTGTTCCACTCTTCGGCAGCCCCGGATCTACGACTTTTTCGAACCGGGCAAAACCTTGATAGTGGCGCCCCCTCCCTTCAGTGTTTAAGAAAAACTATTAAAACTACCAATGAGTAGCATTTTTGTGACCATTTGCTAAAATAATAATCCTTTAATAAATTTAAACTTTTTATTATCTAATAACTAATAATTTTCATTTGTGACATAAAACAGAAACACAGAAAAAATATATAGACAGGAAGACTATAACTTTACACGGCGTGCTTTCTTTTCTGCGAAAGAATCTATTAGATCCTCAAAGTCCGTCGCATAGGCAGTTTTATTTTCAATGGCTAGGATGGCGCGGCCAGATAGACGATCCTGACACATTGTAGAACGTGGATAAGTTTTAATTATTTTCAGTTTGCTGAAGCTTCGCTCACAGCTTGCAGATGTTGTTGGTAATGTGCAATGAATTCTTAAAGCTATAACTACTAATATTGGGAAACGCTTCTCGGAAGTCATGCTTGTACTGATCTTGTAACAGGTCGAAGGCACTTAATTTTTCATTGATTTCATGTTTTAGCTCTTTAAATACGGCAAGTTCCTGGCAAAAACCAACTGCATTCAAGTCTTTTGAATATTTTAAAGCTAGATCGGCTTCATTTTTTTGCAGGGGCAGATTCTGCAATAAACGAAACGATAGCGATTGATCGTTTTTCAAAAACGAAAGAATATGTGCGAAAGCGATAATTGGCATTCTGTATCGCATTTTGTTTTTGGTTCTGTGTTCGTTTATGCTTCAAACCCAAACAAATTTGATTGCATACTTCTATGATGCTGACAGCTAGCAGATAATTGGAAGGATGGAACATTAATTTAAATCGATACATAAAACTCAAGAAAATCGATGTCATGTAAGAAATGAAATGATTTAAGAAATGAAATGAGGCAAAATTAAGAAAAAGAAGGTACGTAGTTTATTTTCTTGGGATTTTAATATCAATACACATTAGTTTTGTTGATTTTTAAGTAAAAAAAGACATACATACATAATAAGAAAGCATTAAATATCGATTAAAGTAAATTTGTATACACATAAAATGTCAAGGAGACTCATCACTATCACTGTGACAGATTGTATTTTTGTGCAAAATGTGATGCAAAATAAATGTTTGTTTATGTACATATGTATGTATTAACACAACCAATAACTATTTAAATTGACAAAGTGGGAGATCATAACCATGTACCGTACAAACTCGATTAACACAACTAAAAGAAATTAAGGCGGTTGCAATAACCGGGGTTGTTGCACTTAATGTAGCCCATTTCTTAGATAAAAATTTGTATAGACAGATGTGATGGCTTATTTTTTTAGAGATAACTAAAATGTTATAAAAAAAAAAACATTATTGAAAGCAAACAAATCGTTTTTGTTGGTTTGATGTTTTGATTTTAATGAAAAGATGAATACAACACAAGAAATTAAACTAATCGATGTAAGATTTTTGAAAAGTAGCACTTATATCAGACTTGCTACGATTTTAGTGTTGCGAAAATCAAGAAATTGCGCGAATCGAAGGTTGTGTTGTGTACTTACATATCTGTGGTGTTAACAAAAAACATGATAACTCCAAAATGTATGTAAATTTGTCTTTAATAACTTTTGAATCCGATGACCATTTGATCCATTCCGCATAAATTTGGTCGTCCAAACGTGTTAAACACTTACCAAATACTTTTGACAGAGTGCTCTGTGCAAGAGGGCAAACGAAATCGTTTCCAACTGACCATTGGTAGCTTCCTTCACCTAGTACCTCTAAAGTAGAACAAAGCCTCAAAAATTGGAGGAATATGTGTGACTCGCGTCCCTGTTTTTATGTGTGTATTCTCCAACACATATTTGTAGGCTTTTCTGTTCAACCGAAATCGTTGAATAAAGCTATATTGTTGTAAACTAATATTATAAAATAATTTGCAACAAATAATTAAAATACATCTTTGATCTGACAAAGTAGATAAATTGGAAAAAAAAATCCTCAGATTTGTTTTTGTACTCGGCAAGTTCAATAACTCCGAATACTCATGTTCTTCTTCACTATCGTTCAAAAATGCAATATATTCCCGTATAATCTTCTTTTTTATTTTATTAAAAACTTTTTTCTGAACAAAACTGAAACTGAAATATTTAAGAAGAGAAACGTCAAAGAATAAGCTGTCGTTTATTTTGTTTCGCATGTGCGAACGAAAACTTTCGTTTTTTATGTTACATGAACCAAATTGTTCGCACGCGCGAAAACGTTTGTTCGCGTGTGCGATACAGAATGTCTCGCCAGATCTTCTGTCGACATATTTAAAAAGGGGTTGCCACTGAGGAAGGTGAATTTTTCATGTAGACTCTTTGCACTCTCTACTCTTATTTCAATCTCTGTTAAAATTTTGTCAAACACTACTTTTACTTTCATATCTTTGGAAAATAGCTTAGTCGGATCTAGCATTCTTGTTTCGTCTTCACAGATTTCGTGGTGTTGCTTTTTCTTTTTGGAAATTCGTTTGTTTGTAAGAACCGGCTCAATTTCCAACTTTTCTGATATAAGTGTAGCTACTTGATTCAATATTCTAACGGTTTTTTTCTGATTTCTTACAATATCTTACCAAGGCCTTGCATTAGCGCCACAGAACGCGAAATGATAATATCCTCTTTTTGTATTTCAATGTTCACTCTATTAATCTCTCAAAGAATATTATCCAAAATTGTCAAGTTGATGATAAATGTAAAATTCATTACCGCATGCAGCAAATGACCAGCTTCATACTTAGATTCTGCGGCTAGAGAGGATTCTTCAATTTCTTCCAGAGCTTTGACAGCTTCGAGTGAATTATTTAATAGAGCAGTAACAGCTTGATGTTTAGCCGACCATCTGGCTTGACTACTTTCTTTTAAGTTTGTTTTTGTACACTTTTGCATTATTTTCCACCGCGCGGTGGATCCGACAAAGAAACAATAATGTTTTTGTACAAGCCCAAAAAGGCTAACTGTGGGCATGTTGAAGCTGCATGCACGTCAACAAGATTTAAAGAGTGCGCTAGACACGGTTCAAACTCTGCCAGCTCGTACATTTGCATAACTCTGGATTGGACTCCTTTGTTTATGCCGGCCATATTAGATCCGTTGTCGTAAGATTGTCCACGAAATTTTTGCACATCCAAACTAGTTTCTAGTTTTTCTGGAATGCGCTGTATGATAGTATATTCTCCAGTCTTTCCGACAACTTCATTAAAATCAATAAAACTTTCCTTTATTTCACAACCAGTTTCTGTTATTTTGATGTACATATTGTTCGGCTCGGCTAGTATAGATGTGACGGGAATTCCCCTGGTCTGTTAAGATGCGTTCATAATATGTGTTCAAAAACTAACTGGGCGAATGGAAATAGAAAAGTTTGTTTTTCAAACATATTATACTAAGATTGGATTACTTGATAAAAATCTATGAGATTGTAGGGAAAGAGGCTTAATTTATTCGATATTTCGAATTCTTGTCTCAAGGATTTGGCGCCCCCATGAAACTGCCGCCCGGCGCGAATGCCTCGGTTTGCCCCCCCCCCCCCCCCCTAGATCCGGGGCTACTCTTCGGTGAGATATATGCCATGAGATCACTAGTAGAACGATGGCTGCGAAAGCCGTATTGCCGGTCTTTAAGAAGCTTCGATCTTCGAGATATTTCATGAGCTGATTTTTATCAGCGATTCCATGATCTTGGAAAGAAGGGACGTAAGTGCAATTGGTCGATAGGACGTGGGAGAGGAAGGGTCAAATGTTAGGAGCAGGCCATCCATCTTCTAGGGAAGATTCCAGAACAGTAGAAGTGATGAAAAAGCTTACTCAATGGTTTTGCCAGCGATAAAGAACACCTCTTCAGAAGAATGGGCTTTACTTCGGTCGTATTGTTGTATTGTTAAATTCGGAGATTTTTTCCCTATAGAAATGTGCAATGCTCTATATTTCCTCCATCCCAATATAATATTCAGACATTCAAAACCTATGTGCATCGGTATCTCCTTTTAAATCCTCTCCAACTTTCCTAAAACGCTTGCACTGTGCTCAGTGTTTAAAAGGGTATAGTTATAGTCATAATTCCTTTAGTGCTTGTTAAATTATGAAAAATAAAATGCACGACTGGATCGCACGAACTTGCTCTTATGTAAAAGTACTTTGGAATTTAAGATACATTTTATAAATATAAAACATGGATTTAATGAGATAATAATGTTCAAATGCATAAAATTGCCGTCTGGTTTCCGGAAAAGTATGAATTTATGCAAATAAACCTTAAAAAATCGTTTTATTATTAAATAAATTTTTTATATAAGAAATTTCTCTAAAATTTTTTAAGAAAAAAACCTGGGATGCGAACTTTAAGTATTTAATAATATTGGTTTTAGGAAATAATTTCAAAAAATAATCGTTCATAGGTTTTGAAGATATTGATTTAAATTTTTTTTTTTTTTTTCAAACCCAATAAATATTTTTTTCGAATATTTTTATATACAATATTATTTTAAACTTAAGGGGACTCCTGCTAAAAATTTTGGGTTAAAATCCTTAGAGCCGTTAATGAGAAAGTCGAAAATCAAAAAAAACGGGTCTATGGCAGGTACCCCTAATAACATTTTGCCCCAAAATTTTTTTTGACCAAAATGTAGTCCATGTCCATAATATCACAATTAATTATTTTTATCATAATCGTTAGAGCCGTTTTCGAGATAAATAAGATTTTGCATTACGGGTGTATGGGGGTACCGTTAGTTTTGGAGCTAAAAAAAAATTTCAATTTCTCCTCTAGGGAATCACCGAAGACCCTTAACTACCGAGATTGAAAGAAATAGATCCAGGGGTTTAGGCTGTAGTGAGAGGTACAGACATACAGACACACTGAAACATGTTTTTAGTGTACTAAATTGTCCTTAAAATTTTTATAAAAAAAAATTGATATGCAAATTGTTAGTATTTAATAAAATACATTTTAAAACGTAATTTAAAAATTTAATAGTGTATCGGTTTACAAGATATTGAATTTTCAAAAAAAAAATTGTATTATTTTTTTAAAAATCCAAAAACTATTTTTTCGAAAAAATTTTTAGTTTATATTTTTTCAAATGCAAAGGAGCTCCTGCATAAAAATTTTGGTTAAAATCGTTAGAGCCGTTGGTGAATAATTCGAAAATCAAAAAAACCGTTCTATGACAGGTACCCCTAATAACAATTTCCCCCAAATTTTTTTTCACCAAAATATAGTCCATGTCCATAATATCACACTTAATTTTTTTTATCAAAATCGTTAGAGCCGTTTTCGAGATAAATAAGATTTTGCATTACGGGTGTATGGGGGGTACCCTTAGTTTTGGAGCTAAAAAAAAAATTTCAATTTCTCCTCTAGGGAATCACCGAAGACCCTTAACTACCGAGTTTGAAGAAAATACCTCCGGTAGTTTAGGCTGTAGTTCGAGGTACAGACATACAGACATACAGACATACAGACATACAGACATACATACAGACAGACGGAATTGTCGGACCCACTTTTTTCGTCTTCGCTATCATCGTAATGTCAACTTTGATCAAAATCTCAAGTTCGATTTTTTTTCCAAATGCAGAACTTGCCCTATAGTACCTATATCGCAAGTAAAAAAATCCAAGGACCTGAGACAATATTTCTAGGTGTTTATTTTTGACTACAAACTTTTCTCGCAAGCCAATAGAAATTAAAAACTTGAGGCGTCCTTTGTTATTTGCTTTCTTAAAACTTTAAAGAATTATAAACTTTTGTATTTGTTGGAATGTACTACCAACTTTTGATTTTATTTTACTGCTTGAAGTGTACCGAAATCACCCGATTAAACTAGTCTTTATATTCGACCCGGTGATCGACAAGTTTTTGTAAAACCACAACATTTACTCGTACTATCCATTTTCGAGAACTTATACATAAAAATGACTGCAAGCATAAGTCTAATCTTGAAAAGCTAAAAATCAAGATCCACACAATCATATCTAGGAATACACAAAATTCCTAAATAAGCACTTGAATAAAGTACATCCTTAAATCGTCTCCAATAACTCAAATAATTTGTTAGAAGAGCAATTTTGAAAAATTTTGCAGTTCTGGTTTGAAAGTTTATTATACAAATTAGGGATATAAATTTACTTTGAAGGACCCATTCAGATTTCAATAAGGGAAAACTTCAAATGTGAGGCTGAACCTTTTTGAATACTGAAGTGAACTTGAAAAGTTAATCGATGAATTATGCGCGAAGTATCCGCCTACACCTAATTTGACTTTTACCAATTTCGATTGTGCATTCAGTGATTTGTTGAACTTATTGAGGTAAAGCCTTGTATGGCAATCAGTGGTGCGTGATAAGGAGAGTTAGCAAACATTTCAAATTTATATGTGGCTACTCGTACTATGTTCGTTGTGGAAACTTTTGTTACAAGTTTAGTTTTAATATTGCTCCCGATTACTAATTAAGGCATGGGCTTTGTGGGAGAATGAAATAAACAAAAGACTGAGGCTATCATATGACAAAGGAAGGCGAAATTTATTAGGCTCTTACTTGCTCCATAGGGTAAGTATTGATTGCGTACATATAAATAGTATCGATGTTTTGGTTTTGATCAAAGTTAAGAATTCGATGATTGAGAAGTTCAACAAAGTTTTCTTCGACATTTTTTCCGATGTCGGAAAGTTCGTCTGTGCATACATATATGCTTGCCCATTGAACATCGAGTCTAAATGAATGCA
Source organism: Chrysotoxum bicinctum (assembly GCA_911387755.1). Taxonomy (NCBI): domain Eukaryota; kingdom Metazoa; phylum Arthropoda; class Insecta; order Diptera; family Syrphidae; genus Chrysotoxum; species Chrysotoxum bicinctum. The sequence continues at coordinate 83,628,906 of OU426990.1, forward strand.
TCGGTTGGGTTTCAATTTTAACGGAGCATTTTAATGTGATTTTTTTTTTCAGATGATAACATCGTACTTACGATGTCCTAACTAGTTAAATTATACGCACAAACATAGCGAAATTAGGGTTTTGATATTTTGTTTTTTAGAAAATTTTCTTATTTTTGAGATTATCCTGTTTAAAAATAAGAAACACAGTGAAGCGACAGAAGATTTTAGTTCTATATTGAAGATAATTTTTATATATTAAGAGATAAGAGCCCGAGGGTGCCAAACAATAACAATACTTATGAAAAATAAAGGGGAGTTCAGATAATTGCATAATTTTGTAATAATATTGATTACCCATTCGGACTTGGCAATAGGATGAGATTTGTAAGTTGTACAAATCCTGGCAAGAAAAATTTGAATATAATCTGCATCGATGCATGTGAACAATATAAGGGCAGATCATTGGTGATCATGCAAAATGAAGAGAAATGGATCGGGATTGATCCCTGTGTGACTCTTTCGGCAAAAATTTAAGACCAGATCATTCCCCAATATCATGCTTTGCTTGATAAATATTCTGTCATCACTTAAAACCTCAAAAAAGCTGCAAGCATTTTTTCATTTGAAAATACTGTTATTCATTTTGCTTAAGGGTGTTTGCAAACTTGTGTAAACAGACTAGACGGCCGTCGTCATAGACAACCCTAATGCCTTCGAGAAGGTTGATCATGGCACTAGAGCAGCTGTAATAAGCTCTAAAACCAGATTGTTTTGTATGTAAGAAATTGTTAGTAAAAGCGTGTCAATATTTAATTATTGGAGAAATTAGAGTTTCGCTTTTTAAAACTTTGAAGAAGTCCAGAAATTTCCTAAGAAAAAGAGAAAAAAGAGCTGAGATTGGTTATAATTAGTGACAGGATACATTTGACGAAACAAAACCATATCCTCACCTAATAGAGTCAGAGTTAATAACAATTAGGGTTGCCAGATTTTTCTTACGCCTCGGCAGGAGAAATGGCTAAAATGATGAAAAATCCCGGGATTTCAACATATTATTGCCCAGGACAAAATAAAAAACCTTAACATGCGTGTAGAAAAAATTTATTTATTACTAATTAAATGACTTTTGTAAACTTCGTACATTTCAATTTAAATGTTTTAAATAAAAAAAAATAACACTGATTTCTTGAACAAATACGAGTATGTATGAACAAACAATTACATTTTACAGTTTTAAAATTTTGTTTTTGCATTTCTTCAATTTCTTCTTTGTCCGACAATTCCGTCTGTATGTCTGTACCTCGATCTACAGCCTAAACCACTGGACCTATTTTCTTCAATCTCTGTAGTTAAGGGTCTTCGGTGATTCCCTAGAGGAGAAATTGTTTTTTTTTTAGCTCCAAGAATGACGGTACTCCCCATACACCCGTATTGCAAAATCTTATTTATCTCGAAAACGGCTCTGTGTGATATTATAGACATGTTGATATTATAGACATGTTTTTTATTTCTGAGTTTCTCATCAACGGCTCTAACGATCTTAACCTAAAATTTTCGGCAGAAGCTCCGTTAAGTTTAATATTGTAATAAGATATTGTATTTAAAAATATTCGAAAAAATATTTGTTTGAAAAAAAAAATTCCTTTTTTGAAAAATCAATATCTTTTAAACGTGTGAACGATTATTTTTTGAAATTATTTCCTAAAATCTATAATACCAAATACTTGAAATTGGCATCCAAAATTTTGTTCTCGAAATTTTTTAAGGAAATTTATTATATAAAAAATTACTTAAAAAATAATAAAACAATTTTTAAATTTTGTTTGCATAGATTCCTACTTTTCCGGAAATCAGACGAAAATTCCATGCATTTGAACATTTTTATCTCATTAAATTCATGTTTTATATTTATCAAATGTATTTTAAATTCCAAAGTAGTTTTACATAAGAGCGAGTTCTTGCGATCCAGTCGTGCATTTTATTTTTACTGAAATTGAAGACATGGACCTGGACGACCTCCGGTTTATGAAGGATGGCGCGCTATGTTACCTTTTGCGCACCGAATTGCCGAACTTTGTTATCAGCCGTCTTGACGATGTTAATTGGCCACCTCGGAGCTGCAATTTGATTCCTTTGGACTTTATTTTGTAGGGAACCGTGAATGACCGATGTTATGCCAATAATCCGGAAACAATTTAAGCACTTAAAGCGAATATCATCCAAGCAATCCGTGAGCTGCAGCCCGAAACCATGAACAAGGTTTTGGAAAATTGGAGTGACACGATGCGCTACTGTGAAACCAGCCGAGGCCACCACTTGAACCACGTTGTGTTCCATTGTTAATAAGAATTTTTTTTCATGGTAAAGTTAAATTTTGTTCATTTTATTGCCTGCTCTACATCCAAAGGTAAATTAATGAGCATTCTTAGAATTACAGTTGAATGGCTGAAACTGTCGTTGAACTTTCCAAGCTATATTAAAAGGCAATAAGTAATTGATTTATTAAATTTTATACTTCACAAGGATAATCTTCCGTTATTGTACACTAAATAAAACCTTGGTGCTTGGGAGGATGCTTTTCCTTTCATAACCACATGCCGCATGTTCTTGGTGGCAAGACTACACAAGGCTTCCATCGCAGAACATATCAATTATTATTAATGGAATTGGGGGTTAGGAGCTTATCACCGCGTTCTTAGCCAAAGCTTATTCTACCTTATAATAAAAATTTCAACCCATTTTAATCTTGTTTCGTAAAAAAAGCATAAAATATATTATTATTATCTAACTTGTCAACTGAGCGGATTTCCAAGGTCATCAATTATCAATATGAAATCTCACTACTATGTACTATGTAGGTGCGTGTATTTAATTTGCTATTATTTCTTATTGTAAAAATCATGAACACTAAGCTAAGCATGACATCATTATAATTTAGAAAATAACCCATATTAAAAGAAATCCTATCTGAAAAAAAAAAAAAAATATCTCTTAATTTAGACAAAATGTCAAGAATTATAAATTATAGTCACGAGTTCTCAGGTATTAACATTCTCATTTATATACACCTACAGAATGAGAACAATTGTTGAGAACCGTCTTCTTTGTGTATCAGCATCCTTTTTATATAAAATTCTAAAAATAAATCTTTGGTTAAGCAATGTCATTTTAGGTTTTGCAACGGCAGTATCGGTCTCATTAGACGTCTTTATGTTCTTAAGTGTGTAGGGCGACATTTCTCTGCCAATATTTGTTATAAAAGTCCTTCCAATCAGTTATTTATTACCAAAGTTCATGGTGTAGGTGTTATAAGTTTAATTCACGTAACTGAATCAGATGATATTTTTATCGAAAGAGAAGTTAAGTCCACTTCCAATGGGTCGGATTGAATTCCTCTAAAATTTTTAAAATGGATGTTTCCTTTCGTTATGAAATCTCTGAAAAACATATATCTGAAATTGTTATACGGAAGCTAGTTGTATCTCACATCGATCATTATAATCTACTTACGCCTTTTCAACTAGGATTTCGTAGACATCGTAGGTGTAACTCAGCGTTAGTAAAAGTTACTGACGACATTCGGGAACGTTTAAAAAACGCCATCAGTACTGCTTAATGCAAGCATTTGTAACAATATTTCTTTTCACTTTTCGGGTTTTTTCACCTTTCGATACTGGGAAACATCAGCTTGTCACAGTCATCATTCAGCGTGGTGTTAGTTGTTAGTAAATAAATATACATACATATAGCCTAACACTCTACTAAAAAACGAACAAATATGACAAACAAAAAAATAATAAATATTAATCTACTATATCTGTAGCTACAAAAAGAACTATAAGTCAAATAATACTACTCGTAGCTATAAAAACAATAAGGTTACGAGTAGTTTCGAATACTTATAGAGAACGCCCATACAACCTGTGCTTAAGTGTAAGCTTTGAGTAACTTAAATCGAAAACATCATGGTTTTATTAGCCTCATGTTTCAAACGTGTCAAAGGCTCATTGAGGCCATAATTTGCACGGTGGAAGTCTATATGAAAAATTTCAGAGTTCCGAGAACTGTGGTGTAACGAAGTCACATACTTCACCCATCGCGGCACGCCCGACGCAACTACTCAGCTACTCACCTAAAGCAGCCTTTTCTGCCGAACCACCTAACATACCAAAACCATTGCATACCTTTAGGTGTCCACGGAGATGTAGGTACACACAACACACATTGGAACTAAGTCGTCGGTGGTACAACAACAAAATATGAGGAAAGCATTGTCGGTGGTACAACAACTAATTACGAGGAATGCATTTTGTTTATTTTTTATGTGTTCACATTTGCTGATGACCATGGATATGATATAGGGAGTTGGAAAATCGAGACAAAATCGGATTCTCTCTCGCCTATTGTCGTTGAGGTACCAATATAGAGTACTAAGGTTGCAGATTATCCCTGAAACACGCTGATAGGGTACGTAGTGTACTATCCAGACGTTTCAAAGCTTTTTGGCTCTGGCCGTAAATTGTGTGTGTCTTGTTCTGCCTTCTCGGTACCTCCCCTTTATTTTGTCTTAAACTTTGTTTGAGGCTAAGGATTTAATCCTACCCCGTTTGTACCCCGCTGCGATTTGAGCCGAGGCTAGAGAAAGAGATTCACTACCGATTTTGCCAGGCAATTCAATCAAAGCTAAGGATTTAATCCTACTGTCTGACCTTGTCGCTGTCGCTGCTTTAGGCTAGGGATCTAATCCTGCTGCGTTTTGCCTATAACTTCAGTCAAGGCTAGGGAAGTTATCCCACCTACTGTCACCGCCGCCGCCCCTTGTTTTGCCACGAACATTTGTTTGAGGCTAAGGATTTAATCCTATCCCGTTTGTACCCTGCTGCGATTTGAGCCGAGGCTAGAGATTAATCTCACTACCGATTTTGCCAGGCAATTCAATCAAAGCTAAGGATATCCTACTGTCTGACCGTGCCTTGTCGCTGCCTTAGGCTAGGGATTTAATCCCACCGCGTTTTGCCTATAGCTTCAGTCAAGGCTAGGGATCTAATACCACCGTCTCACCCTCGTATGCTCGTATATGAAATAACGTGTTAAGTATTTAGGTATATGAAAATTTGTGAACTATATGAAATACCGTGTTACGAGTAGTTATTTAAGAATTTGATACAAGTGTACAAGTATATGAAATAATTTGTTATTTAGAATTAAGTTAACGCTGAATAAAATCGGACATTATTTGGAGTTCTGAACTTTTAAACAGAGTTTTGTTCTTTCTTCGGATTGACCCTGGACAAGCTGACGCTGACCCCAGCCTTTGAGTAAAAAAGCATTCCAGTGGCTTCTAGCTTTAAAATGAATTTGTTCTAGAAGAACCGGTGAATCTATGGAACCAACCAAGAGCTGGTGTAAAAACATAACATCGCTGACTTTCCGGCGTTTTTCTAGAGAATTCATGTTTAAAAGAAGAAGGCGACTGCTGTATGGAGGAAGATGATTTGGGTCACTCCAATTAAGATGACTTAATGCGAAGCGTACATATTTACGTTGGACAGATTCGATCCGATCAATGTGTATTGAGTAAAGTGGCGACCATACAGAACTAGCATAATATTCTAATTGGAGACGAACAAAGGTGTTGTACAACGAAGATGTTACAACACTCCAAAAAAATTTCTTACTCCAACGCTTAATAAATCCAAGCATTGAGTTTGCTTTACTGACAATTTTCTCAATGTGGAGTGAAAAGTCTAGATTTTGCGAGAAGTGAACCCCCAGGTCGCATGTTGTTTCTACCTTACTTAGAATGGCTTGATTTATGCTGTAATTGTAACATCTTGGGTTTTTTCTTCTAAAGAAGGACATTGATTGGCACTTTGAAACATTTAGAAAAAGATTGTTATATGAGCACCATTCAGAAAACATATTTATGTCATTTTGAAGAGAAACACAATCAATCTGATGATTTTAAATAATTTAATATCATCTGCGTAGATAAGGACCCTACAAGATTTTACAATTGAAACAACAACATTGATTGATACTATGAAAAGAAGTGGACCAAGGTGACTACCTTGTGGAACACCAGAGTCAGCATTAATTGGATCACAAACGATTCCTCTAAAAAGAACTTGGTATGTCCTTCCCTTCAAATAAGACCTGATCCATTGAACGAATGCAGAAGGGAATCCAAGAGATTAAAGCTTAAATAAAATTAGACTATGAGACAACTTGTCGAAGGCTTTACTGAAATCTGTATAAATGCAGTCAACTTGATGACCATCTTAAAGGACGTTTTGTTAAGACACAATTTACATTTTTATATCTTTTTGACTTTTCAGAGATGTTCAGCTAAACCGATTTTAAGATCCTTTATATCAAACTTATAGCTTTAGTATACTTAATTTGTTGTCTGCTAGGACACAAAAAGATAAAACTAAAGATGGTTTTTCCGAACTCATCCATTTATCCTTCGGCAGTCCCCAAGGGTACATACTAGAGCCATTGCCCTTTTCGCTTCTTATAAATGATATCGCCATTAAGTTTTAGTGATTAATATCCATATTCATGCTGACGATGTCACGATTAACATATTTCGCATCGAATTGGATTTCTGGTGGAAGTGGTTGATAAGTTCAATGAGAACTTTGATAACATTTTGAGTTGGGCTCAATTTTTATAAATGCCAATGCTTTGTAGTCTCTAAGTCTTTATTTGATGTCAATGACCTTCGGGTGATTGTTTAAAATAACAAAATTATTCCGTACTGCGAAACAGAGTGTAATTTAGGAGTCTTCATCAATATTGAGCTTTCAGCCTTAGACCAAATACATAATTTTATAGCAAGAGTATATGGCAAGAGTATAAATTAAGCAAATCCGAAGCTAAAAAAATCGTTTGTCCGACTGATTTCATTTTTTTATATCCAGAAAACGAGTGAACGATTAGCTTATGAAATTATTTCCTAAAATATATGTATATTTAGTGGATTGATTTTACGGTATTTAATAGATATTATCTATGGAATATGTTGTCTGTTAACTGGGCGCCTCTGGCCATGGCGCAAAGGCTAGCTCTTTTAATCACATTTTTCATAGCAATTTCGCAGGCTTCTGTTATAATTTTACCATTTTCATTTTCCTTAAGCATCGAGGTTGTAGTTTGTTTGTTAATATACACCTTTTCTTTCAAGAACTCATTTAAGAAGAAATCGCAAAGTGTCAAATCAGAGTTTCGGAAGAGCCAATCGATATCATCTCGTAGGATTCGCATCGGAGCATAAGCTGTGAGTTTAATTTAGTACGGTCTTGTTGGAAAAGTTTTCGAACATGTCCCGATAGCGGTCACCAGTAAGTGTCACAGCTTTGTCAATGGCAACCTCAAAGAAATATGAATCAATGACGCTGCCGGCCCAATTGGCACATCAAGCAGTTACTCTATGGGCGTGTAATTGTCTTTGGTGTATCATTAGAAGGTTTTCGTTGTCGCTCGTAAGGATTTTTGCCAAAAATAGCGGTCAGCTATAGCGAGCTGTAAGACTTGAGCACTTCAATATCGCAGACGTTGATGGTAATTTATCTGCAACTGTTTTATCAATTCAGTTTTATACATGCAAGTCGTTTTTGAGAATTTTTAGCAAACATGATGCAAACATCAGCAACACTCTGCCGTCTTACAACATACTCTTCTGGCGTACGTTGTCATTCGACATAAGCCACTATTTTCAGATTAAGGATATGATAACAGACCTTCATGCCCCTGGACATTATAAAGCAGCTTGGTCTGCTTAATGCTGAATGCGGACATGTGCTGCGGCTAACAATAGAAACAGTAAGATCTTGTACACGTACACGTTCTGTTGCTCGTTATTCTACGTATGTACAATGGTTTCGGCTGCAGTTTCATAACACCATCGCTAAGCCCTGTTTTGCATGTTAAAAGGATGTCACTCCTAGCCATGATGTTATGGTTCATATACCTTCCATTCAGGAAGAAATTCAAGTTCTTTTTAGTATACGTTCCTCGCCACAGCACACAATAATTTGATTTTGTCATCCTCCTTAAAAGCAAAATTAAATATCCAAGTAATTAGTATTCGCATTCATTTGACAGTATAGCGTGCAAGCTTAATTGAAATTCCCCAACCGAATTTATGTTTCCGAAATTGTGAAGGACATTTCTCACATGAAATGGGAAGGAAATTCTTCATTATGGAGCGTACACATGTGTGGGCGCGGATGTGTTCCATAGTAGTGAGTTTGTTATTGAATCCAATGACAGCACGCCTCAAAATATGTTAATTCTGATATTTGACTGTCATGTGAAAATCCTCATCACTGTCGTGCAAAAATATGTGAATGGGAGCGACTCTACCTTAATAAAATTAAAGCTTAAATAAAAATTCCAATTCCAGATATATGTATAAATGCAAGATACATAATATCAGTCTATATATTACAATATTGGTATTAGTTTAAAAGTCCCATTGTAATTAGTTTTTGACATGTGCCAAACTTTCTGTACTAATATGCTCTCGTATATGAGTATGTCAAAAATAGTTGTCATGAATGGTTGGATTTTGATTCAAATAGGATGAAAATCGTCCCCCTTATGCCAGAAGCATGAATGTAAAAAATGATATTTTTTCAAATGATTATTCGTTTTGAAATTTTTTTGGCAATTAATTAATATTTTAAATTATCACTTTGTCCAATTGGTGATTAAAGACTTTATTATGATCATTCAAATATGATTTCGTAGAATTTTTTACATCCCTGGCATAAGGGAGACGATATGTACTTGAATGTAGGGCTGTGTCAGGAAAGTTTCGATTTTTTGATCGGATCGCTCGATTGATAAATTGAAATCACAAATTTTAATTTTAATCGATCACAATTTCAATCATTTCGATGATTCTCGATTTTCTATTCCAATCTTAATTATTGTAATCAATTTCGATTTTTGATATCAGTCAACTCGATTAACCATGATTTACTCGATTCCATTTATCCCGATTTAATCAGTTTCGGTTATAAACGCCAAAGGGACGGTGGACTGGAAGTTCTGTGTTGAACTCTACATTGAAGAACGTGCTTGATTGTGGATGTTGTGGGCAGCAAAAGCAATTGTTGGACTGCCATTTTTTGGCAGTAGCTACACTATGCTCGTCCATTAGAAATTTGATAAAAGTGTATCTATACTGCACTCCGCTTTTTACCTAAATCTGCCATTTTACTTACAAAAATTAAAAATTTATTAAATTTATTAATTCAGAAAAATTACTATTGTTTATATATTTTTTTTTAATTACTTTATCGCGGCTATTAAATTACTAATATTTTCCGTCGGAGAAAATAGTCTTGTTTGTAATTCGTGTTTTTGTTTCATTTTGGTTTTATTTTAAACTAACCGACCCGTACTCGCGTTGCTTCGCAAATTGTAACTACGAAAATTTTTTGAATATTAGTATTAGCATATGAAAACATTTCTCAATGGGACTGAGCATATTTTCTACAATAATATTAATTTTAGTTTATATGTATTACGTACCGTATCTAATTAGATTCTCTTTCACACTTGATAAAAAAAGAGCTTGTTTATGTTTGTGCATATTATAAATATAACAATATAGAAAATAATAAAATTTATTTAAAATAAACGGGTTGACTACTTTCTGAGATCATTCAACCCAAACTTTAAAATGGTTTCGCTTTTATAGAATAGTTCATGTGCACGGCACTGTGTCAATTGAATGTCCATTTTTGTCACCCAGAATGCTATTGAGTGTATTCAAGTAACTTAAAAAATAAAATGCACGACCGGATCGCACAAACTTTCTCTTATGTAAAAGTACTTTGGAATTTATAAATATAAAACATGGATTTAATGAGATACAAATGTTCAAATGTATGAAATTGTCGTCTGATTAATCTTTTTAATATTTAAGTAATTTTTTATATGACAAATTCCCTTAAAATTTTTCGAGAACAAAATTTGGGATGCCAAATTGTAAGTATTAGGTAGTATAGATTTTAGAAATAGTTTTTTTTTTCGAATATTTTTTATATACAATATTATTTTAAAATAAAGGAAACTCCTGTTGAAAATTTTTGGTTAAAATCGTTAGAGCTGTTGATGAGAACGTCCAAAAATTAAAAACCGGTTCTATGACAGGTACCGTTAATAACATTTTGCCCCAAACTTTTTTTTGACCAAAATGTAGTTCATGTCCAATGTCCATAATATCACACCTAATTTTTTTTATCAAAATCGTTAGAACTGTTTCGAGATAAATAAGATTATGCATTACAGGTGTATGGGGGGTACCGTTAGTCTTGGAGCTAAAAAAAAATGTCAACTTCTCCTCTACGGAATCACCGAAGACCCTTAACTACCGAGATTGGAGAACATAGGGCTAGTGGGTAAGGCTTCTAGAGAGAGGTACAGACATACAGACGCACTGAAACATGTTTTTTGTGCACTAAATTGTCCTTAAAATTTTAATAAACAAAATTGATATGCAAGTTATTAGTATTCAATAAAATACATTTTATAACGTAACTTAAAAATTTATTCGTGTATCCGTTTTCTAGATATTGAATTTTCAAAAAAATTCAAAAAACTATTTTTTCGAAAAAATTTTTAGATTATATTTTTTCGAGTGTATAGAGTGGTTAAAATCGTTAGAGCTGTTGATGAGAAATTCGTAAATCAAAAAAAAACCCCAAACAGTTTTTTACCAAAATGTATTCGTGTCCATAATATCACACCTATTTTTTTTATCAAAATCGTTAGAGCCATTTTCGAGATAAATAAGATTATGCATTACGGGTTTTAGAGCTAAAAAAAAATTTCAATTTCTCCTCTAGGGAATCACCGAAGACCCTTAAGTACCGAGTTTGAAGAAAATAGCTCCAGTGGTTTAGGCTATAGATCGAGGTACAGATATACAGACATACGGACATACAGGCATTTTTTTCCAAATGCAGAACTTTCCCTATAGTTAGTACCTATTACTAATATGTATTCTATTACCTATATCGCAAGTAAAAAGAGCCCACCCCCACATTGCTCAGCGATGTGACGATAGAATTAGAGAAACAAAAAAATGTGCGTGTGTCGGTTAGTTAGATAAACTATACAATACAGAAAAATTGAATATGTAGCGTAGGTAGGTAGGTAAAAAAAAAAAACATAACTATTAAATGGAACACATATAAAGAGAGAGAGAGAGCATGGGAAGAAAAGAAAATTAAAAATGTTGGAATGATAATGGAATGAAACAAAGCAGCGACGTCGCGGTTGTGATGAAATCTAATTCCTGGATAAAATAAATTCAAAAAGTTTATAATTTTATAATTTGTTTTTATTTATTTCTCAGGTTGTATGTGTAACTAAGAAATGATTTTGGGCTTAAAATTTGCACAACAATATTGACTTTATGAAGCAATGCTAATCTTTGTCGATTATTGTATAGGCTTTAAGAAATAAGTGGTTGTATAAGTCAACTAATAAAAAAAATGGACAAAAAATGTAAAATTAAAAATATTTAAGTTTGACAAATTATTAATGAAAAAATATTATAGCCATAAACACTCTTATAACAATATAGAAAATAATAAAATTTATTTCAAATAAATCGGTTGACTACTTTCTGAGATCGTGCGTTACAAACTTTAAAATGATTTCGCTTTTATATAATAGTATAGAAGTATAGATTTGTATGAAATTGTATTCGATCAAATTGGGCACATTATTGAACTGGAATTGGTTAAAATTCGGAGATTGAATTTCATCGAAATCGAAATAAAAATCGAATCGGAACAGTAGTGAATCGTTTGTGTGAAATGAGAATGATCAACCGCTTGAAATGATCGAATTTTTGGTAATCGATTGTTGAACGATTCGATCATTTGAAATGAATGATTTACATAGCTCTACTTGAATGCACCTAAAATATTATATAAAAAAATATAAAATTACAATAAACGGCCAGGCTGTTTAACGGAATTGATAAGATAGAACTTACATATATGTTAAATGGAGCTGTAAATGTGACCTTAGTAGTAGATGCTTAGTAAACGAGCTTCACGACTCTTTAGATAAATATTTTTCTAGTAATAAGTCTTTTAAAAATTACCGATTTATTCAAGGCATTCACTACCACCAAGTATTAAGAATCGATGGTGTTACCAAGAAGCAAATGTTTTTTTTCCAGAAAATGTTCCACTGTTTTAAAGCTTTTTAATTCTTTTAAAAAATTCTGAACAATTGTTATTAATTGTACCCAGCCATAAGCATTTTTCTGTTTTTGATTTTCACAAAAACGATGCAACCAATTTTGATAATTTTGTTAAGAAATTTCCCCAAAAGTTTGAATAGTCTTGTATATTCAAATTTTCAACCATTTTTTTTTTAATTTGAAAAAAAATTAAATTTATTTTTCAAAACTCAATACTTCGATGATTTTTTTTAAAACTTTTTTAATAAAATTTCAAGAAGTGAGAAAAAAATTATTTTATCAAAAAACAAGCGTACCCACTGTAAAAATGTTAAGAAATAGTTTTTGGAAATAGTATTTTTCTCGGAAGCGGCACCTAGAATTTGATAACAGTTTTTTCTTTCGATTAATTAATTTATTAATTTACATACGATCAATAATTTAATAAAAAAATTAAATTAAAATATTACCTACCATTCTTTCGAATTATAAATATCTCTTTGTTGGTATATCGGATTCTAATGAAATTTTTAATGGAGAAGCTTCCAAAAAAAAAGTTGCATTTTAAAACATGAAACATTTTTTTTGTGGAAAATTCGATATATCAAACACGGGTTAGTTTTTTATTAATTTTAAGTTTTATTCGTACAGTCATAAAAAATTAAAGTTGGCATTCGAAAATTTTTCCTTCGAAATATTTTAAAAATTTTGTATAAAAGCTAATTTAAAAAAAAAACGCTGCAACTGCTCATAATGTTTGTTTTTGCAAGAACTATTATTTGCTTGAGAAATCACATGACATCCTGTTCTTAGCTCCAACTAATAAAGAAGTTGTTTTTTTTATTTAAATATGATTTTTATGAAAATTTTTCTCTAGTAACAATCATTTTAAAATTTTAAGTCTTTTACATAAGAGCAAGTTCGTGCGATCCAGTCGTGTATTTTATTTATAAATGATCTCTCGTCTGAATCTTCTAATCCACTTCATTGTTCTGCCTATAAAACTTGTTCTTAACTCACGTCCTTCTCTTTCGAAAGTGTAATGGCATCATTACCGTAGATAAGCTCAATATACTCTGATCTCTTATTAGCATTATCAAATGGGGCTTACAAAACCGTGTGTAGTTAAATGCTTCGAAATCTAAATGCGGCCTATTGTTGCTGAAGCAAAATGTATCCCTTATGCCGATGTTCTTGAATGGCACTTGCATCGAAGAAACTGAAAAGCTCGATTCGAAGGAAAAACTGCATGTTTTTAAAGAAAAACTTCATTAAAAACGGGCCAAGAATCGAGTTCATTAAAAAAAAGAAACCCTAAACGTGCGTTTTATGAATTTGTTCCTACAACTATAAAAGGTTCTTAAAATTATTGATTCCTGCATTAAACTAATGATTGGAAGTCATTAAAAAATTCTTTCGATAATATTCACAAAACATATGAACTATTTCATTCGATGTAAGTAAGTAAACATTGAAATTCATAATTTTTTGCTTTAATTTCATATATTTTGTCGTTCAATGTTACTATATTTTTCTTTCATTTTATGACCTTCTGACATAAATTAAAGGAACAGATCCACTGTTTTAATGTAAAAAATCATGAAAATCATGTTTATTGTTCTTAAAAAGTATGAGCAATTTCAGACGATATATGCAAAAATTCATGGAATTCATGATGTTTTTCATTAATTTTATGACATCGGTCTGTGTTTTTAATGATTTTATTCATTAATTTAAAAACTCTTACACTTGTTCTAGGAAAAGTTTCCATTTTTAATGACACAAATTATAAAAAATTTGTGAGATGTATGACGTTTTTCATTGATTCAATGAATGCTAGTTTTATTTTTAAAAATTTTAATCATTTGTTTGCAATAATTGTGAGTAAAAATTTCCTTTTATTAATGAAAAAATCATCAAATTAAGCATTTTTTCTTATTTTGGAATACATTTGTTCACTAGTTTTATGTAAGAAATTATGGAACCTAATCTATTTTTTCATAAGACGAATGAGTTATTTCTTTTTTTTTCCAATGATTTTTGTTCGTTTTGAGAAAAAAAGTCATTAAAAATTATTATACGTGCACGTCCACCTGACATACAAAAGCCCCGATGACAAATTATTTTCAAGAAAATCGTATATCTACCTGAAAACTTAAAGAAAAGAAAAATTAAAAAAAAAAAAACAATTATTTATTGAATATATTTTTGAATATCTAATACGTGCGTACAACATAATATGTAAATAAAATATACAGGATGTGTCCCAAAGTCGAAAAACTTTGAGGTAATTTTTCTACTTAAAATGACATCCGTTTTTTTTCTGTGTCGGGAACTGTGGGAGACCCTGTATAAAAAACTACAATATACTATATAAAATTTTAAGTTCTTTACCTGCGATTACTAGGATGAACGGCTAGATGTTTTTGCACTTTGTTTTTAAAAAATCAATGTGGTGGTCCATTTTCTGAACACTAGCAGCTTTATAAAAGGAAGGCCTCATGCGAACTCTTAATAGTGAACTTCCTCACACCCCGCAATGCAGACACAGACACCACATTAATTTCACTGCAGCATTATCTAAAACAAAAGTAAAAATACAAAGACAGCATCTAACTGATGAGCCCAACTGTCGAACCTGGGCGAAACGCATTTGGACTAGAAGTCACAAAACGCTTTCAATATATTTGTTAAAATACAAAGTTAATTAATAAATTGTCTCAAAAATATTAAACGTGGTTTTCTTAAAGTTATCAATAAAACAAAAGCAATTTTGGCAATCAAAAATGATAAGCTTAATGTTAACGTTTAATATATTTTGAAATAAATATATGAACTAAGAAAAATAAACTTACCACTATTGACATATATGTGTGCTTCATATTTTTTCCAGCATTGCCCCCATCTCTTTGTACCTTAAATGTTTCTCTTGTAGCAAAAATTGATCAAGTCGGATGGCTTGATCTGTCTATCTGCTGACAATCCCTGGGCGATTTCCACACAATACACCCAAATCCATTTTTATCTAGAAAAATTAAATTTACTTACTTACTTTACTTTAGATGGCGCTCACAGTCCAGGGTGGACTACGGCCTCAACCAACAAGCCCCTCCAGCTAGCTCGGTCCCTAGGTAGCTGCCTCCAGTTACGCACTCCAAGTTGGTTGAGGTCGCTCTCCACTTGTGCGCGCCACCTGTGGTGGGGTCTTCCTCTGCTGCGCAGACCATCAGGGGTGGATTCGAAGATTCGACGGGCTGGTGTGTCGGTGTTCATACGCTCCACGTATCCCAGCCGTTTCAGAAGTTGTTTTTTTAGCTTCTTGACTAGCTCAACGTCGCTGTAAAGCCCGTACAGCTCCTTGTTAAACCTTCTCCTCCATACTCCATCGATACAGACTGGACCGAAGATCAAACGAAGAACTTTTCTTTCAAAGCACCCAAGCAGATTTTCATCCGTTTTATACAGTGTCCATACTTCTGCCCCATACAGCAGGACCGGGATGATGAGGGTCTTATACAAGGTCTCCTTGATGGTTCTTTGAGATAGGGCTTTTTTACTCAAATGCCTTCTTAGCCCGAAGAAACAGCGGTTGGCAAGAGTAATTCTTCGCTTGATCTCTGCACTGATGTCGTTTTGCGATGTTATAGTGGAGCCCAGGTAGACAAAGTCTTTGACGACTTCCAAGTTATACCTATCGATCGTGACGTTTTGCCCGAGTCGACGATGTTGAGATTCCTTTTTCGATGATAGCATATACTTCGTCTTGTTTTCATTAACAGCCAAACCCATTTTCGCCGCCTCCAGTTCAATACATGAAAACGCACCGGTATCAGCTCGCTTCGTCCTCCCAATGATATCAATATCATCCGCATAAGCAAGAAGTTGAACTGACTTTTGAAAAATTTTACCTCTATTGTTGACGTTTGAGTTTCGTACAATTGCTTCAAGAGCGATGTTAAATAGGTTGCATGATAGCGCGTCGCCTTGCCTCAGACCTTTCTCGACATCAAAGGGTTCGGTGGTGTTCTTACTGACATTGACGGAGCAGCGTGATTTCTCCATCGTCATTCTGCACAAGCGGATGAGCTTGGCAGGGATTTCGAGATGAGACATGGCTCTATATAGTTGTGCTCTGTCCACACTATCATACGCGACTTTGAAAGCGATAAAAAGGTGGTGTGTATCGATTTGGAACTCCTATTTTTTTTTCCAAAATCTGTCGAAGTGTGAACATCTGATGCAGGGTAGATTTGCCGGGCCTAAAACAACACTGATAGGGGCCGATCAGCTCGTTGACAAATGGTTTTAGGAGTCCACACAGTACAGACGACAGGATTTTGTATGTGAAGTTGAGGATACTTATACCTCTGTAATTGGCACACGTCAGAGCATCTCCTTTCTTGTGGATGGGGCACACTATGTCGAGGTTCCATTCATTGGACATACTTTCATCCGTCCAATTTTTTGAAATAAGTTGGTGCATGTTCCCTACCAAGTCATGCCCACCTGCTTTGAATAGCTCAGCTGGCAAGCCATCCGCTTTCAGCTTGGCTATCGATGACCGCGATTCATGTAGGCCGGGTGCAAGGAAATTTTGACCATCATCGCCCAGGTTGAATGGAATGTTCCGCCTAGCTGCGGAATTTTGGCCTTCCTCGGCGTTCAGCAGCCTGGAAAAGTGTTGTTTCCAGATCCGCAGCTCGGACTGCGTGTCCACTACCATATTCCCACTCTCGTGCTGACAGGCTTCCGTTCTAGCTTTGTAGCCCTGGGTGGATTGCCTCACCCTTTGGTAAGACTTTTGAACATCCCCTCTGCCGGTACAGTCCTCGACCACCCGCTTCGCATAAATAGTATTACATAATGAATTTATGAAAAATATACAAATTTTATAAATCAAGTAGTTGAGTTTATGAATAGTTATTCATGAAAATCATGACTTGGTCATAAAACAAAAATTAATTTTTTATGAATTCTTGCATTATTCATATGAATATTCTTTAAAAATTAATGATTTTGGCTGAATGATCGCCATTCATAAAAAGAATGTACAAACATTTTTTCAGTGCTCTCAGTACTCGGTATGTGTGTCAATGACGATTTTCGTTGGATTGACCACATCCTAGAGACCGCCTTGGGATTTCTTGAGCGATGTAAGAAACTTTTCACCCCCTCTGATCTGGTTACAATTTATAAGACGCCTATTCCTCCAAAACTGGACTAAAACTCATATATTTGAACGTCTCTCCATTTATTGAAAAGAATCCTGAACAGAGCGTTAAAATTGATAGGAAACAGAGAGCTATCATGGAATCATTCCCATCTCTTGAAGACTGTCGGAATCTTTCATGCCTTTCCTTATTTATCGCTCTTTACAAGCAACCTCAATTTAAGAAAACACTCATTATACAGGTGGATGAGAAGACGATCCAAACTTAAAAAAAAAAAAAACATCAAGCTACTGGCTGATGGATTTTTGAAACTAGAACACAGGCTCTTGGACAGAGCAAAGCTACTTAATCACTGAACCACTGGCAAAAGTAGATGTATTCAAGCAGAGGTGACCCTATGTCCTGTTAAATCAATCGAGACATATAGTCAACTTAGAACAACTGCCCTTTCGTCGGAGAACAAGCAAAATGTTCCGCTAATTTCATATACATGTTTCAGAGATCATTAAACCTTCAACTGGAAACCGCATGTGGGATTTCATGAGGTAATAAACATCAACATCTCAGTTTGTATCCAAAAATTCAACACCATTTGAATGTTCGTGCAACTTTTCACGGCAAAATTCACACTACCTCC
The DNA here is from genome assembly GCA_911387755.1 of Chrysotoxum bicinctum. Lineage (NCBI taxonomy): Eukaryota > Metazoa > Arthropoda > Insecta > Diptera > Syrphidae > Chrysotoxum > Chrysotoxum bicinctum. The sequence continues at coordinate 83,646,913 of OU426990.1, forward strand.
ACCAAAGACGTTTTGCCCTTAAAAAAGTTCATACATCAATATTTGTCTACAGCACATTTAGAGTCGGAACACGTAACACAAATCAGAGCTGGGAATTATTTTTGTCACTCAATTTAGAAAAGACAAGATGGCAGCAGCAACCGGCAATCAACGAATAAGGGTTTTCTATTAGGTATGCATGTAGAATTGTAGATGAATAGCGTCTAACGCACAAAACAATCTAATATGATTTAGCTCTAGAAATACACCCACATACACATTTAAACACGAAAGAAAAAGGATATGTTAGCTTCATAAAGGCTTTCCGTTTGCTTTTATTTCAAGGTAACTACCACCGCAATGTGACACGGAATTTCTAGGGTTATGACGTAAATTGAACGTGGTCCTCGTTTTGGTCTTGCACCTACAATCCCCAAATTTACAAAGTTGGAAGAAACTTTTTTAGGCAAGATATAGATAGAATTTAATTTTTGAAGTGGTGTCGAAGGCGGCGCAAGTTATACCAACGTTTCCTGTTGTATCCTTGATGCTTGCTAAGAGCTTAGTAATTCCCCATACGTTAGGAAAACAGCTCTTCTCGTTCCTTTGGTTTGAGTTGGTTAAGGGATGATAGAGAACAAATTGGTGAATATTTTTTTTTTTAATGAAGAGTTTTAGATTAAAATATAGTGTAAGACACAATTTTGATTGAGTCTTTCAGATTAAACTGTATATATAGGTATGTACATTCTTTACTTGAGATTGAGCGCTTGTGAAAAGGATGATTTTTTTTTAATGTTTTTAAAGTTCATTTGGTTGGGCTGGGTTCGCAGTAGTGTATTCTGTCACTCCAATTTTTGCAAGACCTTGTTTATGGTCTCGGACTGTAGCTCATGGATTGCATGGATGATATTGACCTTAAGTGCTTATATCGTTTCCGGATTGTTGGCATAACACCGGTCCTTCACGGTTCCTTACAAATATAGGTCTATAGGGATCAAATCGCCGCTCCGAGGCGGCCAATTGACATCTCCAAGACAGCTGATATAGATTTTAGAATTTGGTTCGCAAAAGATCGATTGGGGCATGACTCGCCATCCTGCTGAACCAGAGATCATCCAAATCGATGTCTTCAATTTCAGGGCAAGAAAAGTCGGTTAACATGGCTCTGTAACGCCCACTGTTGACCGAATCGTTGTTCCCAATGATGCAATCACAATCCGCACCAAACTGTCTCTCTCTGTGGATGCATTGGCTTCTAGACAATAACGTGCAATTATTCCGAGCTCCGATTGCGGCAATTTTGTTTGTTAACGTAGCCGCCGAGATGAAAATGCGCCTCCTCAGAAAATATTATTTTTCGCCCAAAACCGAGCTGCTCTAAGGCCCAAAGTGAGAAGCGACAACGAAGCGGATGATCGTGCGCCTTCAAATGCTGAGTCAATTGAACCTTGTAAGCAAATATTCCGAGATCTTGAATTGAATCTCACACACTCAGCTACACCAGCCACGTCCTCGTCTGTGTGCACCGTAGAATAACGGGGACCATTAGTGTTGTTCACAATCAATATTTCCCAACGCTGCTGATCAAGCAAAAGGCAACTCAATTCCTTTCGGGGACGTATGATACTGACTTTTTGTCAATATTTCGAGTAGGAAACAGCTGTCAGTGACAAAATAATAGGATTTAAAAAGAAACCACAATATGGCCCACCATACAATATACATATGTACATTTTAAAGACTATCAAATTTATGATACTGTTACAAAACACCATGGATCCAAGTATATGGCTTCTGTGAATAAAGAATTCGCAGATATGGAGACAATCAAAAATGTTTTTTTCCGGGGTAATGACTCTTGCGAAAAAGTGACAAATCGCTTTGGGGAGACAATTGTAGATTAATTCCTTTTAAAATTCGCACACAGGAAAGTGTGAGAGTAAGAACTAAATATTTTAGAAAAATGGTTATCAATAGTATTTCCCATTTCATCAAAAAACTGTGTAACAGATATTGATACATATTTCTGTGCATAAGATTCTAACAATCTTAAGCCAAAATGATTGTCAAGACTCATACAATTTATTTTAATTTTAAAAAAGCTTTACCTACAAAAAAATGTAAAAAATAATTTGATAAATTAAATAAGAAAAATATATCGAAATTTTCAAAAATGTTGTTCATAAATTTTCAATATCAAAATGAGTGTTCGCTAGTGCCAATGCTGCGCGAATTATGGTTTACAGATATTGAATAGAGTTAAGCCGATTTTTTGGTAATGTTTCTTTATTAATATTCAACTTAAGACTAAATTTCCATTGAGTAAATTTGCAAATATGTATGTATGTACATTCGTAAAAATTAGAAAAAAAATGTGTGCGTACTGACTTCTTCTTTTCCCAAAAGCAAAGCCTCTAAGATTCCTTTCAGTGATTTTCGGAAACATAAAAAAAATCAATTTAAAGTAGTTTTACAGGCCGATTCTCCCCAAAGTCAGTGATACCTCACAAGTCACAAGAAGAGGTGAAATTGATTTTGTAACTTTTTCGGATTCTGCCGCTCAGCCACAACTTGTGAGAGTCACAAAAACAATCGAAACTGTGATCTCCTTCAGAGCAGGTCACAACTCATAAATTTTTAAGTTTCTTGGACTGACATTCAGTATATTTTGTAAGAAAATTTTCTAGATTTGTGAATAATTGTGAGTACACAAAAATGGAAGTGGAGTTTGTTCTAGTGAATATAATTGTTGATCTTTCCCACGAAAATGAAAAGTAACATTTTTACATAAACAAACATTTTTTTAAAAAACTAATAGTATCAAAAAATTTGCAGCGCCGACGGCATTTAAAAACTCTGAGAGATACAAATGATCCATTCGCTCTCCAAAACAATACATTTATGTATATAGTAATTTTTTTCGTTTTCAATAATCAGCTGTTCAAATAATGACACTTAAAAATCTCACCATGCTGTGGTGAGTTTCGTTGTGAGCTTTCTTGTGACGATTAGGGGGAGAATACCAAAATGTTATCGAGTCACAACAATCCTCACAAGGAATAGTCACAAGAGCTTGTGACTTGTGACTCCTCACAAGGGGGAGAATCGGGCTGTTAGTATATAGTCTTGTAAATTGCAAGATGTCAAAACCACTTCCAAATACATTTTTTTTTAAATAATTCTTCAAATTTACAAAATTGCAAAATAAGTTAGGAAGTTTAAATTGGAACTCAAAACTGTTTCAATTATACAAATGATGCAAAATAGTTTTGGAATGACCAGTTTGGTCTATCTGCCGATTTCTTGAACTTATTGAGAAAATGAAGAAAATGATGTATGACTTGTTTGTTACCAAAATTGAGCAAAATGGATGGCGCTATCTTTGACGCACATATGCCGCTTCTTTGACGAACAGATAGCGCTTTTTATGACGTGCACATGGCGCTTTTTTAACGAACATGATTGCTAAGCTAGGCGCACATCATAAATCGTGAAAGGACACTAATACAAAATTAGCCGTTTCTTACTTCATTTTTATCTTCGCTTAAATTTGTCAGATGTTGACATTGAAATCCAATTTAAAACGACAGACAAAAGTTTATATAAGGCTCCAGTTATAGCTATCATTGAAATGCATCAGTGAAAAATTTCATTCCCATTTTTAAGACAAATAACTGCTATGGCTTTAATTGATACCAAAATTAAGGCAATGAGTAGTAGAATTTGTACACTCTACAAAATACAAAATTATGATTTGAACTTTCTTTTAAATTCACTTCTATTATTTCACTGATAGAATTTAATCTCAATTAATAGCTGATTTTCGTTTCTTTAAGATGGAACACAATCATTCCACTGAATGTGTTCGATTCTCTTTCTATTCTCAAATATCAGTTTTCCTTTCAGTGATCAACTCTAACCTCAAATGCATAGAATTGGTTCTAATCAGCCAATGACAAGATCTTTTACTGAATGCTATAACTGGTTTGTCAAAAAAATGAAGTCAGCATTCCACTGATTTGTTCCAATGCCAATGATGCATTTCAATGAAAGCTATAACAGAAGAAAACACAAAACGAGAGCGAGACATGATTCACTGTCACCTTTTCGTTGTTATGAAATCGTTCCGCAAATTCCTTAGGCCTGGAGCGTAAATTCTGTTTGGTTCGTAAAATGAAACATATGGTAAATATACAGTAAAATGAAACATAAGCCATTGAGCCTAGTACGCAGATCGGGAAAATTTTTGTCTCCCATACATTTTTTTTCCTGGGACAAATTTTGTCTTGTATATTTTTCCGAGCAGTTCCGCGCAAAATTCATACTTTTGTTCATTGCTGTACAAAATGTCTCCACTAAATTTTGCCAGGAAAAAGAATGCAACAAGAATTATTTTGCGGGACAAATTTTGACAGCCACCGTATTTCGGAAAGTGATTTTTGGGACCTTATTCGGAATTCCCCCCCCCACCAAAATGAACTTTTTTGTTTACGAATCGATAAAAAAGTGTTTGCTGTTGATAAAAAACATCAAATTATGGAGGAGAAACAGTTTTTTATGGTAAAAAAGTGAAGTATAAGCGGACCACCCCCAGTACTGTTGGCCCTTATTCGGAATTCGCCCCTCACCAAAATGAACTTTTTTTTTAACGAATCGATAAAAGAGTTTTTGCTGTTGATAAAAAACATCAAATTATGCAGGAGAACCACTTTTTTATGGTAAAAAAGTGAAGTAAAGCGGACCACCCACAGTACTATAACTAAAACTACTTTTGTATGGGATATTTGCTTTTTTTGCTTGCTTACGCATAACGGCGGCGTTTAAACAGTGATATATGTATGGGGGGGCATGCTGCCCCCCTGCAACCCCCCTGCTTGGGCACACTATAGGATTTGGGGTAGTTGCGAGGTTGGGTGTATGCAAATTTTCTTTTGCATTCACAGAATCTGGATTTAAAGAAACTTTGAATTTACCCTATGGCCTGTATTAATTTTTTTATACTTCACTTTTTTACCATAAAAAAGTGTTTCTCCACCATAATTTGATGTTTTTTATCAACAGCACACTTTTTTTTATCGATTCATTAAAAAAAAGTGCATTTTGGTGGGGGGGGGGGGAATTCCGAATAAGGACCGATTTTTGTCAAAACTGGTTTTATGTAAAAGCTGCTGACTGATTCCAAAAAGGTATGAACGACTTTTGTAAGGCAATCCGTTCCAGAGATACACTACTAAACACATTTAATTAGATTTTATCTCTCCAAATTCAAACTTTTGGGCGAGATTTGGAGAGATTAAAATTGTAGAGATAAAATTTGTCTTATCTCGATCTGCGTACTAGGCTTTATGTTTCATTTCAGCAACCAAACAGATGTGCAACTAAAAATTTAATGTGAGCGACTGTTCTTACTTCATTTATTAATTTCATTTAGGCTAGGCGCGCACATTCAATTTTTATTTTCGCAACTGCTTGGTTCTAGCAACTAAAATGTTTGTGTTTTGACACAAACTAAACGATTGCCTTAAATGAGTTCGCTATTTTGTGTAATAGGGCCCATACACTACGCAAACCGTTTGAACAAACAAATGCCTTTTGTTGTTGTAAAAATGTTTGTACAAGCTGTTCGAGTAGTGTGTAGCGATGTTGAGTATGTAATATGTTTGCTCAAACACACGTTTGAACAAACATGTTTGCGTAGTGTATGGGCCCTATAACATATAAATTATATGCACCTGCGTAAACATTAAACCAAATAGTTCGTCTGTTTTCTATGGCTAGGCGCGCACATTCAATTTTTAGTTATGCAACCGCTTGGTTCGAGCAACTAAAAAGTTTGTCTTTTGACACAAAGTAAACGATTGCCTAAAATAAGTTCGCTATTTTTTTTAACATATAATTATATACGCCTGCGTGGACATTCAACCAAATAGTGCATCTGTTTTCTATAAGCAACCAAACAGTTGTGCAACTGCATGAACGCTTTGATGGTAAGATTATCTCTCGCAGAGGTGGTGCTAATAAACTACCTAGGTCATGCGATTTGACCCAGCTAGGCTTTTTCTTGTGGGGTTTCCTGAAGTCGCAGTTCTAGGCGAATAAACTACAATCGACGATGCCCTTGAGGTGAACATAATACAAGCCAATAGTCATCAATCAAATTCAGACTGATCTTTATGCGGAAGAGTAATTGAAAATTGGACCACTTGGATTAGATCCACTGTAAGAAGCTGATACAAGCATTATACAATTTATCGTATTTAATACATAAATACATACAGGGGCTTTTCAAATAAAATAAAAAGCACAACGCAAACGTAAAAGTACTTTGGAATTTAAAATACATTTTATAAATATAAAACATCTTTGATTTTAAAGAATTAAAATATAAAATTTAAAAAATAAAATTTTATTTTTTTTATTTCAATTTAAACTTTTATTCCGTTGACAACGAAAAAAGCCCGATGATGGATGCAAATCCGAAACGCGTCGCTTAATAAGTAAAAATAAAAAGAAATATATGTTGTGAATAAAATTTTAAATTGAAATAAATAAAATAAAAAATTTTTTTAAATTTTATATGTTAATTCTTTAAAATCAAAGTTATAAAAACAACATGGAGACTGAACCACAAAGAAAAATAAAACATCTATTTAATGAGATAAAAATGTTCAAATGGGTAAAATTGGCGTCTGATTTTAAAGTTTAAAAATCGTTTTATTATTAATTTAATTTTGTATATAAGAAATTTCTTTAAATTTTTTTAAGAAAAAAATTGGGCTGCTAATTTTGAGTATTTAGTAATAAAGGAAATAATATCAAAAAATTATTGTTCACACGTTTTTATGATATTGATTTAAAAAAAAAAATTATTTTTTTTTTTAAACCTAAAATATGTTTTTTGGAATATTTTTATTTAAATTATTATTTTAAATTGAAAGGAGTTCCAGTAACGTTAGTAACATTTTTCCCATAATTTTGTTTGACTACAGTCCATGCCCATAATAGCACAACTAATTTTTTTTATCAAAATCGTTAGAGCCGTTTTCAAGATAAATCAGATTTTGCATTACGGCTGTATGGGGAGTACCGCTAGTTTTGGAGCTAAACGAAATTTCAATTTCTCCTCTAGGGATCAGGGAAGACACTTAGGTACCGTGTTTGAAGAATATCGCTTCAGTGGCTCAGGTTGCAGGGAGAGGTACAGACATACTGAAACATGTTTTTTATGTACTAAATTTTCCTTAAAATCTATAGAAAAAAATTTTGATATGCAAATTGTTAGTATTTACTAATATACATACATTCTTGAACGTTATTTCAAAATTTAATGGTGTACCTTTATTCAAGATATTGAATTTAAAAAGAAAATATATGTATTATTTGAGTTCAAGCGAGATTATCTTCCGGCCAAAAACTTGTTTTCATCAAGCTCTTCACTTTGTCAAGTACAAGTAATTGGGAAACAACAAACTACTATACGACTGTCACTTGGAAATATGAAACTACAAGACTTTTGTAATGAAAGTCTGTAAGCTATCGCAGAAATTCAAGAGCTTCGTAGATACACCAGTCTTCAAATCAGTTTTGAGAATATTCTTACTTTTATGTTTTTTTTTTTTTTTTTTTTTTTTTTTTTTTTACACTATCAGAATTGGTCGAAGAAAGCTTAAAGCAAGCTCCGTCTTTCGACCAATGGTTTGCCAACACAGAGAACTGTGTTATACCACCGGCTCATCATTTAGTGCAGTGTTAGTTGTTAGTAGGCAAACTCTAATACGATTAACACTGACACAAGAAAACATGAAAAATAAACAAATAATATTACGTAAGAACAAAACAATAACATAACATGAAACAAAGAACATTTAGGAGCGTGGACCACTGGTTTTGAGAAGGTTTTTTAATTTACATTTATTTATATTAAAATCAAAAATATTTGAATTCCAATTTACAAGTCTACCCATACGTGTCAAGGGCTCATGAATGCCATAGTTGGTCCTATGTGTTGGGACCTTAATCATATCGAGGCCTCGAAGATTATAACCTCCTCCCCGATAATTAAAATAAACTGAACATAAAAGATCTGGTGCATCTGTGATGCCTGTTATTAATTGGTGGAAAAATACCAAATCATTGTTTGTTCTTCTTTGTTCCAAAGTTTGCATCTGAAGAATAGATAATCGTTGGTCATAAGAGATGACATACGAAGGATCACTCCATTGAAGTCCTTTCAAGGCAAAACGAGTAAAGTTTCTTTGCACAGATTCTAATCTCTCAATATGAATATCATAAAGAGGAGTCCAAACCTGTGATGCATACTCAAGATGGGGACGCACCAAGGCGTTGTATAAAGCCCGGGTGACATTGGGATCAACAAATTCTTTAGACCAGCGCTTAATAAACCCTAACATTGAATTGGCCTTATTCACGATTTTATTAATATGAGCAGAAAAATCTAAATTGGGTGTAAAAAGAATTCCAAGGTCCCTTACAGTCATAACACGAGTTAAAATGTGCCGTGAGATAACATATTCATGAGAGTAAGGAGAACGTTTTTTAGAAAAAGTCATAGTTTGACATTTTGTCGGGTTGAGGTTCAGACTGTTCTTTTCACACCACAAGGCAAAATGGTTAATATCATCTTGCAGTAAAGCTCGATCATTTGAAGATACTATATTTTTATAAATCTTCATATCATCTGCAAAGATTAGAATTTCGCTATTGCGAACACACAGAGGAGCATCATTAATAGCCAATATAAAGAGTAGTGGTTAATATTAATAATGCAAATGATAATTAATTATAGTAATAATAAATAGAAAATAGAGACCTCGAGTGGAGAGAAGAAAAAGTAAAGCTGAAAGCTGTATGAAAAAGCTCGTCAAATTAGAATTAGTTCTTTCTACTGAAAGAAGGGAAAGAGGGAGTTTAGAAAAAAATTGAGAGGAACAAATGCATATATGCAATTCGGAGTAGAGCTTGACATACATATATGGGTAAACAAAAAAATGGCAAACAAACTTACGTAAATTGAATCTCAAAAAAACACTAATTATTGCCGGTTTTTAAATTAAAAGATATAAAGCATGTATTTACATGCAAGTCAAAAATAATATTAATTAAAACAAACACAATTCTAAATAAACCAAGTAAGAAAAACTTGAAATTAAATGCAAAATTGCGGAGAGCAAGACAATACGCGTCAAATTATAACAAGACCAGTGTGACCACACAAATAGGTTTAAATTTAAACTCCAAGGTTTTTACGTATTAATAAAACGCTCATGTACCCCATAATTTTTACGATGCTGAGGTGTGCTTTTACTTCAAACTTCGACTGTTGCAGTCACCCTTACTATAGGTAAATCTAATACAAGTAAACGAATCTGGTGCACCAAATATGCACGATTAAATAAATTTAGTATTTTTTCTGACCATTTTGTGACAAATATTGAATCTTAAGAAGTTTAATTCGATATTCCTAAGGACGAATTTTGTAAGTATCGGACCGCAGCAGCCCTTTCAAGGTGAAACGTATGTAGGAACCAAATCGAATAAATTTAAACAAATATTAATTTATTTAAAATATTACAAATTCATTGATTTTTATTTAAAAAAAAAAGAAAGATTACAAAAAAATTAAAGTATAGAACAGCACTGCACAGCTTGACGGCTCGATTTGTAATAATCCTCTTCATAATTCAATTGTCATCTTATCGTAAGATAAGAAAAGATAAGAAGTGATAAGACGATAAGAAGAAGATCGTAGAGTGGAGACTAGCATCAGTGCTGCCACTCAGCCTACATTCGGCCATCCTGCATTTCATCCGCCTCGGATGAATGGTCACTCTCAACATCAAGTCTGCTGTCACTTCGCCATAGTTTCATATTATCACAACTGGTAGTAGTACTGTTTGGGCCTTCATGATCTGCCACTTTCTTTACGGTATAACGTCCACCTCTGCCTTTAGAGACCACTGAATATGGACCTAGAAAATCAGAAAAGAGTTTGCTACCCACCCCAAACTGTGTTCTTTTGATTGCTACAATATCCCCCACATTATATACCATTGCTGCTTTTCTCTTGCGATTGTATGTTTGTCTGTTCTCAGCTTGTACTTTTTCAATTTGTTGTCGAACATCAAAGCGCATCTGTTCCCTGTCGTCATCATGTTGTTTGAGTAACTCCAGCCTCACCATCTCCAAGATTTCAACGTCATCCTTCTTTCTCATTGGAACACCAAACAGCACTTCAAATGGTGTGCGTTGAATCGACCTCTGCAGTGTACTGTTCACGGCTTTTTGAACTCGCGACACGAACTTGTACCATTTCTCTGGCGAGTCAGCTGATAATCTTCTGAGAACTTCGATGACTACACGGTTGGAACGTTCAGCTTGACCATTTCCTCTTGGCACGCCTGTGGTTACAGCTACATGTTCAATATTTTCTTCTGTGCAAAAATCCTGAAAGATTTTAGAACAAAACGCGCTGCCTTTGTCGGTGATGAATCGCCTTGGGTTTCCAAAATGTTGCTGAAGCTCTCTGATTTTCCGTAAAGTTTCCTCCGCTGACACCGTCTTCGTCGGAAAAATCCACATAAATTTGGAAAATCCATCAGTAACTGTCAAAATATATTTATACTGCTTAGTTGTCAAATCCATAGGTCCAATGTGATCTATGTGAAACGTATCGAATGGTTTGTCTCCTTTGTCCAGCTGATTAATGAAGCCTTCCTGCTTGCCTGTTTTTCGATTTGCAAGTATACACTTGACACAATTGTTAAGACGTCTCTGCACCTTGTCCTTCAGCTGGGGTATGAAAAATTCTTGCGATATGAGGTGCATAGTTTTCTGCAACCCAAAATGCCCTTCATTGTGCTTCATGTTAATGATTTCCGTCTCCATATTACAAGGAACTACTAAAAGAGAAAGACCATTAACTTCTTTAAATAGCAACTCACCACGAATCACAAAATCATCATAGCTCTTTTCCTTAAGAATTTCTTTAATTGCCATTATAAAGTTGTCTGCATCTTGTGCCTTTTTAATGCGAACCAATAGTTCCTGTTGTAGAATGTAAACCGCTGGTGACCGGCTAAGAGAATCCACATGAGGCATTCTTGATCCCGCACGGTGTTCAACTTCATAATCGTAGTCCTGCATGTATAAAACCCACCTTTTAACAGAATTCGGGAGTTCTTTTTTCTTCACAGTTTGACGGAACGCAGCACAGTCCGTTAAAACTCTGAACTTGGTACCCAGCAGATAAATTCTGAATTTTTCAAGCGCTTTATAAACAGCAAAAGTCTCAAGCACGAAACTATGCCACTTCTCTTCCGATTTGCTGTTCTTCCTGCTATAGTAGAAAACTGGATGCATCTGATTATCGTCACTTCGTTGCAAAAGAATAGCTCCTATACCATCTTGACTTGCATCCGTATGCACTTCTGTGTCGACTCCTTGTCGATAGATGGTAAGTACCGGTTTTGTAGTCAAAGCTTGCTTCAGAGCTGCAATCGCTTGTCGTTGAGGACCTGCTATAACAAATTTACAATTCTTCTTTGTCAACTCAGTTAAAGGCTTTGCCAAAATCGAATACGAATTAATAAATCGTCTAAAAAAGCCTGTCAATCCAAGAAACTCCTGCAACTTTTTCAGATTTGTCGGCTCTGGAAACTTAGTTACAGCACAAATTTTTTCCTCAGAAGGACTTACCGTACCATTCTCAACTACGTGTCCGAGAAAAGTAACTCTCCTCTGAAGGAACTTACATTTGGTCCAGTTAAAAACTAAACCATTCTCCGATGCGACCTGCAGCACAGTTTTTAGTTTTTCTAAACATTCGTCACAGCTTTTCCCAGATATAATAAGATCGTCTACGAAGGTTCTTAATATCTTTCGCCTCACGAGATCACGAAACACGACTGTTATAAACCTCACAAAAACAGCAGGGCCATTCTTCAAGCCAAATGGAACAAAATTAAATTCCCACTCACCATCATCAGTAGCAAAAGCGGTGAATTTCTTACTGCTTTCTTCCATGGGCACATGAAAAAACCCGTTCTTAAGGTCCAGCGTTATGAATATCACGTCATTTTCCAAATTATCCAAGACACTCTCAATGAGTGGCATTGGAAATCCATCTCTTATCGTTCTGGCGTTGATTCCCCTGTAGTCGATGCACACCCTGAATGAACCACCCTTCTTTTTCACAACTACGACTCGGCTTGTAAACGGTGAACACGACGGACGAATTATTCCAGCTTTACTCCATTCATCAACCTGCTTTTTGACAACTTCAGCTTCATTAATTGGCAGACGTCGTGGTGTAGAGTAAATTGGAGTCTCATCAATCAATGAAATAGCCATTGTTACAGGACAATCACTCACAGCTTTCGGCTCGTAACTGGAAATTATCTCTTTCACCTGAGATTCATATTGAATTGGAACTTCAATATCAGTTGTCCTATCCACCTCAATATTCATGACGAAATTTCCCTCTTCCTTCTCATAAAATGTTGTCTCTCCATTCAACATAACCACCTTAGCTTGTGCCATGACATCACGGCCAATTATTGCATCAACACGAATGCAGTTGTTTGGAACGACGTGTAGAATACCCATCAGCTTAACATCGTCGATCCTCAAATCAGCTTCAAAACTACCTAAAGTACTACACTTTCCTGAACCCAGACCAACTAATTGTGTCTTCTCGTTTCTTAACAGCTCAATATTGGACAGCTTTGCAAAACTATTTTCTCTAATTAATGAAATTTCAGCTCCAGAATCAATTAAAGCTTTGAAATTACAACCGAATATAAGAATTTGTTTCGAATTAATCACGAAAAATGAGTTAGCTTCTTTAGGTTTAATTAACGGACAGTTATTCGACATGTGGCCAGTCCCTCTACAATTAAAACATTTTGTCGGAGAACGGCAATCTTTTCTCAGATGCTCAGAAGAACCGCATTTAAAACAGCGCAAGGAATTAGTACCTCGTGATGTTTTACCGTTGCTTTGACCGCTATTTTTTGATGTCGATCCGTAAGAAGAACCGCTACCGCTGCCACTACCGTTGCCACTACCCGCTATTCTGCCACCACCGAAACTCATCCCAATCTTTTCTTTAAATTTTAAAAAGAGTTCATATTTTTCAAAAAGTTCTAATAATGTTTTAGCACCGTATAGTATGAGCTTATGATCTTCACGCGCCCCGATACCATTTATTATGTACGTGATTAACGAAATATCATCTACGTCAGCTAGTTGCCCGATTTCTTTCATTTTATAGACATATTCGCGGAAGCTTTCGTCTTTACCCATTTTTCTATTTTGCAAACGCAAGTAAATGTCCGCTTTGCAAAAAGTTTTCTCGAATTCCGCAAATAAAATTGTCTTGAAATCATTATATGACCTACAATTAGTGCACGTTTTCATAAAGCACTTTGCCGGCCCTGTCAAAAATTTTCTCGCGAATATTAACTTTTCCAGCTCTGACCATTTTAACAGCAACGCAACATCCTCAAACTCAGCAATCCATGACCTAATAGATAAACTATCGTCACCACTAAATTTCGATATTAAGCCTTCCACATCTCTAGCCGAAAAGCGAATAGTCGAATCACTATCGGCTCCACGTGGTAAAGTTTGGTGCTCCTGCTCATTGTTTAATTGAGTGCCTACGTCATCCAAATTTTTGACCGAAGTCGCTTCTTTCAGCCGATCGAATAAGACAGCCTTAACACCACTTGTTTCCAGCCCTAGTTTGGCCAGTTCAGCTTTTAATTGCTCCACAGTCCATAAGTCCATTTTAAAGAAGAAAAAAAAATATTAATGGAATTAATTTAATTTTATAGACTTCAAAAATTTAGGTTGAATTTTATGTAGAGCCTTTAGGTTGAGCCCCCAAAGATGTAGGAACCAAATCGAATAAATTTAAACAAATATTAATTTATTTAAAATATTACAAATTCATTGATTTTTATTTAAAAAAAAAAGAAAGATTACAAAAAAATTAAAGTATAGAACAGCACTGCACAGCTTGACGGCTCGATTTGTAATAATCCTCTTCATAATTCAATTGTCATCTTATCGTAAGATAAGAAAAGATAAGAAGTGATAAGACGATAAGAAGAAGATCGTAGAGTGGAGACTAGCATCAGTGCTGCCACTCAGCCTACACGTATACAATAACGTTGTACTGCTTGGAAGTTATTTTTATGAACCTTGTTAAAAAGAGTCCATACCTTTGATTCGTATTCAAGAAAGGGGTAGAATGGTATAGAGCGAGGAAAACATATAGGAATCCTTGAATTCCCTTGAAAATAGTCTAAGATACCCTAACACTCAAAAGGCCTTGTAAAATTAAAAAATATTCAAAGCTTCCGTATACTATCTGACTAACTATAGTCTACAAATGATAATGCAATCTTTTCTAAATAATTTTATGGATTTATTACACAAAGCTTTCTTTCGGTATATGCAAGTATAAGATCCGTTTGTAATGTTTTTTTTTTTTTAAAGCACTTTCACTCAACTCTTTTATTCTTATAAATTAACTTCGTTTCAAGTACAAGGTTTGCATTTACTGCCAAATACAGAAGCAACAACCATGACCTGCTGGCCAATGCCAAGGCGCAAGGCACCATTAAAATGTTGTCATAAATTTCGAATCTTCACATGCTGATCTCTAGCGAGATATTCTGGAGTGACTCCTTTAGACACAATTTTCATTAAGTCCAATTGAATCATCATTAAGTAATTAGACCATCTATTTGGTCAAGCTTAACTCTTGAAACAAATGTCCTGAGAGGATGCAAGGAATACTTTCTCTCTATATTTATCTCTGTCTAGTATTCCAATGCATTGTGTTCTGATTGTATGCCAAGTTTCAAGCTCGTTTTCATGACGTTGCTCCTCCACTCAACTGCCAATTAATTTAATCTTATTAACATTATTGCTCAGGATTAGGATTCCATCGAGGCAATGCAGAAATGTTTAGTAGGAACTAATTTCTAAAATAAGCTATTTTTGTGAGTACTGAATCAATTTTGTTTTAAGAGGATTAACCGAAGACTTTTAGAGAAATAATTTTGAAAGACTGATGACTATAAGCTTCCGCTTAAGGATTTTTAATACAAAAACAATCTGCAAAGGAAAAATATTCCAATTAACTTGGCAGAGGAAGTGTGCGGCCGTTGCCATGGTGATATGATAAAGAACCCGAGCAGGTCCCTCGAACCCAGATCAAAGATGAAACGCAAACTCGTTGATGTGTGTGTAAATTACCTCAAATCACTGGCTCGTACGTAAATTTATATCACCATTCATCACCTCGAAGCTTGAATCTGGAAGGGCCTTCTTGTTATACAAAAATCGGCAATCGCTTCTCCTTAGTCTATAGCATGATGTTAATTCAGGTCCGGGAGTGTGCCATTCAAAGGGAGATCTATTTTTGGTACACTCTCGTGATAAAACAAAGCATATATGAAAGGGTGCTCGTAAGTGTGGTGAAAATCTGAGAAAATTGGATGATAGGCAATTCAGAGGTTGCTGGATTAATGGTGATGTTAAACAATATGGAAGACAGTTTGAAAATGTGTTGAATTCTTTAATTAGTTGAGAGTTCTCTAGATGTGGTGCCGTTTATGTCGAGGGGTTCATTTTATACAGTATAATGGTGTATCCACATCAAGCAACCATCTCAGAAAACATTTTTTAAAAAACAATTTTGAAATGTGTCGCATTTGTTTTTAAAAATTTCAGGTATATTTTTGTTGTTGCTGCTAACAAGAACCAGAGCATCGATGTCCCACTGAACTGCAGTCAGCAAAAATTTCGAAAGCTTACCTTCCTGCCTTAAAAACGACGGATATAAAAAATAGAAAAACCATTAAGAAATATTAGTATACATTCTTATTTCTTGCAGTTGTATGAAGAAGGGTGTAATCACACCCGATACTTTACAACTCAAAAAATAAAAACAATCAATAGTTAAACAAGAGCCCACTTTTGGCTGATTTATTTCAAAAAAATATATAAAGAGTTTGTTATATAAAAATCTTTATATGGTAAAGGAACAATACCAGACCACTGGTAAAATGTTTCAGCATTAATGATTACAATTTTTATCTTGGTTAGATATATAGTTCACATTGAATTTTTGTCAACAAATCGAAGTAACATTAACAAAAATTGTGTATTGACAAGGCTCACACTATATAACTTCAAGTTAAACATGAAGACCAACAGAGCTGGAGTCACTCAAGGCTAATACTAGGGCCCTTCCTTTACAACTTGATGACATCTAACCAACCTCCTCGAATTGACTTCTTCTCATGACTCGCTCACCTACGCCACATCAATGCTACAAATCCGAAAAGTAGAAACCTACATCAACAGATTCTTTTAATACTCCAAAAAATGGGGCTTCTGGATCAACACTTCCAAGCCGGAATTTTTCTGCTTCAAGAGACCTTCAACTGGAAGAGGCATTTGTGCCGCACCCATTTCCTGAAACTTGGTCCTAAGAGTCCCTCACAGATCCACCATAGCTGCCAAAGTCAAGTGCCATGGAGTTCACTTCAACGAGTTTGCTAAGGCTTAACCTGGACTCAAGAAATGTGTTTGCAGCCATTGCTGAAAAGAAGATCAAGCTTAGGCCAACCGACAGATACAGTAATGTACAAGCAGCTCCTACGACCAGTGATCAGCTATTCCTTTCCAGTCTGGTTTTCAATCTTGAAGGAAGATACTGAGTATCTGCACTGGACTCTACTTCGACCGTCAACGACAGAAACACTAGAGGAACAAGCATCTCTGCACAGAAGAGAATTTAATACCACTGGACAAATACCTAGTACTTTCAAAAATAAAACTAATGCGGAGCACCATCGACCACCCTAATCAACTCATGAGAAGGATGACCACAAAACAACGACATCCTGAGCCGAGGTACGTCAGTGGGATGGTAACTCTGGACAAAGTGGAAGTAGTTTAGTTTTACGCTGACACTAGGTCAAACGATTTCAAACAAAGCTTCATGGTGTATCCAAGATCTCTCAGATACAAAGCGAAGGATAAGTTAAAAGGTTACGCATCATCTGAACCCATCTCAACAGTGTTTTCACTTCATCATTTATTCTAAATCTTTTTCCTTTTTCCACCTTTTTACTTGAGATATTTGTAGGTACTATAGCGCAAGTTCTGCCTTTGGAAAAAAAATAGAACTCGAGATTTTGATCAAAGTTAACATTACGATAATAGCGAAGATGAAAAAAGTCGGTCCGCCAGTTCCGTCTGTCTGTCTGTATATCTGCACCCCGATCTACAGCAACTGGAGGTTTTTAGTTTAAACTCGGTACTTAAAGGTCTTTGGTGATTCACCAGAGGGGAAATTGATTTTTAAGCTTCAAAACTAACGGTATCCCCCATACCACCTTAACCCAAAATCTAATATATCTCGAAAAAGGCTCTAAGGACTTTAATACAAAAAATTAAGTGTGCTCTTATGGGTATGGACCAGTGGCGTGGCGTCCATATAACACGATTCCTTCCGTCTACCCTTTTAGAAAATGCACAAATAACACAATCTACCAAATAAACATCAAATAAGCTTAAAGTGCTTTACACATGAGACACGAACTGCGAACTGCGAATTGCGATATTGCGAATGGTCGCGAATTTTGACATTTCTTTCACATGAGTAATTTTTTTGGTTGCCGAACAGTGCGAATTGTCAACAAAACAAAACCAAAAGTAAATAAATTAAAGTAAAATGAGTGCTAAGAAAAAATATTTAAAGAAAAGGTGGTTTTTATGCAGTTTCATTTGTTACCAATTATATTGTTTTAAATTATTTTACCCTTTTTTCCATAGATTCACTCATTTTTTTTTTTTAATTTTCCGTCTAGCAACACAACACAGTAGAGATGTTATACATTTGAGGTTAGGTTCGAACGAATTTTTTAGTCGCCGGTTTGTGGAATGCGTTCACTAGTTGTGGATTGCGAATTTACATTTGACAGTTCGCAGAAGATACGTTGTTGGTCGCGTAAAAAATATTAAAATACAAAATATTTCAATTTATAGTTATTTTATGCAGTGTTTTCCTTTTAAATCGTTGATTCGATCATTAATTCACTTCGTCGTAAAGTTAAAACAAAACAAAAATTGATATTAGCTGTGAAAATTGCTTAAAAAGATTTATTCGCATTCGCAGTTCGCAGCTCATGTGTAAAGCACTTAAGTTATCCATTCTGCCTCTCGTTTGTATCTTATACATTATACTTTATCCAAACACATTCCACAATCCACAACCAACATTAATCAAGAGAGTCACAAAAATACTCTCACTTAAACTTTTCAATTACCGTCTTATTATTTATTTGTTTTATATCCGTTTCTTCACCAAGCATTGTGTTTCGGATCCTCTTTGTTCAACACCCGCTTTTATATTCTTATAAAATTTTCGATGTATACCAGTAGGAGTTGGAATTATTTGTATTTTATTCTCCCTTTAGCAATTAGCATTGCATTTCAGTAGGAAGATAATACATTGCAGGAGTTTAGGTGCTCGCCTTTTTTCAACCTTGTGTAAGAAATAAGACGGTGTTCTTCGACTTATTTGTTTTTTTTTTCCTTAAAATACATATGTCATAATGTAAATATAAATATAGCATGTGGGTATTGTTGATTCTTGATTTTGAATTTGATGTTGCATGCTAATGTAAAATGCACGATTGATATTTTTGCAAATTTATTGTGATAATTTTGAATTATGAAATAAATCATGGTAGAATATATGGCAATTTGTTAGCAGTGTAAATTTAGCATATCGCTACTCTGGGCAGATAAAATACATTTGCTTTTTTTTTAATAGGAATTTAAATTTAGATTCAATTGGCATTCAATAAAAGACTGTGTTGCATAGGCTCAATAACTTCAAATAAATCTATTGTTTTGAAAAGCCAATTTGAGCTTAATTAAAAATAGTGAAAAGTCTTTGATAAATGTAGATTGCTGTTTAACAGATTACCTATCGGAGAAATCAAATAATTTTAGTAAGGATAGTTGATAGTTTATATTTTATACTTTTTTTGTTTACACACCAGGGATTTCGATCACAGCTCGAAATTTTTTGTTTGGTGTGCGTATTTCATGTATACATGTAAATCCCTCTTTAAATATGGATTTAAAGATTTTGATTCCTGTCAAAGAAAAATAAATGTTTGTTGGGTGTTTAGGAACGCAAAATCTGGCGAGCGAGGGATCAAAATCTTCACACCGAAATTGATTTCTTATGTGTAAAGGAAATCAACATATAAGTACCTACCTATGACACTTTAATGCTGTTATTAAATCTGAAATTAAAACAGAAATCATAGAAGCTCGGTTCGTGTCGATTATGATCGACAAAACATCAGATTTGGGGACAGCTGAGTGCCATATTTCGGTTCTTGTCAGAGAATTGAATACAAACAATTTTATAACGGGTTCCCATTTAAAATTATCCACGCCACACCACTGGTATTGACCACATTTTTGTCAAACAAAATTTTAGGAAAAAATGTTAATAACGGTAGCAGTCATTTACTTAAATTTTAAAAATGTAATGTAAAAATTTTCGAAAAAATAGTTTTTGGATTTAAAAAAAAATAATAATTTTTTTTTTTTTGAAAATTTCATATCGTTATTAACAGGATTACTCTTAAAATTTGAAATTACGTCTAAAAATGTATATCATTTGTTTTTTTTTATCGTTTTTGTGGACTGTAAAATTGTTTAGTTTTGTCTTAAATTTAACTGTCAAAGTCGAAGTGTAGTTTTATATGTTTTTTTTAAATTACTTTATTTGTTAATAAATGTACTGTGTCTTGTGTAAATTATACTTATTTAAATTCTGCTGCTGCTGCGGCTGTTTCACTTGGACGTTGGCTTTTTAAGGAAAGATAATATCTTCATTGCAAGCAGCAGCACATTAAGAAAGAAGACAACAAAAAAAATGTAAGATTAATGTAAGATTATAGCAAAGATTTACAAAATTGTAGTATATAAAATTAACGTAGGGTAAATTAACATTTGCTTGTTAAAAAATACAAATCTTAATTTGAGAATTTAAAATGTTGATTTTAGTTCATAACATCATTAAATACTAACAATTTGCATACCTACCAATTTTTTTTATTAAAATTTTAAGGAAAGTTTTTTTATTTGAAGGCCACGATGTAAATCGCTATTTTGTATGTACCAAGGGACATTTATTATTCCACGAAGGACTTTGTTTTGAAATTTTTGGATTGGTTCAGCATTTTTTGTTTCATTGTACAACCCTATGGCTGCATATCATACGTCCAAACGGATTCCAGCACTTCCTTTTATATAACATTATTTTGTTTTAAATAGATATTCCATTGTTCTGTCCTATTAACTAATACATTTTTCTGTACTTTAAGTTCAGTTCTTCTTTTTTACTTGCGACTTATAGGTACTATAAGGCAAGTTATGCATTCGTAAAAAAAATCGAACAGGACATTTTGATCAAAGTTGGCATTACGATGATAGCGAAGACCAAAAAAGTGGGTCTCGCAATTCTGTCTGTCTGTCTGTCAGTCTATCTGTCTGTCTGTCTGTCTGTCTGTCTGTCTGTCTGTCTGTCTTTCTGTCTGTCGGTTCGACTACAGCCCAAACGGCTCGGCCGATTTTCTTCAAACTTGGTAGATATGGGTTTTAATTTTTTCCCCCCGGACATTTTTTTCTGTTTTTTTTAGGACCAAAAATAACGGTACCTGCCATACGATTTTTTTTTCGAAATTTTATAAATATTTTTTTTTTCTCAAAAACTGTCCCACAGAATTTTTTAAAACAAATTTGAAAAATTTCATTTGGTTAAAACTAGCTAATGGTTGAAAAAAAATTTTACAAAAAATTGTTATTTTTGGTAGCCCCCCTGGGTTCATTTTTTTGTTTTTGATTTTCTCGAAAACGGTACAGCCGATTTAAATCATTTTTTTTTATGCCAAAGCTCCTCCAAAGTTTGAATACTATCACATATTCAAATTTTCAATTTTTTATTTTTTGGATTTAAAAAAAAAATTCAAAATTATTTTTTGGAAACTCAATATTTCGAAAACCCCATGCTCGATTTTTTTCAAACTTGACAAATAAAAGTTTCTTAACATAATCTACAAGTTTTGAATAAAAAAAAATTTTGTTTTATCTAAAACTAACGGTACCTTTTATACAAATTTTAAAAAATGGTTTTCGAAAATCGTATTTTTCTCGAAAACGGTTCCGAGAATTTTCCTAAAATTTTTTTTCTTTTGATCAATCTTTATGATCTATAGTTTATAAAAAAAATTTGAAATCTAGATATTACTGACTGTACCTACCATAGAACGATTTTTTCGAATTTTGAATTACTCATTATAGGCATAACGGATTTTAACGAAATTTTTTTATAAAGAAGCTCCTAAAAAGTTTAAAAAACATTGCATTTAAAAACTTAAGAAAAAATATTTATTCAATTTTAGAAAAAAAAGTAATTTTTTTTTTTTTGGAAAATTCGATATCTCAAGAACGGCTTAGTATTTTTTTTTGGAAATTTTATTCGTACAGTAATAAAAACTTAAGGTTGGCGTACCAAAATTTTTTTCTTAAAAATGTTTTAAAAATTTTGTACATAAAAGCTTATTTTTTTAAGGAATCACTACAACGACTTATAATTTGTGTTCCTGCATAAATTTATATTTGCATAGCATTCTGTTTTTATCTTTTACTACTAAAAGAATTAAAAAAAATCATTTTATCCTTATGAACAGTTTTCTTTAATAACATCCCTTTTTAAAATTCCTAGTCTATTACATAGGAGCAGTTTCGTGCGACCCAGTCGTGCATTTTGTTTATTATGTTTCAAGCTCATTGTTGATTGAAATATTAATGTCTTGAAGTATAAAAAATATAGCTACACATTTTTTGCTAAGTCAATGTGAAATGCATTTGAAGATACCATACCCTTACTAGAAATGTTGTTTTTAAGGTCCTTAGATTTTTTTTTATTATTAAAGGTGAAAAAATTTTATAACGGGTTCCCATTTAAAATTATCCACGCCACGCCACTGGTATTGACTACATTTTTGTCAAACAAAATTTTAAAAATGTTAATAACGGTACCAGTCATATACTTTAATTTAAAAAAAAAAAATTTTTTTTTTTTAAATTCCATATCGTGATTAACCCTGCAGTGCACACGTAGGGCCTGACAGGCCCAAGTGAAAATTAAAATACGTATAAAATTGGAACCGTCTTTGGAAATAAAATAATCTTTCATCTACCTTCCTACAACGTCGATATGTATCCTCGAACACAAAAATAACTGTAATAAGTTCAGTAGATTTTCACTAAATAGAGCTTCGGGCCTAATAGGCCCAAGGTATACATTCACGTTACTGTTTTTTTTTATTCTCAGATACAAAAGGGCATATCTTTATTCTGTTTTCGGATCGGCAACTGACGGAAATGAATTGCCTATTTTCCCCTCTACAATGGGACAAAATAGATTTCGCTTTTTACTAAAGTGTATTAGATTTGACAACATCAATACAAGACAAGAAAGACGTGAACTCGACAAAATTGCTCCTGTTAGAACTTTTTTTGAAAAATTCGTTGAAAACTCAAAATCTGCTTACACGGTAAGTGAGTATACAACTCTTGATGAAATGCTTTGGGCTTTTAGAGGACGCTGCAGTTTTAGAATGTATATTGCTAACAAACCGGCTTGAAAGTTTTTGCTTTAGTTGACGCCAGGACCTTTTACTCCATCAATATGGAGATTTACGCTGGTTCTCAGCCTGATGGGCCATATAAACTAAGTAATAAGACAGATGATATTGTGGAGAGAATGTGTGTTCCCATCTATAACACGGGAAGAAACATGACTATGGGCAACTGGTTCACTGGATATGAAATAATGAAAAAGATGCTGGCAAATTATAAACTCACTATAGTTAGTACAATGAGAAAGAATAAACGGGTACTTCCGGTAGATTTCACAAACCCAAAAAATAGACAACTTTGTTCTACTATATTTGGCTTTCAAGAGGACATTACCATACTATCTTATGTTCCGAAAAAAAATAAATGTGTCCTCCTTGCGTCCACAATGCATCATGATGACAAATTGGATGAAGCTACAGGTGAACTAAGAAAACCCGATATGATAACATTTTACAATGCTTCAAAGGGTGGAGTGGACACAGTAGATCAACTATGTGGAGAATACAGTGTTGCAAGGAATACTAGACGGTGGCCAATGGTAGTTTTTTATGGAATTCTAAATGTTGCTGGGATAAATGCAGCAGTTATTTTTAACTCTCAACAACCCAACCCAGTAAAAAGAAGGATATTTTTGAAGGAACTTGGGATGCAACTTGTAAAAGACCATTTGAAGGATCGTGCTTCAAACAATCATTTGCCACTAGAAACTCGTTCAAATGCGAGAAAATTTGCTGGATTGCTGCTTGTTGAAGAAATAGCGTTTTTCAATAATGTAAAAACCAGAAAAGATTGTGCATTCTGTACAAAACGAAGGAAGAGTCGATACTTCTGCGACAAATGCGGCAAATGCATTTGCCTCCAACATGCGCACTATTGTTGCCCAACTTGCTCTATTTCTATTTGATACTATTTATGTTTTATTCTCTGTTTTTATTAGTTTTAAGATCGATTTTGAATAAATATTATAAACAAATGTATAAAATTTCAGTTTCCTCAATTATTTCTACATTTGCTCATAAAATTGTGTTTACGGGCCTCTCAGGCCCCACGTGTGCAATGGTGTGATTTTTTTTGAGGTGTGCACTGAAGGGTTAACAGGATTACTCTTAAAATTTGAAATTACGTCTAAAAATGTATATCATTTGTTTTTTTTATCAATTTTGTGGACTGTAAAATTGTTTAGTTTTGTCTTTAATTTAATTGTCAAAGTCGAAGTGTAGTCTTATATGTTTTTTTTAATTATTTTATTTGTTAATTATTATTTAAATTCTGCTGCTGCTGCGACTGCTTCACTTGGATGTTGGCTTTTTAAGGAAAGATAATATCTTCATTGCAAGCAGCAGCACATTAAGAAAGAAGACAACAAAAGAAATGTAAGATTATAGCAAAGATTAACAAAATTCTAGTATACAAAATTAACGTAGGGTAAATTAACATTTGCTTGTTGAAAAATACAGTTCTTAATTTGAGAATTTAAAATGTTGATTTTAGTTCATAACATCATTAAATACTAACAATTTGCATACCAATTTTTTTTATTCAAATTTTAAGGAAAGTTTAATACACACGAAAACAAATTTTAGTATGCCTGTATGTCTGTACCACTCCCTACAACCTAAGCCACTGGGGCTATTTTCTTCAAACTCTGTACTTAAGAGTCTTCTTTAGCTCCAAAACTAACGGTAATGTTTATAAAAATTTAAAAAAATCGAAACAATGATTTTTCTTTCTTAATTTAAAATCACATTGGGGGGAAGCTTAAGCTCTTAAGACTTTCTTATAGTTTTTAGACCATCAGCTCATGATGCTTGATTCTTCTACGTCTGTGAACATTGTCTCATACATTTAAGACGGTTTCCATCTCGGAGTTGGTAAGACTTCGCAGTCGCTGAATGTGTGATACATCGTGTTTTAAACCACTTCTGTGACCATTTCTATTTGAAGGTCACGATGTAGATCGCTATTTTGTAAGTATCAAGGGGCATTTATTATTCCACAAAGGACTTTGTTTTGAAATTTTTGGATGGGTTCAGCATTGGCTGCATATCATACGTCCAAACGGATTCCAGCACTTCCTTTTATATAACATTATTTTGTTTTAAATAGATATTCCATTATTCTGTCCTATTAACCAGTACATTTTTCTGAACTTTAAGTTCAGTTCTTCTTTTTTCTTTTTGATGTGCTCTTTCCATTTAAGCTTTCCATCCAAAGTAATTCCAATGTATTTGCCAGTATATAATAAAAAATGGAACATCATTTAGTTTTTTGTTTGTAATGTTTATATGTATGTTAACATTTTCGATCTATTAACATTTTAAGTTTTCCATCATCGGAACGCGTGCCCTTAAAAGGCGAACTCGACAATTACTTATTTTTTCCCCACTAGCCACTCTTTGAAGCGTCCTAGATCAAAGGTAACATTTTCTTGGGACTTTTTTTAAAACCCATTAGAACCATCCAACTGCGCAAAGCTGCAAAATCAAAAAGGTCCGCGCTTGACCTAGAAATATTTAGAACAAAGCCGTCGCAGATCTAAATAAAAGATATAATATCAAAAAGCTTAAGTATCACATTGGACAGAAAACTAGAGCGCGAGACAATATTTATGTAGGTGAAGGAGCCGCAACACGACACACTATCCTCGTTTGATACTAAAACTATAAAAACATATGAACTTAGCATACATGTGGGCGTATAAATATTTATTTCTTTACTAGTTATCCTTTTTATTATTCGAATCACGTACTCACATGCCAAAGACAACAATGAAGATAAATGACGGTATAGACAGACAGAGAGTTCACAACTACGACGATAACAAGTCACAAATCATAAAAGGTTTTCAAACTGCGTAGTTGGTGATTCACTTAGTCACCATATATAAAATATCAAAAATTAAATATTAACGAGACAAAAGCCATTGCTCCCTCTGGTGTTATGAAAATGAAAACTTTATCCCAAGTTTATTGAAAAATACTTAAAGTCACGCCAGTGCTTTAAAACAAACCAAAACAAAAAAATATATGGGTACCAGAAAAGGTTGGATTCTGGAGGCGTCAAGTTTTTTTCATTTTTTGCCTTTTAAAATAAGACCAGATAACTTCTTCTGCATTTTCTATTCTGCCTTTTGGCTAATTTTAAGGTAATTTTTATTTGCATAAAAAAGGGCTTATTAGTCCCTTCCGCTAGAACAAAAACGAAAACAGACAACTTCCGACGTAACGATACAACCCTTCAATAAAAGAACAATCGCAATCAAACCAAAGATGGACTCTACACGATATAGGGGCTTACATAAGTTTGTATTGGAAAAGGACTTCAAAGATGTGTAAGTATATATGTATTCAATTCAGTGCGTGGGCAAACTTCTTATCGTTAAAGTTAGGATGTGTTTAAAGTGAAAGCACACACAAACTTCAATTTTGTTTTACCTACATCATACCTATCTATAAGTTGTTGCTTAGATTGTAGAGTTGCCAACGTGGGCTTATATGTATATCATAATCATTTATATCATTTGTTATTTTATCAATGTCAATTTTAGTTTTGTACCTATTGAGTTACATGTTCGCATAATAATTAGTGCGTTGGACTGTTTTGCAGAAGGTCGTCGGTTTGATTTTCAGCGCCGGCCGTTCGTAATCGGCAGAAAATTGTAAGTACCCTCTATTCCTGGTAACACGCACTCTTGGAGTTGTTACATCACCAAATCTTATTTAACAGCCCCCATTTTGAAGAACCTAATATTTTTATTTTTTAAATTGTGAGGAACATTGCAGATAAATAAGGAAAAAAAGATTTTTTAAATATTTTTTTTTTCTATGAAGACTTTTTTCTGAATTATTCTGTCACGACCCATGAGCCATAGCTTTTCTGAAAAATAAATTCTGCCAAATTACAAGTCCTCTCTGTTTTTCTTAATGAATATTATATTGCCCTTTTAATTATTACCTATCTTAAAAATAATAATTTTTGTAAATGTTTAATTAACCTAATTCAAAATGGATTTTTTTTTTTAAATTGTTCTCTGGCCCGTTCCTATAATGAAGGGTAATAACATTAAAGTATTTCGCTAATAAAATTGTCAATAAGCACTGGTCCCTAAAACTATCATTTGAAATTTCGCAATTACCTCAAATGACTTCAATTTAAATTAAATCGCGTTTTTTTCTTTGCATTTGTATTTTTTTTTTGACAAACTAATAAAAATAAAATGCACGACTGGGTCGCACGAACTTGCTCCTATGTAATAGATTAAGAATCTCAAAAATGAATGTTATTAGAGAAAACCTGTTCATAAGCATAAAATTAATTTTTACAATGACTAAAACAACTTCTCTATTAGTTGGAGGTAAAAATAGAATGCCATGTGATTCAAGCAAATATATGGTATGTTCATGCAAGAACAATAATTATAAGTCTTTGTAGTGGTTTCTTAAAAAATAAGCTTTTATATATAAAAATTTTTAAAACGTTTTTAAGAAAAATTCTGGTACGCCAATTTAAAGTTTTTATTATTGTTTGAATAAAAATTAAATTTACAAAAAAAATATTAAGCCGTTTTCGAGATATTGAATTTTCAAAAAAAAAAAAAAGAAAAGATTTTCTTATTCAAAATTAAAAAAAAATATTTTCTTAAAGTTTTAAAATGCAATATTTTTTAAACTTTTTAGAACCTTCTCTCTAAGAAATTTCATTAAAATCCGTTATGCCGATAATGAGAAATTCACCATTTTAAAAAATCACTCTATTGTTACACTTTTTCTTCGACGCGATAATGGTATCCGACCTTTTTTTATTTATGTATATCAATATTGTTATTATTATTAGTTTGATTAATAATAATAACAAATTAATCGAACTCGAATTAAAAAAAAAGAACAAAACAAACCGAAACAACTCGACCCGATCGTACGCGTAATATAATCTCGTTTTGACAGATAGGTCAAATCAAACAAAAACTAAGAGAGAACAACAAAAAGTGCAACTAGTAGCTCGTTGATAAAAGCTACCACCGCGGCTGCTCAGCTGGGCTGGGTTCAGTGGAGGTGTAAGAACTCGCGATTGGGAAATATTTAAATTGATTATTGATATAATCAATTTAATGAAACGAAGAATGTTTTTATTGCCAGTACAGTGGGGTACTGTAATAAAAAAAATGGGCGCCAGGAATTTTTTTTTTCGATATAGAAATATCCAAAACTAATTTAAATGGTTTGAATAAAAAAAGTATAAGCAATAGGTTTATATATAATGTTTATTTTTGGGAAACCGTGGGATAGAAGATCCCTTCCTTCTAACTCCTTTTTCTATCACACCTCGAATCCCGATTCCTTTATTCAAATTTCCTCCTTTTTTTTTGTCTCCACCGATCAATTCTATTCTCCTTCTCGATTTTTTTTTCCGTTTTCCAAAAATTTCTCGATTCTTTCTTATTTTTGTTTTGCAAACTTTCGCTTTCAAGGCTCTCCTCAGAGTGTCCTCTAAGCCAATTTTTTCAACTACCATTCCTCCCTCGTCCATTCCAGTCATTCACACATACATTCAACTCAAGCAATCGTTTTCGAGATCGTGCGTCGGTCACGGGATTACGGCTTCCTGGAAGCTTGACGCTAACCAAGAAAGCAACCGTTGTTGATTCTCTGCGAAACTTCACTCTCACACACACAGACACGGTTTCAACAAGTTGTTTGATGTGTTTCCAAAACTTGCCGAAACATAATGGCGAGTTCAGACCCCTTCCCAACTAAATTTTATTTCGAGAAAAAATTGAAAACGAACTAAAATCGAGAAGGAGCCATAATTAGGCATTTTCCTTTAGGCATTTACTATTCGCGCGGAATTCGAAGTGTGAATTGAATTAAACTATTTTTGGAACTATAGGAAGGAGTGTTACTTCAGCACCCATTTTTAAAAAAAATGCATATACTTAACATTAATACTTAATCTTACACGCGTTAAAAACCCATTGTGTACATTTGAAAATTCAAGTTATTTAAGATTATGACATTACACTACGTTACGTTAAATATAAAAAAAAACAAGAATTACGTTGCAACATTTGTTATGTTGTGTTGTTCATTTGTCGAGTTGTTTTTGAGGTAAGTAAGAGTCCACCAGACTCGTTACTTCTTCGGCTCATCCGACCGGGAACTCCACGCGTAAACTCGAACACCTGCGTTTGTTGCTTTTGCAAAATACAGGCTAGGAACACCAGTGGTTGATGAGACCATGGTTGCCCTCATCTTCGCCAATATTTTGCAGCTGCAACCAAAAGAAAGAAAGGGGGAAGGAACGACCGAAGGGAAGTTTTTGTTGCGGTAAAATTTACCGTAACACTATGGTAGGTACAGTCAGTAATATCTTGTTCTCAAAATTTTTTTTATTAAATTATAGATCTTAAAAATTAATCGAAAGAAACAAAAATTAAGCAAAATTCTCGAAACCGATTTCGAGAAAAATACGATTTTCGAAAACCATTTTTTAACATTTGTACGGAGGGTACCGTTAGTTTTAGGTAAAACAATTTTTTTTTTTTAAATCTTATAATTTATATTAAAAAACTTTTATTTATTAAGTTTTGAAAAAATCGAGCATGGGGTTTTCAAAATATTGAGTTTTCAAAAAAAAAATTTGAAATTTTTTTTTAAAAATCCAAAATTTTTTTTTTGAAAATTTGAATACACAATAATTTTGAAACTTCTGGGGAGCCTTAACATAAAAAAACTGATCAAAATCGGTGCTACCGTTTTAGAGAAAATCAAAAACAAAAAAAAATGGTTCAAAGTGGGGTACCAAAAATAACTATTTTTTGGAAAATTTGTTTCAACCATTACCTAGCTTTAACTAAATGAAATTTTTTTAACTTTTTTTTTAAATAAATCTGTGGGACAGTTTTTGAGAAAAAAAAAGATATTTGTAAAATATCAATAAAAATTCGTATGGCAGGTACCGTTATTTTTGGTCTAAAAAAAAAAGAAAAAAACATCCGGGGAAAAATAATTAAAATCCATATCTACCAAGTTTGAAGAAAATCGGTCGAGCCGTTTAGCTGCAATCGAACGGACAGACAGACAGACAGACAGACAGAGAGACAGACAGAATTGCGAGACCCACTTTTTTGGTCTTTGCTATCATCGTAATGTCAATTTTGATCGAAATCTTGAGTTAGATTTTTTTTGTTAGTAACAGTTAGTAACAGTACCTACCAGAGACTTGTTTTACATTTTCTCAGAAACGCCTCTACCGGTTTCGATCAATATATACATAATGGAACTCATTTGAATTCGACATTATAATGTGTATTAAAAGTATATACGAGTATAAATTACTTTTTTTTTGATTTAACAAAAATACAATTTTTTTTATTTTGTAGTTCCCCTTGGCATAATGCTTAGTGCATTGTAGTATAATGCAAAACGTCTGGATTCGATTCCCGTTGCAACCTAAGAAAGAAACATTTTTTTTGCAGAAGTACTGACTCTTGCGAGGCAGTGACAAGTCATCCAAAGATAGCACTTATGCCACATCCGGATTCGGCTAATTATAAAGGTTCCTCCATTTATGTCGATAACAACAAGATTGACTGAGAGTTGTAAACCAAAAGGTTCAGCGTACCCACTGGCAATCGAGAATGAACATCCTAAAGAATAAAAATAATTTAATTTAAGTCACTCTATACAGTTAGGTCCCCTATGAGCCAACAAATGTAAATTTTCGTACATGTAGTATCTTATTAGTTGTAAGCCAAATTGTAAATAGTATGTTCAATAAAACAAAATTGAGGTTCAGGTTCAGGTCTTTTACGAACTTTTCTGACTCAAAAAAATTTGTTTACATTAGTCTGTAGGATCCCATTAGAATGAATGATGAAAACAAAACATTTTACACTCTTACAATTATTGACGCAGAAACAAGTTCTTGCTTTAAGCATTCCGTAAATTTGATTTGCATGATATCAATTTGCTATTAATATTTTGCCACCCCACCATTGTATTAAATTTAATAACATTCTTGCATTATCCTAAATAATCAAATGTATTATATCCTGTACTATTCATAAGTCAATCTTAATGTACAGTTGTTTTTTTTAATTAATAAATAAATATCAAATATATCAAGATATTTGCTTCAAGGAAGGCTTTTTATATTTTACTCCTTGAAAGAGGCAGTATTTTTGAAAGTCCTTTGCACTTTACATTACACTATGGCTTACTACATGTTTTCCTTAGCCTTTTTAATCTGTCGTTTTTATTTTATTTAAAAAACACGTGAAAAATATCAATCAATATGGACTCAAAATAAAGCTTTACCCTGTTCAACAAAAACTGTCAGTACAGAGAAGAACATTTGCCTCTCACTCTGGTTTCATAAGCTTGCATAAGTGTGTCGCCTCTTAAAGCTCCCACAGGGTTTCCCTAACTTACATTATAAATCGCCAACAGTCAACATACTCAACTTCATAAAATTTGTTCTCAAAAGCTCCTTTATAAAATCCACTGAATAAGCTCCTTGCTTGTAATTTAGAATCATAATGCTAACTCTGCTTTGCTGTATATAACAAGCGCACGATCGTATTGACTTGACAGTATTCCTTTCCTTCAGCAGTGGGATACAACGGTCGCGTTGGGGTGTAAAACTTTTTGCAAAGGATTACAACAACAATTCTTTAAGGAAAGTCAGTGGTTTGCTTTTTTTAAGTGGCATTTTCCCAACGTAGTGTATAGTGAGGGTGCATCAGGCGCCACTGCCCTTCCATAAGGCCTGTACTGACAATTTTTGTTGAACAGAGTATAACAATTTATTCAATAGTGTTGGAACATATTTTTGTTTCTCCTTCATGAATTATTTAAGTTGAAGATGCATTTTTTTAATCTAAGAATCGCTGGCAACCCTGGTTAGCCATAGAAAAACTCCGCTCGGGTTGCAAAGACCCAAGTAATTTAGACACAACATCCACGTCGAATACCCAACAGGATAATAAATAGAAAAAAAACAGAGAGTATTGGAAAAAAAATCTATATATCTGCATCTAGATACCTATGTTTTGTATATTTAAAGAGTTCCTTTTCTACGTTGCTGGTTCAAAGTATCGGTTCTGCGAGTCCTATGAAAAAAGAATTCGATTTATTTCTTCGACAACGACAGGATATTATAATTTTGTTGCTGTTTCGTCTGTCGTGTCGACGGTCACTTGCTATATACAGTTGAATATATTTCCTTGGACTGTGAAAGGACTCCGCAAAAGTGTACAAAACACGACACAGAAATGCTATTGGAAGCTATACATAGAAGTTCGCTAAAAAGAAATTCGAGACGAGCTAATAAATTTAATGTTCTTATTTATACCGAAGAAGAAGAGAACGACAAAAAATTATAAAGGACATCAATGAGCCACCCCACCCACTTAATAAAAGTGATAATAAGGTAATTAGATGACGCATACCGCTTGTACTCTTTTTCCTACCTGAAAATAAAAACAAACAAAATTCCGTAAATGCGTCAGGAATCATAGGAGAGCTCTTTTCTCAAATAAAATAAATATTTTTTAGTCCGATAACGAGCAATGTATTTTTACATAAAGTAAATTAATTACATTTTATTATTTTTATTTTATTCTTAAGTTAGTTATAAATAATGTAAACTTTAATTTAATAAATTGAAAAAAAAGTTCGTAAGACTCTCACATCTGAGATCAAGGTTGAAACCCGAGTACAGTCTCAAACAAAGTTTGAAAATAGTTTTATTATTAAATAAATTTTCTTATATACAAAAATGCTTTACAATTTTTCAAAAAAAAAAATTGGGATGTCAATTTTAAGTATTTAGTAATAGAGGGTGTGCCTTAATTCGTGCATAATATTTTACGGCGTGCTTCTTGGGTATATTCCAGAAAAAAAATCGTTCTAAAGCCAAGGCCCATCTCCAATTTTTTTATCATATATCGGGGATTTAAGAAAAGGCCTATTTTGGTTGACTTTGACCCATATTAACGGTAATTGTATATAGTACTAATGATAGAAAACTTAATTATGCCTTTGTTTTTAGAAGAAATACTAGCCTTTCTAATTACGTTCAAGCAAATTTGATATCTTGTCTCGGTCTTGAGATATCTAGTTTCTAGCATGTTCAATTTTCCCTTCCCATGCTAATTTTTTGACTCTGGGCTCAATTTTCTCCAGAAAATGCGTAGAAAACATACCATTTTACAATTTTTTTTGAATGAACGTAACAAAAATAAAAATAAACTCAATGACAAGTTTTCGGAAAACCCCATAGACTTTTTATGATACTTGGGAAAATCTGAGACATGTAAAATTTAAAATATTTTTTTTAAATTTTATTTGTTTTGAAGATATTGATTT
Organism: Chrysotoxum bicinctum; assembly: GCA_911387755.1. Classification (NCBI taxonomy): domain Eukaryota; kingdom Metazoa; phylum Arthropoda; class Insecta; order Diptera; family Syrphidae; genus Chrysotoxum; species Chrysotoxum bicinctum. The sequence continues at coordinate 83,680,035 of OU426990.1, forward strand.
TTTTTTTCAAAAACCCAAAAAATATATTTTTGAATATTTTTATATACAATATTATTTTTATTTTAAAGCTGCTGTACAAAAATGTTTGCCAAAATTGTTAGAGCCGTTAATGAAAATGTGTAAATTCAAAAAACGGTTCTACGTTGCAATGGCATTTTTTCCTTTCATCTTTCGTCGACCACCCGAATCAACTTATGAGAAGGATGACCACAGAACAACGACATCCCGAACCGAGGTACCTCAGTGTGATGGAAACTCTGGATGACAACGTAATCATGGACAACGAGGAAGAAGTCTCGTTCCACGCTGACATTGGGTCAGTCTTCCACCGCGGCTAAAACGCCATCCCTGCCCACAACCCACTAAAATCACCACTGACAACCAGAAATGAACACCCTGAGGACAATACAGTCAACCGACATTTAAAATTTAATTTTTTTTCGTCATGTAAATTTTATATAAAAATAATTAAACTTAAGTTACTGTATATAGTTAGGCCCCCTATGAGCCAACAAATGTAAATTTTCATACATTTATGTAGTATCTTAATGGTTGTAAGCCAAATTGTAAACAGTATGTTCAATAAAACAAAATTGAAATTAAAATTGTGAAACATTTGATGTCTTTACACTACAAATTACTGCAGAAATTTACAATGAGACATTGATCATGATAGAAGAAATGTGTTTATTGATGGTAAATAAAGTATTGTCGTGTTTGCGCATGACAGCACCCAATCTTTCTATGCGCGATGCATTTAACCACCACTTGCAAAGAGAACAACAATACGATACTGAAGTATTGGCCGAAACAGTTCGTTCAAATGCTCCGCAATTGAATGAACAACAAAGAATTGCGAACGATACTTTGATGGAAGCATTGGATCCTTGATGCTCCCGGGGGGACTGGAAAAACGTTCCTAATTTCATTACTCTTGGCAAAGATCAGATCGCAAAATGAAGTAGCACTAGCATTGGCCTTATCTGGAATAGCTGCAACATTGTTGGAATGTGAACGAACAGCACGTTCTGCCTTGAAATTACCACTAAACATGCAAATCAACGAAGCACCAGTTTGCAAAATCGCCAAAAACAGCGCAATTGGTGAATCCTAGAGAAATGTAAATTGATCTTTTGAGATGAATATACGATAGCCCACAAGAGGTCAATGGAGGCACTGGACAGAACGTTAAAAGATCTTCGTGACAACCAAAACATTTTAAGTGGAGCCATGATTATGTTGTCACGTGATTTCCGTCAGACTCTTCCAATTATTCCCCGATCAACCTGTTGCTTATGAACTAAACGCATGCTTTAAATCATCTAATTAAGGTCACTCCAATTAACAACCAACATGCGATTATTTACACTACGATTAATTACACTACTCACGGATTTTTGTCACTTCGTCAACTCAAAACAGGAGCTTAATCAGCGTGTTTTTAAGGACTTAGAACAAAAGTTCAGAAACCATAATTGGCTGAGTGAACGAGCAATATTCGCGGCCAAAAACAAAGATGTCGATGATCTCAATACAACCATTCAGAATTTTCATCTCGGAGATTTGTTTTCTTACAAATCAGTTGACACAGTTACAAGCAAGAATGTCGTAGTCAACTATCCAACAGAGTTTTTAAATTCACATTTACAATTTACAATTAAAAGTAACATTAATTAAGCTCGACTGTGCAATGGAACGAGACTGGCTGTAAAAGTGCTACTAAATAACGTCAACGAGGCCAAGATCATCAAGGGAAATACAAAGGGGAGCTAGTGTTGATCCCGCGTATACCGATGATTCCAACGGATTTGCCATTCGATTTTAAGATCTTCTTTTTTTTCTCTTCCGTCTGGCCTTTCCAATGACCATAAATAAATCGCAACGCCAATCGCTGAAAGTTTGCGGAATCAATTGGAGATTCATTGTTTCGCGCATGGGCAATTATACGTCGCGTGTTCGAGAGTTGAAACCCATCATCCTTATATAATTACGCACCGCGAAAAAAGTAACCAGTTACACCATTTTTGTTTTCAAAATCTTAAATGATTGTTTAAGAAATACGAATTCAATTCCGAAAAAATATACAATTTGAATGAGACTGGTGTAACGACCGTTCCCAACGCTTCAAGAGTAAAATAAACTTTAATTCCGTCAAATATTTAATTATAGCTCAAGATTGCTGATTCTGTCACGCTCAAAGAAGTAAGAAGCATGTGTCAACATAAGTTGTCTAACAAAAAATCACCAGGGTACGATCTTATAACTGCTCAGGTTTTGAAAGAAATGCCTCTAATAGCCTTCAAGAAACTCCAATTTATAATAAACGCATGCCTTAAACTAAGATATGTGCCACATCATTGGAAAATTGCAGAAGTCATTGTTATACCTAAACAAGGTAAGCCACCAACAGAAGTAACATCTTACAGACCAATATCGCTTATACCAATCATGGCAAAAGTTTTTGAAAAACTGCTACTGAAAAGGCTTAGCAAAATAATTGAAGAAAGAAGACTAATTCCAAGCCATCAACTTGGATTTAGAAATAAACATTCCACGATAGACCAAGTGCATCGAATTACGGATGTTGTGGAAAAGGCACTTGAAGAAAAACAAGTATGCTCTGCTTTATTCTTAGATGTTGCTCAAGCTTTTGACAAGGTTTGGCACTTGGGACTTGAGTACAAACTGCATAGGGACCTTCCCAGGCAGTACTACGAAGTACTGAAATCCTACATTACGAACCGACTCTTTAGAGTACGGTACGACCAAAATTACTCGGAACTTAAGAATATTGAAGCCGGTGTACCACAAGGAAGTGTCCTAGGACCAACCCTGTATCTGTTATATACAAGGGATATTTCAGTGGACAACAACGCTATCATGGCGACCTTTGCTGATGATACTGCAATATTGGGGCCAGATAAATCCGTTACGAAGGCTACACAAAAATTGCAAAATGCAGTCGATAAAGTTAGTGATTGGACGCAGAAATGGCGTATCAAATTAAACGAAACAAAATCGACGCATATAAACTTTACAAACAAAAACATAAACAATGTTCCAATATTTATAAACAGTACAGAAGTACCTTACTCCAATACCGCCAAATACCTTGGAATGAATTTGGATGCAAAGCTTAAATGGAAAGAGCACATCAAAAAGAAAAGAGAAGAACTAAACTTAAAGTACAGAAAAATGTACTGGTTACTAGGAAAGAACTCTGACCTATCTATCCAGAACAAACTAATGTTATATAAGCAAGTATTGAAACCCGTTTGGACATATGGCATCCAACTATGGGGCTGTACAAAGAAAACAAATGCCGAACCCATCCAAAAATTCCAAAGCAAGGTCCTTCGTGGAATAATAAATGCCCCTTGGTATATAAGAAATAGCGATCTACATCGTGACCTTCAAATTGAAATGGTTACAGAAGTGGTTAAGAAACACGCTGTATCACACAATCAGCGACTGCAAAGTCACACTAAGTCTGAAATGGAGACCGTATTAAATGTACGAGACAATGTTCGGAGATTAAGAAGAACCAAGCCTCATGAGCTGATGGTCTAAAAGTTATGGGAAAGTGTTATTACATTAAACTTCCCCCAATGCGATATAAAAATTAAGAAATAAAAATCATTTGTCGATCTTTTCATAGATTGGTCCTGATTCACCGGTGGTTTTAGTGCGGTAAGAGTCCCACACTACTCGGTACCGATTCTTACCGAGTGTCTTTTGAAGATTTCCATCGGATAAAAAAAAAAAAAAAAAAAAAAAAGATTGCTGTAAGTAATTGCTGAAAAGGGAAAACGAACTGTTTCCCAAGTTGCGTCCGCTAAAAGAAGCCGCTTGATCTGAATGGTTGGCATTGCCAATGCCACAGGAAATCGGTGGAAGCGTTTGCCCCCAACAACGGTTGCTCCAGTTACAGGATCTATTGGACGTGGGTGCCAGAACGTCAATTGAAACAACAAACTTGAGACATTTCCTTATTTGGTTCTACGGAATCAATCGGCTGATTCTAATAAAGAACTCCCTATTTTCGATTCTATCGAATCAAATCGATTGAATCAAGTATAACGTGCTTGGGCCCTAGTGTTGGATCAAAAATGAAATATGTATCTCCAAATGTACTTGCTCATTTAAAACAACATAGTGACAGTTCTATGAACACTCGCCTACGCCTATACTTTTGTTGCTTGATTATCATTAATTTCGTATCAGTATTGAATCCATAATATTTTTCCGCGAAATCGGAATCAGTATTCTATCTTTTCTTCCGTAAATAAGAAAGCGCCTAAAAGCTATACAGAAACACTTGAAAAAAAATAAATTGGAACTATTAACTGCATAAAAATCTAAAAACAACGGAAAAGTGCCAAACCAGTTTTTTGTCAAAATTGACAACAATGCGCCTGGTTGCTAAAGATGATTTTCGGCTAAAATTGGGGTACTCTTACAAGCGCTCCTAATAATTGTAGTCAGCTAAAAAAAGGCGTTGCCTATGGTCATGAACTTTGAGCTCCTCGGTTATTTGGATTTTGCACGCGAATAGGCTCAAGTCATGGCGCAAAATTCGCCAAAAGTTAAAGTCTGCGAAATGCCGAGTTCTTGTTCTCGGTTGATCTTGCGTTCCCTTAAATGCTGGCTGATTGATTACCAAATCGGTCTTCTCAAACTTGGCAACCAAACCTTGAAGAGTCGACTGCGAAGGGCCATCACGTCAACCGTAAAATGAACACAACGCATGCAACATTTGCACTAACCATACAAAAGTTGTATTATTTGGACGAGCTGTTCAGTTACTGAATAACATACAATAGAATTGAAAGGTGTCACCAAAACATCATGGCCGCCAAAATGTGCCAGCGCCAATTGAAAAAGCCTTTGGAATTTTGTTTAAATCTAAGTTTCTCAAATACATATAAGACCAACTTTATAAGACCCAATGTTTATTTTATTTTATATTTTTATGATTTTTTTTTTCATTAAATTATGAGAGCTTTAAATAAGTAAGGCTTTAGAGAAAAACAAAAAGGTGGAATTTTCATTGGTCGACCGAAATTTTTCTTTAATCAATGAATAATCAATTAATGTATAGATTTGAACTTCTTTACGAAGATTTTTATTTTCAGTGTATTATGAAAGGTATTAGTACCCATAATATGTTATTAAATTATGACTTTTTCGCTCTGAATTAACTTAATTCTATATTGGGATAATTTTGTGGACAGAATAAGGATAGGCCCCGGACATTATAACAATAAATCATACTTTTGGACTTAAATATGCACAATTAGACGTTTAGCATGCTTATCCTGTTTTTATTTCCTATGTTTTATTTCTCTCTTATGTTCATGGTCTTTGTTGTTAAAGTTAAATTTATTACTATCTTAGAATTTATCGGTAGTTAAAATTGATACATGACAATGTAATTCTTTGCTAGAACTGCCCTCAACCTCATAGGAAAACACATACAAATAAAACTAGCAACACATATTCAAGAGGTTGAAATATAGTTTCCGGGCATATTTCATTTGCAAAATTTCATTCCTAGCGAAGGTGGGTCATTGGAGTTTTGGTTTGTTAACCAAGCAGAATTCTTCGGTTCCATAAGATGTGTGGTTTAGTTTGAGAAAAACTTTAAGATTTTATTTAACTTCACGATGTATTTTTGTTAAAAACTAATGGACCTATATCTGCATTGCTTGGCCTAATTTACTTAACCTTATTATGAGTCAGAAGGTAGGTCCCAGTTCTTTCATTAGATACATTTATATTTGAATGCATTTCAATCGTGATAGTTGTGCTTTTATAATATACATTTTATAACGAGCACAGAATTTTTTAAAAGATATTTAAAAAAATGAGTCTCATGTAGCCAATTGTTTTCGGGTGATCGTGGTTGCGATTTAATTTAAAAATGTGGAAATACTGGCGAAAATGCACAGAGTGATGGGCGTTTGCCAGCGGGGCCTACTTTTCGAAAAGTTGTTCGTAATCCGAAATCAAGCGTTTCTTCCGAAATCCCTTCAATGTAGCCCCATTGGTCCCTGTCATGGACCGAAAATCAATTGTTACATAGGTAACTAAGAACTGACAAACGCGAGTGAGATAAGACAAGAACACTTGAGAACATTTATCTTGTGGGAACTTCAATCTTGCAAAGCTATTTTTTGGTAGTTTATGACCCAACCTCACCTGAAAACCAACATAACTCGTAAGGGTAATAGAAATCGCCCGATATCAGTATTATTCATTCTAGCGATAAAGAAATCAAAACTTTATATATGTACTGTACCTATTTACAAAAAATATAATATTGTGGTTCATAATAAAGGCTTCATTGTGTTATGAAAAAATGAAAATATTTTGATCGACAGCATATTATACAATCTGTTCATATCAGTGGAAGAAAGTCTTAAAAATGGATTTAAGAATAACCAGCCAAAGAAAATAGAAGCCGGTATACCCCAAGGAAGAATCTTAGGACCAACCCTGTATTTGTTATATTCTAGGGATATTCCTGTGGACATCAACGCTATCTTGGCAATCTCTGGTGGCAATACTACGATATTCGTGCCTGATAAATCCGCAAAGATGTCGTATCAAATTAAACAAAACAAAATCGACGCACAAAAACCTTACACAAAAAAAAAAACAAACTAAATAAAGTCCCTATTTTTATCAACATTTCAACCGCACCAAACGGTACTACCGCCAAATACATTTGAATTACTATAGACACAAAGCTTAAATGGAAAGAGCACATCAAAAAGAAAAAAGAAGAACTGAGCGTGAAGTACAAAAAAACTGTTTACTATAGGACAGAACCAGGGCTGTCGAAGTACTGCAATTGCAGTATTTGTACTGCTTTTTGAAGCTCCGTACTGCCGTACTGCAAACATAGCCGAAGTACTGCTTTCTTTTCTCGTCAACTTTTCCATACAAAATCTCAAACCATTATCTAAATGTATAGGTACTCAAAAACTATTCTCTACGAACATGCCCAAAAATCAAATTAAAAGCGACAAGCCATTTATACGGATCCATTTATTCTATTCTCTTCTCACTCCGTTTGTTTTTGTTTCTGTTTCTGTCGTCATTTAAACCGTTTTAACATTTCTTGAATAAACTTTTTTTCTAAAACTCATAAAATTTCAAAAATTTACCACGTGCCACTCATGTATATGTAGTTAAAATTTGTAAACCACTTTTTAGTACTTCAATTAAAAATTAAAATTCTAAAGTTCTTTTTTTTTTAAGTTTTTATATGCAATGTTTCTTAAAATTTTTGAAGGCTTCTCTATAAAAAATGTCATTAAAATTCGATATTATAACGACCACAATGAGAAAGTAAAAAATGGTTCTACTGTAGGTACTGTCAGTAATGACTTAATTTGAACTTTTTTTTATTAAACTAGATCGTCCAGGCATTTTTTTTATCAATATTTTAAGGGCTGTTTTCGAGAAAAATACGATTTTCAAAAAACATTTCTTAACATTTCTATGGGCGCCGCGCCGTTGTTTTAAGATAAAATAATTTTTCTTGCTGCAATTAGTTTCAAAAAATCGAGAATGTGGTTTATGAAATATTGAGATTTTACATAAATTTGAATGATGATCATCTTCTGTTAAGTATTAAAGACGTCTAAATTGGGCCTAAAGCGGAACTCTTGATAAAAGCAGAAAATATGTCTATTACAAGAATTGTTGAAATAAAATCGATTAGCCTAAACTATTATAAAACTCTTTGCTAGGCTATAAAAATAATGGTATACAAGGAAGTGCAAGTCCGTGCGAGCTTCATAACTGATGCCTTTTTGACTTGGGAAAATAAAAAAAAATGTTTTTCTTGGAAAAAGTACTTTTCATTTTTGTTTTATTTCTCAAAAACTAAAATAAATTTTAACATCCAGTTTTTTGTTTTTTTATTGATAATTAATAAGAGCATTGCATTTTGAAAACCAAAATTATACTTAATCACATAAAATTTAGAAAAAAATTAGTTTGAAATTTTTTTTTTCAAAATTTCGAGTTTGAAAATTATTTTTTTAAAAACTATTCACAAACACAACTTAATTTAAAATGAAAATTAAAGAAGAGATTTCTGGCTTTCCAAAAAGGTATAGCAGGCCACTGCAAAACTTACCATTGTTTTTGAATATTTTTTTTTCTGTTTTAAGTAAATTTTTTTTAGAAAATTGCCCCTCTCGCCTAAATGGAGGGAAATAGACCCCTCTATACGATTTTTTTCTTGTCTTAACCCAACCTACTCGTTATTGCTTTTTGGTGCACCTATACTAATCACCCTGTATACCTTGAAGTATTGAGAAAATACTTCTATTTGGTGTTGAAATTAGGTTCTCGATATTTTGTACATTTCTGTTAATCCAGAATTTACTATTTAAAAATTCTGAAAATTTGAAAAAGATGAAAAAATATTTAAATTCAGAAAAGTTCTGTAGTTTTTTGGGTTCTAAAACATTTTTTCTTTTATCATATACAGAATTTCGGAATTCTAAGTCATTGTAAGATATAAAATTTTTAAGAGATGTTCAAATCTTAGACACGATGCACACAAGAGGACAGAATTGTCCACATGTTTTTCTTAAAACCTCTGTCTATCAACATCTTCTCTCACCTAGTACATCAACGGGAGTCCCAACCCAAGAGAGGAGGAGGAGAGGTTTTCTTACTTAAGAACACCTCCTCTGGAGAAATTTTCCAGACAGAATGAATGGTGTTGCATAAAGGTCTAGTAAGGCTGAACTATTTAGTAAACATCTTACAGGTTCTTAGACATATTCGGCCGAAAAACTAGTGTAGTCCCTTAATTGCTACGGGGCGATTGCTATCGAGATTTTTTATTGGAACTAGACTCAGGTAAAAAGTATTAACTTTCAACTGTGTGAACGAACGCTCTAATAATCCTAAGCATTCGGGAATATAAGACTTATTTGTGCTTATAATGCAAACGAGGAGAAAGACGAAGACACCAAAACACATATTCTATGAGCTCCTGGACAAAACATATGGACAGGGTCCTAGTTATGTCATTGAAAATTTTCCTGGGAGCTTCTAACGCCAAGCTACGAGTAGAACGGTGCGAGCACGCTCGAACGATATATTCTGAACGGCACCACCTCCGATAACGGATTCCGGCTGATTGACTTTGCTGTGGGGCGAGACGTTCTAGTAGCTAGTACCAACTTATATATCGATATTCACAAACTTACAAGGAGATCTACTGATCAGTCAACTGAATCCAGATTGACCACATTGCCATCGACGCATGGCACTTTTACAGTAAAGAAGATGTCCGCACGTTAGACCACTGCAATCGGAAGAAATGGCCAGCTCCTTTTCCGACCGAGTCTCAAACATCCTTCTAAAAATTGAGAAGCAGTGGCAATATTGCCACGCAGCCGTCAGAGATCCCAATTCTGACGTGCTGGATTTTAGAAGACCACCACAATAAAACAACTGGGTTGAAAATGAGTGCCAGTAAGAACATGCAGCTAAACAAGAGACATTTCAAGGCTGGAAAGAAGGACCAGCGCTGCTCGCAAGCTCTACGAGCAGAAGAGAAGAGAGGAACACTGGCTTTCCAAGAGAAAGAGAAGGAGAATGAAAAGCGCGCGATCGAGGAAATAGATGTTCGGAAGTGTTACCGAAAGGTAAGCAAACATATTTAAAGATAAAATCTTTCAGAATTTTTAAAAATACCTAGGTATATAAATATTTTCTTCGAGAATTTTCCATTAATTTCCAGGATTTTAGTCGGTCGTACTTTTTTTTGTTTATTGTAATCAGCAGAATAGCTACTATCTTGGGAGTCATATGAAAATTAGGTAAGTATACAAGACATAGGGTTTTATTTTTGAAAAGTTGCTTACTTAAACACTATAACTTATATTCCCTATTAAAAAATCATAACAGTAATTCAAACACTGAACCAAAACCTTGAAAAAAAGCCAACAGAAATAACATTTTAAAAATAAGTGCATGTAGGTATGTAGGTATACCTATTTGGAACGGTGTAACTATGATGGTGATTATGATGATGTGTAGTTGCTAGAAGTCGCTCATTCAAAATTCAAAAGACTCCACTAAATGCACATTAGACTCATCAAAAAAACATCAACAGCTTCCTCACGGCAACAACCATTATTATCTCAGAAAAACTTATACCTCCAAGGCTATAAATTTCTAACTAACCTATAAGCATTCACAATTCCACATTCATCCATAGCCATACACAAACCTTCATTACATAGACATAGAAGAATGAAAATATCCTCCAAGAGAATTTTTGGCAAGCATATTATCCTTTTACAAAATTAACAAAAGCTGCTAACACAAGAAAAGGACTGACTTCTAAACAAGCAAAACTTGTGAGCAAGGCAAACGAACAGCATCCTTTCTCTACTAAAGCATAGTGAGGTAGTTCAGTGATGAGCTTCCATGAATGCTGCTTCAATAACGGCTGTTGCTACTACCTACTACTATACAACATTCTCCACGATGGGGAAATTTACAGTATATTTGGTGACTGGCATACTGGCAATCGCAATGGCCCTTCGCCCTTGCATCGTCCGGGCTTTCCTTTGGTTCTTTTATATACTACGCGCTATTTCGTAACAGTTCGGTTGTCGTAGTTGGGCTTGGAGAATACTTTTTGAATGAGGGCCAGGTCGAGCACTTTAGCAGCAGCCAGCAGTAGAAGCATCCCCAGTACCAGAAATCCAGCCGTCGTCGTCGTCTCCGACGTTGTCGCCGCTCGATAAAGTGCCTGGTTTACGTCACAATTTAGCGTGGGCGGCTGCTGAAGGCGCACCCACAGTTATCGGCTCGGCTGATGCGAACCGTAAAAGCTTCCCCCAAAAATAAAAACATCGGTTAAACAGGGGAATAATCCAAACTCTCAGACCGTTGAAGTCAATTGTCAAAGGACATGCGCAAGAAAACTTCCTATGATGTAGAATGGGAAGAGGTTTGGGGTAAGAGTTTTTCCCGTTTGTTTTGTATATTTACTGGGAGAGGAACGGATATGGAGAGTATCTCCAAGAAATGTTGTCATAGATGCAAACCATTCACAAATACCTATGCATGCTTTGTCGTCACTGAACCGTTGAGATGAATCCTGATGAACTTTTCCATTAGTAAACCATGAACAACACCCACACAATATCCTCTAACACACCCATATAAATTATACCGAAAAATAGATAACAGAGAGAAGAAACCAGAGACGGAGAGCGCAAGAGAGAGCGAGAGACTAAATGAAAGAATTAAAGGAGCGAGAGAGGAGAGTGAAAATACCTCAAAACCACCGGCAGAAGCAAGGATATGAGAATATCCTTTTGCCTGCCATCGGCGACATTGTGTTGTGCAGTCGTCGTTGCGGGTACACACATCAGCAGCACCAAGCCGCACAATTTTTTTTCTAGAGAGAAAGAGCAGAGCTAGATTAGAACGAATTGTTAAAAAAAACATAAATATATTAGTAAAAACAACTAGCAAGCTAGTGTAGAACCAGAAAAGGGATATCCCTGCCGAAAGTGCCCAACGTTAAATCATTCGCGATTCATCCCTTAACGAACGAACAATCTTTGCTTGACCAGCGGTTTTCCAAACGAGAATTGTTGTTGTAAAAGTGTCTATATTCAATACGAGAGTGTGACACCAAGTTAGTGTGGTATCGGACGAACAATAACAAATTACCCTATAAAAACGGGACGACAACGACGACGACCGTTGCAGAGTCGCGTCATGGCCAGGCTGGCCCCCCAACAGGGTGGTTGTAGTGCAACTAACCTCTCCGACTTGCGTTAAGTATTTTTTTTCATTGTTGTTGTTGTTGGTTTCTTGTATGCTCCACAATTCCGATATTTTGTTATTGTGTGTGGAGTATTATAGTGTGGAGCACAACTCTGAAAGAACATTCGATTCCATTCAGTGTTAAGATTTTCGCGAACAAAAAAGGATTTCTCACGACCGAACAAACGATATATAACGGATAAAGAATTAATCTCAAGGATTATATAGTTATAAAATTTTTGAAAAATAAAAAGGATACAGTGATTCATAAAAGTGAAGAAACACAAGTTCTACTAATGGAAAAAAGTATTTTTTACGAAAAATATTGGAAAAGGTCCTTGAAAAGTTGCAACACACTTATTGTCGAAGAAACAAGTGGTTGATGAGAATTTTAAAAAAAGGAAGTGTTTTTTTAAGAAATAATTAATGAAAACTAGTGAAATAATATTAAGATCCTTGTGAAAATAATTTTTTAGAAAAATCCTTTTCTGTGGAAAAACTGAAAAACATAGGTACCTACAAGGTACATAATATTTCCGGTAACCGAAATCAATATACAAAAACAGGTGGATTTGTGTCGTGTGTCGCGATAGTGTGTCCTTTGATCCTTTCCTCGTTACATCCTTTTTTTTCTACTTTTTGGCTCTGATTCCATTTAGATAGTAAATTTTCATCTTCTTTTCCTGTTTTTTGTTTTTCTGTTGAATTACGAAATTCTGATTTCGATTTTCGGTCGTTTTATCGTCGTCCTTTCAAGTCCTTTCATAACCCTTCCGGAAAAATAAAATACATTTTTGACAAGCATACGTTTTAAAATCCACAGAGTTGTACAGACTCGCATATCTCAACATGTTAAGTTCCTTCGCCATTCGCATTGAAAAACACTTTTTGTGCAATTGAATTGACACTGCAATAACGATAAAGAGCAATTCATCAGAAAAAGGGACGCTCCGTTTGCACAGACCTCACCCATCTACCGAATTGACCACCTTAACCAATTCCTACCAATTAAATCCTATAGAATCAAGTGATCAAATGAAGATGATAATCAAGATCCTTGTATGCCTGAGTGTCCTGACTGGCAGTGCACTATCCCTCCATCTCAGCAATGACCGAACTGCTGAAAGCAGTAGCGGCGGAAGTGTGTTAGTCCCATCCATCATGTCTAGCGTCAGTGGAACGCTCCAGCACCATGTCAGTAATCCCTATCGAAGAATGGCTGCGGCAGCCGAATCAGAACGAGAGCGAATGCTCTTTATGGGTGGAGGACGAAGGGGCCGTCCCATAGTCACGGGTCGCTTGCATTTGACAGTCGATGACTCTGAAGAGGAGGCTTCCAATTACCCAGCATCATCGCTGACGATGTTACAGGACAATGAATTTCCTGTTCGCCGTGAACCGTATTTCTATGTCGGTGACGATGATGACGGTCGCGATGGAGGCGATGGCGATGGTGGAGGATTCCAGGACTTCCAAAAACCCGAGCCGGACCATTATCATCGCTATGACGATGGCAGCTATGAAATTATCGAGGACATTTTCAACCGTGGAGAAGGCATGTACCGGAAATACCCACCAATCCATCGTCAGCCTCCACCCGTGCCCCATTTCCAGGTTCAACCTCCCAGAAGACTACAGGAGCTGTTCGATCACCATGAAGTCGTTGATCAGCTCGAAGTGCCACATCATCGCCCTGGTAGTCTTGACGTTAGGATACAAAAGAAAATGCAACGAAAAGGACCTCAACCTAAGCAAAACTTGGAAAACCAACCACCATCAACAGGCTCAAACGCTGCGGACTCTTCCTCAACATCTACCGCAGCAGTTGTCAACAGCGGCGCCCCTTTACCATTGGCAAGTCCACAGGAACCAAAGCATCCGAAAACAAACCAACAGCAGCAACAGTTATTACATCGCACCACTAACAGCAAGCGTTCAGGGATAAACAGCGGTATTGGAGGTCCACCACCCGTTACCCATAGCATAGCCAGCCAGTTGATGTTACGTACGGCGAGAGGACAACGACAGTACGATGTGCCGCAAATTGGTAAGTTATCCCTTTGTTCCCATTTTTAACTATCTATATATTTTTCTTCGTCGTCCTTTATCCTGGGAAAAAATTTTTGTCTTCCTTATTACGAGTATTTCTGTCCACTTGTGTTCTCACAGTCAAGTGGCTTGCTGATGCATATGCGTTATTAATTGAACGTGAAAATGTGGACGAGATTTGTGCGGCTAGTTCCCTTTCGAGAACCATTGGTTTTTCAATAAAATTCGTCCTTATTGGAATTGTTACGCTTTTTCAACTTCCTGTGGGGAATATAAATTAAGCAGAATAAAGGTTTCTGTTGAACTAAAAACAAAAACAAAAAAAAACAGTTGTTGAATGTTTTTTTGTTGTTTTTGATTACAAGTGGGTGTGTCATATTTAAAATTTTTTGTCGCCCACCTAGGGCCTTTATAATTCCTATATACACACGATTATATGTATTGTTGTCATTGGGATGGCATTTTCCTATGATGTAATTCAGATGGTATAAAGACATGTAGCGTTGGCGAGAAAGTATATGATAATATCCATGTAACCTGCAACCGTTTGCCAAAGGCCAAAGTTTGGGCTAAGTTAATATTTTTTATAATACATACATAACTTATTTCCGTATTGGATTCGGAAAAGGGCCGGGTATAACCATTCAAACACATCTCATTTCCGTAAAAGTAATACGATTTTTTTGATGTAAGAGACAAGATTTGTTTGTGTTTTTAGGTGCGATAGGTAAATATATCCGCTCGGGCAATTTTTGTATTGGTAAAATATTGGACTCAAGAAACTTTGAAAGAGATTTGATTGGAACTAGGTAGGCAAGAGGATTTTTTCAAAATCTGTCAACAATTTGGCTAGCTACTCAGTGATGTTCCAAACCGTAAATTTTACAAACCGAGTCAACCCGAGCTGGAATTTAAGCAACCCGAGTTACAATTCGAGTTGCAACTCGGTTTGACTCACCTTGTATAAAAATACACAAAAAAAAATATAGTTCAAAAAAAACAAATACTGGAAAGAAAACAGAATGACAGAAAGAGAAACGCAACCATACTCGAATAATTCAAAATCGGTATTAAATCAGGCAATGCAACTCGGTTAGTAAAATAACGATAGACTGCTTTCCAACTTGACTTCATAAACATAGACAGGTATACGGGTGTATTCAAGTGTAAGTTTCGGTTGGTTCTATCGGTTTCGACAATTTGGTTTGATCTTATAACTTGGTTTGACTCGGTTAAGCTGTAAGCTGTAACTCGGATTGACAAGGGTTATTAACTCGAATTGACAAATCACTCTCTCGATTCTGATCAAAACATAGGTAAGGTAGGTATATGTTTCTGATTTAAAAATAAAATAAAGTATATTGAAGTCATAAAAAAAAACTACAACAAATTGATTTATACAATTTAAGTATACTAGAAAAAAATAAATAGCACACTTCATAAATAACAAATAAAAAACATTCAATAACAAAATTTTAACATAATTAAAAAAAAATCCGGTATTTGGTCGGGTAACCCTTATTGTTACCCACAGCGGAACGCCGGCTTTTCATAGAGGAAGGAAGACTCCGGCATCGTTCAACAGGTACTGAGTACCAGGCTTGCAGAACTTCCTGTTCAAGTTTGTCGAAATTTGAAGTATCCGATCAATTTATCGCTTCGTCCACGAAATTCCACAAGTACTTAATAGGATTATGATCTAGGGACTAAGCTGGCTTATTCTTAACAGTGGTTTTTTTCGATGCAAAGCTATTGCTTCACAGACTTATCCATATCGTTAGGAACGTTATCCTGTTGTGATTTACACTTTAAGGGCATTTCCTCCTCAAAATACGGTAGAGTTGTATCCCGCAGCATTTCTTTGTACATACTATAAATAGTTCTTAATACCCTCTATTTGATGCAGTAGCCCCATACCATGCCAAGAAAATCACCCCTAAGCAAGAATACTACCAATACCATGCTTAACAGGGCTTATTGTGTATATTCTGGTCATATTCCAGGTGGATACCGCGTCGAACGTAGTTTTTACATCTGACCCAAAGGATTAAATTTACACTGATTGCTTTATAAGATATTTCTCCACCAATTGCGAACATTTGAAATATGCTCCCTTACAAACTGCATCCGACATGCTAGACTGTGCTTTCAGACGTCTGGTTTTTTTCTAGAAAATCGTCCAAACAACTTTTTTCCATTTAGACAGTTTTTAATCGTCCTTACAGACAAGGCTGAAAAACGAATAAAATAATGCGAATTATAAGGGACATAGAAATAAGACACGGCAATTCTCCGCTTTAGTTTAGCCGCCATCCCTGGAGATAAAAAGCCTGAGACAACCACGTTCTCAGTCTCAGAACATCGTGCCACACATCTTTCCTATCCTTCTTTCTTTTCCGTAACTTCACGCCCGCGCTGTGTTGAAACATTTAAAGGGTAATCATATTCCCTTGAGCGTAAGTTGATTATAAAAAAAAAAAAGTAGAGGACTAATATCGGAAAATTTAAAATGCCAGAACGCCCAATTTCAAAAATGTTAAAACGCAAAAAAATAAATTGTTTAAGCATTTCCTACGCATTCTTTTCTCTTAAGATATTGGGTGAAATAGAACCTGTGCTTATATGACATATGAAGGTATTGTGTGGTTTAAATGTTATACAGTAGACTCTCGTTAACTTGAACATACGATAACTTGAACACTCCAATAACTTGAACAAATATTTTTTCCCTTTACGCGTTCTATACCTTGAACGGACTATTTCTAAGACTCAATACCTTGAATTTTTCCCCTAAGTATTCTATAAGTTGAACAAGTAAAATTTATGCGAACTCTGTAACTTGAACAAAGTTTAATATTGAATTTTTAAATTTTTTGAATTTATGCAAGGTACCTGTGATGTTGGTACATAGGGTTGCTATCCGTCCGTATTTTCCCGGACATGTACTCTTTTTTCACTGTGTGGGGGAGGTCCGGGATAGTTTTTGTTAATTGTCCGGGATTGTACTCCTTTTACCCACTGTGTATCTATTTACTTTTATGCTACTTATAATTAAATGGTTATTCAAAAATGAACCAAGGCCCATTAAAATTAAGTGAACGAACAGATCCAATATATGAGAAAAGAAATTATAGAACAATTGCCCAACTTATTGTTAAAGCTCTTACACAAAATAACTTATTATCAAAAGTAAATGGATTTTGCGCTGACAATTATTGCAATACCAATTTTGGTGGAAGACAAAGGAAAGGTTCGAACAATTTTACAAAATGTTGTCAATAATATTTACGAGCGAATCGATAACGATTTTGTTCCACTTAAAATTAAATCTATTTTAAAGAAGCTTGATGATTCCGGCTGTAAAGAAAACGTTATTAAATTCACGTGGACAAAAGATAGAAACAAACTGTTACCTGAGACCGTCAAAGGAATTATTTTAACAAAGGAATTAATTTAACAAAAAAGCAACAGTGATATACATAACAGTATTAGATGTACTTAATGAAAAATACAACAAGCACTGTAAAGGCTATTTATTAAAAAAAAAAACATATGGAGTTCCTTTTTTTATACCTCAAAGATGTCTTGTAACTTAAAAATGTGATTTTTAAACTAAATATTTATTTTTATTTAAATGTTAATACAATTTTTTGTTTCCTCTTACAATATAAATGTGTTTATTCTGTCCTTGTTTTGTACTCTTTTTTCAATCCTCATTTGTCCGGGAAAGTCCGGGTTTTTGAAACTCCAGTACTAGTTTCATCTAAACATATCTGGCTACCCTATTGGTACTGAATACAAACGGTTTTTGAAAGGGGAATCCCAGGAAATTTCCTTAGTATTTCCGTATAAGGTTTTATTCTTCATAATCGGTGAATTTCTGAATTTCGTTTGAATACGTGCGTATTTAGGAATCGAAAAACGTTTGAATTAAAATTATTTGTTAATAATATCAATATGTTTTAAAATCATTAAAATCAATCATTATTAAATAAAAATAAATTTTTTTTTTAACTTGATCCAGTAACTTGCACAATCCTATAGATTGAACACTCCTAGTTTCGTCCGTGTTCAAGTTAACGAGCTTCCACTGTATCTATTTTTAGTCTTGGATGAACTTATTGAGAGATTTGTCTTAACATTTACGATTCTTTGAATTTTTGCGACGTGTCAATTTTTTTAGGGTGATTTGACATTTTTGTTGCTCTTTATGACAAGTATTTGGGTTTATGTAAGAAAAACAGTTGTTTTAATGAACCTTAACATTTGGATAGTGAAGAGGGTTTCTATAAACCGTCCTTCATCGATGGTGTCTCTGAGTCTGTGGGTCAATTTTATTTTCATTTAGGTGCATCTGTAACACAACAGTTTTTTTGTTTTTTCTTCAAAATTTTCCCGAAATGGGGTCTAACATTTTATTTAACATCTAGCATTTTAATAAAACTCTGTTTTTGGTTTTTGACAAAATATAGATACCACTATATAGATACAGTAGAATCTCGAAAAAGGAGAACAGATATAAAACAGGGCCCGTTCATCTTTTCGAATTGTTCATCTTTCCAAGCTTTGAGAGTTAGTTTAAGAAAAGCATATAGCTGTACATAAAAACATTGCATCTAACAAAATATCAATTCATATTATTTTTAAGAAACATAAAATATAACAAAAATCCATCATTCGCGTTAAATGAATTTGTTTCCTTGAAAATAGTGTGAAATTATTTGGCTTTTTTTTTCATGATTATCCCTGACACGGGAACATGTAGGTCCCGTAGCTTCAGGAACCATCTTTACAACGCCGCTTCTTCGGCATTTCTGATTTATGTAATGTTTTGCGTTTTTCCGCTCAAGAAATTGATGTCTTACATACTCTGAAAGTGATTGCCTTTTCTATTCCAACAATCTTGGATATAGCGATTCCATATTTTGTTGCAATGCTTCGATAAGCTATTTTTTGTATGTCATCTAACACAGCGCACATTTGTTTGCGGTTTAAAAACTTAAACTCTACAAAATTCACTTTTAACTGAAGAATTTACACAACTAGTAGTACAACTGCTAGTATAACACACTCAAAATAACCGTTAGAAAAATTTAATACAGTTACTAAAAAATGTAACGATGAAATAAAGGAGAAGTAAAAAAAATCGTATAAGAAATAAAGCGTTTATCTTTTCGAGTACCCAGATTTCAACCCGATCATCTGTTGGAACAATGCAATGCCAATGGTGAGAAAAAAAGCGTTCATCTTTCCAAATTGTTCATATTTTAGAACCGTTTATGTTGATGCATAACAAATATAAAATGTTGATGTTTTTCAGATTTCCTTTATATTTTTACTCCCGACTTATAGGTACTATAAGGCAAGTTATGCATTCGGAAAAAAAAATCGAACTCGAGATTTTGATCAAAGTTGACATTACGATGAAGCGAATACCAGAAAGTGGGTCTCGCAATTCTGTCTGTCTGTCTGTCGGTTCGACTAAACGGTTTGGCCGATATTCTTCAAACTTGGTAGATATGGGTTTTGATTTTTCGCCCCACATGTTTTTTTCTTTTTTTTTAAGACCAAAAATAACGGTACCTACCATACGGTTTTTTTCGAAATTTATAAATATTTTTTTTTCTCAAAAACTATCCCACAGAATTCTTTAGAAAAAATTTGAAAAATTTTATTTAGTTAAAACTAGGTAATGGTTGAAAAAAATTTTCCAAAAAAATTTTCCAAAAAAATGTTTCATTTCATTTTTCCTTTTCATTTCATTTATTTATTCGATTGAATCTTTTACATTGGGCTTGCGCCTATAAAATTTTAGTAAAAGTTAATTTAGGGGCTAATTACTTTAGATTAAATTGCAGTTTTACAGATTAATTCAAAATAAAAATTTAATGACAAACTTAGAAACTGAATGAATTTTAATTTGATGAAGTTTAATTCAATTTATAATTTTAATTTTTTTAAACTTTTTTTAAACTTTCCTTAATTTTCCACCAAGTATCTGAATAAGACCGCATCAAACTGCAAAGTGCCACGAAGTCTTCTCATGTCATATGGTAAACTGTTCCACTGCCTGACAACATTAACAAAAAATTGACGTTCCGAGTTTCTACAAGTAAATCTCGGTTGTATAAACAAAAAGGACCGAGATGAGTTTGTAAATTGTATTTTTTCATAGAGGTATGATGGTTCTTTACTAATTAGAATTTTATTCAGTGTTTTTAGGGTAAAATACTTGAAATATGCGTAAAGACTACAGCCTGTAATGTTACTTGTGTATCTTGAAACATGGTCATACCGCTTTAGATTGTATACGTAACGAACGACGTTATTGAACGCTACTGTTAAGTTTCTTTTCGATTCTGAATTATGAGTTATAATTGGAAGAATTAATGTTTTCGCTAAGCTTAGACGAATATGTTGAGGAGTAAATTGCTTTGATAAAGAGAGACTTTGTAAAGATCCATATACCTTTCCGATAACCGTTTGGATATGATCTTCCCATGTAAGGGTACGGTTAAAAAGCACACCTAGGTTTTTTGCCTTTTCGACACATTCCAACTGTTGATCGCCGAGATACAAGTTAGGGAAATAGCTGTAATCAAGGATATTTTTGTAAATGACTAAACATTTGGATTTGCCTGGGTTGAGATGCAGGTTATTTGCGTTTGACCAATTTAATATGCTTTTTAGATCTGTATTGACTTTATTGGCACCATCCTCAATCATACCAAGCTTGCAACTTAGTCTAAGCTGAGCATCGTCAGCATATAAATCTATTGAAGAGTATTTAACCTGAGATGGGAGATCATTGATAAAAATTACAAAAAGCAATGGACAATGAAAAACTTGTATTTCCGACATCTCAAAGATCATGTGTACTCATACAACCCAGATTCTCTTGCTTGACCTCAGAGCGTCAATTTTTTGTTCAGGCCTCTCGCTACTGGAACTCCCTTCCAATTGAACTAAGGCGATCTAGGAGCGCAAGTCATTTTAAAGTCAATCTTCTGTTATATTTGGCCAGTGATCATAGTTGATTATTATATTACTATAAATTTAATTTCTTTTAACTATACATTTACAGTAAAATTATCTTCTTTTCTTGTTTCTTTTCTTTTTAAATTTCTTGTATCTAAAAATTCTAGTTCAAATTTCTTTATTAGTCACAAAATTATATAACATTTGTAATCCCACCTAATGTAATATTGCATTAACTTATAAGATATTTTATCTTAAAATGTAATAAGATCTCATAGTAAACAATAAACAATAAACAATAAACAAGTATTGATCCCTGCGGTACTCCTGAAAGAAGATCTAAGGGACAGGATATTTTGTCATCAATAATGACTGATTGATTCCTCCCACTTAGATATGAATAAATCATTTTTGCCGCAGTATTTGAAAACAAAAATTGTTCCTTTAATTTTGATATAAGAATTTTGTGGTTGACCGTATCAAAGGCTTTGGAAAAATCCAAAAGAACTAGAAACGATAATAGATCACTATCAATTGCAGTTCTTAACTTTTAAGATGGCGGAAATGCAACTGTGATTTTGTCTAAAACCGGATTGTTGAGGGCTTAAAAGTTTATTTGCGCTTATGAAAGCTGAAATTTAATTGAATGTTATTTTTTGTAGCCCTCCTGGGTCCATTTTTTTGTTTCTGCTTTTCTCGAAAACGGTTCAGCCGATTTAAACCATTTTTTTTATGCTAAAGCTCCTCCATATTTTAAATATTATTACATATTAAAATTTTCAATTTCTTATTTTTTGAATTTTTAATAAAAAATTCAAATTTTTAATAAAAAATTCAAATTTTTTTTTTTTGAAACTCAATATTTTGAAAAGACCAAGATCAATTTTTTTCAAACTTGACAGATAAAAGTTTCTTAACATAATCTACAAGATTTGAGAAAAAAAATTCGTTTTATCTAAAACTAACGGTACCTTCCATACAAATGTTAAAAAATGGTTTTCGAAAATTTTGTTTTTCTCGAAAACGGTTCCGAGAATTTTGCTAAAATTTTTGTTTACTTTTGATTAATTTTTACGATCTATAATTTAATAAAAAAAATTGAAATCTAGATATTACTGACTGTACCTACCATAGAACGAAATTTTGAATTTCTCATTATCGGCATAACGGATTTTAATGAAATTTTTTATAAAGAAGCTGCTAGGACTTTTAAAAAGGATTGCATTTCAAAATTAAAAAAAAAAATATTTTTTTCAATTTTTAGAAAAAAATTTTTTTTTTTTTTTTTGGAAAATTCGATATCTCAAGAACTGCTCAATATTTTTTTTGGAAATTTAACTCTTATTCGAACAATAATAAAAACTTAAGGTTGGCGTACCAAAATTTTTTCTTAAAAAAATTTGTACATAAAAGCTTATTTTTTTAAGGAACCACTACAAAGACTTATAATTTTTGTTCTTGCATAAATTCATATTTGCATAGCATTCTGTTTTTATCTCTTACTACTAAAAGAATTAAAAAAAATCATTTCATCCTTATGAACACTTTTCTTTAATAACTTTCGTTTTTAAAATTCCTAGTCTGTTACATAGGAGCAAGTTCGTGCGACCCAGTCGTGCATTTTATTTTAAGTTGTGCGACAAATTTTTACATAATTTTTCAAATGAAAATGCCTTAGCAAAAAAAAAAAAACAAATGATCAAAATCGGTGATACCGTTTTCGAAAAAATCAAAAAACAAAAAAATGGTTCAATGGGGGCTACCAAAAATAACCGTTTTTTGGAATTTTTTTTTCAAACATTACCTAGCTTTAACTAAATGAAATTTTTTGTGTTTTTAGTTTTTGAATCTGTCGAACAGTTTTTGAGAAAAAAAAATATTCCGAAAAAAATTCGTATGGCAGGTACCGTTATTTTTGGTTTAAAAAAAAAAAAAAAAAAAACAAAAATCCAAGTTTGAAAAAAATCGGCCGAGCCGTTTAGCTGTAATCGAACAGACAGACAGACGGACAGAAAAATGATCCTAATGTTTTTGAAAAAGTTGTTTTAAAATTGGTAAGTATTTTTACTTGCGTTATACACAGGTACTATAGGGCAAGTTCTGCATTTGGAAAAAAAATCAAACTCGAGATTTAGATCAAAGTTGACTTTACGATGATAGCAGAGACGAATAAAGTGGGTCCGACAATTATTCCGTATGTCTGTCTGTATGTCTGTATGCCTGTACCTCGATCTAGAGCCTAAGCCACCTAGAGGGGAAATTGAAAGTCCGGTACTAACGGTTTTGATGAAAAAAAAATTAAGTGTGATATTATGAACATGAACTATATTTTGGTAAAAAAAAATTGGGGGGAAATGATATTAACGGTATCTGTCATATAACGGTTTTTTGATTTTCGAATTTCTCAACAACGGCACTAACGATTCTAAACAAATTTTTTTAGCAGAATCTCATATTCATTTGAAAAAATATAATTTAAAAACTTGTTGGAAAACATTGTTTTTGGATTTTTTGAAATTTCAATATCTTGAACACAGATACACGATTAAATTTTTAAATTATGTTTTAAAATGTATTTTATTGAATACTAACAATTTGTATATCTATTTGTTGTTCCTCTCTCTACAGCATAAACCACTAGACCTATGTTGTTCAATCCCGGTAGTTAAGAGTCTTCGGTGATTCCCTAGAGGGGAAATTAGAAGTTTTTATTAGCTCCAAAACTAACGGTACCCCCCATACACCCGTATTGCAAAATCTAATTTATTATCTCGAAAACGGCTCTATCGATTTTAACCAAAAATTTTCACCAGATGCTCCCTTAAGTATAAAATAATATTGTATATAAAAATATTCGAAAAAATATTTTTTTTTTGTGTTTTGAAAAAAGAAATTCCATTTTATTTTTTGAAAAATCAATATCTTGAAAATGTGTGAACGATTATTTCTTGAAATTATTTCCTAAAATCTATATTACTAAGCACTTAAAATTGGCATCCCAAATTTTGTTCTAGAAAAATTTTAAGGAAATTTGTTATATAAAAAATTACTTTAATGCAACAATTTTTTTACTTTTCCGGAAATCAGACGGCGATTCCATGCATTTGAACATTTTTATCTCATTAAATCCATGTTTTATATTTATAAAAAGTATTTTTAATCCGAAAGTACTTTTACATATAAGAGCAAGTCGTGCATTTTATTTTTTTCACAATTTTAACACGTTCGGCAACGGCATCTATGGCAACCTTTAAGTAAACATATACCATCTCGAATGACATTTTGGTCTGAAGTACGAGTATTCAACACTTCCATACTTGGCCACGTTAAGCTTGGCAACAAGTCGTAGATATTTTGCACTATTTTCTATGAAATCACTTAAGGGAAAATAAATGTACTCAAAGGATAAATATAGTATGTAGATAGTCAATTTATATATTTTTGCACACATAATAGGCGTATTTTGTTGAAATTCATAACCAGCACAGTAATCAAAAATGAATAAAACTCTAATGCTCACTTTGTTGTAATTTCAAAGCTTATGATCATTCTAATTCAATGGCTGTCAAACTTTAGATGTCAAAATCTGTGTTTTTAATGTCACATTTTTCTACAACTAAAATAAACGCCAGCTAACTCTCAATGTTTCACCGATTAAAATTCGTTTTATGTTTACTCTGACCGGTGCAGGGTTGCGAATTTTTGAATTAAAAAAATCATAAGTCATAAGTCTGTAGATGATTTGTGAATTAAGAAAATTTAATTCATACTAAGTTAGTTAGTGACTTATGATTTAAAAATAAATTTAATTCATAAGCTACTAAGTGACTTATGAATTAAAAAAAATTAATTCACTACCTATAACTGACTTATGAATTAAAAAAAATTTAAGTCATGAGCAAGTTAGTGACTTATGAATTAAAAAAAAATTAATTCACAAGCTACTAAGTGACTTATGAATTAAAAAAAATTTAATTCATAAGCTAGTTGGTAAATTGTAAATGTTTAAGCTTGTTTTGACTACATAATTATTTAATTATTAACGAAGGTAGATTTCAAGCTTTTGTGTGTCATAAAATTATCATGCAAGCTTATAAATTTTCCAAATAATAATTTTTTAATCCATTAGCTTAGGAATTAAATTTTTTTTTAATTCATAAGTCACTAGGTAACTTTTAAATTAATTTTTTTTAATTCCTAAGTCACTTACTTGCTCATGACTTAAATTTTTTAATTCATAAGTCATTTGGTAGGATGTGAATTTTTTTTTTTAATTCATAAGTCACTTACTGGCTCATGACTTAAATTTTTTTTAATTCATAAGTCACTTAGTGGGTTCAGAATTAATTTTTTTAAATTTATAAGTCACTTAGAAGCTTATGATTTAAATTTTTTTATGAATTTTTGAATATTACAACAACAACTTGAATGAACTATCACCAAGTGGGTTCTTATTTGGCTGGAGTTATAGTTATATAGCTTCGCAGGTACACTGCATGTATGTAACCATACAAAAAACCCTTCAAATTTTTTTAATTCACAAGTCACCAACTTACTTATGAATTCAAGTTTTTTAATTCATAAGTCAGTAACCAGCTGCTGAATTACATTTTTCTTAATTCATAAGTCACCCACTAGCTTGTGAATTAAACCAAGCTTAAGCTAAAAAGTGACTTAAGCTTTTGCAACTCTGGACCGGTGACGCAAATTGTATTCACTTTTAGTTTTGTTGCTGACCTGGCTATTCACTTAAAAAACACACGACTATTCTATGTATACTGGGTACAGTGTGCATGTTGAAATCTATACTAACTAACTAACTTTATTAACTGTATTACGATGAATATAGAATGACATAATGTATACTCATCAAATAAACACGAACTCAATAAAATAGTCTTTGGACTGATAGTTGGGTAAAATTTAAAAAAACACGAATACTTCAATGGACTCATTATATAAATCTGTATGTTATTAATATACATAGAAACTGTATTCATCACAATAATCGTATCCAATGGGTACAGCACTATTGTTGTACGAGTATTTACTTTATTTATTTCTCTTGAAGCCCAATACGACACGTTTAAAGATGCATTTATTTATATATATTTATTTTTATATAAAATTACGTACTCGTATATATATATGCATTGTATCCTTGTGTATTTTCAATACCTCTGCCAGGTCTGCTTGTGAAGTTTCCACAATCTTGTGATATGTCTATTAACTTTCCCTAAAAAAATCATCTAAGTACCTACGGATACTTATTTTATGTATAACTGACGAGCCCACAATCGGTACAAAAATACAATTCACCTTTTCATCTTCCCAGATATAATATCTAACTAAGAATTCCTAGAAAAATTCGTAGTTCGTACTTCACTTCAATTCAAAAAACCTACACAATTGGATATTTATTGATTTCCTGAATAAATTTAATAAGGCACATTCGACTCAAGAGCTCTTGCAAGAGTACCTTTTAACCTGCGTCAAAATTATTGAACCAATTTGACCCACTAAAACACCCCACGAACTTTTGAAGTGGGACTTTTGTGTCAAAGAAAAGACACACTTCAATTTCGAAATTATTTACTTGTTAAATGAATAGCTTCAGGAGGGACGATAGAGGACAGACACCTGACCTGTGTACGTCATGCACACCCCCTCTTTAAACGAATAAAATAACAATAAATTATTATTTTAATAAAACAAAGACAACAACTGTTAGAAGAATTATGAATAAAGAACAAAATGGCTGATATACAAACATAAACAATAAAATAATCGAAATTCAATGATAAAATTCGGGGAAGCAAGGACAGACAATGGCGAGGAGGGTTAGCTCAGCAATGGCAGTTTTGTTTTCATTTAATTTTCGCTGTCTATTTTGGCCTAAATCTAGCGTGGTGCTGATTCCTCTGAGCCCCGCACCGTGAGAGGAATAAAAATGATTAAAAAAAAACAAGAATAGCGGCCGCCCGCCGTTGTTCTCTTAATTTGATATTCACCCGAAAAATACAAATGCAAACAAAACATTCAACAAATTGCTTCAGCGAAGGATAAAAGTGAGCTGGAAGTCAGCACTCACTCCTTACAACAGTAAACACAAGAAAATAAGGTAGAGTGACGACAAAAATATATATTTGGGTCGTTTCCTTCTACTGTCGAGTCCGCTTAACTGAAATTAAATTTTCCGACAATTTGTTTTCCCTTAAGCAGTCTGAGGATAGTCTTGGAAAAGAATACTGAGCCAGAGTTTGGATCACTGAAAAATAACTTCACCTTTTCATTATTACGCAATATATGCTACGTTCACGACAACCGTCATCTGTCGAAAAGACAAAAATATGTATCAAATGTCTTAAAACCCTGTACACTTGCAATTTTCACTATTATCAGTGAAATTTAAGAAATGTCATAGTCCAGCCATCGTTGTCACAAACCGGCCATTTTACAAGCAAACTGTCAATTTAATATCTGATAATTGAACGTCAACGATGCCATCTGACAATTTTTTCACTGGTCAGAAGCGAAAATGAAGCTATGCTGCTATTCTTTAACTAATTTCGTATTTGTTAAGATGGAAAAGAAAACGAATATTAAATGAAAAACGGTCGCCGAAACGCAGCTCCACCATCTTCAAAACCAACATAAGTTAAAAGGCGTACAGAAATCTGTGGAAAGTGAATAAAGGAAGGAATATGGTGCAAAGAAGTTTGTCAAAATAGTCTTAAACGTACCCCCTTATTACGGTTTGCGAATCGAACGTTCGAGGTGAGATTTTTTCATTAGCGAACTACACACTCGACATACTACGCTTGGCGAACTTTACAATTCGAGTTCGAAATTTGATTGTTTATTAAAAA
Organism: Chrysotoxum bicinctum; assembly: GCA_911387755.1. Taxonomy (NCBI): domain Eukaryota; kingdom Metazoa; phylum Arthropoda; class Insecta; order Diptera; family Syrphidae; genus Chrysotoxum; species Chrysotoxum bicinctum. The sequence continues at coordinate 83,707,754 of OU426990.1, forward strand.
TATCAAATATATGACATTTAAGTCGAATCAAAGGTTCTCGATTCGCCCACCATAATACTAATTTCTCACACTCACATGTTTATTTGTTCGACTCGCCAGCCGTAATAAGGGGGGTAATCTTAAAAATATGAAAATTCTCTACAATTAATTTAGCAAAAAAAATTTTGACGAAACTAATCAACCAAATCTTCGTGAAAAACATCTGCCATCACCGTGTGAACTTACAATTTGAATATTAACAGCAAATGATCGGAGAAAGAAACTTAGTCCGGGTTCAACTCCCAACATCTGCAAATGGGTTTTTAAGGAGTGTACTGCATCTTGCGAGCAAGTGACAAATCCTCCAAGAGTATCTTTTGTCATGAAAATTGATTCTCATTTAAGCCGTTTAGAATCGGCAGTTAAGAGTTTTAAGTCATGTCATGTTTAAATACTCTTAGGCTTCTTACTTATTTATTAAATTATTTATTTTTATCAATTACGAAAAAAACGTATAGCCGATTTGTTGAAAATTGCTACACGATGATATTTTTCAAATAGTTGGTTTTTTCAGTACACCGTGATCAGATAAGTTGAATCGACTGTACATTCTTTATCAGAGGCATTTAAGCAATAAAAAAAAAACAAAGGTAACTCTATACTACGAAAATATAAAATAACGATGTGACGTAAATTGTCTGTTGGATTTATTTTACTGCGCAATCGAAAATTAATTAGTCAATTAATATATTGATTTTGAATCGCCTCTCAGACGAATTCGGAATGAAACAAGTGGTAATGGGAGAGTAAACTTGTATTTTTTTAAAAAATAAAAATAAAATAAATTTGGTGGTGCAACAGCTCGGAGTGAACCAGGACCTAGTGGCTTACAACTCTCAACCATTCCTGTGTGCGTGTTACAAGGAACGGAGGGGACCTACAATTTTCTGCCGATTCCGAACGGCTAGTGAGCAGCACTTTCCATGACAAGAGATACTCTTGGAGAATTTGTCAATTCCTCGCAAGAGGCAGTACACCCCTGAACAAAACTTTCTTGCAGCGGCTGATATATTTAGCATTTTTTTTTAACTTGTAGTTTATTAAAAAAAAAAAAACATTTTTATTTTAGCCCGGATAGAATTAAGTTTTTGAAAAATCTGTGGAAGTTTTTTTTTTTAAATATTTTATAAAATTTCGAAAAAAAAATCGCTTAACAGGTACCCGTCATTTAAAAAAAAAACCTGGGGGAATTTGAAAATGCTATCTATACCAGGTTTAAGGAAAATCAGCTGAGCCGTTTAGGCTGTAGTTGAACAGAAACACAGTAATGTCAAATCTGATCAAAATCTCGACTTCAATTTTTTTTACGAATGCCAAGTAAAAAATAAGTAAGATAAGCATTCGTAAAATTTTGTCAAGTCTTCGAAGTTTTCCTAGGATTTATAACATTTATAAGTCTAAATTCGTCACAAAAATTAGGCAAAATGGTATAAAACTCATTTAATTTCTACGGGCTGTCAAACTCTATTCGCGTTCCTAATACTCGTACCATGCACACTGCAGGGAATGAATTTTCCTTCGTAACTAGCCTCAAAATCAGCTTTGATTTTATTTAATAGACTAAGAATTTTAAAACTAATTTTATAAGAGAAAACTGTTCATAAAATCCAATTTTGAAACTCTTCTTAAGCAAATATGAATTTATGCAAACCAAAGCGATTTCTGAAAAAAATAAGCTTTTATATAAAAATTTTCAAACCATTTTTGAGAAAAAAATTTGGTACGTCAAATTTTAGTTTTTATTACTGACCCGTTTTTGAAATATCGTATTTTCAAAATAATTTTTTTTTTTTAATTCAAAAATATTTTTTTAAGCTTTGAAATGCAATGTTTCTTTAAACTTTTGAGAAGCTTCTCTGTAAAAAATTTCATAAAAATTCGAAAAAATGAGTCTATGGTAGGTACAGTCAGTAATAATATCTTAATTTCAATTTTGATTACTTTTTTATTGAATTATAGATCGTAAGAATTAGTTCAAGGAAAAAATATTTTATCAAAATTCTAGGAGCCGTTTTCGAGAAAAATATGATTTTTGAAAACCATTTTTTAACATTTGTCCAGTTTTGTTTCTCACATCTTGTAGATTGTATTAAAAAACTTTTAACCTTTCAGTTTAAAGAAAATTGAGCATGGTGTTTTCGTAATATCAGTCTACAGGCAGGCACCGTTATTTTTGATCTTTAAAAAAAAATCAAAAAACCTGTGAGGCAAAAAAATTAAAAATGCTATCTACCAAGTTTTTTAGGCTGTAGTCAAACAGACAGGCAGAATTGCGAGACCCACTTTTTTCGTGTTCGCTTTTTTACGAATACATAACTTGTCTTAAGTCGCAAGTAAAAATGATATGTAAAGAAAATGTCAAAATGGACGAATATTCGTTCATTCGCCAGCCGTTGGTCGCACTGGTGTGAATATAGTCCTCAAGAATCCAAGTTTGAGGAATATCAAATAACCATGCTTAATTTCAACTCAATTTAATGCTAAATTAAATCATCGAACATTGCCTTCTGAAGATTATTATTTTGTTTACCTTCAAACTAAACATAGGGCCATCATACGTGAATACATATGTAATACATTTTGCTGTTCATGTGTGCGAAGTATTTTTGCACGACTCTTGTACGAGTACATAATGTAGTTTGGGTTTGATTGAGTCTCATGATAATATGACGACCAAGTCGTTAACTATTTAAATTTCAGATTTCCTTACGCACAGATTGATTACGCAATCAAACATAATTTATTTCGAAACAATTTAAATTTGGTTTGAAAAAATAAAAAATTGGAATCGAAATGAATTTTTTTTTAATATGATACCGTCATTCATTTTGTTTTGCAACATGCTTACAAATTGGAGTTCTTTTACGTATCTTTTAATTTAATTCAAATATAATTGACATTTATTCTACGGATAAAAATAAAATGTGTGTAAATAAAAAGAGCAGTACATATTAATATCCAATATGTAATAAAATTTTCGCCGAAAGGACTTGCACATTTCAGGGTAGATACTATGTATATACATATCTGAGAGGTGTAAAAAATACTTTTTCCATTAAAATTAGTGCCTGATCCAGGCTACCCATTTATGGCATCCAACTCAATCAACACCTGCATACATATGTATATTGAGTGTGAAATTTATGTATTGGGACAACATGCGTAATACAAAATATATCTGTGATTTCGTTTTTACTGACAAAAAAAATTCAATATATTTACATAAGCCATATGGGGCCAGACTTAATGCAATTAATGCCTTAATTAATTCCATTTCATTACTTGACGATGTACCTGCCTACTCCTTTTTAAAGGGCAGATAGGATTTTGTTTCTGTTTTTCTGTTTGAAAACAAGATATTTTTTGAATGCAGTAGATATATGACAAACAAAGGAATATCATTTGACAGCGATAATGGGTATTATTGACGCAATACTATTTATAACACACGTGTGTTTGTGAGGTCGTTATTACTTGTACTTGCTCTGGTATAATGATGGTGACCATGCGTCTCTGGACAGTTTCGTATTTCAATTTTCTGTCACCGGTGTCTCACCAGCCTGTAAAGCGTTATTTTGACTAAACTCGCAAAATCAAAATGTTTTTAAAATTTTAAGTAAAAACACTTAAACGGTTAAAGCAGTTTATATTTTGCCTTTGTCACTGAGTACCACTTCTGATTCATCACAATCCAAGTACAGATGACGATTTCAGTTAAATTCACTCAGTTTCCAAATCCATGAATATTTGCGACTTTGAAGTTTCAAACACATCTAGAAGAACTTTTAAGTGAAGCAATCGTTGACGATTAATACAAACGACAAGTTCAAAACTGAACTGATGTTGATTGGATTGGATTAAAAAAAAAGTGTTATACAAAGCTGTATTGCTTAAGTGAACTTGAATAATTTCATTGAAATAAAATAATTAAATACAAAATCACTCTTTCAATATAAAACCAAGTCCTTGATAAATACAATCCAAAAAATATTACAAAGTCTTTCCATCTTTCTGCTGCAGTTTGGAACGAAAGCAGACTTTCCGATTGATTTAGAACAAGCTTGGGAGAAAGGCAATGATATCTTCTAAACCCGCTGTCATTTCCAATATTCTTGGACTGTCTATTCTTGCTTAGATTTCTTTCGGGAGGAATCTATTTCAATTGAACCGATATTTAGCTACTTCTCTACGCCGACGACATTGTCTTATTCGTGCAACTCTTTCCATGCTGCAAACGATGATAATCAAACTTTATCAATACGGTAAAACAAGTGTTTTGAAACTTAAGTTAAAACACCTTCAAATGAAATAAAAAGAAAAAAAAAGCAATTAATTATAGCTGGAAGGGTATTCTAAGCAAAAGAAATATTGCGACGAACCAAGTATAAGGTTTTCGAAGTGGTTGTTAAATCGATCATGTGTTATGCAGCACAATATGGGGTATTTTGCAGTTCGAGAAAGTAGAAATCCTGTCGCGTTTTTTTATCATATTTTACATACGAGTATTTGACTCAAATGGAAACTGGAATACCACCACTTAATATTTTCACATCGAAATTGCGCCTTCTCTATCTTCTGAAAGTATTGGAATAGGCAAATCATCGGCTACCAAAAATTGAAACAGAACATTTAATTGGTAGAAATCCACAGTTTTCAACGTTTACGCAAGAAAAGTTTAATGTATAAGCTCACCAAAGTCAATCTAGGGTAACTTACAAACTTCCTCATCACGACCTTGAAGGATAAAATTATTTCCACGATCAATACAAAGGTGATTTAATATAGAATTACTCTGTAAGACCAGAAGTTCTAAAATATTTGAGAAGTGTATGAAAAAAAGAATTTTAAATTTCTTAAACATTAACATCTACTTTAGTAACTGCCAATTTGGTTTTCGATCTGGTAGATCTACGGAAGATGCTCTTTTGAACTGAAAATTTTGTACTGAAATATATAGTTCAATTAAAATAATCTTTTTACTGCTGGGCTTTTTATTGATCTAACTAAAGCATTTGATTTAGTTGACCATAATATTCTTTTAGGTTATCTTTATAAAGCGGGAATGCGTAGCTTTCTTTATAATTGGTTGGCTTCTTACTTAACAAAGCGAAAGCAAATGGTTAAAATAAATGCTTGTTATAGTAATCTCTGCAACTTAACTATTGGCGTCCCACAAGGTTCAGTCTTGGGCCCATTGCTTTTTCTCATTTATATAAACTCCATCTTTAAGCAAGAGTCGCCCCTTGATCTTGTTGCTGACATCAACTCTGATCTCTAGTGCTCGGCTCAGAAGATGGTTTTGAGTAGTAAGACAAAGGCAATATGTACTTTAAAATTTCAGGTTCCTCACCGGTGGATTGCGATATTATCTATCATTCTTCTGAGTGTGGTAAATTGGGTTTGAAAGTTAATACGTGTGTTTCCGGCAATAGTGATGCTTCATTTTTTCCAAATGTGCCCTGTTCAAAATTTTGTTTTCGAATTGACTTTGTCAATTCTTTTAAATACCTGGGAGTTATATTGAAATATATATAGCAAACTAAATCTGGCGGACCATACCGACTCATTAAAAAAATATTTATTACATATGTTGTTCTAGTCATTTTTATAACTTAAGCTCATACTGTTCTAAACAAGTGTTGGTTATGGTTTATTATGGCATTGTTCCAAAATTCAATATGGCTTAACCTGTTCGGATAATATATATTATAATAAAGTAAAGCCACTCGTAATTTTGCAAAAGAATATTGTGCATATTATTTGTAATAAAAACCGTTTGCATGGTAGTTTTGTTCTGTTTCAGGGTCTCAAAATCCTTCCGTTAAGGCATCTCTACTACTATAAGGTTTTGAAAATATTTTTAATGAGAAGCGGACATCTTTCCATAAGAAGGAATTATTTGCATAATTTACGTATTAATTACAATAATTACGTCAACGTCCCTTCTTAACAGTAGTGGCTCCTATAATTTTTAACAAGTTACCTGATTCCATCCGACGTTTAAGAAAATTACAAGTCTTTCTCTTTAAAACAAAATCTTGGCTTTTTAATTTCAACACCTATCAAATAGAAAGTATATAGGTATATGATACATATATTTTGCATAAACCTCACACACACTAATAAATTAATAATTTTGTTCAGTTTAATTTTTGTTATCTGGTACATTCAATACTAGCGTCAGCTTTTTGCTTCGCTATAGAGTGTATCCATTTTATTCATTTTTACAGGTAGTAGATATATTGTATAATATAATCTTGGTTTTGAAGAACATTTTATGAGGTCTATTACTTATAATTTTTAATTCGATTGTGTTAATTTAGTCCTTAAAATAATTATGAAACCAATTTAAATGAATGAATAAATAAAATAACTTACTTACTTACTTAAGTGAACTATTTTGTTTAAGCTATACACCACATAGAAACGACCGAAGTGCGACCTACATAATGTGCAAATTAAATGCGAGGGAGGGTACCCATCACTTTATTTTAATTTGCCCTTTTTTAATGAAAAATGAAGAAACCATTGGAGTAAAAACAATCTAACACAAACAGAAATAATATCAATGAATGGATTTTTGAATGAATTATGTATTGGGGCTATTGCACTGCGACTTGGAGATCTATTGTGTCCCCAATTAAAAATGAATGAGCTTGCTTTTCTTCGCGCAAATCTATTGCTCTTAGGAATTTTAGTGTTTGGGGAAACTTCAGAGATAGTAGGTCGCTCTCTTCCACCTGGTTTTGTACCAGATGGTTTTTCCCTTGGTGCATGAGAGGACAACATCCTCTTAATATGTGATCCGTTGTTTCCTAATACATGTTACAGAATCTATATGTGACACTCCTTACCATACGAAGTTTGCGGAAGCCAGTTAGGATACCTGTTATTATGGTTAGGTTATTTCTACTTAAGTTAATGCAGTTTTCGAAACGTTCTGGTTGTAATTGCCTAGTTTCAATGAAGCTCTTTACTTTCTGAAAACAAGCCCTGAAATATAGGCAACAGATAAAATTGATGAAGAATCTTAAATCAAACCACTAAGTTTTATAGTTAAGTTTTAAGTAATGCAAGCTAAAGGACAAATTCAATTCTATTTTTGAGAAAAATGTAATGTATATTATTCAATAAAATTACACAAAATTTTTAAGAAAAAAATTGGAAACGAACTTTAATTTTTTTATTATTTTGCAATTAAAAATTGAATTTCAAAAAATAATTATTGACTTGTTTTCGAGATATCGAATTTCAAAAGAAAATTTGTTTGAAAACTATTTGTAGTTTTATATAACAAGTTGATGAAAATCCGCTTAACAGTTATTGAGACAATCGGAAAAAATGGTTCCATAAGAGGTGCCATTAATAAGTAATAACCATTTTTTGTAATTTTTTCTATCATTATCTCGCTCTTACTAAAGAAATGTGTGTAATTTTGTTTCTTAAAATTTTTGACAGTTTTTTGAGTACAAAAAAATATTTTCTAAAATGAAAAAAAAAGGGTATGGCAGGTACCATTTGTTTTTGGTCTTAAAAAAGAACGAAAACGAGTTTGGGAAAAAATTAAAATTGATACTATTAACTTTAAAGAAAATTCACCGAGCCAAGCAGTCAGAGAGAAATGCGAGACCTACTTATTCAGTCCTATGTACGAGTATATGAAAATGTTTTCACAGGGGTACTCCCTCTTTTCAAGGGTTTGCCATGAAAAGTAATTCTCATCTAAGCCGTTTGAATTCGGCAGAATATTATAGGAGCCCTCTTTTTGTGGTAGCACAGGCACCAGGAATGGTTGAGAGCTGTAAGTCAATAGGTTCAAGTGCTATTGTGTTTCTAATTTATGCCAGCGGATTTGTGAATGTCAAGATTTTTTAGTACTCTAGCAACTACACAAGTGCGAAAGAAGATTCGTCCCATAAAATCGTTTACGCTCTCAACTCAAGTACAGGAGAACTCATGTCACTCTCTGATAGCGTCAAATTAACAGCAAACTGCTGCAACCAAATTGGCTTTATCTTTCGAGCTTACAGTAGGAATGGCATTGAAGACGAGCGTTGGAACTGAGGATGTCGTAGTGTTTTTTACGTTTTTTACAAATGACTAAACATTCTTACTACCTTTGGGACATAATAGTATTTTTTTCCGTAAATTTTTGGTCATGTTAAATTTTAGTTCGTAGGATAGGAATGTTACAGGTCTTTCTAGCTTGTTTGTACTTATTCCGGCTTTCCTCAGTCGGATTGGCTTTTAAACTACTGAAACTTATGTACTTATTTAATCCTGATAGCCTTTTTACAGCTCGAATCAAAATTAAATTCAATTGCGATATATATCTACGCACATGAGTACCTTGCACGTAACGAACATAATGTATAATAAGATCAAGTCACATATTCATAGTATCGAACTACAGATTTTGATCAGATTCAACATTATAATGATAAAGAATGCATAAAAAGTGGGTCTCGCAATTCCTTCTGTTCGGTTACAACTCAAATAAATGGATCGAATTTCCCTATCTACTTGGTACCCAACGCTTTTTAGCACTACCCCGACAAGTCTTAATGTACTTATTTTTATTTTATTAGGAAGGACTAAAAATAAGGGTTCATGCACTTGCCATATTTAAGCTGTTTAACAAAAACTTAAAAAAATATACCTAAAATACTACCCTCTGATTTTAAATTTTAAGAAGTTTAATTTGTTTCCGTTAATTGTTTATTATGGACACCTTTCATGGAACTAGACAGGTTTCTTAGCACTTACTTGTTTTTTCACTGATCCTAAATTAATGGCTCCTTTATATGTAGTTTTTTGTACAGCTGTACGTAGCGTACAAACTGAGGAAAAAATAAAATGCACGAGTGGGTCGCATGAACTTGCTCCTATGTAATAGACTAGGAATTTTAAAAACGGATGTTATTAAAGAAAACTGTTCATAAGGAAAAATGACTTTTTTTAAATTCTTTTAGTAGTAAGAGATAAAAACAGAATGCTATGCAAATATTAATTTATGCAGGAACAAAAATTATAAGTCATTGTAGTGGTTCCTTTAAAAAATAAGCTTTTATGTACAAAATTTTTAAAACATTTTTAAGAAAAAATTTTGGTACGCCAACCTTAAGTTTTTATTATTGTACGAATAAAGGTCAAATTTCCAAATCAAATACTAAGCCTTTCTAGAGATATCGAATTTTTCAAAAAAAAAAATACTTTTTTTTTCTAAAAATTGAAAACATATTTTTTCCTAAGTTTTTAAATGCAATGTTTTTAAAACTTTTTAAGAGCTTATTTATAAAAAATTTCGTTAAAATCCGTTATGCCGATAATGAGTAATTCAAAATTCGAAACAATCGTTCTATGGTAGGTACAGTCAGTAATATCTATGTAGATTTCAATTTTTTTTATTAAATTATAGATCGTACAGATTGATCAAAAGAAAAAAAATTTAGCAAAATTCTCGGAACCGTTTTCGAGAAAAATACGATTTTCAAAAACCATTTTTTAAAATTTGTATGGAAGGTACCGTTAGTATTAAATAAAACAAAATTTTTTTTCTCACATCTTGTAGATCATGTTAAGAAACTTTTATTTGTCCAGTTTGAAAAAAATCGATCTTGGGGTTTCCGAAATATTGAGTTTCCAAAAAATAATTTTAATTTTTTTTTTAAAATCCAAAAAAATAAAAAATTGAAAATTTGAATATGTAATAATATTCAAACTTTGGAGCAGCTTTGGCATAAAAAAATTATTTAAATCGGCTGTACCGTTTTCGAGAAAATCAGAAACAAAAAAAAAATGAACCCAGGGGGGCTACCAAAAATAACAATTTTTTGTAAAATTTTTTTCAACCATTAGCTAGTTTTAACCAAATGAAATTTTTCAATATTTTTTTTTTTAAATTCTGTGGGACAGTTTTTGAGAAAAAAAAATATTTATAAAATTTCGAAAAATAATCGTATGGCAGGTACCGTTATTTTTGGTCTTAAAAAAAAAAAAACAGAAAAAAACGTCCGGGTGGAAAAAATTAAAACCCATATCTACCAAGTTTGAAGAAAATCAGCCGAGCCGTTTAGGCTGTAGTCGAACCGACAGACAGACAGACAGATAGACAGACAGAATTGCGAGACCCACTTTTTTGGTCTTCGCTATCATCGTAATGTCAACTTTGATCAAAATCTCGCGTTCGATTTTTTTTACGAATGCATAACTTGCCTTATAGTACCTATAAGCCGCAAGTAAAAAGGATGCCATGTGATTCAAGCAAATATATTCTTATGCAAGAACAAAAATTATAAGTCTTTATAAGATAAGCTTTTATATAAAAAATTTTTAAAACATTTTTAAGAAAAAAATTTTGGTACGGCAATTTAAAGTCTTTATTATTGTTCGATTAAAAATTAAATTACAAAAAAAAATGTTTTGAAAATTGGAATACGCAATAATATTGTAGCTGCTGGGGAGCCTTAACATAAACAAAAATTATCAAAATCGGTTGTACCGTTTTTGAGAAAATCAAAAACAAAAAAAGGTTCCAAGGGGGATACCAAAAATAATAATTTTTTGGAATTTTGTTTTCAACCATTACCTACTGTGGGACAGGTTTTGAGAAAAAAAAATATTTATAAGATTTCGAAAAAAACGTATGGCAGGTACCGTTTTTTTTGGTCTTGAAAAAAAAAGAAAAAAACGTGTCGGGGGAAAAAAATTAAAACCCATATCTAATAAGTTTGAAGAAAATCAGCAGAGCCGTTTAGACTGTAGTCGAAAAGAAAGACAGAATTGCGAGAACCACTTTTTTGATCTTCGCTATCATCGTAATGTCAACTTTGATCAAAACCTCGCGTTCGATTTTTTTTACGAATGCATAATTTGCCTTATATACTCGTACGTAGGTAGTACCATACTCGTATCTATAAGTCGCAAGTATCGGGTTTTTCAATAAGAGCGCTACAAAAGGTTTTTTTAAATAAAACAAAAATGGTTTTGGATATCAATGAAATTCTTTATTCCTGTGAAAGTACGTTCGATGCCATTATGTATGGAACTCGATTTCTTTTGCATGGCCACCAGGGGCACGCTTGCAGAAGTCCAGACGCTGAACCCAATTTTCGACGGTTTTATTTATTTTATTATTTTTTTTTTATTTATTTCACAGAGATGCCCAACGCTTGAGAACGATGTGTGAGAGACACATTTGAGCTTTCTGCAACTGAAGCCTTAGCGGCAGCAATATTCTCGACACTACGGGCACTTCTTTGTCTCACTGGCACGGGAACATTTTGTACTGTGCCTGTGGATTATGACGACCATAAATTGGACGTAGCGCTCTTAACGTTGAGGCCACTGACTCCGAATTTCGGTAGTAAATTTTAATAATTTCGACTCTTAAAAAACAATTAAGGAAAATCCTATTCTTCTTAAAAAAAGGGCACCTACTATTTGAATAAATGTTTGGCTATGTAATTATATAATGTACATGCAGTACTATATAATAGTTGAGGATAGAAAATATATAATATTTAATATCAAACAATTTTTAATATTGAGAGATTTTTTTTTTATTTTGAACTTAGTATCAGCTATTTGTATTTAAATTAAATTTTGTAAATTAAAATAATTTTTGATTTTTAAAAACGATTTAGTGATTAGTTTTTAAATTTCATTTACTTATGTTTAAACATTGAAAAATTGGTTTAATTAGTATTTTTTCCATAAAAATGTGTAAATATTAAAAACTAAAGTTCTAAATTTAATATATTTTTAGTTTCTAGAAAATCTTTAAAACCAACACATTTGCACAACCTCGTCTAGTTTTTGCACAGCTTTTTTCGCAAGAACGAAGTTTTCAATTGCCTTTAACTCAAAACAAGAAATTTTAAGTTATGACCGTCTTCTTGATGGTCGAATTCAACGAGATAAGAACATCCAATCGAAGTTGATGAATTATGACACCTGCTTTTCTAATAGCCTGACATGATTGATTATGACTGTTCAACCAATTACTAAAAGTATCCTTGAGAAGCTTTACTTTTGCTTTTGGAATTATTATCGATTTCGGAGAGCAGAGTTGACACAAAAAGTAAAGCCATCTGTTCGTCCAAGAGAATAATGTAAATCTTCTACATCTATTCGTATGTTTAGATTATACGAAAAGATATGATCCCTTTCGAATAAATCTCATCTCATGCATCTGCTGTATGGCAGACACTACCTATGAATAAATTTGAATGGATATTCCTTGTAACAGACCAGAATAGGATGATGCCTTGGATTATATGTATATAGGTTGAGTATAGATATTTGAGGGAATAAGCAATATTACAATTTCATTCAGACATACATCGCATGTGTGTGAGTACTTCAAATCCATATATATACACACATTCTATGCAAATTTATGTTTTTAGATACTTTTCATAATTTTCCATAAGGCAATTATTTTTGGTTACCTTTTTCATTTTTACGGTATTTTAAGTTCTCGGAATGGAATCGGTTATTTTTGATATTTTGTTTAGTTTTTGGAAGGAACTTATACTATCTATATTCATGTATCAAATATGGTATGTACTTATTATGTTAACTATGTTTTGGTATATGTTAATTTGGAAAAACACAGAAATCATCTGACTTTATATATATGGGTGTTTAAGTCTTTGATATATTTCGAACAATTAACGTATAGGAATTTCGGGCAGGAAAGGAGTTTAGGATTATAGAACAAGGATGCCAACGGATGAGACCTTCAGAAAATCTGTGGAATACGTCTATTTTTGCTTAATTTGGATATAGAACAACACAGATATAGAAAACTCTAAGAATCCAAGAAATTTTTTTCGTAATAAATAATTTTTTCTTGTATTCAAAAATAAATACAAAAATCAAAAATTAAATAGTTCTTTCAAGGACATGGATATAGTTAGAACAGCAAAACCCAAGTTCATATGGTATTCGTATGGCTTCTAAAGTAATATTTCTATTGGAACGCTGGAAGCTGCAACTAAAAATAAAACATATAAATACCAATTACTAAAGTCTGACTGAAGTACAGTGCTTCTATGCGTACTTGTTTTATTTTTGAAACTAAAATCCCTCCAAAAAGACTTTTTCTTTTAACCAAGACACAGTGTTTTTGATTGATTTTCTTATGTCCTTACCATATACCTACTCCTTATTTAAAGCTCTCCCAGCATCGACGAAAAAATAATTTTTTAAAACTTTGGCCTTGTGTTTGCAGAATTTGCTAGTTTTAAAGACGCGCAAAATGTTCATTGTGGCACGGACTTTGAGACTCGTAGCACCAACGTCCTGTTAAATCCACTTACCGTCAGTGTACATATCATCTAATTGGGGTCAAAAGGAATTTGTTATCATCGACCAATAGCGCTCGCCGTTGACAATGATGGCCTGGTCAACGTCCAAGATCCACATCAAACAATGACTTTCTCTGTTGTCATCGTCCAAATTCGACAATTTTGCTCGTTGACAAATCTTTTCACCCCGAAATGCCCGTCATCTCTGAATATAGTTTTTTTGACCGAAATTGGGAAAAACTTCGAACTACTAGACAGTCCAGTTGGCGAACACGCGTCATGGTCTATGGTCGCAAAAACTCTAAGCTCCTAGGTCAGTTGAAGTTTTGTACGTGTGTAGGCCCACTTCATGAAGTAAAATTCTCCAAGTTATGGTCTGCGAAAGCCAAGTTGCTTTAGATTCTCCTGCATACTCTCATGGATAGTGGTGATATTTTCGGCAGATCTTGCGTTTCATTGACCTTCGAAAAACTATTGTAATGTGCGGAAGCAAAAATTAATTTTTTAGAAATATAGGCCTCTTTAAACAAAACTTCAATGGCAGAGGCAAGGTTTTCACTGGTCTTAACAATTATAGCGACTGACATGGATGGAAACAAACAAACCAAATTACTTCCCATCCAAAACCGAACTGATGTTTTCACACCCTTTACAAACCATGAAACGAAGTCTTAAATTTGTAAATATTTTGTATGCACTGTGTTTACTTCTCGAAACAATATCTTAATATTTATTTTCATTTTTTAATATATTTTTAAAACTTAATGAAAAGTTATTTAAAAAAAACTTTAGAATTTTTTTCTAATAATCCATATTTATTATATATTTATTATAATTTAGATTATCGATTAAATTTTGTAATTTTATATTTATGTTCAAAGCATTAAATTCAAAATTAGTAAAGTTGGTAGTAAAACTTTCATACACCTAAGAATATGGTATTTCAAAAAAATTGGTTTAACTTTTTATATAAAATTTCTGTTTCAATTTTGAAGGTTCTGTTATATTCACATTTTTATCGACATCGATAAGGCTGGTTACTGGACAGTCGCAAATCCAAAAAACTATTTTGTGGCAACTATTTAATTAGAAATGTGCTTGCCAAATTATTTTTTGTATTAGAGACAATTTCAATTTGAATAACATTTATCTTAAAGCTTCAATGGCAGGTATAAAGGTACTTTAGAGCAAGACAGAAATTTAATTTCCATCTTAGGTTGAAGCTGAAGGCCGAGGTACAAATAGTCGTACATAATGAATTGCAATATTCACTTTTTGAAGATAAAGCAGTAATGTTAATTCTGCTGAAAATATCGAGTTTGAATTTTGCGCATCGAAAATTTCATACCACCTTCAACAGAAATAAATTAAAAACAGTTTCTTGGATCTCTCTTTCATACTTCAACAGATTCAAATAACGTTCTTTTGAGCTCTATCTATGCATACATTTTCTTTTGATCCAAAATTTTGATTGCAAGGAATTTCTCTCCTGATTCGATGTATTAATATAACCAAGTTTTGAAGGCATAAGGTAGAAAAGTATATAGGAAATTCCATTGTTTAGGAAAAATGTGAAAAAAAAATCTAAAGTACAGACAGACTGACTTTATTACGGAACCCATTGAACTTCTCAGTCATTGTTATGTTTTATATTTGATTAAAACTCCAGAAACCTTTTTTTACACAAAAACAATTCTCGTGCACAATTTTTTAAAAGAATGCAACCTTCTGTGAATAAATTGTTTAATAACTTCAATAAAATATAATGTTCATTGACTTCACTTTAAGACTGCGACTCCGAATTCTACAATCACCAATTATTTGAAAAGATCGCAATTATTTTTCCCCATTAATTTGGCAGCGATTAATTGACTGCAATCTCTTGTGAATTCATGAATTCTTTTGTAGTCGAAGTTGGGCCTGTGCAAAGAATGCAAATAAATCAAATAAATGCAAAGGAATAGTTATCAATGATTTTCAAAGATTGCATTCACAAAAGATTGCATTCTTTTAAAGAAAGTGTTTTCTGTCTTCGTCATTTATTAGTCGTTATAAAACATATTTTTAACATTTTAAGAAACTTAAATTGACAATTTCAAGATACATTATTTGGATTTATAGAGTTTTGAATTCCAAAAATTTGTATTAGAGAATTTTTGGGAACCGAATTTTGGCACATTAAGAGCTAATTCCCCAAATCATTTCCTTCAAACATTTAAAAGAGAAAACTCTTATAATTGAGTTTTTATTAGAAAAAGTTGAAATGCACGATATACTAACCCTTACTATTTTATCATAATATTGTTACGGTAAAATTTTCCGTAACAAGAATCATTCTTTCGGTTCCCTATCCTTATTCCTTTCTTTTAATAACTTTCTTAAAACAGGTGTTTCTTTCAACTTACTGAGAGAGAGAAGGGCAGCCATTGTCCATCAGCCATCGGTTCACTCGCTCAGTAACTTGAAGAAACAAAATACCGGCGTGTTCAATTTTGAAACTTAATGGACGACAGACGGGTGGTCTGTTCAAATCGCTATTGCTAGTGACAGCTGGTCACAGAAACAGACGGGCGGTCTGTGTTAAATATGCACAAAAGTAACATTGGCGAAGTTTTGTTCCCAGTTCCCAATTGTTGCCCAACCTAAAACATAAATTTTTATTTCTTATGTTAAAGATGGAACGTTAACGACTAGTCCCTATACATTCCCCAAATCTGCGCAAAAACCCAACGAATCAAGTAAATTCGCGAGGTAGAAAATTACCACCAACTTCCTCCTAATAGTAGTTTATAAATTATAGCAACTTTCTTTGCACAGGTTTTCCAGTGTTTCTTTACGAGTTTTATGTTAGAAAGATTAAGTTCCTTTTTTTTTGGTTTTCAGAAAATTTTGTTTAAAAACTTGTATGGGGATGTTCGGTGGCTGAATGCACCCATTGAATTGCCCGCCACTGGAAAGTCATACCAGAGGTCGGCGAATTCAATGACGATGACTGTGCATAAAGCTGGGTGTAAAGTGCGAGTACGAGAAAGCTGATGGGTTCCAACTGCGTTGGCGCACTCTCGCCAATGTGCTGAGTGTTGCTGATAAATGACGCGATCGAAGCCCACGTCGCTGATTGGCGGAAAGCACTGGGTTTGAAAAAGAAAAGAAGTCTTCCAGGCAAGGTGAAAGCCTGGAAGAACACTTCTTTACGGAGATTTAAACAAGCTAGAGGTGCGATTTGTTATAAAGAACAAAATTTTGAAAACGAAAAAAAAAGAGAATTTGATTTTGAAAACGAAGGAACAAATTTCTATTTTGGAATAAAAAAAAGGAGTTTTATTTTCAAATAAAAAAAAGGAGGAAAATTGAAGGACTATAAAGTTGAAGAACCGCAGGAAAACTTGAGTGGAGAAATTTGCTGTAGAAGAGTTGGAGTTAGCTGGACTAATAGAAAGGAATTTGGTGGTATAATAAAGCTAAGTATAGTGGTTTTTCAATCAAAATTGTAATTTAGAATTTTCATTTTCATGTCGATAACTTCACTTAAAAATTCAGTTTCATATTCGTTTGGTTTTTGTAATCGAAAAATTCCGATATTACGAAACGCGCGATCCGTTTTTCTAACACCGTTTGTGCTTTCGGGACCGAGTGTTAACGGTCCATCCTAATAATTTCATTTTTTTTGTATTCTTATTGTTCAAAAGATCTTGGGTTTTAGCCCTACTTAATTGCAAGGTTTCCCAAGCAATTCAATAAAATTTTCAAATTCCCATTCGGAATTATAAATTTAAATCTTTTATTTAAAATATCTTTCACCGTTGGTTTCGCTCCAAAGGTTTGTGATTTCCTTATCTTCAAAAAAAAAATCACTGGCGCCCTTTTTCATTTTCCAGCTACGCCTCTGCGTTGATTGAAAATAAATCATTTCACCTTTTTTTATTGTATTAATAAATCATCATTATCAAAATAATTCGCGAACTCACCCCCTTACTGAGCCTAGTCGTGGTGGTAGCATACATTGTTGCTACCAGTTGCAATTTTGTTTAGCTGAACTCGTCTGCTTGTAGTTTGACAGTTCATCATCGAGTTCTCTTTCTTTAAGTCTTTTTAATTACATATTGTTCGGTCGTATCGTCGTGTGTCTTTTCGCCATTCCGGTTGATTAATTAATTATAATAATTTAAGTTACAAGTCGCGAATTAAAATTGTAATAATCTTAAGAGCCGTTTTAGAGTAAAATACTACCATTATATACTACTCTACACTCTACTACTACTACTACTACTTAATTCTCCTAAGGTTTTAGTTGGTCGTAAAAACCGAGATGTGAAAATTCACATAAGTGTTTTGAATTTTTCAAATTAGACTATGTACATATGTACGTAAGTAATTTTAAATTAATTTTTCTTACAGTAACTCAATTCCAAAACTTTAGTGCAATGAATCTGCTGTCTCTCAGAAGAGCGATATAAAAAGAGGTAAGAGGACCTTCATTGAACTGTGTCCAGAGGGAAATTTGTTTCCCAGAAAATCTTGAAATTCCTTTTTCCAAATAGGTATATCAACATAAGTAAGGTATATACCTATTTTCTAGACTACGTGACGACAAAAAACCCATCTATTACCAAAAACCACTAGCCTATTATATAATGTACACATACTTCAAATTACAAATTCCCTCATCATCATAACCTTAATTAATCATCACCATCAACTTATCATAAAGGAACACCCGAGAGCTCCGAAAATAGAATTCCTTCCTACTCTATTCCCACTGTATTATAGGGGTCTTTTGTCTTTTTCACAGGATCTAATGGAATTCCACAGAAAAAACAATCTTATGTGTTGCGTGACAGAGAGATTCTTTCAAGGAATAAAACAATACAACAAAACCTTCCACACTTTCATTCTAATTAGGTCAAGAGTGTCCTTTCTCTTCATATCCTTTCGTACTCGTATATACAAAAAAAAAATAAAAATAACTGAAACAAATGACATCTCATTCATATGTGTTGTCACATAAATACGTATATCTGTACGTCCGTGTGCTCGTAAATAAATTTTATGCATCGCATCCTTTGAAGTGTAGTTTATCTTCCCTCTTCCCAAAGATATACAAGAAAACACATGTTATAATATACCACCGTCCAACAGACCGAATAAAAAATAGACCAACCACACACATGTTGCGTGTACAATCCGAAAAAAGGAGCTCCTCTGGAAGAAAGGACATACAGGACACGACAAAATTCAATCCCCGCACAACGTCGACACTCTGTCTGTGTGAATTATTTGCTGCCAAAGTAGAAACTACTGGACGAGGACAAAAAAAAATCCAAAACGTGTCCACTTCTAGGCAAATCATAGTAATTCCGAAAAATTGCGTGGATAATTCGTCCTGAACTCACATTGAATGGATCTGAAAAGTGAGAGAAGAACGAGCATCCCAAAATAACCTCAAACGATAGCCATGGTTCTGCATTTGCAATCTCCAGCGATAACTGCTGTTTCAATTTCGCAAAAGGATGCTCACGGAATAATCATTGCCCGCTCGATAAGCTAGCAGAACAGTCATTCCGAAGGCGGGAGTATGTAGGCAATTTCCATAGAATGATAGCGCATTTTATTCATTGCATGGATGAATGGTAACGGGCTACGGGCAATGCTCTGATAGGCATGTTGACTCTCAAAATCGATGCCTAAGGCAATTTATGTAGTTGAAAAGAGCAGAGGGGCCGATTCCATTCCCGATTCCGGATATCCAGACAGGATATTCGTTTTCATTTATCAGTGGTTAGTTAAAATTATTATAGCCGAGGTCGAGAGACTAAGGTTGCTTAAGTGAATAATTTTAATGATGATGAAAGTTGATTCAAAAATTCCATTCATTACCTACATATATTCTACCTATAGTTTATAACAAATCCACACTCGAGGGCAAAGGCCATTTAGATGTCCCGATTGAATAATAACTTGCAAGTCTCTCTGATAGTTAAAGTGTATAAAATTTGCCTACCTTATAGGGTAAACCAACCAATAATTGGCACCTTAAGGTTACTCAACACTTATTCGGCTTACATAACTTATGGAAATTAAGTAAAACAATGTCCTTTTACCAATGATTGGCAGCATTTTCCAATCCAACCAATGATTGGCACACTGATTTTTTTTTTAATAAATAAAAGGTAATTTATTTTTATAATTATATTTAAGTCTTTTAAGTTACATTATGTTTGTATTGAGATTAGATTTGTATTGATTGTTAAAAAAGTGTATTATCAACCTAAGGAAAATCGATACAAAATTATGAAAACCTGTAACTTTTTCATTTACCAATGATTGGCACAGTGCCAATCAAGCCAATGATTGGTGTATGCCAATAAATAGAAATTTGATGGATTTACATTCCTATAGTTGACAGTTTGACACCCCTGTAAATACTATATTTTTAATAAAATATTAAAATAAAAAGAACTTACCTCCTTGTTATAGTGCACTTGACAATGGTTTTCATCTTAAATTTATTATTAAATAACAAAACAATGTAACCGCTTTCCTTACGGTTTTCACAAGTTTCACATCAAATTTGGCGCGAACTTGATACTGACTTTTCATTGTTATTGTTACTAACTTCAGAGTTCAAAAGAAATGATGCCAAATCATCAAGAAATATGTTAAGGCTAATATTTTTAAAAAGATTTTATTAAAAAACTTTTAAATGTTATCAATACGCGTTATTTAAACTGTAAGTGCCAATTATTGGGGGGGTGCCCACAATTGGGCAGTTTACCCTACATTTGATTTTAGTTTCTTCAGATTAAACAAAAATATGAAACTTAAACAAGTAGTGAAACGCATACAAATATTGACACCACCTTATTTTGGAGCCTTTCAGTCAAAAATGGTTTTTAGCAAATAAATATTTGTTTTTTTCTTAAACTATAATCAATTATTCATATTTCTGTGTTTCTGTTTTAAGTAATTTCCTCTTCAGTTCGTTTTTATAAGTGCAAAAGCAAAAACGTTTTCGTGTGAAAGTGTGATCAAAAATTGAGAGTTTTCCCGCTAAAGAGAGGAAATTTGTTAAATTTTAAGAAAAAGGGGTGCCAATAATGGCTCCGCAGAAAAGTAGTTCAATTAATGGCATGGAGGTGACAATTATTCATTCCATGCGGCAACAATTATTTTATTATAATTAATTATACATTTTAGAGTGTCAATAACTATATCAACTGACCGTTAGTTTCAAAAAATGCCACGAAAAACACAGAAGTATAGCGAAAATGATATTCCACAAGTTCTTCTCAACATATAAAAGGGACAAATCGCCGCCTGAGTATGTACTTAAATGCCCCATATCCAAAAAAATCCCAGAAAACGAATTTTAAGGTTTAAAAATTATTTCTTTACTTTCTCCTTGAGAAATATAATGTTTGAATTTTTATATATGTACATTTTTTGAAAATATTTTTGTTGTAAAATTTGAAAACAAGAAGTCAAAAACTGTAACGGTTATTTTTCAAAAAATAAAAGTATGAAAAAAGTCAGAAATGGATATAGAACCCTCTCCCATACGAATGCGAAATCGATGAATACCAAATTGAAAATTTCCTATGGATATAGGACTTTTGTGCACTGAACATTCGAAAATCAACGAAGCAGAAATAGTAAAAAAATCAAAATTTCTAGCATTATCAATTTTTATAATTTTACTTTGAGTGATAAAAACATAAAACAAAAAGCAATATTAATTTAGTGGCTATGCCTTCCTCTATACCAGATTGGATTATTCTTAAGTCTATATGAAACGTATGAAAATGATAAAGTATTTTAACACTTAATCATGAAAAATACTGAACATGAACTTTGGTCCATAAAATTTTGTAGCAAAATACATTCAATTTTATTTGGAATTGGTTTTAAGAATACTTCAACATTCGTAAGAGTAAGTGTTGGTATTTTGTTCGCACTTTTTTTTTTTGAATTTTTTGTTTTATCAATTTTAGTAAAAAAAATAAAAATGCAATGGGGCATTTAAGCACTAAGCGTTTGTTTTTCAAACTTGTATACAAAAATTGCCCCAAATAGAACCCATTTTGGATATACGGCAAATAAGCATGAAAAGAACTCAAATATTTGTGGTCTTTAGAGCAAAAGTGCTTTCTGTAACTTCGAGTACAGTATTGCACTCAGTAAATATCTTTTATACAGAACGCGGCTTATCCGAAAATTTAAAATTATCATGTGTTGACAACCTCAAATTAAGGATTAAGGTAGTTTTTGAGATAAATAAAATTTTCCAAAATTGCTGTATGTCAGCTAATGTTAGTTTTGGAGCGAATTTCTCTTCTAGGTAATCCCCGAAGACTGTTAAGTTCCAAGAAGAAAATCGAAATTCAGACATATAGATAGAAATTACGGGGTCCCCTATTTTCGTGGTTTCTAGCACCGTCATGATAATACTTTGATGAACATTTTGGGTTCGATTTTTTTTTTCAAATGCAAAACCAGCTTCTTAGGATCTTCCTTTATCAAAAGTCAAAATAACTCAAAAATGATTGCAGGATTTCGAATTCAAGTACTCTCTGATTAAAAATGAATTCAGCATTCTGGACTTGAAATGACTAAAATAAAATTCCGGATTCATCATGACGGTAACAAGAAAATCAGCAGTATACAAACATAAAATGTCATGTGAAGTAATATTAATGAAAATTAAAAATGTATGTATTTATGGATGGACCTTGTAGAACATATAGGAAGATTAAATATTTTCATTTATATAAGCTTAATATTATATTCTCGAACTAAGTTTTAAATACTTTTTTTTTGTGGTTTCATTGAAACCAACTTATGTATGTAACAAAAGGAACACTTTTTTAGTACCTTTTGAATTTTAGGTTCTATATCAAACTAGCAGATTTGATGAAAGTCATGATCACAGATACATATATACATACGATTTTGTCCTTTGATTGAGATTCAGAATGAAATTCATTAAAGGTATTCATGCAACATGACAAGCTTACCAATTGTGTAAATTGATAAGTTTACACAAACGTTTTTATGAAGGCTTCTTTAGTAATTTGTGTAAATGCTGTGTTATTGAATCAGCTGTTCCTTTATCAAAGGTTATTTTTGAGCACAAACATTATTTCGTTTTTTATCAACTGATAACAACATCATCTAACGAAGTCAATCTAACCAATCGATTTCGTTTAACATCGTTTGAAAAAGTAAATCCAGAGATGCCAAAAATAAGCAAGAAAAAGAGATTTGTTCAACTATCTGAGAAAATTGCTTTCAGAAATCTTTAGGAAAAATGATGGTTTATATATTTTCTTTTTTTAATTTTAAAACAGTAGATTCACATAAACGGAAACACAACCAAAATGCAATTTTATGAGAGCTCTTATAATGATAATAGCAGCACAATGTCGATATTTTACTTCACACGTCTAGTTATAAGTCACAATGACGTTTTGTTAATTTTATCAAATCATTTTCCCAGTAGATTCGTTAAGGAAGTTTGTCCAATTTGTGCAAATCATTTCCCATACAAATTTGAAATAGAGAAAAATGTTGAAATGTATAAAATTGACGTGTAATTTCTAAAATAGTAAAAAAAAAACGTTTTATGACTAAATTAATTTTTTATATAAGAAAATTCTTTAGAATTTCTTAGAAAAAAATTTTGGATCCCAGTTTTACGTATTCAGTCATGAAGATTCTAGGAAATAAGTTAACAACCTTATATACAGGGTGTCCGGTAATTCGTATGCCATATTTTGGGATGTCATTCGTGGTCGTAATGTAAGAAAAAAATTGTTCTACAGTAAAGTCTGATTTTCAACTTTGACATCAATAACTTTGGTGTCAGGGACCCATGTTAATGGTCAATTTCTCTGTCAGTACTAATGGTAGGACCTCGTTTTGAACTTTTTTTTTAGTAGAAATACCAGTCTTTAACCAAATACGTTTAAATTGAGCTGATATTTCTTAGGTTTGCCAGATATTCAATTTTAAATGATGTTCAATTTTTCTTGCCCGAGCAAAATTTTGACCTTCAGGTCATTTTTTACTTGCGACTTATAGGTACTAAAGAACTCGAGATTTTGATCAAAGTTGACATTACGATGATAGCGAAGACGAAAAAAGTGGGTCTGGCAATTCTGTCTGTCTGTTCGACTACAGCTAAACGGCTAGGCCGATTTTCTTCAAACTTGGTAGATATGGGTTTTAACTTTTTACCCCCGGATGTTTTTTGATTTGATTTTTTAAGACCAAAAATAACGGTACCTGCCATACGATTTTTTTTTCGAAATTTTATAAATATTTTTTTTCTCAAAAACTGTCCCAACGATTAAAAAAAAATCAAAAAATTTAATTTAGTTAAACCTAGGTAATGGTTGAAAAAAAAATTACAAAAAATGAGTAGTTTTGGTACCTATGTTGGGACCATTTTTTTTGTTTTTGATTTTCTCAAAAACGGTAGGTACAACAGATTTTGGTCATTTTTTTATACTAAATCTTCCCAGCAGTTTGAATATTATTGTGTATTCAAATTTTCCAAAAAAAAAATTTTGTATTTTTAAGAAAATCTTTGAATTTTTTTTTTTGAAAACACAATATTTCGAAAACCCCATGCTCGATTTTTTCAAAATTTGATAAATAAAAGTTAGGAAAAATAATCTACAAGATTTGAGAAAACTAAATTCATTTTACCTAAAACTAACGGTATACCCTCCATACAAATGTTGAAAAATGGTTTTCGAAAATCGTATTTTCTCGAAAACCGTTCCGAGAATTTTGCCTAAATTTTTTTCTTTCTATTATTTTTTAATATCTGTAATTTAATAAAAAAAAATTTGAAAACAAGATATTACTGACTGTACCTACAATAGAACGATTTTTTAAAATTTTGAATTTCTCATTATCAGCACAACGGATTTTAATGAAATTTTTTATAGAGAAGCTTCTAAAAAGTTTAAAAAACATTGCATTTCAAAACTTTAAGAAAAATGTTTTTTTGTATTTTGAAAAAAAAAAATCAATTTTTTTATCTCGAAAACGTATCAATACTTTTTTTGTAAATTTAATTTTTACTCATACAATAATTAAAACTTCAATTTGGCGTACCAACATTTTTTCTTAAAAATGTTTTAAAATTTTCTTATATAAAACCTTATTTTTTAAGAAACCACTACAAAGACTTATAATTTTTGTTCTTGCATAAATCTATATTTGCTTGAATCTTTCTTTAACTACTAAAGAAGTTTTTTTCAGTCATTTAAAAAATGAATTTTATGCTTATGAACAGTTTCTCTAATAACATTCATTTTTCAAATTCTTCGTCTTTTACATAGGAGCAAGTTCGTGCGACCCAGTCGTGCATTTTATTTTTTTAAAAAATGCGTAATAAACATAACGTTTTCTTATTTTTACCTGATGAACAAAACAATAATAAAAAAAAACTCATTAATAAGTGCATTCAAAAACCCATACATTTTATGATACTTGGAAAAATCTAAAGGAAAACTTCACAGTTGAACTTGGATCGTTAGAGTTGTTTTTTGTATATTTGTGATTTTTTGAAATGGTAAGTGATTTCTGTGTTGTGTTTTCCAATATTCGTAAGCTAAGAAAAAATTTCTTTGACATGTACTTCCAAAATTCGAATATAACTCACATCTTTGAATAGGTGCAGCCCAAACATCTCCCCATTTATTGGATAGAGTCCTGAAACGAGCGTTAAAACTGATAAGAAATAGAGCTATTATGGAATCATTTCATGCATTTCCTTCTTTTATTGCTTCTTTCAGAAGCAACTCCATTATTCAATCAGTTCACCAGTGATAATTGTTTCGGTAGAAAAACTCATCAGCTCATCCTCGAGCCTAATTTTTGTCATACCGTCAATTTCGTTTTCAATTTGCAAACATTCAAGACCAATGTAAAATTTAAATTAAAATATAATTACTGTGCAAAAACTGAATAAATATAAAAAAACAAGAACACGTTTGCTCAGAGTTCCAAAACATAAAACACCCCAAAATATTCATTGCACGGGTTACTTTCTAGCAACTGTTCCGGACTCCCCTCCCTGGCTTAAAATTAATACTAACGATGCTATTACAGAGAAATAGATTGTTATTTAAAAAATATAACATTAATCTTTTTTTTTTTAAATCGAACTTCTTTCATACATTTAATCTGTCCGCACCTACACATGTATTCCAACTTAACAAGTCCAATCTAAATTCAATTCCAAAACCAGCAACGACTACTAAAACATTGCTTTCAATTAAATAGTTGCCATCTTTTGTTCTGCAATAACCCCAGCATTTATCTCTCGATGTTCGTGTTCTTTTGTTTATTTGCCCTTACCTAAAAACAACAAATACCCTGAAACACAAAACTACATACAATGTCATTTGAAATGAATATACAAAACAGAAAATAACATTATTAAGTATAGAAACTAAAGTACTCTACTTGAAGACTTCAAGTGTGAATAACGAAACCATTAATTAAATCAACTTGGTATTTTCCAAGTAAATGTTGTGTTCCTTATTTTCTGTTCTGCCTTTTCCTGTCAGTCAGCCTGGTTCTATGTGTTTTGCCTTCACGAGGAACAAACGAGGGTTGTTTGTTGTTAGAATGTGGGAACGTTAAAGCCAAGTCATTTTGCCCTCCATTAAGCCATCATTTGCATGCAAATAAAATGCTACCATTTTTTAAAATTAAATTCGCTCTTCACAATTATTGCTAAGCGAATAAAAATTAGCTCAGTGTGTTGTGGATAGTGAGGTGTGCAAAACAAATATTTCAAATTAATTTAACCGTTAACAGCAATGAAAATACAATTCTGAATCAATAGAAAACAAATTTGTCTCCATTTGAATTTGTTTGAACTCAATAAAGATCATATAATGAGTTCGGTAATAAACATATGTACATAAATAAATCAATTGACACAAATTTAACAAACTTTCTTCATATAAAGCTTGCTGACAATAGGTGATTTTTATTATCTACGAACTAATGTGAATCCGGATCTGGATTAATTTTTAACATGTATTACAAAAACAATTAGGGATCCTGTTCTCTATCTGGATCTATTTTAAAGATCCAAAAATTAGTTCCTTTTCTGGCGAGTAGATGGTTTTTTATGGTAAGGTAGTGTAAACTACAGTGTAAAGAAAAATGACAAGACACATTTGAAAATCAACAATCATAAGCAAGAGGGAGATGAGCATACAACACAACTGTCACTATGATCCGTATCGTTTTATTTTCGAGGGTTAATCTACATATATGGATCATTGGCGATAATAAAACGCGTCTAATGGAAGCATAGCTTCTAAAATTCTGTTAAGTAAATAAATAAATAAGGAAATAAATAAAAAATTGTTTTTAAGTTATTAACTCAATTAACTTAATTGTTATCACACAATTTTGCATTTAACTGTTTAAATTATTGTGTAATGGTATTTGATCATATAAAGTGACTTATGTTGTGTAGACAATAGGGCTTAATGATCTTTTGAAAATAATGCAATTAAATTTAAAAAAACTAATTCATTTTTTCCCAAAGTTTCACCGATTTCTTTCCGGCTTCATCAGGGGTTATAATTTAGTCTTAAAAAACAATTCACAATAATTACTTTAAATTAAATGTTTGTATTCGATATTGCACTTACTATATTAGTTTGGTTTTGGCTACATTTTATGATGTGAAGTATTGCAAACAAAATATTTTTTGAAGATGACAATTAATACTGTATGAAACCAATTTTACTTTAACATTAAAAATTTAAACATTAAAAAGATTAAATTTTGGACAAAACAAAGATTGTTAACCCAATATCACAGATTATGTTTTGGCTATGACAACACTATAACTGGCGCTTATATCATTCGCGTCCTCTTTGTGGTTCATTGTCTTTTTTATATTTTGTGGAATACGGAGACTCTCTAAGGTGAGGCTTGTGTTCATTCGCTTCTCTTTGTCTAATATTTTTGTATTGTCAAAATCTGCGGTGTGGTTCTGTTCTACCATTATGTTGCGAGAGAGCTGTAGACATTTTCTTCTTTTTTTTTAACCCGAAAAGAGTTCCAAATGATGATGGAAAATGGAGGACTCCATGAAAAACAAAAACAAAACTTAATCTGCAAAATAAAAATACGGGGGGCGTTATAAGTATGTTCCATGTCGTTGTTTTTTTTTTACAATAACTTTTAAATGAAATATAATTTCATAATTTATAATTAAAAGATTGATTACATGGTCTTTAAGGAATATGATGTCCGTCAAGTGGGCGTGTCTGGCCGTGGAGCAAAAGCTAGCTCTTTTAATCATATTCTGAATAGCAATTTTCAAGACTTTTGTTGTTATTTAGCAATTCCGTTGTCCTTAAGCCTCGAGATTGTGGTTGGGTTGTTCATATACACCTTTTCCTTCAAGTACCCCGGGAGAAGAAATCGAGAGGTGTGAAATCAGATCCTGATGGGGTGCCAGTCGATTTCACCACTTTTTGACATTATTCGGAAAAATTTCTCGTGAAATTCATATCGTAGCCAGAGCTGTGTGTGATGTGTCATGTTGGAACCGTATGTTCTGTTCACCAGTAAGTTTAATAGAATTCTCTGTGTCATTCTCAAAGAAATATGGCCCAATGACGCCGCCGGACTAAATGGCGCACCATACAGTTACTCTACGAGAGTGTAGGTTGCTTTGGTTTATCAATAGAGGGTTTTCAGAATGGCTATTCTACATATTTAATCATAACGCCAGCTAAGTCGAAGCCAAAATGGCGATCGTCTATAGCGATCTCTCCCGCTGACGTCGATCGTCAGCGAGATTCACACAAAACTGGCGACCAAATAAAATCGAACTGGAAAATTAAACGCATAATTTTACGGAAAACTTAAATAAAGAATTTTTATTGAATTCACATAACTTGACTCTTACAAGCTGAATTAAAGAATCTATACAGTAAGAACAGAAAAAAATAAGGAGAATGTATGTATATGTATAGATTTTCTTGTTTAAAGTGTCATAGATATCGTAAAATGAGAAAACACATGCTTCAACTTCAGCAGAAACGAAATTTTTTCACTGTCTTCTTGTGAAGGAGTGATAAATCCTCAAAAAATATCCTTAGTCTCATTTGAGCTTTTTGGACATTGGACTCGATAGGAAATTGTATTTTCCCTTCAAACTAATGTTATCGGATGAAGCCGGGCACGACTTTTTTTTAGGGGCCCGCTTATTGAAAACATTCCTATGCACATGGAATTTTCGTTCAAGTTTAAATTCAATCTTTGTACTATTTGGATTTCTATCTCGCTTCTGTTTCAATTTTTTTTTTTGTTGAGTTGTTCAAATATGTTTAAAAACATTAAGCAGCAGAAAAAGGCAATTGAAAATAAATTTAAGGGAAACCGAAGCAGTGAACCAACTGAAGCAGATGAGGAAACAATAATTACATACATATGTCGTGATTCAATATTTGATGTAATTTCTTGTACATAGGTTCGATTTCATAAAAAATTTAAATACAATTTTTTTTTTGTTGAAATCTTAAGCAATGAATGCAAATTGTAGTCGTTTATAGTTAATATGTTTTGGAAACACAAATTTCTTTTGAAAATTCTAAATGTATTTCGATTTTTTTTCCAACCAATTTCGTTTGACAGGCCAACCACATTTTTAACTTTTTCGCTACTGAACGTCAAGTTTGAAGTTAATCGAAGTTAAATTTGTAACAATGAAATTCCAACTTTGTATTTGACAAATTGGATTAATGCATTAATGTCGACATGTGTGTTCGATTAAGAACTGATAGATACATAAAACACATTTCACAATTTTGAAAACAATCGGTCTAAACTTTTTTTTTCGCGTTTTTTTTATCAAAATTTGGACTTTAAATGCGAAGTTCTCAAAAACTATTGACATGAGTAATTTAATTTAAATGCAGGATTATAGAACAGACTTCTGGCTTTGTTTTTTAATATTTTCTTTTTTAAATTTAAACCATTTTTTCTAAAAGTGCCCCTACCTCCTAAACGGGGGGAGATAGACCCCCCATCCCATAGTAAAAAGTGCTTGTTTTTGACCCCTCTACAAAAATCCGTCATCAAATCTTGGCGGCCAAGTTATCGTACTCGTGCCCACTCGTACATCAACGAAATGCAAGACCTACTGAAAATATCGCCACTGTCCGTGAAAGTGTTTCTGGAGAATACGAGACAACTGACCCTCGAGCTCAACGTAAACGACTATCGATAACGACATGTGCTCGCTGCTCAAGCAGTTGGAAGGTCAGCTTCCAATTTCAGATAAAAATCATATTCAGCGATTTTGAATGAATTAGCCACCGAGATCGTGCGATTCGGCCTCTTCTTGTGGAGTTTTCCCAAGTTACAGGTCTGTGCCAATGATCCACAACCATCACTGCCTTAAAAGCCAACATAATTAATTCCATTGGTCAAATTCAGTCAGATTTATGCGCCAGAGTATTGGTAAATTGATGTTTCAGATGCGCGCCACCCATCCCTTTTTGACCTCAAACTTTATCGGAAATTATTCAAAAACAAGACAATTTTTTCCTATTTGCGAAAAAGCTGAATAACAGCCAAGTTTAATTAAAATCCTTCAAGCCGTTTTCGACGTAATAATATTTAAAAACATTTAAAAATACTTGTATGGCACCTACCTGTTCAAGATGAACTGTAACAAATATTCTAATTTCTAGTGTAAGTAATGAATCACATAAAAATATTTTGCTTCAAATTTTAATCAAATTAATCCATCAACGACAAAAAATAAAATGCACGACTGGGTCGCACGAACTTGCTCCTACGTAAGAGACTAGGAATTTTAAAAACGAATGTTATTAGAGAAAACTGTTCATAAGGATAAAATGAATTTTTTTAAATTGTAGTGGTTCCTTAAAAAAATAAGCTTTTATGTACAAAATTTTTTAAAACATTTTTAAGAAAAAATTTTGGTACGCTAACCTTAAGTTTTTATTATTGTACGAATAAAAGTCTAATTTCCAAAAAAAATACTAAGCCGTTCTTGAGATATCGAATTTTTCAAAAAAAATTACTTTTTTTTCTAAAAATTGAAAAAATATTTTTTCTTAAGTTTTTAAATGCAATGTTTTTAAAACTTTTTAGGACCTTTTTTATAAAAAATTTCATTAAAATCCGTTAAGTCGATAATGAGAAATTCAAAATTCGAAAAAATCGTTCTATGGTAGGTACAGTCAGTAATATCTAGATTTAAAATTTTTTTTTATTAAATTATAAATCGTAAAGATTAATCAAAAGAAAAAAAAATTTGCAAAATTCTCGGAACCGTTTTCGAGAAAAAAGCGATTTTCGAAAACCATTTTTTAAAATTTGCATGGAAGGTACCGTTAGTTTTAGATAAAACAAAATTTTTTTCTCAAATCTTGTAGGTTATATTAAGAAACTTTTATTTGCCAAGTTTGAAAAAAATTGAAAACCCCATTTTCGAAATATTGAGTTTCCAAAAAAAAATTTTGAATTTTTTTTTAAAAATCCAAAAAATTATAAATTGAAAATTTGAATATGTAATAATATTCAAACTTTTGAGGAGCTTTGGCATAAAAAAAATTATTAAAATCGACTGTACCGTTTTCGAGAAAATCAAAAACAAAAAAAATGGACCCAGGGGGTCTACCGAAAATAACAATTTTTTGTAAAATTTTTTTCAACCATTAGCTAGCTAGTTTTAACTAAATGAAATTTTTCAAATTTTTTTTAAAAAATTCTGTGGGACAGTTTTTGAGAAAAAAAAATATTTATAAAATTTCGAAAAAAAATCCTATGGCAGGTACCGTTATTTTTGGTCTTAAAAAAAAAATAGAAAAAAACGTCCGGGGGTAAAAAATTAAAACCCATATCTACCAAGTTTGAAGAAAATCGGCCGAGCCGTTTAGGCTGTAGTCGAACCGACAGACAGACAGACAGACAGACAGAATTGCGAGACCCACTTTATTGGTCTTCGCTATCATCGTAATGTCAACTTTGATCAAAATCTCGCGTTCGATTTTTTTTACGAATGCATAACTTGCCTTATAGTACCTATAAGTCGCAAGTAAAAAGTGCAATTATGACTGTGCAGAATTTAACTCATTTTTAAGAAATCGGGAAGATATCTTAAAAAAATATATTGCGAAGAAAAATACCAACATTAAACATTTTCATAGTTTCTTTGAATGACTCTTATATTTATAGTCATACACATATCTAAGTATTTCGTTTTTTGTTAATTCATTTTTATTCATTTGTTTTAAAAACTGAACTGAGCTGTAATATGAAGTACAAAACTTTTTAATGAAAATAATAATTTATTAAACTTTTGTAAGTTAATAAAAGACTGTCCTTTTTTTTTTGCTCCTGAAAAAATGGTCACCGTAACTATAATAATCCTAGTACCTGTAAAATATAAACTTTAGTGGTCTCACACGCTTCGAAAGGAGCTCTTAGTGGTCCAACGAGTAGGGAGAATGGCTACTTGATTCATGTGGTATCACAATGGTCACTTATGGTCTAAGCTAACCTAAGGTATCCATATATTTAGGCTAATATCTCGATGTATGAACAGTGGACATAGTCAATATACAGAAGCGCATAGACTGACGTAGTACTGCACCGGGCGTGACGAAAATCATTTTATTAAGGTTCTCCGTCGCCCGAGTAGAAAAACGCAATCTCTTTACAGAAAGTTGTTAAATTCGAAATTTTGATAAATCAGTTGGTATTTCTAGACCTTTAAGGACATATCCAATATCTTGTTTCTGCTAAAAAATATTTTATAATTATCTTATAAAGTTTTTAAAATAAAAGTTAAAACTTATTCAACTAAAAATTCAAACACCAACACAGAACCAACTCCAGTACACTCTTCGACTTATTTTAGGCCAAGCTCCTCGCATAAAACATTCCTCTCCATGAACGGCTTATTTAACAAAAAATAATGAAAGCTCTTACTCTCATAAAGAATAATAAATTGGTTTTTATTACCACTTTAACGTCAACCTTATTCAAAAGTCTTGACCTATTTGGGTTAAGATCTCACCCACTTTCTTCAACGCCCTAGCACATGCCATTCCAAGTCCATTTCCCCCTTTCCTTCGATAAATTGACCCTCATCTGCTGGCATTCTCACAATCAACAACTAAACAAATTGGGTTTGTTTTTGTTTTTGCTGCTGCAGGTAAGTGGATATATTTTTGTATTATGTCCATCCTTATCCATATATTTATAACAAATAACCAAGTAATTTACCCTAGTGGCATACTTTACGGTACAGCAAAAAAATTATCAACAAAAAATTGCTACTTCGTAATTTACACAGGTTCACACACAATTTCCTTTCCTTTCGATGTCGAAAGTAATCCCATAAATCATTTGGCTATAAATATTCCATCGAGACCGGTTCTATTCTTGGCTTTGGATGTAATACTCTCGTAGCTTAAAAGGGGGTGTACAAAAAGGATATCGATAAAATCCCGCTTTTTAATTCCTCTTTCCTGATGGGCAAAAAACCTACCGCAAATTGCAAACTTTTCATTAAAAAAATCAAAATCAAAAAAAGAAAAGAACGTTGTTCGTTTAATACTCGTAATAAAAATAAAATTACCTTCTTAAACGAGTGCCTGGGTATTGGCCAATGGCCATTGGAGGTTGACGTAGTTCTAACCAAAAATAGCAACACAAAGATCCTTATCATTTGAAATCGACAACACAAAGTCTAGAAAATTCGCACGGAAGCTCGAAATAAACATTAGAAGCGTTGAGGAGACAGAGTAAATGTTGGGGTTGAAACTCCAATCACCCCGATAAATCGTGCAACAAATACCTAGACGGCCGATTGGTAGCTAATTCAAAATGTATACTGTCGACCCATTCAAACCCATTTCACCCTATCCACCATTTCCCATTAAAACAGCTATAGCAAGGCTTAGGATAGGTAAATCCGCTCGCATAACACTCATTTAAATGGCAGCCTACTCAGAGCTCTCTAAAGGCACACTATTTCCTTGTTGCTGTTAAATGGTCTCCCTTTGCCTACCGCACAATCACAACCTTAGATCTTAATTGAGTATTGCAAAGCTTAGCCCGGGCTAGAACTGGTCTGGTTCGGTTCGGTCCGGTGCGGCCGATGTGGAGTTCTTGTCTGGGAGGGGGCTTCAATTTGGTGGTGGAATGACTGTTGCTGGTATAGAATTTCTCGTCCTCGCTTCGTTCACGTCTAAAATCGATTGGGAATCCGAACAATAGGCTGTGCCATTGATAAGGAGGGCAGACAATTATGTGCGGGCCCCTTTTCGATTGTACTTAAACACAATCATTTACAGAACGGTAATGTCACCCAAAAGTGATTATGTACTTCTCTCTGGTTGTGAGAATTGATGGAATTAGTGGTGTTTAATGGTTTTTGTTATATTTTTTTTAGCAGTCTTGTATACAGCATTAATGGGAGTTGGAGTAGAACATGCTTTATCTATTCATGCGAGAACCTGGGGCTTCTGTTAAAAACTTATCTTTGATGAAGCATAGAATTAGGGTTAAAAAACAAACAACTGATTCTTTATTGAATTCTCTTGTGCTTGGTGTAATTTGGTTAGGTTTGAAATGTGTAATTGGTATTGAATGAAGTATTTGAAAATACAAACTTTTACTACATTCAAATCTATCGATGCACTCCAAAACGGCTGGACGGACTCTGATTTTGACAAAATTAGACTTTTTAAATGTTTCTTCGATTATTTTTTGAGTGTACACTCGCTTTATCTGATTTATTAGCGAGCAAATCCCAATTAAACCGTTCAATCAGCGAATTCATTTGTTCAGGGGTAACAAGAACCCCCATATCTTAGAAGGAAAGAAGAGCAGCTCAAACTGCTTAGAAACTAAAATCATGTCTGCAGGAAAATCTGTGTTAAGAGCCACATAAACTAAGGGAGAAGGAGAATCATGGCTTCGACAAAACCCAGACCGATCGTCTACGTCTAGAACCGCAGAATCAGGGGGAGAACAATACTGGTGAGTTCATCAAATGCGCAGCGGTCTACATTAAGAGCCATAGATAGAGGAGGCGATCACGAATTTATTCTTGGACAAGCGCGCTAGAACACCCACGTCAAGAGCGGATGAAACGGAAGACGAACGCAAATGATTTATAGTTCATCTTCATCGAGAACTGCAGACAGCCCAACAGCGTATCGAAACCCCATCCATCCACCAGAAATCAGCTGGCTACTGATAATTAGTGATTCCCGGGTGAGGTTGAGTCGGGTCGCTAGTTGATAAAAGTTTACAAATGTTTGGTTTATCGTATCAAGGTACCTAAGACAAAGTATTTAATTGTGAAGTTTTGGGTCACTGGAAAATAAAATGACGTACATTTTGTTTTTTCCGAAGAAGCGCTTACAAGATATCACTGCCTTTAAATTCAAAATAAATGTTTCCCAACTTTCGACACTATAGCACGTAACTAAATTATTTTTAAAACCTTTCCGCAATTTCAAATTAATGCCGAATTCAAACAGATTTGATAACGAGATTTGTCACTTCCACAGAAGAGGCAGTACCCCTGAAAAATGAGTTTTAAATTTTAAAGACAGAGGTATTATAGATACTGTGTTGGGCTCGCGTATGCCGACGACCTGATGATTTTATAAATAAAGGAATATTATAAAATTAATGAGTTAGTAAACTACTATAAAGTTAGCAAATTGTTAAGTATGTAATGAAGCATTACAACTCTGCGCCCCTCTACCTGCGGACCTGTCATATTGTTAATTCCAGTACCTCACCATAGCTAAACCCTATTCCAACCCCGAACCCCCTATCCAGCAAAGTCCCATATAAACCTAACCAAAACACCCCCCATGCCACGGACCTGAGAAAAATAACATAAAAAGAATACTTACCAAAGCGACAACATGCTCCCATATAGCATGTGTCGACAGCAAGCCAAGGCCAGCAACTGATTACAAAGGAGCTTATCAGTGAACTTAAATCAATGGCACAATTACACCACACTGTCTACTCAAACACAACAACAACTACTAGGAGTGGTGAATTGATAGCAGGAATTTATTTACGAAGAAGGAAGAACTCCACTGAAGGCAGCAACTGGTTGACGATCAAGAACCTCGATGGTAGGTTTTCGAGCAATAAAAAGAGAGATTGTTCGTCCTCTTTCCCGTCGCCTCCTTGTATTATCAATCATAGCCTAGAAGCAAGATGGTGAGTTAAGGTTCATACAAGAACTGACTACCCTCCTACCACACACCGGCAGCCATAAGTAAGTGCAGAAAGAAGCTACAACGTATAGGTAAACATGATGCCACCCGTCCACCTGCACCATTTAACGTAGGTGGAGGTAAGCAATGTTATTGACAGTAAAAGCGATGACGTGACAAAAGAGATCATATTGCGTGGAAATGTGCACTTCCTAGCTTTACAGCTCACGCATGGTTTGGCTGAAAAGTGTAATAAAAGACCGCCATACATTCGGCGAAAACACAGAGTACAGAGTGCGGAAGACCTTCATAGAGGTAACATCGTATAACAAAGTGCAGCGCAAGGTCCAAAATTCAGTCGGCATAAGAACCAAGGAAGGTAAGATAAGGTCAAGTTGTAGACTTCCCCCCACCAGTGGTAAGGGGTCGCAACAAAGTAACACAAGTTTTTGCCGGATTCATCCGTTGATTTGCCAGATTCGTCTGTTGATTTGCCGGATTCGTCCGTTGATTTGCCGGATTCGTCCGTTGATTTGCCGGATTCGTCCGTTGATTTGCCAGATTCGTCTGTTGATTTGCCGGATTCGTCCGTTGATTTTCCGGATTCGTCCGTTGATTTACCAGATTCGTCTGTTGATTTGCCGGATTCGTCCGTTGATTTGCCAGATTCGTCTGTTGATTTGCCGGACTCGTCCGTTGATTTGCCGAACCCGTCTCGATTCAGCTGTGAATGCCAGATCCAATTAAAGACTGTCGACATCAAGCGTGAAGTACCAGCTGGACCCGTTCAACTACACTCAACCTGCGTACAGAAACTAGGCGAATGCACTGAAAGGATATCTACAGAGAATAAATCCACACCGAAGAACGGATCAAGGATACCAACAACAAAGACATTAATTATAAAAATTGTATATAAAATAATATATGTAAATTAGTTTAAGTTCACTTTTCGATGATTTTATAAATAAAGGAATATTGACGTTAAAATCTGAAGTTAGTACTACTTTAGATAGAACCCCGGTAATCCGGCGAGCAAAACCTCAGCCTTTGACAAAAGTACATCACAAGTAGTATCATACTAATGCCTTAATAAAAGGCTGTTTAAAATTTTACACCATTCGTTTTTAAAATTCCTAGTCTATTACTTAGGAGCAAGTTCGTGCGACCCAGTCGTGCATTTTATTTCTGTGAGACTAGGCAATATACCGTGTTTATACGAATAATTGACAAACTCTAGACGCATTACAATCGAACATTACTCAAGTTATGGCCTAGATACCGTCCGAAATGTGCGAAAAAGTGGTTAAAAATTACCTCAAAAGGATCGCATGTGAATCTTCCCCATGGCAGCCATTTGAATGATATTGTTTTTCACACTTAATAGCCAAGTCCAAACCGTATAATGAAATACAATTTTTTTCATCAAAAATGTATCGCTGTGTGTGTTTGATTTAGCTTAACTTTCGAGACCGAAAAATGAATGACCCTGTAAAATGTAAATTATTACAAGGAATAAAAAATTGTTTTCAAACTTAATAACACTCCGCAACATAAACATTTATTCAAAGGTCAAAATGCCAAAAGACCAAAGATCTACAAAACATTCAAAAGTTTATTGAAATATAAACAAGTAGGTACATTTTGTCTATTATAGGTTTACGGTACAAGTAGATACCTTCAGTTTATTCAAATTCTAAGCCAAAACTTTAATTGGATATCAGCAATTATTCAAATATTTGGATGGTAGATCTAGGTAGAACAGGCAACATTTCACAGGAGTCCTTGTTGCTGCCTCAATTTACACTACACAAAACTCATTCTTAGAAAAGTGTAAAGGTTAGGTAAATACCTATATATTTCCAAAAGGAGTGTTTTGAAAGTTTTTGTTTGCATTTTTGTATAGAAGTTCTGCTTCAGCTACTCTTAAACTTATTGAACAATTTTCAGTTGTTATCCCATTTCTCACAGTCCTCACTCACGTTTGTGTAGTTTTTGTGGAAACATATATAATTAAATAAAGGATTTTTCAAAGTTAACTCCATGTTTTGTTCGGTGAATTGAAAAATGTTCGTCCTGTGAAATTCATAGGCAACAAACAAACTCATAAATTCTACGTAGCAAACTTAAAATATCTCTGGGAGTGCAACAACAATAACGACACAAGCACATCTTCAGAACATACTTGCACACATGCAACAATATGCCTTCTATACTAACTGACGTCGTCGTCGGTTGTCGTCGCATAGTCGTCGACGATGGTGATGCTGCACAAAGGTGGCACTTATAAGGGCATGTGTACACCGCATATCCTTACAAATACTGGCGAGCTTTATTTTTTCGACTTTAAAGGAGGTTGCGATGGCGGGCGGGATGGTGAAATAATAAAATTCTAAACACACAGCACAATGGCTGTTGCCGGGTCAGGTCGGGTCTCGTCTCGGGTGATGCTGATTTCAGCTTTTCTCCGCACTTTCAAAGATGAAATTCTTGCCACTGTAACAGGATGTTAACAGTAACACAACGTAAGAAGTTTTTATATTACATACATACATACGAGTATATTCGTAGGAGGCAGAAAAAAATGAGTGAATTTATGGACAAATCAAAATATGTATTCCTACAAAAATAATACGCAGGAAACATTTTCCCATTAAGATGTCCTATAGCACTCCTGATTTTCACTTTTTGAAGGAGAGCGCCCCCAAGTTGCAAAGAGGACTGCATGTAGACAAAAAGAAACAGTTCAAAAAAAACTGATAAACAAAGTGGAAACGGCGTTACACATATGTAGGCACCTACACTAAAACCTCTTCCCTTTCCATATCCACATGATATTTCGTGCTGTGCTCAACACCTTGTTCCTCCCTCATCTTCTTCTGCTTTCATCAAGATGGAAATATCTCATATGTAATGAGAAATAAAATGTTCTGATTAGATTAATGAACGTCATTAGGGAAGGCTTAAGGACTTAGCGTGCGAAGAACTCGTCGAATGCAGAGCAGGAAGCATGATGGGTGAACTTTCTTCGGTAGTTCGCAGGAGTGGCGGCAGATTCAATTAGGTTTTGATTGAACAATTTTGTCCCATTTTTTTTCCAACTTTAAGGAATTTTGGAGTTTAAGGTACTCGCGCACGGTTTTTCTTTTGATAATCTCGGAACCAAATTACGAAGTTATGTAAAAGGAACATATCTTTTTGGGACAAATTAGGTGTTCCAAGTTGATCCATGGCATAACTCACATTCACATTAAGTAGGTAGGATACGAAGTCATTAAATATGCCTCAAAGGCTAATTGGGTAACGGATAGGTTGTAGGTGATTAAGATCCGTTTTAAATTGATTTTGTGTTTCTTTAGCAAATTGAAATGTAATGGAACTGGTGTGATATTTACGAATACGTGGGATGCTCTTCGATTTATCACAACAATCGTATGGTGGAACTTAATTTAGAATCCCACTATTTATAAACGTGGACTGGATAAAGGATATTATTAGATCCTTTAATATTCCTATGGTGTCTTTGTTTGTAGCCATTACAGCATTTCTAATTAATTGAAGATAAAACGTGTGGGTCTGATGGCGTAGTTATGTTAAGCATTCTGTTAAGAGAGTAAATCTGTACATTTGTACTATAATAATGTAAATGACTCACACAGAATCCGATTTTTCTTTTCCAATTTCGATTTTTGAAAAATACAATAATTTTCAAAGAGGGAAAATGCAACAACATTGTCAATAATAGTCAAACTATTAAAGCAAAAAAAACGTTAAAATGTTCAATAGTTTTAAAGTTGCAATAAAGGAAATTAGCACGAGAAACATTAAATAGCTTAAGCATGCAGTTAAGTTAAGGATGGGCCATCTAGTGGTTTCTTTTTAAATCACATAGGTAATTTTGACACTGACAGATGTTTACCGCTCGAAATCTTGACAGCAAGTCTGAATTTAATTTAATTTTGGTGGGGGCAATACTCCCATTTATTAGGCTTAATACAAGCTAATTCTTAATCTAAGTTAAATATAGCTCTTAAATCTTGGGTTTGGGAATTGGAAGGATGTATAAGACGGAGTTTCAGGCAGGGTGAACTGATGTTAAAGTTGAAACAGTTAATGTTACAATTAATCCTCCGAAGCATGCGAGTAATAGGTTCGTTGGAGCCATAAGAGGTACGGTGGGTAGGCAGATAGAAGAGACGAGGATTTCTTATATTACGGGAATTAGTGTTGAAAGAGATGGAATTGTAGAGAGTTGTGCAGTCAACAGACCCTGAAAGTAATCGATGAATGAAGAGAATGTCGCATATAGCTCTTCGTTCTTCCAGCGTATTCAAGTTGATTAACAGAAGCCGGTCTTGATACGGAGGTAAAATAAGAGTGTTATTCCAAGACAGGACGCGAAGTGCGAAACGTAGGAAACGACGTTGAATGCTCTCGATTCTGGATATATGAGTTTGTTGATAAGGGGACCATACTTGACAGGCGTATTCAACAAGCGGGCGAACAAAGGTTATGTATAAAGAACGGGTCACGTAGGTCTGAGAATTAATTGGAGCCACGTTTCACGAAGCAAAGTGTAGAATTTGCTTTGAGTATATAAATAAATAAATTTGGTGGTGCAACAGCTCGGAGTGAACCAG
The DNA here is from genome assembly GCA_911387755.1 of Chrysotoxum bicinctum. Taxonomy (NCBI): domain Eukaryota; kingdom Metazoa; phylum Arthropoda; class Insecta; order Diptera; family Syrphidae; genus Chrysotoxum; species Chrysotoxum bicinctum. The sequence continues at coordinate 83,748,026 of OU426990.1, forward strand.
GACCTAGTGACTTACAACTCTCAACCATTCCTGTGCGCGTGTTACCAGGAACGGAGGGGACCTACAATTTTCTGCCGAGTCCGAACGGCTAGTTAGCAGCATTTTCCATGACAAGAGATACTCTTGGAGAATTTGTCAATTTCTCGCAAGAGGCAGTACACCCCTGAAAAAAACTTTCTTGCAGTGGCTGAGAATCGAACTCGAGACCTTCCGCATGACAGTCCAACGCACTAACCATTATGCCAAGGGGTACTACGCTTTGAGTATAATCTCATCAATATGTGTGAGAAAGGTGAGTTCTCTATCACAAGACCAAGGTCTCGAATTGACTCAGCGGTGCATATGGGTTGATACTGTAGAAGATATCGATGGGGAGTAGATCGGATGCGTTTTCGTGAAAAATGTATTGATTGAAATTTGGAAATATTTAGTTCTAAAGCACGAGACAGAGAAACTGTTGAGATCAAGTTGTAGAAGAATGACATCATGTGTGGAAGAAATGGTCTTGAAAAACTTTGTATCGTCGTCGTAGAATGAAATATGGCAATGTTTAATGACCATTTCAATATCGTTAATAGTAAGAATAAGGAGAAGAGGTCCTAAGTGGCTGCCTTGTGGGACCCCGGAGGTAGCTAAGAAATCATCAGAGAAGGAAGATCTGAATCGAGTAACGGGTGTTTAGGTAAGAAGAAATACATTTTAAGAAGATAAGTTCAAGACCAAGGGTGGACAGTTTGAATAGAATAAGCTTATGTGAGATTTTTTGAAAGGCCTTACTGATATCGGTTGAGACAACATCGACTTCCTTTCCGTTTTCTAAGGCTGAGAGGCTAAAGGATACGAATTCAACAAGGTTAGTCGTTGTGGAACAACGTTGCGAAATATTGAAAACTTATTTCCAAACTAAGTGCTGTGTAGCAGCGTTACCACTTCCGGAAAAAAAGTCGAAGTAGATTTGAAGAAAAATGTGATTTAAATTAAAAAAAATCGAAGTACATTTCAGAATGACTTTTTACTTGTATTTAGAAAATAAAATGCACGACTGGGTCGCACAAACTTGCTCATATGTAATCGACTGGGAATTTTAAAAACGAATGAAATGAATGAAAACTGTTCATAAGGATAAAATTAATTTTAAATTCTTTTAGTAGTAACAGAATGCTATGCAAATATGAATTTATGTAAGAACAAAAATTATAAGTCTTTGTAGTGGTTTCTTTAAAAGAAGCTTTTATATAAAAATTTTCATTAAGATCCGTTATGTGGATAATGAGAAATTCAAAATTCGAAAAAATGGTTCTATGGTAGGTACAAGCTGTAATATCTTAATTTCAATTTTTACTTGCGACTTATAGGTACTATAAGGCAAGTTATGCATTCGTAAAAAAAATCGAACTCGAGATTTTGATCAAAGTTGACATTACGATGATAGCGAAGACCAAAAAAGTGGGTCTCGCAATTCTGTCTGTCTGTCTGTCTGTCTGTCTGTCTGTCTGTCTGTCTGTCGGTTCGACTACAGCCTAAACGGCTCGGCCGATTTTCTTCAAACTTGGTAGATATGGGTTTTAATTTTTTCCCCCCGGACGTTTTTTTTTGTTTTTTTTTAAGACAAAAAATAACGGTACCTGCCATACGATTTTTTTTCGAAATTTTATAAATATTTTTTCTTCTCAAAAACTGTCCCACAGAATTTTTAAAAAAAAATTCCAAAAATTTCGTTTGGTTAAGACTAGCTAATGGTTGAAAAAAATTTTACAAAAAATTGTTATTTTTGGTAGCCCCCCCGGGTCCATTTTTTTTGTTTTTGATTTTCTCGAAAACGGTACAGCCGATTTAAATACTTTTTTTTATGCCAAAGCTCCTCCAAAGTTTGAATATTATTACATATTCAAATTTTCAATTTTTAATTTTTTGGATTTAAAAAAAAAAAATCAAAATTTTTTTTTGGAAACTCAATATTTCGAAAACCCCATGCTCGATTTTTTTCAAACTTGACAAAAAAAAGTTTTTTAACATAATCTACAAAATTTGAGAAAAAAAATTTTGTTTCATCTAAAAATAACGGTACCTTCCATACAAATTTTAAAAAAAGGTTTTCGAAAATCGTATTTTTCTCGAAAACGGTTCCGAGAATTTTGCTAAAATTTTTTTTCTTTTGATTAATCTTTACGATCTATAATTTTATAAATTTTTAAAAATTTTATAAAAAAATTTTATCAAAATTCTAGGTGCCGTTTTCGAGAAAAATACGATTTTTGAAAACCATTTTTTTTAATTTTTTAGCATTTGTATGGTAAGTACCTTTATTTTTAGGTAAAATAAAAAAAAATTTCACATTTTGTAGATTATATTCAGAAACTTTTACTTATCAAGTTTAAAAAAAATCTAGCATGGGGTTTTCGAAATATTGAGTTTTGAAAAAAAATTTTTGAAGTTTTTTTTAAAAATCCAAAAAATTTTTTTTTGAAAATTTGAGTACACAATTCTATTTATCTTTTTGGGGAGCTTTAGCAACAAAAAAATGATCAAAATCGGTTAAACCGTTTTTGAGAAAATCAAAAACAAAAAAAATGGTTCCATTAGGGGTACCCTCAAAAACCATTTTTCGGAAAATTTTTTTCAACCAATACCTAGATTTAATTAAATGAAATTTTTCTGTATCTTTATTTTTGAAATATGTTGAACAGTTTTTGCGAAAAAAAAATGGTTATAAAATTTCGAAAAAAATTCGTATGGGGGTACCGTTATTTTTGGTCTTAAAAAAAAAAAAGAAAAAAATGTGTGGTGGGAAAAAATTAAAAATGATATCTACCAAGTTTAACGAAAATCGGCCGAGTCGTTTAGCCTGTAGTCGAACAGACAGACAGACAGACAGAATTGCAAGACCCACTTTTTTAGTCTTCGCTATCATCGTAATGTCAACTTTGATCAAAATCCCGAGTTCGATTTTTTTTACGAATGCATAACTTGCCTTATAGTACCTATAAGTCGCAAGTAAAAATTGAACCTGAGATTTTCATCATTGATATTACAATACGAAAAAGAGGTGATTCCGTCTGTCTCAACATGCAACCTAGAGAAGAAATTGGAATGTTTTTTTTTTTTTTGTAGCTCGGTAGACCAACAATCGTCTACATTTTGTTCAAAACAGATATTTTTGAGAGTACCTGTCATAGAACCTACTTTTTGATTTTCAGCATTCTCATTTCCGACTCTACCGATTTCGATCAAAAATTTGTATATAGGAGATTCTTTGGTTTTGAAATAGTATTGTATACAAAATATTTTTTGTACATGTATTTTATTAAATACTTAACATTGTCATTCCTTTTTTTTAATTTTAAATATTTTTTTTATGTAAAAATTCGTTTATTAAAAGAACTCCTCCAACATTTTTTTTTAATTTTATTTGCATATTTCATTTTTAAGCTCAAACAAATTTTTGAGTTAAACAATCTATATTATGCACTTGAATATTTTTCTCTGATAACATCAATGTTTTTGAACATTCAATAATTATAAATAAATCTCAAAGTACTAGTATTTAAAGGCGCGAACGTGCGCTCCAGTCGTGCATTAAATTTCTACATAAATCTATGTTTTTTTTTTATTTGATTTTGATTTAGGGTTACATACTACCTAGAGTGAAATAGAGAAAAAGAAGTAGATTTGGGCTTTACAAGAGTAAAATTGAAGCAGATTGAAACATATATTTGTAAAATGAAGTAGATTTCAGTATTTGACTGGATGGTGTGAAGAATGAAGTAGATTTTAAAAAAAGGAAGTAAATCTACTTCAATTGAAGTAAAGTAGTACCACTGCTGTGTAGCCTAAACAGTGCGTTTTTTTTTTTCAAATACATTTTGGCGGCACCGCACCTGCTGTACGCAAGTTTGTGTAAAAACTTCATGAGGCTGATATTCTAGTGGATAACACTCATGGTCCCCGTTGTCGTACGATGCGGTCTTTGATTATTCGCTTGCAATAACTTCGTTATCGCTTCGCAGGCCTTAGGGCAGCGATTTTGGGCGAAAAATCATTTTTTCTGACGAGGCGCATTTCCTTCGTTTCCTCGGCGGCTACGTTAACAACATAAATTCCCACATCTGGGGCTAGGGAAACCCTCACGTTATTGTCCAGAAGCCAATACATCCACAGAGAGTGACAGTTTAGTGCGGATTGTGGAGTGGTTGTATCATTGGGAACAACGATTCGGTCAACAGTGGGCGTTACAGAGCCATGTTAACCGACATTTTTCTACTGAAATTGAAGACATGGATTTGGACGAACTCTGCTTTATGCAAGATGGCGCACCCTATCACACAGCCAATTCCACAATCGATCGTTTGTGCACCAAATTCCCAAATCGTGTTATCTGCCGTCTTGGCGGTGTCAATTGGTCGTCTCTGAGATGATTTTTTTTTTTTCTTTTGACTTTTTTTGTGGGGAACCCTCAAGGACCCATGTTATGCCAACAATCCGGAAACGATTTAAGCACTTAAGACCAGTATCATTCGAGCAATCCGTATTGGTTATTGGAAAATTGGAGTTACTGAATGCGTTACTGCAAAGCCAGCTGAAGCAGTTAGGAAATTTCGTTAAAACTATCAATTAGATTAATATGTAAGTGAATTTATTTAAGCCCATTCTTAAACCGATTCTCTTAATTTATTTTTAAATTAAATTTGTTTTGTATGTTTTATTTTTACAATAATGTGTAACATTTGCTCTTTCCTTAAATATTATTGCACAAGTTACAAAGGTTTAGTTTAACTCTAATTCCGAAAAAATACAATATAAATAATACATGAAAATAGCCTGGAAATTTGCTCCTCAACCCAAGTCCGACTCTCATAAGGTACTCACAAATTCATAAAAATCATATCTAAAACCTCTTCACACATTTTTGCAGCACCGCTTCTTATTCTAAAACTTATTTTTCGTTAATTGTTCAACAGACTTCTAATAAATTAAATTATCATAACCACTGATACTATAATGTCTTGATTTCATTGAAACATCCCATGTAAGTCCATTTTTCTTTTTCAAAGCTTTAGAAGCCATCTTAGTCTTATATTAAGTCATTCCCAAATAGAAAACTAAAACATTCAAACATCCTCAAATTCTTGCCATTAAAAAATGCGAATGCCCTAAAATAAAAGAAAGACCTACAGACTTTTCATTGACCGACGCGACGACAATATTATTCCCACATTAATGAATATGTACAAATTACACATTATTGTTAAACCAATTCTAATTTCATGCCATGATTTTCTAAGTTTCCACTTATACTCCAGTACCTATGTATGTAGATATGAAAATGCCCCAGCCCAGCCCTAGCATAAAGCAAACAGAGGGGGCCTGTTCCAGTCATATCTGCTCCCCTAAAGACCACCTTCCGACACGCACCCTCTTCGCATCATCACGTTAGGGTGTCCAATTTCACTTAATCTCGCGCCGGAAAACCCTTATTCATAAAAAAATCGTCTTTCCCCCAAGCACTAACTAAGTTGCATAAACTTGGTGCAATAACTTCCACTCAATAGAAAATGCTAGTACTACGCCACGCTGCCGCCGAGCGCCAGCCGGCTTACCACCCCTTCATCAATTTCAATCTCTGAACTTTGCTCCACCAGGCTTTTCCCCAAAAAAAAAAAATAAATAAAACAAAAAAACTCTTCTTAACTTACAATTTACGTCTGTAACTGATACTCTCTGAACTGGCAAGCCACTTAAAGTAGTCACTGCACAGCAGACGGTGACGCGCCTGAAGAGAAGACTAGAAATTAAAAAAAATAAGTCTTTCCCTTGTTTCCATTCATAATTTAAAGGAATTCACCTGCAAATTTGTAGAAAAGAAGAAGAAATAAAAAAAAAACGGGACAGTGGCAATTCACCCTTGCACCATCCACTTATTGCGATGATGTTCTCAAGTGCCCATTCAAGCCCCTGGTGATGACTACCTTCCAACTTCGACGAGGACGGCAACGACGACGACGACGGAAGTGCACCAAGCTATCCCCCTGTATGATATGGTTGAACAGAATTAAAGGGTTGCAGCATATTCACACAAAAACACCGGCGAACATATAAATCGAGTGTCATTCACAAGATGTCGCTCTAACATGTGTAATTCTTGAGCTTGTGTTCCAGCTATCATAACTTTTCAACTCCTTCATCAGTCTGGCTTTTGTGACGCGTCGCGGCGACCCTCTCCACGAAATAATATGCCTATGAGGTGATGAACCATCAACCCTATGCATCCGCCCATTCCCTCACTCTCACAAGCCGAAGAAGATACCAAATGCGGTTTCCTCTATTCAAGTGGTAAGTCGTCATCGTGACGGATGCACATCACCTTTTCCGCCAACATTCACAACCCATCAAACCCTTTTTGTCGTGGTCGTTTGTTCATTTGGCAGGTTAAGCAGGAGTTCCAAGTACCCAGGCGGGAAATCCAACTTTCACATCAACGTCGTCGTTCCCGTAGTCATTTTGGTGAAAATTGAAATAAGAGAGCCATAGGAGCTTGCAGCCAGGTGCGGTTTACACGGTCGTTCTTTGGAAGAACTCAACGAACAACCAGAACTGGTCTTGTGAAAATTGACGGAGAAAGGGCATCCCGGATCCAGCATCATGAATGAATGAATAAATAAATGAATGGAGGAATACGGAAAGAATATGCGCCTTCGTGGCAAAAATTCAATTGACGACGATCAAGTGTTGCAAAAGGTAGATAAACGTGGGATGCACAAACCTTAATGGGTGGTGTAATGATTTAAGTGGTATCTACAATTGCCATGGTAAATTAGTTTCTTTTACGTGAAGACAAAAAAAGATTATAATATTGATGGGAAGCTGAATAGCAGAGTTTGCAACATTTCCAAGGGTGTGCCGGATTCTTTGTAGAAATTCGTTTGAGAGGCTTAAGGAGCGTTCTTAAAATACATGAATGAAAAGCTTATTTTCCTCGTTTTATTACTAGTCACATTGCAGCTTCGTTTTTAATGAATGGAATAGAAATGCAGCATTTAAATTATTGGAAGCAAGTTTGTTTGTAAGATTTCTGTTTGGGTTGTACATACATTCAAGACTTCATAATGCAGAAGTGTCCCATTTCAATAGTGGGATACATATTAGTCAATTAAAATTATGTCATATTCTTTTTAAATATTTTTGAGTTATATTTTAAAAGTGAATTTTCCTTTTGCTTTGGTGATTCCAGTTATCTAGAAATGAAAACAAAAAATTTAAAAATTAATATAAATCTATTTAGAGTCGTGTTTCGGATTTAAATAACCATCATCGGGATTAATTTGCTGTCTCGTTGGTCTTTTTTGACAGTTTACTCTTTATTTATTTTATTTAAGGAAAAAGTTTTTATTTCAAACTAAAGGCTTAGAGAAATCGCTATATGATAAATATGTTAATAGTATAAGCTTCACATTGGGCGCCACTTAAAAATTGAATCTTAAATAATGGGTAGAAATATGGGTTTCTTTTAAAATCACAAATACAAATGAGTGTTTTATTAAATTTTTATTTGTGACTTATACACGTACAGACCTTGTTTTTGGGTCTTAAAAATGTCGAACAGGATCCTAATGAAATCTGATACAATGATTTAGTTATTACTTTGCGAGCACTTAATATATTCTGACTACCTTTGAAATGTTCGCACTGAACGAGCGCTTAGAAAAATTGGAGACGATTTAAAAGGAGATATCGATGCATATTGGTTTTGAATTTATATCTTAATGGGGCGAAATGTTGAGCTGGGCACGGATATCCACATTCGTGTAGTGCGGCTAAGGAAATAACTTCTGAATTTGACATTACGTCCGAAGTTGGGCTCCAGGGTAAACTGATGGACATTACCTGAAGCATGAGTATTACAGTTGAATTTCTTAAAGCTGTTCCAGTACAGTATTGTTTTAAAAAATAACGGCAATATAATGCAATACATTACTGCGTCTGCGGTGTTCGAAAGATGTAAATGTTTCTATTATAGTTCTACCACCTATCTTTTTAAAAAAGTTTTTTTTTGGATTCTATTTAAAAGACTCATTGGACCACCTACTCTAATATGGAAATTTTACTTGAGATTTGAACAAATATAGGCCTTATATAATACATACAGATCAGAAGGTGTGTAACATTTTTGCAAAGTCTAAGCAAACCTGAGCACTTAACAGCGTTTTTTGTCGACCTCGAATGTGTGGTCATTCCATACAAGGCGGTTTGTGATGCACATACCTAGAACTGGGAGCTCTTGGGTTTCCTCAAAGCAAGTGCTGACAGAAGGCAATATTGAGTTTTTGAAGCATTAATTTTAATTTTTTAATTTTCTTATAGCATTTGACAATGCTAAATAAATCAGAATTTAATGAACTTTTCATACGCCGCCGCCGTTCTAAATCCACGTCCGAGGGACAAGAGTGTGAATCAGGAAACGAATATGAGAAGCTCTGAGTACATTCTCCAGCAAAACAATTTTATGGCTAAGAAGCTTCAGGCAAAAGATCATAGATAAATATTAGAAAGAGAGTCGGAGACAAAACGGAGCCTTGGGGTAGACCAGCATGTATTTTATAATTAAAAGACTTGATGTTAAATAATGGGAAATTAAACCGGTGTCTTTGTCTTTTACTTTGTCAAGCAGCACCCCTGAAAAACTTTTTTTGCAGCGGCTGAGAATCGAACCCAAGACCTTCTGCATGACAGTCTAACACACTAACCATACTAAAATTGATTAAAAAAGAAACAGAAAAGCAATGGGATTTGTTCATAGATTCTTTTATAACAGTAAGGCTAGCCGCGCACTAGCAACTTTTAGTTGCGAAACTGCTTGGTTTGAGCAACTAAAAAGTTTGTGTTTTGACACAAACTAAACGATTGCCTAAAATTAGTTCGCCATTTTATTGAACATATAATTATCTGCAAATTCACCGACATTCAACCAAACAGTTCATCTGTTTTCTATAAGTAACTAAACAGTTTCGCAACTAAAAGTTGCTAGTGCGCGGCTAGCCTAAGTATTTGGCCTCTTTAGAGATAATTTTTGTACGAATTAAAAAAGGCGTTGTTTTTGGAAGTCCAAATAGAGGCCGACAATAAAACGATGTCACAACTTAGCAAAGTCTTCACAGCAGGCCTTCAGCAAGCAAACAAAACAAAACCTTATCACCCATTTAACATTAAAATAAAAAAAGTATTTAATTTGAGGAATGCAACTAAAAATTACCAAAGAAAAAATTGTTTTATTCAATGTCTGAGATAGTTTGACGTTTATATTGAGAGGACGCGAAATCGAATCAAACAATTATTTTGACGTTTACATTTAAAACTATCGGTAGTACTCTAGAATATAAAAAAATACTGATTGTCTGCTCAATTGGAAAGCCACACAATATACAAAAAGATTGATTTTATTCACGAATTCAAAACAAAGTATAAAAAACAAATATGCTGATAAACATTTCTTTACAGAAATAAAAATCTCACAGGATCAAAAACTTCTTGCTTGAACTGAGAAAATAATATTCATTTCGTCTTTGAGCACAGATATTTTTTTCAAATAAAAATTTATTGAAATAGTTGAAAAGTGCAAAGAAACTGTCTTAATATCTGAATTCAGGCCGAATTGTCCTTATGCTATCATAGTTCTGCACATGCTTAAAAAAACTGACTCTACTGCTCTACAAACACACCAATCGATGCAAAATTTTACCATGCATACATTTTAATTTCGATTTTGTCGAAATAGTCTTCACAAAAGTTTAAATAAAATCAAAATAAATAAACTATGTTTTGGATTTTAAAAATGATTACATACATACATATCTCAAAAACCCAATACTAATATTTGTAAACTAAGTTTTAAAATGTTTATTAATACAAACTTAAAACTCCTTAAGAGTCTTTCTAAAGACACAAAAATTGAATTCACTGATCTAATTCAGCTCTATCACAAATTCCATTGGAATCGGAAACCTGAAAACAAAACTGTCACCGAATACTTCGTAGTGGAGAATCTCAACATTACGAACGGATGTAATGATATTTTTTCGGTATTCATAAAAGATTCCAATTACAATGAAATTCGTGATAGGGCTACTTATTTAATTTAAAAACTTCATAATGTGATTAAATTTTTTGTTGTGTTCTCTGAGTTATTTTTTTTTTAATTAAATCCAAACATTTTTTACTTGCGACTTATAGGTACTATCAGGCAAGTTAAGCATTCGTAAAAAAAATCGAACTCGGGATTTTGATCAAAGTTGACATTACGATGACAGCGAAGGCCAAAAAAGTGGGTCTCGCAATTCTGTCTGTCTGTCTGTCTGTCTGTCGGTTCGACTACAGCCTAAACGGCTCGGCCGATTTTCTTCAAACTTGGTAGATATGGGTTTTAATTTTTTCCCCCACACGTTTTTTTCTTTTTTTTTTTCTTAAGACCAAAAATAACAGTACCCGCCTTACGATTTTTTTTTTTCAAAATTTTATAAATATTTTTTTTTCTCAAAAACTGTCCCAAATAATTTTTTAGAAAAAGTTTGAAAAATTTCATTTGGTTAAAACTAGCTAATGGTTGAAAAAAAATTTCTAAAAAATTGTTATTTTTGATAGACTCCCTGGGTCCATTTTTTTTGTTTTTGATTTTCTCGAAAACGGTACAGCCGATTTAAATCATTTTTCTCACACTAAAGCTCCTCCAAAGTTTGAATATTATTACATATTCAAATTTTCAATTTTAAATTTTTTGAATTTTTAAAAAAAATTCAAAATTTTTTTTTGGAAACTCAATATTTTGAAAACCCCAAGATCGATTTTTTTCAAACTTGACAAATGAAAGTTTCTTAACATAATCTACGAGATTTGAGAAAAAACTTTTGTTTTATCTAAACCTAACGGTACCTTCCATACAAATTTTAAAAAATGGTTTTCGAAAATCGTATTTTTCTCGAAAACGGTTCCGAGAATTATGCTAACACTTTTTTTTTCTTTTGATAAATTTTTACGATTTATAATTTAATAAAAAAAAATTTGAAATATACATAGATATTACTGACTGTACCTACCATAGAACGATTTTTTCGAATTTTGAATTTCTCATTATCGGCATTACGGATTTTAATGAAATTTTTTATAAAGAAGCTCCTAAGAAGTTTTAAAAACATTGCATTTCAAAACTTAAAAAAAAAATTCGATATCTCAAGAACGGCTTAGTATTTGTTTTGGAAATTAGACTCTTATTCGTACAATAATAAAAACTTAAGGTTGGCGTACCAAAATTTTTTCTTAAAAATGTTTTAAAAATTTTGTACATAAAAGCGTATTTTTTTAAGGAACCACTACAACGACTTATAATTTTGGTTCTTGCATAAATTCACATTTGCATATCATTCTGTTTTAATCTCTTACTACTTAAAGAATTTAAAAAATTCATTTTATCCTTATGAACAGTTTTCTTTAATAACATCAGTTTTTGAAATTCCTGATCTATTACATAGGAGCAAGTTCGTGCGACTCAGTCGTGCATTTTATTTTAAATGGTTGAGAAACGTATAGATGTTTTTCAATTGAAATCTTTGTCGTTTAATTAATAAGCTTACGAATGCAATAAATTTTTTTTTATCAAAAATAAACATCATTAGATACACAGTTTTTTTCTAATTTCGTCAAACAGACACTTTGTTTTGCTAACCAACCTCCCACCTCTCTGAGAAAATCTGAAAAGTCATTATGTCAACACAAATGCGAACCAAGAAAACACGGAAAATAATTTAATCCTCTTTTTCTGTCAATCTAACACATCCTTAGAACAAACACAAAGTTTCCCTATATCTCACCGGTATCGATTCGATCAATTCACCCTATTTAATCCGGTTAGACTCCAGCATACAAAAAATATTTTGTCTTCTTTCGACGGGGTAGGCGTTTTAAAGGGGATTTATAAACCAATAACACAAGAAGGGATTACCCGCGGATAGAACGTAGCATCATTTGCTATATTTTCGTTCTTTGCACGACGACATGATAAAGCACCTGAACTTTTGAACTTTTCGTTTGCGAAATGGAGGGAAGCCTACATATTAACTTTTCCATTCAGGAAAACATGATTTCCCATTACCCGGAGACTCTTTTATAGGCTTTAACTGTAGCCCCACGACCAAGATTCATAGTATAAACTTCCGTTTATGAGGATAAATTTGTAATATGGTTTCTATCAATAAATCAAAGATTGAATATTTTTTCAAGAGGTTAAAGGTTGTAGCAATTGCGTGTGCGAGATGATGTACATTAATTGGAAAAACGGTCCAAAGGATATTCCCACTCTCTCTCTCTCTCTCTGCTCTGATTCGCATCAAAAATGTATCCTAATCACTGCTAGTTCAGGTGTAAAACCATAGAATTTATCTATTTTCCAGCGTAAAGGACGTTCTAGAAGTTTATAGAATGCAGATACACTAACCAGTATGTTTATTTCCTGGAAACCGACATCTCCTACAAAACCTATCCTTGTTTTGTCTCGTCAAGTTGAATTGAGTGGTTTTAAAATTCTCGGTTAACAAATTGATGAAATTTTGCTCGAAACCGACAAGATTGATGAACGAACGACGACTCCGATGATGAAAAAGGGATAGTTTTTGGAAAAGATTCTCACAGAAACCAACATCAATTTAATGAAATGAAAATCATTACGTTTTCAAAGGGAGCGTAAATGATGATTTTAAGTCGCTTGGTTGGGTAAAATCTATCTAAAAATCGTTAAATTTGGAAATCAATTCCAAAAGCCAAACAATAATATGGAACTCGCTACACCTATGAGGTGCGAAAATAAAATAAAACCAGGAGTGAAATAAAAGATTATTTTTTTATTAACCTTATCGATTTTATTGGAGAAAAATATTCGTATTTTAAATGAATTCAATAACTATTAATTACTGAAGAGTAATTGGATGGATATCACTATCAAATAAATTAAATTTCCTTCAAGCAATCCAATTAACAAAACTTTGATCTACTGACGAATTAATGAAAACTAAATTATAGTGAAGTGTAGGAGCATATTAAAGCTGATTGATGCTTTTTTAAAGCTATAACTATTTGAGTTAACCGGAATATTAAAATATTTGAATACTTTAAATCTTTAGTGAATGAGTTAACACAATGCTGACCAGGTGCACACACTCCCATTCACTTGAATATACTCAGTATTTTGTAGAAGTTCAAGTTGCAATTTGTTAAAACTGTTTCAAACCAACAGACATAATATTAACCTTTACCCTTCAGAAATGTCAGACCTCTTGTTAATACCTCCTTCCTTATAAAAACACACTTACGTATAGCTTTAACAAAAAACACTTATTTATTTAAGCTCATCAGAATACATCCAGTGCTTTGAATATTAAATTAATACAGCAAAATGCGTTAAAATAAGCCCTTAGATTAGGTTAGAGGGCTGACAGTTGATCTTGTTACCGTCACACTTAGATCAATGTAGACCCGCTGTGATACCCTAGGGGTTGTGACTTCCTTGTATTGAAACCTAGAAAGTCATTCCTGCCCGCTAAGGGTGTTGGTGGATTACAGCAAGCTATAGCCTGAAATGTCAGAGGGTACTTCTAAGTCATTGAAGAAATGTCTGTCGTCACATTATCACCTGGCTAAGGTGAGGTAGACGCCTTCCCAGGGCGTGGTCCTTTCCTTTACCCCCACTTGAGAAATCATCCCTCCGCCAAGTGTTTGGTGTATATGTCCGTTTTTTTGGTCAATATTGCTGATTTAGCCGAAGGAGCTGTTCCTTTCCTCAAGATTTTTTATCAATCTTAGGGAGGGGTGGCACTGATGCTCGTATTCACCTGAGGAGTGGCAGTCACTGTTGTATAGGCGAAGTACACATTCTCCGTTTCTTGCCACTTCTGCAATAAACGCGTTTGAAAACAATTTTTAGAGTTTAGGAATTTTCAAGCCATTTGGTAATAAACCCTTAACTACATTGTTTTACAGTTTTTAATAATGAGTACTTCCACTTTGTTTTGGTCCATTTCTGTATTAAATAACATCGTTTGGCCAATAATCCAAGGTTATGTCACTACATACATTTTTGGCTCATAGATCTAAAGCGTCATCCAATCAGTAGAGTACAGAGGCCACTGAATTATTTTCAATTCTGATCTACTCTTTCACTTCCCGAGCGGTATTGATGGGCGCGTTATCTTGTTGGTATGTGCACGAAAACTCTTGAAAAACTATAAAAATGAACCGACATACGAAACAGAGATAAAATTAAAAAAAAAAAAAAAAAAACTTTTGTTTAGCGGCTCCTTGACATTGCTTAATAATAATAATAATTATTATAGTCATCGGGGAGTTCTTAATTGAATTTGTTTCCATCAGAAAAAAAGGTAAGACCTTGTTCGGCTACGCCTTATAGTTGCCACAAAAATTAGAAGTGCCTGTTTTGCAGTTTGGTGTAAGGTTGATAATTTTTTAAGTTAGCATCTTCACAAATGATCAGCTTTACGTTTTGCGGTGGAAAGACTGTAATGCCGGATGTTACCTTGATTTTTGCAGCAGAGGTGTATGCATCCGAAGCAGCTCCAAGGATTGCTCTTCTATCAGCCGCTGTAGTGGTTTGATAAGTTCCTACTTTTACGTTTTTTCCCCTAGCGGCAGAGAAATCTGTTAGTATTACCGTGGCTTCTTCCAAGTTTTCTGGAATTTTTGGTTATGAAGCCCCGACCCGCTAACAGCTAGCACTTTGCCCGTTTCTCCTGGAATCAGTGACAAATTGTGACCCTCTTTTAATAGTTACGTTTAAAACTTTTAACAATAATGACTATTCTGTTTAAAATATCTACAAGAAGATAATTTCTTGAATATGTGTATTCTGCTGAGCCGAAAAAAAAATATTTTTTTTACAAGACCTATGAATGGTATACGAGTAGATATGTAGTAAAAGGCTGATTTGTCTAATGGTTGAAACAGAATATTTTGTCTTAACAAAATGTAAGAGGTTTGAAATGTATTGCACCAATGCGTCCAAGGAAATTTTAACTTAAATTTTTAAAAAGCACTGAATATATTCCGGAATTCTTAATATTAAAAAAAAAAAAACAGAAAAATATATTTACCGTTTTTTATATATCTAAATCTTAAAACCACAAATGGTCTTATTTGATTACAAAGTAAAACTGCTCGAGTTATTATTATCCAGTTACATTTGGTTTGGACAAAGTATTTCCTTATGTGTTTTTATTTCTCAATTCAATTCAATTTTTTTTATCGAACATACTAGTTACAATTTGGCTTACAAATAATAAGATAAAACTACATTTGTTGGCTCATAAGGGGCCTAACTATATACAGTGACTTAAGTTTAATTATTTTTATATAAAATTTACATGACGAAAAAAAAATAAATTTAAAAGGTCGGTTGACCGAATTGTCCTCAGGGTGTTCATTCCCGGTTGTCAGTGGTGATTTTTGTGGTTTTCATTTCTATTTGTATCGAACTCGCTCATCAACGAAATTGAAATTCGCGTTGGGCGCCATGGCATTACAAGAAAAAAATTTATGGAGCAAAAAAATAAAACGTAATTTAACATGATTTTCTTTGGGGAGGATAATTTTTCTGTTTCTTATGTTTCCATATCAAAGAAACAACATCTAACATTGCGTAATCAATCCCAAATCAATTTCTCTTTGAACTTATGATGAGCGAATAAATTGTGTAAATAAAACGGCAATTGTGAATTTGTATGATATACTCGTATGTATCATGTTGATATTTTCAAAGCGATGATATATTGTGTTTAAATTATATTTGATGTATATCAAAAGAATATTCTAGTTATGTTATAATTGTTGTAGAATTTTTGAAACAGATATATAAGTTCATAAGCAACGGTTCTGCCTGCAAATTTATAGCTAAGAGTATATTTTAATAACTTAAATGAATAAGAGGATTATGGATACAAGTTATACATTGAATCAACCCGGGAATAGAAACAAATTAAAACAATTTTGTTTCTTTAACGTAACAGTAAAAGACTTCTGGCTAATTTGTTATAATGGTTAATGCAGAACCGAATTTCGTTTAACGTGGACACCTGCCAATTAAGGCTTAATTCCACGGCGGGCTTACCCACACTAACGGAGTCACATTAACCGCTGACCACTGCCCTGAATTAGTACAAGACCACCCAGTAGCAATTCTGCGAACATGTTGGGGCATGTCCACACACCTTGCTGAGGAGCGAGGACTACCTAGCACCTCTTGAATCCAAGTTAACTTGGAAACAATATGCTTCCGCGATTTGGGGCAACCATAGCCACCACGATACTTCCACAAAGAGACCTACCTCATAGATAGTCTGAAGCAGAAGGGCCGAGCGTCTTTCGACACAAGAAACCACCTCCACCTCCTGTTATAGCTTCCGGTCGAGCTTCGCGAAGGTCACTTCTAGATGAGTTCCCCAAAACTCGAGGCCTAGCAAACCTCAGATGCACACATTCAACCATCAACCAAGACAGAAGCTAATAACTAGGCATGTACACCCACACGCACAACATAAAAACCCTACCTGTCCTCCTCTGAATACCTGAATATCCCGCCGAAATCAGATGGAGGCAAGCACCATCCGAGTCGTTCAACACAACACATCAGTTAAGTCACATCAGTTAGGCCAAAAACTACAACAAGGACACGTAAAGCAACAACTACTAGCTTGAATTGGTAGGAACGCACACGCTCCAAATCCTAAAGCAGGCCAGGCCCCAATGCCACCAAGCCCCACGACTCAGGACAAAGGGCGCAATCGCCACAGCAGGTTCGCCAGAAGTGAGCCCATGACGGACGGTGAGTGAGTCTGGATGAGACCTAAACGGCCCCTGACCCGCCCAAACACTCATCGGTCCCAGCCCAAGGGGTTGCTGACTTAATTGCCAAACCTAACAGCATACCGGGATCCCTCGGAAGTACATAGCCGCGACAAACACTAGCCCCAGATTGACCTTCAGGCGATCAGCCCGTCTTCCATGCAAACATGGTCTTCAGGCATTTGTCTGTCAGCCATGCAGACAAGGAATCCAGTCCAGCCGACGAACACCAATACTGAGTGAACCCTAAAACGCTGTAGTATCTAAAACAAGGACAACGAGTCTGAAAGACTCTGTCGGCAAAGCCTTACCTTATATAAAATGTACAAACATATTATGTAGGTAAAATACTTATGGGTTATATATAACCGTTTAATAATTCTTAAAAAATTGTTCAAATTATGAATCCAAACTATTTCTTTATGAATTTTTGGATAATTCTTCAAGAATTCGAAGAACTCAGGACATCAAATTTTTTTTGCTGCTACCTTGGGGGTGGCCGTGGCGCGATGGAAGTGTGCTCGCCTGTCAACCTCATGATGACAGGTTCGATCCCTGCCGTCGTCTATGTCGCTTTAATTCCATTAAAAACCTTCTAAAAATTGTCATCAATGGGTTGCTGGTTTACTCATTACATGTTGTTCAGGCATAACACTAACAACATGTAATTGAGTTAAAACTAGTATGCCCAACAAGGATGAACACGAATAAAATAATGTGAATTATAAGCGACATAGAAATAAGACACGGCATTTCTCCGCTTTAGCCCAGCCGCCATCCCTGGAGACAAAAATATCTGAGACAACCACCAACAGTCTCAGAACATCGTGCCACACATCTTTCCTATCCTTCTTTCTCTTCCTTAACTTCACGCCCGCGTTGTGTTGAAACATTTAAAGGGTAATCATAATCCCTTGAGCGCGGGTAGATTATAAAAAAAAAAAAAAAAAAAAAAAAAAAAAAAACCTACATACAAAAAGCCTTTCAAAGTAAAAACGCTGAACTGGTTTTAATCGGTGGAACAAATTTCGATTATTAAAGGGAACACTCTTTTGGTGGAAATACGACCAATACCAAAAAAATATTAGTTCATTTTTGAATGTATCTGCTATTAATTCAGCTCCAATCATCCCTGGAAAGAACTGATACAAATTAAAGAAACTAGTTGTGGTTTGAAATTTGTTTTTAAATTTTGTATTGAACCCATTCATTCATTGGCAAAAAAAAAATAGACGATTCGATACGAAAATGGTTACAATAGTCAAAACTAAACCAAATCATAGACAAGAATAATGAGGTGTCAAACACTAAAGTTGTGTTCTTGATGTTGACGACGCATATAAAGTTGCAAAACCAATTTAAGAGTTTGATTTCGATATATTTGTGTGAACCTTTTTTCGGTACACGGTTCTTAGAGTTAAATTTCGGTCTCAGGATACTTGGTAAGTTATTCACATAAGAAGAAAATAAATGTGGTACCAGAATGGAAAACATCCCGAGATATTGAAATGAAATCAGGTGTTTTCGTTCCAGAGACCACAGCTTGACTCCTTCTTGATAAATATGAAAATATGAGGTAAGCCGCTGGAGTTGAAAATCCAAAGCCTTTGGCCCATAATGTTATGACCAAAGTATCAATGACTTTAGAGTAATCAAGAAGAACAAAGAATGAGACTTTGTCTTGATCCAAGGCCTTCTTACTTGCTCAATAACATTCAGAGTAGTGGTGCTGCTATGTTAAGAGAAGACCATAATCCAGACTGTTTTGGTTAGAGGAGACTATGGTTAGGTTAAGGTTAGGTTAAAGTGGCTGCTGACCGGAAAAAGGTCAACACACTTAGACCAATATTTGGTCTTTGTGATACCACAAGGATTTCAAAAATCACCCTTACTCGCTAAACCATTTTGAGCTAATAATGAAGCGTTTGAGACAGTGAATGTCGGAATTATTTAGATCACTAGGATCGTTATAGTAGTAGTCTCCCAAGTGGAGTCTACGTCTTTGCGCTATGGCAGGACAAGAACATAGAAGGTGAGGAACTGACTCCTCTTCTTCTTCATCCATGCGGCTTCTGCAATAATCATTTACAGGAACTCCAAGACGAGAAGCATGTCTTCCTATTAGGCAGTGTCCAGTAAGGACACCTATAACGGAGCTAATATGCAATCTACCTATAGAAATTAGTTGTTTTGAGCGTTTAGCATCGAAAAATGGCCAAATCAGTTTAGTAGACCGGCAAGTTGGGGTGCTGGTCCATCTGTGGTTAGCTTTCTTCATGGTATCATGCTTTAGCATAAGTTTACAAGTAGCTAGGAATATACCGATGTTAGATTTGCTATCCAACAAAGGTAAGATTGTTCCGTTTTTTGCAAGTCCGTCAGCTTTACAGTTTCCTGTAATGTTTCTATGCCCCGGCACAAATGTAAGGTGAATGTTAAACTGTTTTGACATCTTCACCAGAGATGATCGACAGTTTTGGGCTGTTTGTGAGTTAGTGGAGATAGAACCCAGTGACTTTAAGACAGCTTGACTGTCTGAGAAGATAGTACGTATATCAGTAGTCGATATAACGTTTTCTTTTAGCCAAGAGAGGACTTCTTTTATTGCTAGAAGCTCTGCCTGGAACACGTTACAGTGATTGGGAAGACGAAAAGATAGACAGAGATTTAATCTATCGGAGTACACGCCTCCACCGACCCCGTCATCGCTTTTAGATCCATCTGTATAGAAATGAATTGCTTCGTCTATCAAAAATTACTCATTTTCCCAAGAAGACCTGGAAGGGATGGACACTTGAAAGTTTTTATTAAATTTTGGATGAGGGGTGGTGTAATCGACGTTACTAGGTAGAGTACTGAACGAGTTCAGTATAGTAGAGTGGCCAATATCATTATTGATCCACTGCGAGGAGGATTGAGGTCGGATGGCTGTGTTAGCGGCCGATTATTTGCTAAAAATATCTAGCGGTATGAGATGAAAAAAAACATCAAGTGCAGCAGAAGGAGTTGAGCGGAGAGCTCCACCCATGATTAAACAGGCTGTTCGTTGGACTTTGCTAAGCTTATAGCGGTTTGTTGCTGTTTCCAGCGCAGTCCACCATACTGTCACTCCTAGAGGGGACTATTCTTAGTAAACTTTTGAATAACCAGCTTATGTATTAATTTTTCAACTATTTTTGAAAAAAAGGTGAAATTCATATAGGGCAATATTCAGTTTTTTGTTTGTTTTGTAATAAGTTTGCATCCATTTTGAGACAAATTTATATAATGTGTATACCATTTGGTTTACTCTGCATTTGTAGGGCTGACACATTTGTTTCGCATTTGCCGGTATTGTTGGCGATCTTTGGCTATCCTCCAGTGTTAACCAAGGATTATCACCATGCTTAACCATTCTTGTTTTCAATTGCACGTTGGCGTCAAGTAACCTATCCACATTGTATTGGATAAATTCAACTTGTTCTTCTGGAGATCTCATATAATACACATTCTACCAATAGACTGATTTGATTTCAAACTTAAGGGATATATTATTAAGGTTCTCGAAATCTCGGAAGCAATCAGGAACTTGTGACCTACCTGCACTCTCAACCATTCTTGTGCGTGTTGCCAGGAATGGTGTGCTAAAAAAAAAAAAACAGCAGCAAAGTAGAAGTATTGAACCAGAACAAGAAAATCCTGCATATAACGGGTGATTTTTTTGAGGTTAGGATTTTCATGCATTAGTATTTGACAGATCACGCGGGATTTCAGACATGGTGTCAAAGAGAAAGATGCTCAGTATGCTTTGACATTTCATCATGAATAGACTTACTAACGAGAAACGCTTGCAAATCATTGAATTTTATTACCAAAATCAGTGTTCGGTTCGAAATGTGTTTCGCGCTTTACGTCCGATTTATGGTCTACATAATCGACCAAGTGAGCAAACAATTAATGCGATTGTGACCAAGTTTCGCACTCAGTTTACTTTATTGGACATTAAACCAACCACACGAATGCGTACAGTGCGTACAGAAGAGAATATTGCGTCTGTTTCTGAGAGTGTTGCTGAAGACCGTGAAATGTCGATTCGTCGCCGTTCGCAGCAATTGGGTTTGTGTTATTCGACCACATGGAAGATTTTACGCAAAGATCTTGGTGTAAAACCGTATAAAATACAGCTCGTGCAAGAACTGAAGCCGAACGATCTGCCACAACGTCGAATTTTCAGTGAATGGGCCCTAGAAAAGTTGGCAGAAAATCCGCTTTTCGGAGAACAATTCATCTCAAGGAATGGACCGGTAAGTTGGCCGCCAAGATCATGCGATTTGACGCCTTTAGACTATTTTTTGTGGGGCTACGTCAAGTCTAAAGTCTACACAAATAAGCCAGCAACTATTCCAGCTTTGGAAGACAACATTTCCGAAGAAATTCGGGCTATTCCGGCCGAAATGCTCGAAAAAGTTACCCAAAATTGGACTTTCCGAATGGACCACCTAAGACGCAGCCGCGGTCAACATTTAAATGAAATTATCTTCAAAAAGTAAATGTCATGGACCAATCTAACGTTTCAAATAAAGAATCGATGAGATTTTGCAAATTTTATGCGTTTTTTTTTAAAAAAAGTTCTCAAGCTCTTAAAAAATCACCCTTTAGAAAAAGATGGGAAATGCATTTTTCAAGCTCTGAACTTTTAGTTCCAAAGCAAAAAAGTCCTGGAAGTACTAGCTGGGAATATCCCTGCAGAACGTCGCAAATATGATTAATTAAATTGAAATATGCATAGATATAGACTAATATTAAGCGACTTCTTGTCGCATCAAGCTTTAACAAATAAAATGCACGACTGGATCGCACGAACTTGTTCTTACGTAAAAGTACCTTGGGATTTAAAATACATTTTTTAAATATAAAACATGGATTTAATGAGATAAAAATGTTCAAATGCATAAAATTGCCGTCTGGTTTCCGGAAAAGTATGAATTTATGCAAATAAACTTTAAAAAATCGTTTTATTATTAAATAAATTTTTTATATAAGAAATTTCTCTAAAATTTTTCAAGAAAAAAATGTGGGATGCGAATTTTAAGTATTAAATAATATTGATTTTAGGAACTAATTTCAAAAAATAATCGTTCATAGGTTTTGAAGATATTGATATAATTTTTTTTTTTTTTTTTAACCCAACAAATATTTTTTCGAATATTTTTATATACAATATTGTTTTAAACTTAAGGGGCCTCCTGCTGAAAATTTTGGGTTAAAATCATTAGAGCCTTTAATGAGAAACTCGAAAAAACGGGTCTGTGGCAGGTACCCCTAATAACATTTTGCCCCAAAATTTTTTTTGACCAAAATGTAGCCTATGTTCATAATATCACACCTAATTTTTTTTATCAAAATCGTTAGAGCCGTTTTCGAGATAAATAAGATTTTGCATTACGGGTGTATTGGGGGTACCGTTAGTTTTGGAGCTAAAAAAAATTTCAATTTTTCCCTAAGAAAATCACCGAAGACCCTTAACTACCGAGATTGAAAGAAATAGGTCCAGTGGTTTAGGCTGTAGTGAGAGGTACAGACATACAGACACACTGAAACATGTTTTTTGTGTACTAAATTTTCCTTAAAGTTTTTATAAAAAAAATTTATATGCAAATTGTTAGTATTTAATAAAATACATTTTAAAACGTAATTTAACAATTTAATCGTGTATCCGTTTTCAAGATATTGAATTTTCAAAAAAAAAAATTGTATTATTTTTTTTAAAAATCCAAAAACTATTTTTTCGAAAAAAATTTTAGTTTATATTTTTTCAAATGCAAAGCAGCTCCTGCATAAAAAATTTGGTTAGAATCGTTAGAGCCGTTGGTGAGAAATTAAAAAATCAAAAAACCGTTCTATGACAGGTACCCCTAATAACATTTCCCCCAAATTTTTTTTCACCAAAATATAGTCCATGTCCATAATATCACACTTAATTTTTTTTATCAAAATCGTTAGAGCTGTTTTCGAGATAAATAAGATTTTGCATTACGGCTGTATGGGGGGTACCGTTATTTTTGAAGCTAAAAAAAAATTCAATTTCTCCTCTAGGGAATCACCGAAGACCCTTAACATACAGACATACAGACAGACAAACGGAATTGTCGGACCCACTTTTTTCGTCTTCGCTATCATTGTAATGCCAACTTTGATCAAAATCTCGAGTTCGATTTTTTTTCCAAATGCAGAACTCGCAAGTAAAAATGGGTAACTATATCCAGATTAAGAAGATATTAAGTTACTTTTTTGATGCTTGTATGATGTGTACAACTTCAGCATTGTGAAAAAACCCATTTGCGACAGCTCTACATTCAAGTTTATTATCTCATTGAGACGGTTTCTCTTGGTCTAGACAGTGCCCAGAAGCGTAATGGCTATAAATAGTCTTTGACTTTCCATTAACTAAAATGTATCTATAGAACATTTTAAAGTTCAAAATTTATCAGTGTTCAGTTCTGTGAATGAAAAAGAGAAAAAAAACACCTTTGAAACCAAACCCGCGAAAATTGAAAACTGAATTCATTGAAAATATTGCAGATGGCTGTGGGCACCTTTTGATAGTTTGTGCTGTGAACTTGTTTTTTCAATGCTGTGTGCTTCGAATCAAAATCAATGTGAATAAACCAAACAACATTCACACAAAAGAAAACCAATTTAACCCCAGATCCTTTGTATTTAAAAATACGTGCTCACCTGAAAAATTACACCAACTAAACGAAAATTGAACACAACACTCGTATGTATATTCATTGTGCCTATACATATGTAAAAGTAGACCTGGAATGATTTTTGTGAAAAAAAAAACAAACTATGTATTTGAAAATTGATATCCATATCCGGAGGAAATGTATGTCCATTTCAGTTGGATGATTTTATTGTTCGAAGGATTTTAGATTATGTTTTCATTATCTGCCCTGAAGGCTGATTGCTTTGCTTAAGTCGATTTTGTAACCTTAATTCCGCTTTGGTAGACGTTAAAAAACAAAGTTATCCCAAAGTTGAAAAAATGGGACTACACAATCTTATGTATTCTTGTGTTTGACAACGATAAAGCTATCTGGGACAAATTTTATTTTAACGACTTTTTCCAAAGTTTTTGTAGTAAGGTGTCATAGATGTGAGGACTTTGGTATATATTTTTCATTTTATAAAGAAAATAAGATATTTTTTTTTATTGAATAAGGGATTTGTATTTATGGGTTTTCCATCCATTTCACACAGGAAGATTTTAAAATAGAATTCATAAGTTTTTATTGATGTTGGAAGCACCCGATGATGAAATTCCGTCAAATGGAAAAAAGACTCGCTTACAAAATTGTATTTTATTTAAATTCAAATTTAATTCAAAGTCAAGTGATTAATATAAAATTATAATTATATAATGCAAAATTATCAAAGAGAAAACTGTTATTTCATGTTAAATGCACATTAGGGTGGTACTTATTTTCAAAAGTAGTTTTTTTTTGGCACCCGATTGTTTTGTTTTTTGTAAATTACCTTCAAAACGAGATGACTAAGTGTTCTTTTTTATAATATACGAAGTGTGAAGTTAAGCTTATTAAATAGTGTTACTTTGGTCATAGATGAGTGTTCAATATTTTGGAAAAAAACTTTACGAAGAGCTACGAAACATTGAGAAGGATAAATATAGAATCACTGAGATATAAAAAAAATGAAATTATGGTTAGTTTTGATGTTACTCTTTAATTCACCAATGCCCAAATCAAGGAGAGCCTAAGTGTAATAAAATCGGAACTGATAAGTTCTGATGACAGTTCTAAATTGTACAGTTCATTGATATATGCCTTTCATTAGGGTATTTTTATACAATGGCAAATATTATCTACAAACTAATGGAGTTGCAATGGGATCTCCAATTGCACCCATAGTTGTGGACATATGGATGCAGCATTTCGAAGAACAGGCATTGAAAACATCACCAATAAAACCTTCTATTTGGAAAAGATACGTGAATGACACGTTCTGTGTGCTTAAATAGGATAATGTGAATTGTTTTATGATTTAACGTAACTCCAGTCACGAAAAATTCAAAAGCATGCAGAAATGACATTTCAGAATAATGGCTATAGCTCTAGGCAAAGATCCTGGAAGCCCAAACCCGACACTGTACAAAATTCTTAATCTACAAGATTAAAAAAAAGGGCATTTTTACCTTACATTAAAGGAATTACGGATTGAACTAGGTGAATATTCAGAAAATTCGGACAAAAGACCGTTTTCAAACCACAAACAAAAGTTCGTCAACTTCTGAGACACCGAAAGACATAATTCCACTCCAAAACCCTAGGGTGTACCCGGTTCCTTGCAGTTGTGGGTCATCTTATATTGGGGAAACTGAGAGAGAGTTTTAAATATCCGATTGAATGAACATGTTAAAGCCATCCAAAATAATGCCATCACAAAATATGCAATATGTGAACCTGGCTTAGAACGAAGGTCACTTTATTCGGTTTCTCAAAGATTTTGTGTGGCGAGAATTGTTAGAGAGGCAATAGAAATAGTAAAGAGGCATGATAACTTCAATACAGATTCAAGATTCAAATAATCAAAAACATGGAATCTTAAGTTTTGAAATGCAATGTGTTTTAGACATTTTAGAAGCTTCTCTATAAAAATTTTCATTAAGATCCGTTATGTGGATAATGAAAAATTCAAAATTCGAAAAAATGGTTCTATGGAAGGAACAAGCTGTAATATCTTAATTTCAATTTCTTTTATCAAATTAAAGATCGTTAAAATTAATTGAAACAAAAAAAAATTTATCAAAATTCTAGGCGCCCCCGTTTTGGGAAAAATAAGATTTTTGAAAGTCATTTTTTAACATTTGTAGGTGGGTACCTTTATTTTTGGGTAAAATAAAACATTTTTTCATACATCTTATAGATTATGTTGAGAAACTTTCATTTATCAAGTTTCGAAATATTGAGTTTTGAAAAAAAAATTTGAAATTTTTTTTAAAAATCCAAAAAATTTTTTTTTGAAAATTTGAATACACAATTCTATTTAAATTTTAAATTTAGGGAGCTTTAGCAAAAAAAAATTATCAAAATCCGTTGTACCATTTTTTAGAAAATCAAAAACTAAAAAAATGGTTCTTTGGGGGGTACCCCCAATATCCATTTCTTGGAAAATTTGTTTCAACCAGTACCTAGCTTTAACTAAATAACATTTTTCTGTATCTTTTTTTTTAAATATGTCGAGCAGTTTTTGAGAAAAAAAAATATTGACAAAATTTCGAAAACAAAAACTCGTATGGCAGGAACCGTTATTTGTGGTCTTAAGAAAAAAAAGAAAAAAACGTGTGGGGGAAACAATTGAAAATGATATCTACCAAGTTTGAAGAAAATCGGCCGAGCCGATTAGGCTGTAGTCGAACCGACAGACAGACAGACAGACAGACAGAATTGCTAGACCCACTTTTTTAGTCTTCGCTATCATCGTAATGTCAACTTTGATCAAAATCTCGAGTTCGATTTTTTTACGAATGCATAACTTGCCTTATAGTACCTATAAGTCGCAAGTAAAAATAAAATAATAAATGAATAAACAACAACTTAGTACAAGTAGTCGTACACTACCCACAAACAATCAAAGTGCAACAACAACTACGCACCGGTACTACGTCATTTCCATGATGGCTGTATTTTCCAAATATTTACAACTAGGAATTTTTTGTAAAAAAAAAACAAAACTTGAAATGCAGTATCATTGGAAAAATCTAATACTTCGATGATAGTCAAACTGAAGATGAAATTTTTGAAATAAAAACGAAGAATTTATTTGCAAAATTAAACTAATTAATTCAATATTTTTGCATTAATTTACCAAAAATATTTTATATCCAAGCAATTTTTCTATTATAAATTAAATTATTTAATTCATTCCCTGTGGCTAGATTTCATTCTTAAATTCCCTTGGGCTAGTTATTCTTTGATGCATAACGATGAACTTAAAGTAAAACTCATTTTTTTCTTAAACATCATTATTCCACCAACTTCCCTACCTTTTTTTATATTCGGAGCAATTTTAATTTTTCTTATCGTTAATTTCCTTATTGCCAGGAGCCACCAGGAAACTCAAGGAAACAAAATACAAAAAAAAGACAATTAATTTGTATATTCTAGGAATGTTGCCTTTGGTCGTGAAAGCTCCTATTAAAATGTTCGCCCTTTCAAGAAAAATCATGAAATTCCGGAGACGCAGTCAATAGCAGGTATACTAACATAAATTGTCGATGGAATAATCCCATGAGATACAAGATCCTGATGAGTGGGTTCTTAAAGACTTTGTAATAATTATATAAGTATTCCTGGCAAGAATCATGAACACCCTTTTTCGTGAACAAAACTTGCACAAAACGTTCTATATATATAAAAGTGCATACACCTAACAACAAATTACTGCACGTAATTTTGTGTCTGGACCTATTGAACTTAATACTGCAGCACTTAACATGTCCAAGTTCCAGACTATTTACGAGAAGGTGTCTGTTGCTGCACTTTTGATGAAGAAAAGAAAATTCTAAACTACTACAATATTTAAACTCCGCAATTAATGAAATTAAACAAAAAAAAAACGAAACATAATTTAAAATAATATGCCCTGAAGGCCACTCAAGGACATATTTGAAGGACACTAGGATGGTCTAAATAACGATTTTTGTGAATTTTTAACTGGTCAGTTAGTATCCTCGAAAGTGACGTTGATGCCAGTGATTTTTCCTAAAAAAAAGTCTTGGTTCGATACAAGCTGAAAAGAGGCACAGGTTTAGAGAAAAAACTAATAAACAAGTCAGAAACCATTGCAACGCTGTTATAAAAAGAACCAAATTCTTAAATGAGCAGATATTAATACAACCAATCCTGCAATGTCCAAAAGGCAGTAAAAATTTTCTTGTCATTTGTCAAGAAGCGATGGCGTTTAGCCGCGGTGGTAGGCTGACCCAATTCCAGCGTAGAACGAGACTGCTTCCTCGTTGTCCATGATAACGTTGTCATCCAGAGTTTCAATCACACTGAGGTATCTCGGTTCGGGCTGTCGTTGTTCTCTGGTCATCCTTCTCATAAGCTGGTTCGGGTGATCGATGATGTTCCACATTAGTTTCTTCATTGAATGAACTATCCAGTGGGATTAAATTCGCTGTGTAGAGATGCTCGTTCCTGTAGTGTTTCTGTCGTTGACGGTCGAAGTAGAGTTCAGTGCAGATCCTCAGTATACCTTCCCTCCGAATATTTGAGATGGAAATCTACAATGAAATCCCGATAACTAGCTCTTTAGATAAGGAAAATGTGCTCGCGGCTCTTTTTCCTGCTAGCTGTACGTTGCTTGATAGCACCGTTGACCCTTCTCTACTTGAGAAGGTAAATCATTCAATGGGACAGGTATATTTCCGCACTCGTACAGTTGCAAGAGCCCTTCGATATCTTAATATTAACAAATCCGCTGGTCCTCATGGTATACCGCCCATTCTTCTGAAGAGGTGGTCTTCATCGCTGGCAAAACCATTGCGTAAGCTTTTCCATTGCTCCTACTGTTCTGGAATCTTCCCTAGAAGATGGAAAATAGCATTTGTCCAACCTGTTCCTAAAAACGGTGACCCTTCCTCCCCCTCGTCCTATCGACCAATCGCACTTATGTACGTCCCTTGTTTCCAAGGTCATGGAATCGCTGATAAATCATCAGCTCATGAAATACCTCGAAGATCGAAAGGGTCTTAATGACCGGCAATACGGCTTTCGCAGCAATCGTTCCACTGGTGATCGGATGGCATATCTCACCGAAGAGTGGAACAGATCTTTACATTGTTTTGGAGAAAGTAAGATTATTGCGCTTTATATTCCTAAGGCATTTGATAGAGTTTGGCACCAGGCTCTCTTATCGAAAATGAGTGCGTTTGGCATCAACGAAACCCTTATTCTTTAAATTAGAAATTACTTTCTAGATCCTTCAATACATGTTGTATTGGACGGTTTTAAGTTTGATCTTCAAAAAATAAATGCTGGTGTTCCCCAAGGGCTCCGTTTTGTCTCCGACTCTCTTCCTCATTTTTATAAATGATCTCTTGTCTGAAACTTCTAATCCACTTCATTGTTTTGCCGACGACTCCACTCTCAGCTTTTCATACTCGTTCCCAAATTCACGTCCCTCTCCTTCGGAAGTGAATTTGCAACGGTATCGTATAAGATCATTAAACTCCGATCTTTACAGCATTGGGATATATTAAATTTTATGCAGTTTAATGCTTCGAAAACTCTATTCTGCCTTTTGACGTTGAAGCAATATGCACCCCTTATTTCATTGTCCTTGAATGGCATTTGCATCGAAGAAATCGAAAAGCTCTCAGTAGTCAGTACTCGAAATTGTGTGCTAACGACGACCTTCGTTGAAATTACCACATTCTCGAGATCGCCAAATATGCTCCTAAATGCTTAGAATTTCTATATCGGGCTGGTGCAGCACAAATTTCTCTCCACTTATTGTATAGAATTCAGAACAGAGCATTAAAATCGATAGGAAACAGAGATATTATGGATTCATTCCGATCTCTTGTTTTATCGCTTCTTTCACAAGAAATGCTCATCATTTCACCTGTGATACCCGTCCGTTCTGGTAGGTATGCTCATCAGTTCACCCTCGAGTCTAATTTTTGCCGCACTGCCAAATATAGAGATTCGTTTTTTAGTCGCACAACACGACTATGGAATAATTTTCCAGGCACGGTTTTCCCTTGCCATTTCAATCTGCAAACATTCAAAACCAATGTTCATCGACAACTCCTTTCTGTCTCCCCTTCTTGCCCCTCGTCCTTGCTGTGTTTAACAAGAGTCTCTCAATATACCCTCGGGCGCGTGTGAATTATAAAAAAAATGTATGTTATTAATTGAAAAAAGGTCACGAAAACAGAAACATTCATAAATGAAAATCAATTTTCCTCTTTGTTTTTCTCACACAAATCGATTTTAATATGCACAATTGATTTTTTCTCACTTTTGAGGCTTCCACCATGCGATTTGTGTTCAATTGTTTTCGAAGTGCGAGGTATCAAAGAAAAAATACTCGTATATGGAGCTTAAGTTTTAACGCTGCTGTCGTATAATTTAGTTCGAATTATAAAATTTCAAATTATCCAATTTTTTTTGTAATAATAAGAATAGGTGCCTATTTCTCTATTTTAAATTAGCTTGAGAACTGAATTTCTGTACTAAAACTTCTTCTATTCATTTGCAAAAATTGTCAAAACTTGAGATTTTCAACAAAAATTCTGAAAAAGTTCCTCTGTTGTCTTACTTATTTTAATGCAATACATTAAAGGTATTAATATTTTCAGCTATGTGGACCCACAATCATTGTTAAGACCAACATTTTTATCAATACTAACGACTTAAACGTTTTTCTCATATTGATTTAGTTGAACCAAAAAATTTGCTGATAATAAAAATCGACAACAAAAAAGTAAATTGCAAAAGCCAATTCCACACTCGTCAGCACATCGATAGCTAACGACAGGATTCATTTCTAAAAAAAGAAGAATTTGATGACATATTTCAACGTGAAAAATTAACGAGCAATTTAAAAAATAAAAGCTCATACTTTAGATCTCTTACCATCACAAATGAACACACAAAATTTCGGAATTGGCAAAATCATCATCCGACATCAATTCAGGAGTCACTCAGCGTGAAACAAATATATTTGCTCTCAGGGCAACATATAAATTAAATTAAAAAACACCAAAAACAACATTTCATTGTCAGCTGTAGACAAAGCCATGTCCGACACATAGCTTGATATTTGGAATTTAAAAGCTTATTTAATGGAGTTCAAAACAACACAAGAAAATATTGAAAATGGAAATGTATAACGCGTCGACGGTCGCTTAGATGCACGTCTAACAATATTATTCATTAACACGTTGCATTTTAGCTCAAGAATTTGAACTGGGGACATTTTTTTAGTGTTGACGATTCGTTGTTGTCTTTTTGGTAAACGTCACCGAAATAAGGAGGATAGTCACTCGAAATGTTTGAATTTCTTTTCTTAACTTATCCTTTGCACAAATTGAAAAAGACGCTGACACATTTTGTGGTTCCAAAATTCAAATTTAAATAAAACACATTAATGATTTCGATCAAACTTTTATTTCAATGTACGTATAGTATTGTCTGGACTCTGCCATTATAAATCTCATTAGATGTCATGCAAAATTCCTTCAATGGAGTTGTTGAAGAGTATATACCGACGAGGTAGCTTTAATGAATTCCACACACATATCGAGCCTAAACACGGTGATAAATTGACAAAGGAATGTTCGTCAAGAGTTTTCGGATTGTGTGTCTGAACACGATATTTGCATAGCTCCACGAAAATCCATTCGCGACAAATGGCATGATCTTTGTGATTACATCACCAAAAATCGAAATAACTCATCCGGGAAACGAGTCGTGGTGCATGAGTTGTGGCACCTCACATGTCTTGCACATATCTTCGATTTCAGGCCAAAAATATTAGTTTTACATCTGTCTATAGCAAGGGTAATTGACAGTGACGGTTAGACCTCGAGCACTTTTGAAAAAGTATGGACTAATATGACATCGCAAGACCACGATGGCTTTTCGTTAGTTAAATGCGAAATATGTGACATCCAGTGTTCAAGGAACCATGCTTAACATCCTTCAAGTCTTGAGATAGGTACTTTTTATTAAGGTTTAAATGGGAATCATTAATGCTAAGAATATCACATATTTGTAGTTTCATTTACGGTAGAAATGTGATGAATAGATACCGTTCAAATCTATTTACGGAGACTCTCAACCATTTATGTGTGT
Organism: Chrysotoxum bicinctum; assembly: GCA_911387755.1. Classification (NCBI taxonomy): domain Eukaryota; kingdom Metazoa; phylum Arthropoda; class Insecta; order Diptera; family Syrphidae; genus Chrysotoxum; species Chrysotoxum bicinctum. Next base: position 83,779,786 of record OU426990.1, read on the forward strand.
ATATTACTAGAAATGGAGGGAACTTAGAAATTTCTGTCGATTTTGAACCGCTAATGAGTAGCACTTTACATGAAAAGGGATAGGTACTCTTGGATGATTTGTCACAGCCCTGAAAACCTTTTTTTCCAGCGGCTGAAAACTGAACCCAATACCCTCTGCATGGACAATCCATCGCGCTAACAATTATGCCAAGATGTACTAAAGGGTGGTTACATTTTAAGGGCCGATGTTGATTTTGAATAAAACACAAATTATTTAGGAAATTATTGTCATTTATTTTTATTATGATAATATGGTATGTTTCAATTATGTACCTAACAAAATATCGGCCAAATGGCCGACGCCGCGACTTCGGCGCCACACCTCCATCCGATGGTCCGATGGATGATGCTGAGGCATAATTGAGGTTCTATGCCGTTAATTTGCCGAATTATCTCATCCTTTAGCTCTGGCATTGTTGCTGGCTTATCGACGTTTACCTTTTCTTTCAAATAACCCCAAAGAAAGAAGTCCAACGGTGTCAAATCACATAATCTTGGCGGCCAATAGACATCGCCACCACGTGAAATAACACGGTCATTGAATTTGTCGCGCAAAAGAGCCATTGTTTCGTTAGCTGTATGGCAAGTGGCACCATTCTGTTGAAACCACATATCGTCCACATCCATATCTTTCAATTCGTGCCATAAAACCACCATTCACAGTAACCGGCTTCATTTTGGAAAAAATACGGCCCGATGATGCCGCCCGCCCATAAACCGCACCAAACAGTCACTCTTTGTGGGTGCATTTGTTTTTCGACAGTCACTCTTGGATTATCATTCGTCCAAATGCGGTAATTCTGCTTATTGACGAATCCACTGAGGTGAAAATGTGCCTCATCACTGAAGATGATTTTCTTCGAAAATTGATCATCCACTGTTGCCATTTCTTGCCACCATTCTGACCATTGACGACGCTTGAAATGGTCAAGAAGCTTTGGTTTTTGAGTCAATTGCACCTTGTAAGCGTGTAAATGCAAGTCTTTATGCATAATGTTCATCAACGACGAGCGTGAGAGGTGAAATTGTTGGGCACTAGAGATTTTGATCAAACTTGACATGGTGATAATAGAGAAAACAAAAGAGAGAGTCTCGCAATTCTGTCAGTGTTTTTTTTTTAATACAAAAATAGCAAATTACAGTAATTTATTTTTTAAAGTTTTTTTATATATTTAAAAAGAAATCAAAACATTTGATTTAGTAAAAGCTAAACATAGCTGCTTATGTGTGAAAAAAAATATTCAAAAAATGGGTTTTGTCAGAACCTTTCCAGGAGCCAGATTTTTGTTTCTTATTTTCTCAAAAAACGGTACAACTGATGTTGATCAATTTTTGTGTGTTCGTGTTGATGTTTTTATTCGTGTCATTAATTCACATTTGTTTAAAAAATCACGAGACATTATTTTTTAACATGAATTTTATTCAATGCTTCTGAATATTTTTCTATATAATATTAGGTATCCATGTTGAATTGGAATAAGACGAGCTGGGTGTGAGGTATTAACAAAATACTCTTTATGTCTTTCAAATGGCCGCATAAGCTTCGTACGACACTGATCCGAGGGGTCCAATACTCAAATGCGCTGCCACATAGATCCGGCTTAGTTTGAGAGTTATTAGCTATCTGTAGCACTCGCCGTTGACGGTGACCAACTAACTCACTAACGTCGTTTTCGACAAAGCACGGACCAATCACGCCGTCGACCCTAAATCCGCACAGAAAGGTTCAGAATGTGCTGAACCTCGTGTGGGTTTGTATTGTCCCGTATACTTCATGCAAAATTGTAACTGAATAAGAATCAACAGGTTTGACAGATGTAACAAAAACAACATGGCGACCAATAGGTATTTACCCGTGCGAATTGTAAGTTGGTGCGACCAAATAGTGTTTATTTTTAATAAATATTATTCAGACCCTCAGGTGTACAATGAAGTTGACGTTCTGTTTGTTTCAGTGGGCTTAAAATCGACCTTTAATCAGTTATTATTCATAAGCTTATAACTAACTTAAAGCTTGACGAATATTCATAAAAATGGTCTTCTCATCAATAGCTTTTATCTTATTTACGGACCGTCTTAATATTAATGCATTTCGGCTTAGAAACTAAATTAAAACAGATTTCTAGTGGATTTATTTTCAACGAGAACAATTAAAAAAAAAATAATAAACTTCGCTCTTTTTACTCCTTCTCTTCTTTTTCTACTTCTGAAAATGACATACGATTTTGATTACATCATAAAGCCGTCAAACTTTCATTTGAAAGCTTCACTTGTTATAAGAGTGAGGTCTGATTGAATGTGTCACTATTTAATGGAAATATAAAACTAAAGTTTTCTCAAACTTTGCTGAAACTAAAGACATCCCCCGTCAAAATCACGACTTTATGAATGACTTTTCAAATAAAAGCACCTAATACTTTCATGGTTCCCATTAATCTACAGGGGAGCCAGTAAAATACTGAACAGCCAAACCCAACAGAAACATTAAATGCATACGTCTGTCAATATCTATTATGCCTGTCTGTGTCTTTAATAAAATATTCGTTTTGTGTTATTCTTTAAATAGAATAAAGGATACAAAATTAGCCAAATGTAACCCAATAAGTTAAAACTACTACCTATACAATACTTAGTTTATTTTTTTTTATCTTCTTTTCGTTAGAATAGTGAGGCTTTTTTGTGAATTTTCTCGCATGTCGTCATTGTGCGTAAAGTGCGTTTGCGTGTTCAACACGAAAAATCAACCCACACGTATTAGCACACCCGCAAAAGCCCGAAAAGAGGAGCAACATTATTTCCAATAAACAAAGAGGGCACGTATCTAGAAAATACGACTCCAAATTGTGAGAACGTGTAAAGTATATTATTAGGGAAAGCAAAAGGAAAGAATGAGAAAAAAGCAAACAAAAAAAAACAGTACAAACGAAGTCAGAGAATAAAAACCGACGGAGGTATATGTCCTTGAAGGCACACACCACCACCAACAACACCACCACCACACTAGGGGTTTCATGACAGTTTCTATTTTTAGAAATATCCCTCTCCCAGGGACCATCCCCCAATTCGGTCCATTTCCTCTTCTCTTTTTCATTATCCTTTATTTTTCTGTCTTCCCATTTGTTGTTTATTATTTTTAATAAGATTGTGTTGTTCTTCCATTTTCGTGTTGCCTTCTTAATTTATTTTCTTGTGTTATATTTCAGTTAGGGTGCTGGCGGCAGTGATTCTTAATGCGATTATCATTTTATATACTTTTTTGTACTATTCTGTCATGTTGGTGGTGAATTTTTAATTGAGACAGCATTATAATTCAAAAAAGGTTATGATCACGCCTTAAGAAACAAGTAAAAGGAGCTGAGAGCAAAGTTTAAATCTTATGGGAGAAGACCCCGCCATCCGATTTTAAACAAAAAACTGGATTATTAACAAAACTTACATCAAATTTCTCATGGTGAAAAATGGTGAGTTACCGGACTACCGAGGAATTTTTTAAGGATAATTTGGGAACCCACTTTGATAACTAGAGTTTCATCTAAATATCGTGTCCGTATACCTTACGTTTCCGTAACTCTTTGCCGCGATTTTTGTTTCTGCTTGGCGTAAGATATTACGATGCATCGCTGAACCGGAAACTTAATCAGATGTACACGATGTGTAAAACATCAATCACGAAGAAGATTGTGAAGTTCTACCAACTACGAAATGTCTAGTAGATTCAGTGCAGTTGATCCTCAACAAAAATTATGGTTCTGTTGTCTTTTTTAAATTGTTTGCTGTTAAATTTTGATTAGAGGTATTTAAAGTATTTGGTCCATGTTGAGCTCTAGCTCTTGGTTCTCTTGGAAAATTGTTGTAGTGGACAACTGAAGGTCGATTATTGTTCATGAGACAGCTTGAAGGATTTGTTACTTCATTGCATGAGGCAGTAGCGCTGAAAAAATATTTTCGTTTCTTAGATCGCATTGACCCTTGGTCTTAGGCACTCATCGTTATCTTATGGAGATAACAACTTTAATTGTCAGTTTAGGTAAGAGAAAATATCGCTTTTAGATAAAAAATGATCAAATACCGTCTGAAGGTTTCTTAACTTAAAATTCTATTACTTCCTTGGATTTTTTTTTTAACTGGTAGGTATTTTAATGTGATTTGGAAGACAGAGTGTTTAAAAATTGAAACACACAGTTGATAGATTTATTTAAGTGATCTCTGATTTATCTAAAGTAGGGGGGCCAAATAAGGCCCTGTTCCCAATAAGGCCCACTTGTCAGAAAACACAGAAACAAACAAACAAATAACGGGACTTTTTTTGCTTTTCATATGTAAACCATGTCTGCAAGAACACATACAAAGAAAAAAAGGCCAGCTGCGCGATTCATGTCGTGACCTGTGGTTGAATTAAGGTCGTCGAGGGATGAAGACCTACTAAATTATAAAAATGTAGTGTGTTTTGTGTTCTTTTTTAACAAATTTCAACCAAGTAAGTACATATTTTTGATTTTTCTCGTATAAAATTTAATATTTTGAGTAACTTATAACATTTGTTTGTAAAAAATGTTTGATCGTTATTTTAAATATTTTTTTTTTTTAAGTCTTGCCTGTTTCTAATAAGGACCACAAAAATAAGGGATGGGCCTTATTGGGCACAGGCAAATTTTGTTTGTAATTTTTATTGGTTTTTATTTTATATTTTATATTTTTAATGCGTTTCAGACAAAATGCCTACTTTTTCAAAAAAAGATTCTAATTGGACAGAAACCGAAATGAAAAATGCGTTGTAGGCTGTGGAACGAGGTTTGACATAGCGTGACGCTTTCAAGAGCTTAAACCTTCTACGACGAACCATAAGAAGGATTTTCTAGTTTTTTTTATTGAAAGAAGTGAAGTTTTAAGTTTTTAGTTATTTTTATTTTTTTTAAACTGTTTTAAATTTAAAACTGTTTTAAATTTAAAACAAAATGTTTATTAAAAGCCATTGATTTTTGTATTTTTACTTTAAAAACATTGTTTTCCTGCTAGCAATTTTGCGAAATTCTTAAGAAAACTGAGTGGCCCTTATAAAGACCCCATGGGCCTTATTATGCTTTTGTTTAAATGTCAAAAAAATATGCTTTTCAATTAAAAAAAAAAAGTAATAAAATCTATGTTTTCATGAAGATAAAATGACAAAGAATCATAACCTTTTTAGTTTACTCGGATATTCTCAAAAGTCTAGAAGATATTTGGAAAAATCTGTTAGATGGGCCTTATTTTGCCCCCCTACCTTATATGGAATTTTTGTTGCTATGTGCCCAAAAATTATGTATAAACATTCTTCCGGACACCCTGTTTCTATTATTTTGCGAAATAAATTACAATTCTAAATTGAGTTTGTAGGAAAGGTTTTAGTTATTATACGAACGCACCCTTATCTAAAGTGCAAAATCGTGTTATTATATCCTGGACATCCTGAAGTGATAATAAAGTTGCTCATTTGAAAACAACTTGATTATTTTCATGTAATTTCAAGTCTTGAAAATTTTTCTTTTGTTACTTCGAAGTTTTACACAAAAATTTCTTTCACAGCTTTCAACAATGCCAATGCCATCAGCTCCCTAAGACAATATAAAACAAAAATGGACTCCTTATTTTCTGTACTTAATTCTTTTATTTTTGGTTTATTTTATTTGCTTTGAAAGTGTCTTTTCTTTTTGTCATCGAATGTCGTCGATGTCTTCAGTTGATACAAGCTGAAAGGCTCTCTGAGACTTACCTTCGTCTTTATATTGAATGAAATTTTACATACGACTTCCTTTCTAAATAAATAACTCGACTTAACAAATAAAAGACTTCACTGTTAATAAAAAAAGTGTCAAAAATTATGGCAACACATTAAATATTATGCCAAAGGTATTTTATTTTAAGCCTAGAAGTTTATTTTCATATTTTATGCTTAAACCAAATCATTTCTATTTCAAAGGGCATAGCAATAAAATAACTTTAAACTTTTCCAAATCTTAAGCCGAGAAGCTTCATTTCGTTTATTAATTTGTTCTTCTGCGGGTGCAACCTAATACCTTTACGTGAAATTTTCATATATATTTATATATTTCCATTACTTCGACTGGTAGTGTCCCTGGTACAGTGATTTGTGTAATTGTCATTCTAGAAGTGTGCATTTGTAGCCCAGCCGGGCTACAGGGTACACCATCTTGCATGGGAGTGACCAATCCTTGAAGAATGTTCCTTGTCATTAAAAGTGATTCTCCTCTTAGCCTTTCTGATTTGATACAAAATATTCCAGTCAACAACATGCACGCAGGAGTTTGGAGTTGTAAGTCACTATCTGCAGGTTCTATAGGAGCCTTTGGCTTCTAATTTTTTTTTTATTTTTATTATACTTCAACAAGTGGTTCGTCGAATCGAACTTATACAATACAGCAAAGCATGTTTGATGGGAAAATTATGCCTATTAAAAATTGGATTAAGCGCTCTTAAAGGCCAAAGTTTTGACATTGACAGATTAGATAAAAAGTTTGTCAAAATGCAAAATTATTTAGTTGTGAATATAGAACCTTTTAGTTTAAGTAAAAAAAAATTCAAACTAATTTTTTTTAGAAAAATATTCTTTATATACGAGCATGTACTTTTTTTGTTTTAGATAATTTTGACAAAGGGTAACCAGGTTTCGTTATTGTGGCGCTGGAAATGTTGGCTGGAGATCCAGATTTTTCTCGCACGAGGCTTAGTCTCAGCAGCTCTGTCTACAAGCTGAACTGCCGGTCATTGCAGCGAACACAGTCCATAAGTAATTAGTGCACCCACAAATACCGACTGCCTGGTGCTGACTATGGCATGGCGCCCTTATTAAGAGAGAAAGAAGCCGACACCGTTGCAGTCTCTGATACAAAGAGATGTTTACTGAATTTCTTTAAGTATCAATACATCCGAACATTGATTCCAATAAGATGTCGATACATACCACACAAGCGACACAATGTTCAAAGTGATGAAGGAGAAATTTTTCCACTAGGTTAATGGCGAGCGTTTATTAATTGGTGGCCACCGCGATGGTCACTTGTTTATTTTCTCTAGAGCTACGTCAAGTCGTTAGTCAACGCTAACAACCAAACCACTTTGGACCAGCTCGAAGCCAGCATTCAGTACGCTTTATACGGCAACGCTTCCAGCAAAGCCGAGGTGGCCATTTATACAATCTTCTATTCCATACATAATGGCATCAGAATAAACCCATAATCAGTTTTATAACTTTCACCTTTTCTGTTTTATTTAAATTTCTTTTCCTAATTTTTCTTAGTGCTGCTCAAAAGCCGCTCAAAATCAGCAGAATATTGTAGGTCCCCTCTATTTCTGGTAACACGTACACAGGAATGGTTGACAATTGTCCTAGGTCCTCGTCCTTTCCGAGCCATTACACCATCTTATTCAATGTATATCATATACGGGTTGGGTTCGATATCCCACTTTTTATAATCCTGTTTCTTAAAATCCGGGTTTTATAATCCCACTTTTTTTTAAATCCAGCTTTTTAAAATCCCGTCAATCAAAACCATTTGTTTTATTTTAAGAAATCGCGCGATGTTTTTGAATAAAACAACTGGTTTTGATTGCAAAAAACGGGATAGTAAAAAAAACTTTTAAGAAATGAAAAAAAAAGAGCTATTTTGAGCAAACATAATATTAAACAAAATAAGGTATTAATTTGTAAGAAAATGGTTAACAGTAAACAAAATATTTTTAAATATTAATATAAAAAACGAGCTTGACGGGATAAGTCGGGATTTAAGAAATCGGAATTATGACAGATCAGGATTTTGAATAAGCGGTATTTAAACAAAGGCGGTATTTTAGAAGACGGGATTTTAAAACTTTTTTTCGGAATTTTTGAAAAGCTGGATACGAGTACCGATACGCTCCCATTATATACAAGGGTGGGGGTCGAAATTCGGTATGGGGCATAATTCTGCTTTCAAAATTCTGCCTGCCAAAATTCTGTTTTGCATAATTCTGTTTGTACAAAATTCTGGATGTCCAAAATTCTGTATTACAAAATTCTGCATTTCAAAATTCTGTACGTTCAAAATTCTGCTTTCAAAATTCTGTTTTTAAAAATTCTGTAAATATGTTGTAAAAGAGAAATCGTTTTGATAATGTAAAAATGTGCGCACTTTCCTCTTTAACAACATATTTACAGAATTTTTAAAAACAGAATATTTGTTTTGGAAAATACATACATATGTAACTTAAACATAATAAGAATATACAATATATGTATACACTTAAAACGATTTTAATTTTAGTACCTACTGACAGGATTATAAAATAGTACTACACAGTTTTAATATTGCAAAAGAGCGTCCCTCTTAATAATCATCACGCTTAGATTGAAATCATAAATCATATGTTATCATATTGTTATACATATTTTTTGACGTGAATGGTTATTTTTCTTAGACAGAATTTCACTGCTCAGGAAACAGAATTTTGCACATACAAAATTTTGAAATACAGAATTTTGCATTGACAGAATTTAGTAATACAGAATTTTGGACAAACAAAATTTTGACCAAACAGAATTTTGAAAACCAGAATTATGACCCGCTCCCTATATACAATGCTCATTTCTGGGTATATTTTGTTTTGGATTTTCATGTTGAATAATTTTCATATTTGAATGCCAAAATCTACATTGATTCAAGCATTTCCTCAAATTTTTCTTTTAATAGAAAGATCTTATGGACAAAGGATCACATACAAAATAAAGTTCTCCACCAATATATTCGGCCTTCTCGTAATTAGTTTCAATTAAAAGTCTTCTTTACTCGGATACTCGGGCTTCAAATACTGACCACCTTAAATACGAACAGTCGTGCATGAAATTATATTACCCATTATTAGTTCATGAATTTTCGTTATTTAATTCAAGAACATCAAAATTTACATATTCATTTTCAACTTTTGCCTCCTTCACTTTGAGTACAAAATTGTATCGTTAACCACTTTAGTACAATTATTTCTATTCTTATCACCAGAAGTTGATACACTTTCTCTACTTTATACATACACACCCTCAATTAACCCCTAAAAGCACACTTAAACGTCAATTACCTCTCAAATAACTCAACTTAGAAAAAAAAACCACACACCAAACTCCGTCGTAGGTAAAAACTAAATCTGTGAAATTTTCGTTCCTAAACTAAAAAAGAAAGCATACTATTAATAGTTCCACCGCCAGCCAACAACCCCAAACCTATCCCAAACGACAACACTCACCAGAAGCCTAATAGAGAATAGAGGCAAACCAGAGAAGAAAATAAAAAAATTAAAAATAGTTACGTATACGCCCCAGTGAATGATGGAATTAATATAGAGTCCATTCAATAAGGAGGCTACATATATATGTCGAACTAAAATTGGTTTGTTGCCTGTGCTGCACACAACGTTTCAAATGTGTATATGTACATTTTTGTGTAGGTATAAATAAAACAAAGTATCGATCAGGTTTTGAGCGAGTTTACTCACAAAACCGGGAAACCAATGTACAAAAATCGACCAACAGACCAAAAAGGATAAAGCAAGAATTAAAATGAGAAAAACACACAACAGCGGAAATAGCAGAATGACGACTTTAAAAAAATCGAAATAAATCCTCGTTCTCCCCGCCCGCCACCATCCACCTTTTCAACATGTCTATGTGGAAAATAACCTGTTGTGCGGACTGTTATTGTGTGTGTTAGAGCGATAACTGTATTTGATACTGATTTCATTCTTGAAAAGGACATATTGTATTGCTTTTACTGTGTATGTATGTGAACTTATGTTTGTTAAATCTAAAATCTACCAAAAAATTTTGGAAGTAATTTGAACAAGGACTCGAGGCAAGACGACGAAAGAGAATAATGACAGCAACAAAAGACAGCCCAAGGTGATGGTTGTCTTATTGGGTCGTCCTGATGATAGTGACGGCAGGAGAAATGGTGGAAATATGGTAGTGTCATAATAATTTCCAAGTGGAATTCCAGAATTTTACGGAAGTGCTTACAAGTGAAGAGCTAAAGACATATCTATGTCAAGCATAGCTCCTTGTCGGTTTGGCGACGTCCGTGTCGGTTTGTTGTTGGCGGCGGCGACACGGACGACGACGAAGAAGGCGACAACGAGTTATATGCCATGCACTCTTCGATGAGATTTAGGTTGATGGGCTTTGCAATGTGTTGTTAGCCGGAAATATTCGTTGTCTGAGCTTTTCACAAGAGGAGAGAAACGGAGGAGCAGGAAGGCAAAAAATAAAGCTACAGAAAAAGAGATTTATAGCCACGATGTTCTAATTTAAGGATTTCCAATGGAAAAGAAGCACAAGAGGAGGATTCCTTCCTCGTTTTCTATGAACACGACATATGAGTGGGTATAGTTGATGTATTCTCCTGCTATAAGGAAGCAAAGTGTGTCTTGAGTATGGATGAATATGGCTGACTGACTGGCTGGCTAGATAGATTCAGCTTACTGCTGCAGTCTAAGTGGGTCGTTTGATGACGATAACGAAGACAATACTGCTGATGACGATGATTTAGATTGTGACGATTAGTGTTTCCAATCTCAAGTATACATAATATATTCTTGAGCGTGGGCTTAAGTCTTTTAAATGGTTTCGTAATAACTCAATTTGAACTGGATGTATGTATCTTAGTTTGTTGTTTTAAAAGTTTAATTTTCCTCGTGACTTTTATGGGTAATTTGTGATATTGCCTTATTCAACTCACTTGTCCTCTTGAATGAATTGGGGAGATGAATGAGAATTTTATTTCAGTGGGATATTGTATGAACTTTTATAAAAAGCACCACAAATTGTTTGGTGATCATCAAGTTTTGGTGGAATGAAAATTCTGTCAGATAAATTACAATTATAAAGTTTATCATCGTTTGCATCGTTTGAAAAACTCTTATAAAAATTTGTTTTGAGAACGTAGACCTTTTAATTCTAGAGATAACAAAGTTCTTACTTAAGCGGATAAATAAATGTGTACCTATAATTTTTTGATAAAAAAAATGTTGCGTTGGTTACGCTAACTCAATCATTTTAAGCAAATTTAAATTCCAGATTACCACTTTCATCAAACAAAAACGAAATTCATTTCGAGAATATTTAAAAATGGCAGAAGTGATTTATAATGTTGATGTATTGAGTAGTAGTTAAAGTAAACTACAAAAGAAAACATTTAAAAAAAATAAATTTCATAGTCACTTATGTATATTTTGACATATTGTAGAACTTTGTGAAATAGAGAGGAGATACTTCTAGCAATATGGTATTTGTTATTTTGGTATACATAAATGTAGTTGTTTAGTTGCTGGGTATATAAAAAATGTTTGGTATTCACCCACACAGATGATTGGTAAACTAACTAAGGCACCCGACCGTACAATCGCTTTAATTGAATTACACATTATTATGTGATCTGTGATGTAAGTAAATACTCGTATATACGTACGTGCATGAATGTATATTATGGAGTAACAAATGGGCGATGAAGAAAAAATCTAGAGCTTGTAAAAAAGTAGTAATCGCCCCCGACATTCCAGAAATTCATATTCCAGTCCATCATATTTCATAGAAAACTTTCAGTAGATTCGAATTATTTGAAAATTTCTGACTTGTACTTCTCAGAATTCAAAGCGAAAACATCTCACAATTCATCTTACGCTCAGATCGAATAAAAAACAGAATAATAAATACAAAGTCAAACTCCGTGGGTGAAGTATGTACTCTTATGACATATAAATAAAAATGGAGTATTTTTTGTCTGACGCTCGTGTTCATGAAGTTCCACTTCAAACAAGCGCAATATATCTTAATTCAATTTTAAAATAAAAAAATAATAGAAAGCAAAAATTCATGTGCATTGCACACAGATTCACGTCCCCGATGTATTTTTATATTTTAAGGACTTTTATGGTTTTCAATGAAAAATGGAAAAGCTATTGATCACACACGACACATTCCCATCAAAACAAGTGCATCCATCAAAACCTCGGGAGATTTCCTGTTGTTTTTTTTTATTTCTAGAAAAACTTTGACCATTTACTGTTTCTGCATTTCATATTATAACGTAAACAGCATTTCTAATAAATGCGAAACGCAAAGAAAACTGTGGCGGAAATAACATGTATATAATGATTTGAACAAAACCTCTTAGTATCTACACAGTTCTAGTATATACGTCATAGTTCAGATTGCAGTTGTATTGAAAAGGTCCTTCGAGTTTGAAATTTAAGAACTGTCTTATCAAGAGATAAACAACAGCTACAACAACAAAAAACAAGCAACAACGAGGACACCGTATAAATCATAAATAACAGAAACCCCCCATCCGTTGACATGAGCCAGCGTTCCAAAGCGCCAAGATCCTTTTACTCAAAAAAAAAAATGGTTGTTTGTCCTCTTACTACTGGGTAGACTAAAGTTGAGCTAACAGACCACCCATTAGCCCCTTCCTGCTATACAGGTACACGTTTAGCAAAGCAAAGGTAAAATATGAAAAATAATTTATTTTTCGTGTGCGCGCGCCAAGTAAACATTTTCTTTTAACCTTTTTTGTTATTTTTTTTAGAGTTATTGGCTTTCCCCTTTCAAGAATTTTTGTGTTTCAAAAGTCATAAACAAAATTTCTTCAACCGATAGTAAGCAATAATTTAATTTTTAAAATAAGCAGCACCCAACTTAATTCCCACGAATATTTGTAAAGGAAAAGTTATTCATCCCTTTGCCAGGGCTAAATCAACAAAAAAAAACCCTGAGGAATTATAAAGCTTTAATACTCGAAAATATAACATGAGCAATATTTTCATAAAGAATTATCAAATATCCCCCAAAAGACGAGAATTCTTTGAAGACCACCGGCAGGCATAATGAGATACAACCGAAACAAAATAATTAAATTCAAGCCAAACCCTTATTTTTAGATTACTTTCTGTCCGGCACACCCAAAGTGTTCCGAGAAAAAATGCTTGCCATAAATGGATTATAGTCTATAGAAGTGTCGGTTGCAGGGTTTCTGTTTGAGTTAAACATCTGTGTGTGGTGGTGTTTCTTTAAACTTTCGTAAAGTTCTCTGAGACAGATAAGAGCGTAAAGCCTAAAAATTTTCAAACTTAAATGTATTTCAAAATGTTTTCTAGAAATATACTTGTTTCCAATAATGATCCGAAAAAATTGCAAGTGTCTCTCCATACTATACAAATTTTTAATATTAAGTATAGATGCGTTTCTCTAACTCAAATTTTTTTCAGAAATAACGTCATTGACTGAATATATCATTTAAAGTTCACGTGCTGAAAATTATGAACTATTCAAACAGACTTGTTGCCTCATGTTCACAACTTAAAAAAACTGAAAATTAATGCTTGAAATTAAAAAAATAATAATAAAATGCACGACTGAGTCGCACGAACTTGATCTTATGTAAAAGACTAAGATTTTCAAAAATCATTGTTATTAGAGAAAAACTGTTCATAAGTATAAAATTCATTTTTACATGACTATAACAACGCCTTTAGTAGTTTTAGCTAAAAACAGGATGCCATTTGATTCAAGCAAATATTTGTTTATGGAAGAACAAAAATTAAAAGTCGTTGTAGCGGTTTTTTAAAAAAAAAATAAGCTTTTATATACGAAAATTTTTAAAACTTTCTTAATAAAAAATTTTGGTACGCCAACTTAAAGTTTTTATTACTGTAGGAATTGAAAATAAATTTCCAAAAAAAATAATAAGCCGTTTTTGAGATATAGAGTTTTCCAAAAAAAAAATATTTTTTTTCCCAATAATATTTTTTTTTAAAGTCTTGAAATGCAATATTTTTTGAGCATTTTAGAAGCTTCTCTATAAAAAAAATTTCAATAAATTTCCAAAAAAAAAATAATAAGCCGTTTTTGAGATATAGAGTTTTCCAAAAAAAAATATTTTTTTTCCCAATAATATTTTTTTTTAAAGTCTTGAAATGCAATATTTTTTGAGCATTTTAGAAGCTTCTCTATAAAAAAAATTTTAATAAATTTCCAAAAAAAAAATAATAAGCCGTTTTTGAGATATAGAGTTTTCCAAAAAAAGATATTTTTTTTCCCAATAATATTTTTTTTAAAGTCTTGAAATGCAATATTTTTTGAGCATTTTAGAAGCTTCGCTATAAAAAAATTTCAATAAATTTCCAAAAAAAATAATAAGCCGTTTTTGAGATATAGAGTTTTCCAAAAAAAATATTTTTTTCCCAATAATATTTTTTTTAAAGTCTTGAAATGCAATATTTTTTGACCATTTTAGAAGCTTCTCTATAAAAAAAATTTCAATAAAATCCGTTATGCCAATAATGAGAAATTCAAATTCGAAAAAATAGTTCTATGGTAGGTACAGTCAGTAATATATTAATTTCAATTTTTATTATTAAATTATAGATCGTAAGAATTTAATGAAAGAAAAAGAATTGCATTATTGCATTGACCCGTTTTAGAAGAAAATACGATTTTCGAAAACCATTTTTTAACATTTGTATGGTGGTTACCGTTATTTTTAGGTAAAATAATTATTTGCTTCTTACATCTTGTAGATTATATTAAAAAACTTTTATCTATCCAGTTTAAAAAAATCGAACATGGGGTTTTCGAAATAAAGAGTTTTGAAAAAATAATTGTGATTTTTTTTTTTTTAAATAAAAAAAAAATGTTTTTTTTAATTTGAATACACAATTCGTCCAACCTTTTGGGGAGCTTTAGCAAAAAAATGATCAAAATCGGATGTACCCATGTTTTTGTTCTTAAAAATGTGGGGGGTAGAAAAGTTTAAAAACGATATCTACCAAGTTTAACGAAAATCGGCCGGGCCGTGAAGGCTGTAGTTAAATAGAAAGACAGAAAGAATTGCGAGACCCACTTTTTTCGTCTTCGCTATCATCGTAATGTCAACTTTGATAAAAATTACGATTTTTTTACGAATGCATAACTTGTCTTATAGTACCTATAGGTGGCAAATAAAAATGACTGAGAATTGTTGTATTATTAAGTGATGACGATGATGGGGCTCTGACTTCATTTAGCTTTTACTCAAACTTGGCATTGTTAACTGAAAGATTTAAGTCAAACCTGACATTCTAGTGAAATATCCAGTAGCTTTTCTCCCCTTAAACAATTCAACCGTAATACTTACACTTCAAGGACTCCTACTGAGTGTACCCTCCAACTTAGGACGTCCTCTTAAATTCAGGTTTTCTTTCTAAAGCCCCACTACACGAATGTGAAATGCTTTTCCCGAATCAATATTTTCCTCCCATTATGATATTCAAGCATTCAAAACCAACTGTGTCTAACTGTCTGTCTATTAGACTTAAGCCGAAACGACTAGACCAATTTTCGTTTAACTTAGTAGATATTTTTTCAAAATTTTTCCCAGAAAAAAAATATATTTTTCTTAAACTGCTAACAAGTTTTCTTTTTTAAATTCAAAAGTTCCCTTTTTTGTCAAACTCATTTTGATTAGTTAATTATGCTTCAGCTCCTTAGAAGTTTGAATATACATAGGTGTGTTTGGGTTTAAAAATCTCCAAAATTAATATTTAAAAATTAAGAAAATTATTCTTTCATCCAAAAATACCATACAAATATTAAGAAATCAATTTTGAATTTTTCTCCAAAAATGTGCGGCGGCGGCGGCGGCTAGAATTTTAATAATGTTTTTTTTTTTTCTATTTCGCTTAATTTTAACGGTCTTTCATTTAATAAAACAAAATTGGAAAAAAGACTCTATTCACAGTACCTACCACACATATACTTCCTCGATATCGCATAAACGGATTTAAATTACATTTTTTATACAGAAGTTTTTAAAAATTTAAAAAAGCTTTTTTTTGAAAATTCGATATCTCAAAACCGGGTCAAACATTTTTTTAATTAAGTATTTAATATTGATTTCAAATGATGATGGATACTTCTATACCCGAATACTAACGTCTAAGGACTTTTGGTTTTCTTAATACTACTTGAAGTTGAAAGAAGAAAATTTTTTAAATTAGAATTAAATTTGTATGTTTGCGGTGGCGCTTGACTGATTCGTGACTGAAACGTGACTTGCTCTGATTTTATGCATCCTCGGCTGGTTAGTTCACTAGATAACTGGAAAATTTTCTCTTTATAAATAGCCTAGCAAATCACAACACTCGTGACATAAAAATAGATGAATGTTTACCTACAACATAATACTGATAGTTTAAATTTAAAACCTATCTTTAAAATAGATGAGACATGTATCTAACAGGTTCAAAGGTGATTGAACGATATAATGCACCTAGAGTATAAATATAAAAGGTTACGAACCATTGAGGGAAGTCGATATGGGCGGTGTTATTAATATGACAGAGCGAAAGGTTACTATCGGAAAAGGACAACGATTTTGATGGAAATGTAAAATATTGATTAAACGACATCATCTACACAATCCATATTATGAAAGTAAATAATGTTGAGATACAAAAATATCTTTACATATTTTTCGTTAATTATATGAGTAATATATATTATACTAAAAGTTCCTTTAAAACGAGTGGAAAAAAAAAACATAATTATATGCGTCATACCCACTAGGTTTTTTGACTCATGTTGCAGAGCGCTTTTAATATTGTAGAATTTTTAACTGTACAAAATATTAATTAAAACGAAATTGTTTTGTATAGCAATTAAGTTTATGTAGGTCACGAACTGAACTATGAAATATATTCCAAATAATCTAGAGCAAACAAAAAAAAACAAAAATCGAAAAATATGTATTTTGAAATTTGTATCGATTGATAGAATTTTTATACCGCGCAAAATTGAAACACCGAAAAATTTATTTCTAAACAAATATTCAAAAACGAATTTCAAATAAATACTCGAACATATTTTGTACTTGTGACTCGAAAACACAAATTAATAATACCAAAGAGAACTTAGCGTTATTCTATGCACTTTTTTTTCTTATTCTTTAAGACTTGTCATACCGGCACGCATAACTTCATCAACAAGCAGGAGGTTGCTGGCAATAACTGAACAGGAATTGATAATTTGTAATGTAATGTAGTAATGACCAAAAGCGATTTTGCGAAGGGCTGCACTCCAAGACGAACTTTACCTTTAATTTCATCCTTGCACTTCATCAACTCGTTATAAGCACGATTTATCATTGAGGGCATTGTTAATGGCTCTCAAACCATCGCATCGTGAATAGCGTCCTTGATTTGTACGATAGTGTGTTTATTCGGTCCCCTAATAAGAATAATTGTCACCGATTGTGGGTTGTACACAACACCAGCATAACCCAAGTTTGACTCTTCCATTTCATCTAGTGAATTTAGAGCCACTCCACCGCACGCTAAGGCCAAACGTTCCATATTTCTCCTCTTTGCACGGCGCAGAGCCATTATTCCCTCCTTAGCCAGAGCGTCCAATGACATGGGAACGATTTCTTTTTGGTTTATCACAACGAATGTCTTGTCAGTTCCGTCAAAGTTTTTTCTTCAATTCAATGATCTTCTGTTCAATAAATTCACGTTCAGCTAAAACAAACTTTTCACGTTCTACTGTGGTTTTGTAGAAAAATCTGTAATCCATCACAATACCACGAATAAGACTAGTGTCGGTTGAAGTCTTATGTAGCATCTCCATTATTTCAACCATATGCAAATCACAAATCAACCTGCCAAATTCGAATGCACTTTAGTCTTCGAACTTGTTCTTGCTACATCTACAAAATTCTTCTTGTTGATCTCAATGGGAATCTTAATGGTCTCAAGGACTTCCAGAGCCTTGATATTTGCCCTTTCCACTCCCTCGGTTAAGATGCAGGGATTCAGACCCTCAGATAAAAATATTTCAGCCTGTTTCAAGAGTTCGCCAGCAAGGAGCATCGTGCCATCACCAGTTGAGTCATCTTGAGCTGTTCTGGCACGTGCAATCATCGATGCTGTGAATTGTTGCCGTTCCACTTAGTGTTGTTCCAGTATCGAATGCTGTACGTGTACCGAATGGTGTTACTGTTCAATGAACATGAATAATCTTCGAACCAAATGGTAAATTTTTGAATTCAGCTTCACTTAAATAAAATGGCAAAAAATCAACAGGAATTAATGCCACAAAACCGCTATCACTAAAATCAGCAGCACGACTAGATGTATCAGGTGAATAAGTTGCGACGTCGCTAGGTACGTAGCTATCAAATTCAGTCGGGTCTGCACAAATACGTTTTGCGGCGGGATTGGGGTCGTCTGTGGTATTGGCACGTCGCGTCGTTTACCACCACTTTCAGATGATGATGATCCAGGTTGCTGATTATTTTGGTCTTCACCCTCGTTGTAATTGTAATTATCACACTCACCTTCTAATATGGATCACTTTGGTTTAAATCGATGCCATATTGAATTGTATGTGTTTGGCTTAATTGCTTCCAATAGTATACAGTATCCACCACGATGATGTTCTCTGTAAAAACTTGGATCTTCTTGAAATCCTGAGAAATTGTCAAATGCTAATCTGGACCGTTTCCAAGTATCTTTCAAATGATGTAGTTTTCGTTCTCTTAAAAAATCATGCCAACCTGGTATTTGTTGTTGTTTTGGTTGACTATCTTTTGGCATTATAGGATATTGCACGTTGGTAACACTTTCGATACCATATTTTAAGCCGAGTCCTATTACAACATCTAAATCTGCAACACGACCGGTTGTCTTAAAATCCGTCCAGAAACTACTAATTGCCTCTCGATCTGCCTCCCTTATATCCCCTGGTCTGTCCGCAGCAGCATATTGCAAGTCATGCATAATATGTATGCAATGAAATCACTACAATTTACTATTTTGTCATGATCATTTAAATCATTTCCCGGACCCAAGTAATTGTACCCGGGCAAAGTTAAACCACTACCACCACCACCACCACTACCACCTTCCTTAGGCATGATAAAAATAGATACTACTGAGATAACCACCCCATTCCTTATGTTTTATATTCATCAACGCTATAACTATACAGTGTGTCCCACAGTCACCGCCCCAAATGAAAACCATGGATATGGATTCCTGAGGTCATTTTAAGTCGAAAAACTTAAGAAGTAATTTTCTCGTTTTCGTCCCGTTTTCGAATTATAACGGTTTTATGATTTTTGCTCTCTTTACCCTTAACTGGCTCTATCTTTGCCAAACTACGTCTGATTCGTAAGATTTTTTTTACAACCAATCAAAAATTTATTACAGTTTTAGTTTGTCCCGAAACTTTTTTCTCTGCGGACAACAGTTTCTCCGCAATTTTGCATCAAACCCAATTTTTTTTCTTCTTTAAGTTGTTTTTACTTGCGACTTATAGGTACTATAAGGCAAGTTATGCATTCGTAAAAAAAATCGAACTCGAGATTTTGATCAAAGTTGACATTACGATGATAGCGAAGACCAAAAAAGTGGGTCTCGCAATTCTGTCTGTCTGTCTGTCTGTCTGTCTGTCTGTCTGTCGGTTCGACTACAGCCTAAACGGCTCGGCCGATTTTCTTCAAACTTGGTAGATATGGGTTTTAATTTTTTACCCCCGGACGTTTTTTTTTTTTTTTTTTAAGACCAAAAATAACGGTACCTGCCATACGATTTTTTTTCGAAATTTTATAAATATTTTTTTTCTCAAAAACTGTCCCACAGAATTTTTTAAAAAAAATTTGAAAAATTTCATTTGGTTAAAACTAGCTAATGGTTGAAAAAAATTTTACAAAAAATTGTTATTTTTGGTAGACCCCCTGGGTCCATTTTTTTTGTTTTTGATTTTCTCGAAAACGGTACAGCAGATTTTAATAATTTTTTTTATGCCAAAGCTCCTCCAAAGTTTGAATATTATTGCATATTCAAATTTTCAATTTTTATTTTTTTGGATTTTTAAAAAAAAAATCAAAATTTTTTTTTGGAAACTCAATATTTCGAAAACCCCATGCTCGATTTTTTTCAAACTTGACAAAAAAAAGTTTTTTAACATAATCTACAAGATTTGAGAAAAAAAATTTTGTTTCATCTAAAACTAACGGTACCTTCCATACAAATTTTAAAAAATGGTTTTCGAAAATCGTATTTTTCTCGAAAACGGTTCCGAGAATTTTGCTAAAATTTTTTTTCTTTTGATTAATCTTTACGATCTATAATTTAATAAAAAAAAATTTTAAATCTAGATATTACTGACTGTACCTACCATAGAACGATTTTTTCGAATTTTGAATTTCTCATTATCGATATAACGGATTTTAATGAAATTTTTTATAAAAAAGCTCCAAAAAATTTTAAAAAACATTGCATTTAAAAACTTAAGAAAAAATATTTTTTCAATTTTTAGAAAAAAAAAGTCGTTTTTTTTTTTGAAAAATTCGATATCTCAAGAACGGCTTATTATTTTTTTTTGGAAATTAGACCTTTATTCGTACAATAATAAAAGCTTAAGGTTGGCGTACCAAAATTTTTTCTTAAAAATGTTTTAAAAATTTTGTACATAAAAGCTTATTTTTTTAAGGAACCACTACAACGACTTATAATTTTTGTTCTTGAATAAATTCATATTTGCATAGCATTCTATTTTTATCTCTTACTACTAAAAGAATTTAAAAAATTAATTTTATCCTTATGGACAGTTTTCTTAAATAACATTCGTTTTTAAAATTGCTAGTCTATTACATAGGAGCAAGTTCGTGCGACCCAGTCGTGCATTTTATTTTTTTTCACTTTCATATCATTTTATTCAGAAAAACACGTTAATGAGTATTAATTTTTTCGCTTATTATTAAAGCCCAGTTTATTTTCTTAAAAAAAATATTTTTCTTCCCTAAAAAGATTAGTAAATGTAATTAACAAAAAATGAACAAACTGAGTGAATTAAAAAAAATTATCCTAAATGGAGTAACAAGTGAAAGAACTCATCGCGGACACTAGATCACGCGAAAAAGACATTTACAACCTTCAAATCATAATGCAAATCCTTACTGTTTACATTAGTTAACGGTCTTACTTATTAACTTTATCTATTTGTTTTTTTATTGACCACAATAGCTCAGAAAAAGTTTTAATTCATTTGAATTAATTTTGTATTTTACTTACTTTTCTGTTTTTCTTTCTGTCTCAAAGATGCAATTTTTTTTGGAAATTTGTTAATAGCAAGAGAAAATCTGACGGATATCCTATGAAAAACTTGGATGAGGCAAGCAACAACCCTTTTCTAAAAGCTCAATGAATAGTATTAAAACTACAGAATATGATGTTAAGAAACATCTTGGGGATTAAGACAATGACACTTGAAGGGATCTTGACAGGATTCCTGCTTTGTTTTAAGAAATTGAAGTATCACTTTTGCCGTTGCAATAGCATTTTTATTCCCAACATCACTAAAACAAAACGCTTTCTCTAATGTTTAAAAAAAAAAAAACAAACTCATTCACTATGCTCATTCACAAAAAAGGTTATCGTGGAGATGTTTCTTATTATAGTCTAATAGCCAAACTTTCATCTCTACCAAAACTGTTTGAGGCTATAGTCTTAAAAGTTTTTATTTCAGCTGTAAACCTTTTCATGCGATTGAGCAGCATAGTTTTTTGAACCAGAAATCTATTTTTACTAATAATAATAATGTCTTATTTACTGAATTCACATCGTTTACAAGTAAAGGTATTGAGAGCGGTTATCAATTTGATTGTACTCGTATCTATTCAGATTTCAGTAAGGCCTTTGACAAGTTTTCTCATAGTCATATTTTATTCAAGCTCTTCTTCACATCAAATTTTAATGGAAGGTTTTACCAATTTTGTTTAGGGGAATCACTTCTGATTCTATAAACGCAGACTCGGGTGTACCTCAAGGTAGTCTTTTTGGTCCATTACTATTTATAGTTGCTGAATCACGAGAGACCATAATGATTTGTAAACTTAACTATTTAAATTTTCGGATTAGCCGCGTTATATATAAAAGATTAATTAGCAAATGCAATGCTGTACTCATCCTAAACGTTTTGTTACTAATTTCATTGAGCGTGGTCATCGGGTCGGTGCAATTGTCATTTCACACTAAGAGGGATAAAGTGAGTAGTGAGTCCTTCCCTTCCAATTTGATGTGAAAAAGAGCTTGAGTAAAATAAGACTATGAGCCAGCTTTTCAAAGGTCTAACTGAACTATACATAGATTACAATCTACTTGATTGCTGTTCTCAATTTCTCAATAGATTTATTTGTAAATAACCGACGTGAATATAACGTGGCTAATCCCAAAATATTGTAAAGCAATGCTTGGTTTAATTAAGCGTTATGTTGGGGAATTTTCTTGTAATATGATAACATCTCCATTGAACAACTTATTTGTTCATCTCCACTAAGAATATGCGAGCACTTTATGGTCTGTATACACATGTACCGTATCGAATCTGCCGAGAAAAGGTTAATACGCTTTGCATTTAGTTACTGAAACTGGAATTACCCAAGCTCCATATAGCGGTCGTCTTTGAAGATGACTTCGCTAGAAAAACTCCTACTTAGACCAAAATCAGTTTGTTTTTTTTATTTTTATATACGATATATATTTCTATTTCCGATATATAGAGCAATTCCATCTGTCTATCTGTATCTGTACATATGGATGTCTGTAACTCGACTTACAGCTTACAGCTCAAGCGATTTTCTTCAAACTTGGTATTTAAGGGTCCTTATGCAAAATATTATTAATCTTGAAAACCTGTCATAGAACCGTTTTTCTATTTTCTACTTTCCCATCAACTAACTATCTGTTCTGACCAAAATTTTTGCACGGGAGCTCCTTTGAATTTAAAATAATATTCTATATACAAAAATATTTTTGAATTCTTGAAAAAAAAAATCCAACACTTCTTTTTTTTAAATCAATATCATGAAAACGATTGAGCGATTAGTTTTTGAAATTGTTTCCTAAAATGTGTATTATTTGAAATACTCGTATACTTGAAATTGACAAGCCAAATTTGTTTTAAAAAATCTTATATTCTTATATTAAAATAATAAAACGATTTTTTAAATTTTGTTTGCATATTTTATTCTAGAAATCAGACGCAATTTTATGCATTTGAACATTTGTCGCTAACTAAATCCATATTTGTGTTACATAAGAGCAAGTTCGTGCGATCAAGTCGTGCATTTTAATTTTAATATTTAGTGTATTAAGTTACAGCACGCTAAACGATGAAAGTCACAAGTTGGTGTTTCCCAGTAGCTAAATGTGCAAAAACCCAATGACAAAGGCAAAAATGTTGCAAATAATAGCCCTAAGCGGTACTCATAATGTTTCGATGCTGATTCGTGTCTGTAAATTGCCTCGTAAAGATAAATCAAAATACAAAACTTTCACATATATTTTTAAGAAGCTTATTTCAAAAAGAAATTAATCGGTAATCAGCCTATTTACTCTGTGAGAAAATTATAAGACATTCATTAAATCGAAATTAATGAATGATATCGCCCTTCGGAGAAAATGCCAAACTTAACTTTTCCGTCAATCAAATATTATCTGTCATTCAAACTAGAAAGCATCACTTTTTTGGGCTTCATGACTCATTTATCATGAACAGAAATATAAGAATGATACCACAAACAACTCAACCCTCAGGACATAATTAGCACAACAAAAAATAACCAAAAACCTCTGAAGGAGTTTGCTCATCAGCAAGTTAAAGATCAGGAAACACAAAAAATAAATAAATGTTCGTGTCTTATTTACTGAAACAAAAAGTCACAAAACCCACACATTACATAAAGCTAAAAGTTTTACTTCATTCCATTAACGATTATGAGCTTCAGGTTACAGCTTCTATTTTAATGTATTTCCATTAGGCATGTTCGTCCCGAAAACAAGTAACCAACGTTATGTAGTCAAGTATTGAAACACCACAATCATTACATTATCCTTATAGATAAAAGACAATGGAATTTATTATGGCTACAAAAATGAGATTACCTAAATATATGTATGTATTCACTTCAAAGACAAAGTACCTATACAAACACAAAACGGTCCTATTAAGACCACTGAGAAAAAGTTATATTTTCTAGTAATTTGTTAGCGGTTGAATTGTGGCATTCCACAGATATTAAAAGGTGAAAGTTCACTGTCGATTTAATGCCCGTTTTCTCGAGATTCAAAGGTTGAACAGTAAATTTTAACTTTATTGTTTGAATTTTCAGTTATGGATTCCTACAAAAATTTGACCCTAAATTTAGAGCAAGATGAGGTTTCCAAGGATTTTTTATTTATTTTATTTAAAGGATCAAACAAAACTGTACCATACAAAGCTTTTCAGTGGAAAAGCAATACCAGGCTCATGCTTATTGGCTATTATCTTTTTATTCTTTTGCTGGGTAACGTTTCATAAGTGGAATTGGAGGTTCTTTTAAGACTGATGCTACGAGTATACGTTTTCAGGGATCCCTAGTTCGAAAAATTTTTAATTTAATTTTTGGTCTTGTCTAGGTCGATTTGCCGGGCCAGAAGCCATACTGGTACTTGGCGAATACGCCTCGATTGTTCTTGCAAGACATAGGATTGCCTTTTTTTGTAAATGGAGCATATGGAGCTGATAGTCCAATAATCTGATTTTCTTTCTTCCATGAATATTAGATGATTTTTGGCATTCAACATACCAAGTCATCACAAACGTATTTTAAGGTCTGCCTGCGCGCCATCAAATCGTGCTGTCCATGTTGTTCTTAAAGTTTTTTTATAGCAGCAGTCAGTTGCTAGGGTTATTTATGAGACCTGTGGGTATCGATTTTTAATCTCTTTAAGGTGGAAGGTGTCCGAGTCCTCTTTATATGCAGGATCTTCTCTTCTTCTTTCTCAACACGCTTCTGTTTCTGCTCTTGATTTCCACTGCAGCATATTCAAATGTCCATTTTTTCCATATTCTGTAACTTTCGTCAGTCAGACGCATTTTTCATCATACCTTCTTTGGGGTCGTTATTAGCCCACGGTTAGTTTGGCTCCTTCTTTGATGATACCCCAATATTTTCTACTGATTGTGTAAAGTCTAAAGCTTAGGTGCTCTCTGTAGATTTTGGCATCTAGAAGTATGCTTATTTCCGATGAAGTTTTTATTTTTTATTTTAAGGATCAAACATAACTGCACCATATAGAATTTTTCAATTGTAAATCAAAATCTTACATTTCTTGAAATCCGTTCCTTTAATATTAATCTGTGAATAACTTTGAAAATTGTCTTCTTCGGTTTGTAAAAAAACGAAGGTAGCGCATTTAAAAAATCAGTTTACTAAGTCTTCGATTTTGGAATGAATCAGAATGACATCTGAACTATTTCTGTTCATAGTCAGTGAATTGTGTTTAGAGTAGTGCTTCAAATAAATATCCGTTTCTTAAAACCACATATTTGTATAACCGGATACATATAGACTAAGAGCCCACAGCAATTTTTGGGTGTGATTGATAACAAAAAATAATTAGCATAATTAGATAGGCCCTTAGTAGTTATTTACAAATGCGAACACCTTGCATGCTCAAGTGGGAGCAATAGTGCATAATAGTGCATAATATATGCAGTTCTTTCCAAGTCCAAACAAATTGTGATAACAACTTTGCCAAAATGTAGAGTTAAGCCGCCTGATTGAAAATATCGAGGTCCAAGACGTTTTACAGACAGCCTTCTGCCTGCCAGACGCGATAAGAATAGGCTACTTCTTGGACTAAGAAGGCCACCTTCAAAACGTCTTGGACCTCGATATTTGCAATCAGGGCACTTAGCTGTTCATTTTGAAGTTATGGCAAATTTTGTATCCCAATTTTTTAGAATTTGGAAAGAATTGCATACTTGATGCACTATAATGCACTATTTCGCCCACTAGAGTATGCAAGACGTTCACATTCATAAATAACTTTAAAAAGCCTATCTAATTATACTAATTATTTTTACTTGCGACTTAAAGGTACTATAAGGCAAGTTATGCATTCGGAAAAAAAATCGAACTCGAGATTTTGATCAAAGTTGACATTACGATGATAGCGAAGACTAACAAAGTGGGTCTCGCAATTTTGTCTGTCTGTCTGTCTGTCTATCTGTCCGTTCGGTTGCAGCTAAACGGCTCGGCCAATTTTCTTGAAACTTGGTAGATATGGGTTTTAATTTTTTCCCCCCGGATGTTTTTTGATTTGATTTTTTAAGACCAAAAATAACGGTACCTGCCATACGATTTTTTTTCGAAATTTTATAAACATTTTTTTTTCTCAAAAACTGTTCGACAGATTTTAAAAATAAAAACACAAAAAATATTAATTTTATTAAAGCTAGGTATTTGTTGAAAAAAATTTTCAGAAAAATGGTTATTGAGGGTATCCCCCATGGAACCATTTTTTTTTGTTTTTGATTTCCTCAAAAACGGTACAACTGATTTTGATAATTTTTTTTTTGCTAAGACTCCCCAAAAACCTGAATTTGTGTACTCAAATTTTCAAAAAAATATTTTTTGGAGTTTTAAAAACAAATTCAAATTTTTTTTTTTAAAACTTAATATTTCGAAAACCCCTCGCTAGATTTTTTTAATCTTGATAAATAAAAGTGTCTCAATATAGTCTACAAGATGTGAGAAAAAAAAATTTATTTTACCTAAAAATAAAGGTACCTACCGTACAAATGCTAAAAAATAAAAAAAAAATGGTTTTCAAAAATAGTATTTTTCTCGAAAACGGGTCCGAGAATTTTGATAAAATTTTTTTTCTTTCAATTAATTTTTACGATCTTTAATTTAATAAAAAAAAAATTGAAATTAAGATATTACAGCTTGTACCTACCATAGAACCATTTTTTCGAATTTTGAACTTCTCATTATCCACATAACGGATCTTAATGAAAATTTTTATAGAGAAGCTTCTAAAAAGTCTAAAACACATTGCATTTCAAAACTTTAAAATAAATAATTTTTGAATTTTTGAAAAAAAAAAAATCTATTTTTTCTTTTTTTTTGAAAATTCGATATCTCAGAAACGGCTCAATATTTTTTTTTTGTAAATTTTATTTTTATTCGAACAATAATAAAAACTTTAAATTGGCGTACCAAAATTTTTTCTTAAAAAACTTTGAAAAAGTTTGTACATAAAACCTTTTTTTTAAGAAACCACTACAACGACTTATAATTTTTGTTCTTGCATAAATTCATATTTGGATAGCATTATGTTTTTGTCTCTTACTACTAAAAGAATTTAAAAAATAATTTAATCCTTATGAACAGTTTTCTCTAATAACATTCGTTTTTAAAATTCCTAGTCTGTTACATAAGAGCAAGTTCGTGCGACCCAGCCGTGCATTTTATTTGTTATCAATCACACCCAAAAATTGCTGTGGGCTCTCGGTCTAATACGTATGAATACAATTATTGAGATCCAAACTACCCGGAATGTTTCAGATATCCAAAATTTCTTTATACTTTGAAACGCTACAAGCAAAAAACTTTATAAAAAAGATTTAAATATCAATTAAACTTTTAATTCACATTTAACTTTATTTTAATTTAATTTCAGGTAAGTTGGAACGTTAAATCATTCATGAAAACGTAAGTTTGCTTTATTAATTTACCTTATCATCCTTAACGCTATTAACGTTACATATGTAACATAAACATTTAAATAATAAAGTCACACTTAAAAAAAAAACAGAAATTTGGTATAAAAATTTTGTGAAATTGAAGTTAAAATTCGGGTTTGTTACAGATTTTACAAGAAATTCCCATACAAATTCCAAAAAAGTATTTAGATCAAGGCCAGTCAGATAACAAAACGGCTACTCTCAAGTCGCGATACAGATAAGAGAATTTTAACAGGAAACTTGTATTTTTTTATTTTGAAGATGTTAAATATGTGTGCGATGTGAATAAAACCAAAACTTGACTTAAACTATTGTGTTGATACCGATAAGTCTCGAAACGTTTTCGGTCCAATACATTCGTTTTGTTGCTCCAGTACTTTTTTGTTTTAAATTTTCATTTTTTTTAAGACTTTTCATTCAAATATGGTTCACACTTTCAATACCAACACGACTTTCGATATTTTCTCGATCCTAAAAATTTTGTTATAAATTAAGTCAGATTAGATAGAGAGCGGTACCGGAGCGATCACGATGATGTAAATACAGATATACCCCTTTTGTTTTGTATAATGTAAATGTTTTTACAAGTACATATTAATCAAAATATTACAACGCCCTTCTAGAATAATTAGTTTTAAGTGGATAATAATTTTTTTTATTTTAATTTTGAACTTGAGAAAAAAATATTTATTTTGCTCGTGCACTTTTTTGAATAAAGCTTCTTTGTTTTTCATTTATCTTTTCCAAATGCAGTCATCACAGTACTGTAAATAGTTTTCTTTTATAAAAATTCTTTTAAATTTTCTTAAACATGCATGAAGATATAGCTTGCAGCTATAAAGAGCTATTTTAAAGGGTGCTGTATGAAAATGCTTATATGCTTTCCGACAGCTGATAAAAACATTATTATGGAGCATATTTATCGATCAGAAAGCTTTTAAAAGTAACAGAGCTAAAGATTGTTAAGAAACTCCATTATAGAGCTAGATTTTTAAATTCGTTTACCAAGAGCTGCAATCTGTTTTGAAATAGAGCTACGGCCTTGCATTTAACTCTCTCAGAGCTATTTAAGAACATTTAAATAACATTTAGCTCCAACGATGTTACTTGGGTATATGATTATACGTTCGCATTTATGCTAAAATGTCAATTGATGGGCATTCATAGCTTGACTATTTTTACGGCGGACTTATTTGCGGGAAAAATCCATTTCATTTTGTAACTTAAAAAAAAAAATATTGCAAGTAAAACAGCTATAAGCCATTGAAAGATATAAGAAGTTAAGACACGAGTATTTTCAAAAAAAAATTCTGTAATTTATGTGTGCTTTAAAATTTAAGGCGCTATTCTGAAATCCTTTCAACAGGTTCAAATGAGTAATGGAGGCACCCGGATCATTTATTAGAGTTTTCAACGGATTTTTGCTTTATAGAAATCAAGAATCTTTCTTAGCCACTTGAAATATTTAATTGATCTATAGGAGATGGTCGGTAACCCAGGATAGATTGCCAATAGAGGCGATGACTTCATTGGAATATTTTGTTTGACCGATAGAAGACAATTTTGTGTTTTAAATGTGTGTGACAACATTTCTCTGTTTCGCATATTTGCTTATAAAAGTGATATTAAATTACCTTATTTGATATTTGATTTATTATTATCAAATACTAAGTAACTTTCACATTCATTGTAAATTCTGAAACTCTACCCTTGGATATAATAAAAATATTAGTACCCTTCACGCAAGAAAAGACACTTGATTAATAGTCATAGTGAACATAATTATTTCAGAACCAAAATTTGAAAATATTGTTACAAAATTGTGTGTCAAAAAGTTTCGACGTCAAGGGTTTAACGCAACATTCATAAATTCGATTTTAATTATAAATCTTAAAACAACTATACGAGTACATCGCTCCATAACCAGAAAAGTGTTATTGAATAACATAGGAGAGTATCAAACTATTCATCATTGTTCAGACAGCTTTCGTTTATAAAGTGTAGTTGGGAATGTATTTTTGTTTATTCAGAGGCAACTAATAGATACATATGTACATGCTAACAAAGATACACATCATTGGTATCATGGAGCATAGGATAATTCTACATATTTAAAATGATTTATGATCCATACATACCTACATATGTATGTGGGCGCAAAAGTTCACTACTAAAATGTCATACAATGAAGCTTGAATATTATGCGTAATCTTCATTAACTTGTGGTTGTTGATTTTGTTGAACACAAAAACATACTCGACACAATATTATCCTTGTTAAACCTATCGGATTTTTAATGATAGAAAATTAAATATGTACATATATACATACATACAAGGCACCTCTTCAAATGAGGTTAGGCCTTGGAGTATCTACTCGTATCTTCATGTATATTCAATGGGTTATATTTTATAAGGACAACAAAAAGGAAAGAACTATGTCTAGCCTGCAACTTGGCATATTTATAAAATTGAATTCTTATCAAAAGAAAATTGGACTTCAAAAACTTACACAAGGTGAATTCAAATCCCACCTACTTTCTCTAAGGGATCTTAGCCAAAAAAAAAAAAACAAATTGAGTCAGTGTCAAAAACACTTAATTTAGTTCTTCAGCAAAATACTATCTGATATGCTTTCACAATAAGATACCTTTAATTCAAATTATTTACCCTCGTCAACTTCAAAGATCAAAGTTAATTTTGTGTAATTTTGAATCCAAAGAGTGATTTGAATGTAAATATGCATACAAATATTTTATTTTTCAAATATAATAATATCAAACTCCCCCATGAAGGAAAAATGTAAAGTAACCTTTTGCACCCTTCATATGAATATTGAAGGTTTGAATATTGGAAAAACTACTTAAATGAACTAACACGAAGTATTGGCTGGAGTTATAAATATAATCATGGGGGCCTAGCCGATCATCAAACACCATTTTAGTGGTGCTTAGCCTTTATACTTTAACTTTAAGGCCAAAAAATTTTTCGATTTAACTTGGAAGAATAAAGTATAAGGACCACCAAAAAGGAGTCCGATGATCGACTTGGCATATGTTCACGTCGTGCTCCGAATTGTGTTTGTTTGGGCTACACCATCACTAGGCACTAGGATCACTATGTGGCGTAAATTGTCTTACAAGACTATAAATTTACAAACACTTTGAAGCACCGTTGAACTGATTCCCAAAATAATTGCTTGATATCGGAGAAAGAAAAATTAATGTAAATCTAATTACCCAGACCCTTCCAACTCACTATATTAGGTCCAATAGACAACTTTGGACCTTTTGATTCGCCATACATAATATGGGTACTGGAAAAGTTCACATGTATATTTGGGATGAGTCCACAGCGTCAAGGGGGCTTCTTGTCTTATGAATTATTTTAAGAACGTAGGAGAGTCTAAAAAAAATTATTATCTATTCTGACCAATGTGGGGTCAAAATAGAAATACATATAAAACTTTCACTGTTGTGCTAATTTTTGGTATCCCATCCCGATTTTATGGTTGAAGAAATCGGCCATCAATTTTTAGTCAGCGGCCATTCCTATTTCCCATGTGACCAAGATTTTGGTATAATAGAAAAGATATCTTCGTCCCAGATGATTGTACGAGTATTAACGTCATTTCTTCCGCCAGAAAGAGAAACCCATTTGAAATTGTGAAAATGATTTCATCTGATTTTTTTTCCACAAAATCTCTCGAAGAAAATATCACAACTGTCCATTTCAAATTCCAAGATTGAATGGCTTAAAACTCAGTAGTTACATTTCGAAAAAAGTAAACCATTTTCAATTTTTTTATAAATTTTCTAATGAAATTGATGTTTTACTCGAAGAGGTAAATGTAAAAAAGAGACAATCCGTTAATATTAAAAAAACTCAACCAGCTTGAACAACCTAAAATAAACGATAACAAAAAAGAAAGACTTAATTGAACTGCTTCAATTTATACCACCAATCCATCACTTTTTTATAATACTTTAAAAACGTCAACGAGTGTTCCAATCAAAATATTTGACGATTTATCAGACAAGGAGTAAAATCATTCAAAAACAAGTAAAAATGTACATTTAATTTTTTTTTGTTAAAATATGAACTATGAGAGAAATTAAAAAAAAATTAATAAGTTTGGCGTAACCTTTCTTTTTACTTTTACAAAAAACCATGAATGCAATATTGGCGTAACCCACTTTTTTTTCCAAAATGAAGTTGAATTAAGAAAAAAAGCTTGCCCTACAAAATATGCCTTTTTTCAAACCGTTCCACGTTTTTGGATAAATCAAAAATGTCAAAGGAAAAATACAAAAAATATTTAAAGAAAACCTGTTTCTTAAATCTTTCGTACCTCTAAAGTGAATTTTATGGGTTACGTCACTATTGCACTGACAGCCTCAATTACCAATGGCAATTCTAAGGGAGAGCATGTTTCATTGCCAGAACTCCTGACGATTCCCAATTCCCAATTCGTCTAGCATTTATTAAAAAAATAATCGTTCTAGCTAGAAAGTGTTTGAAGTTAAGAAAAAGCTTGTTTAGTTTATTCATTTTGTTTAGTCATATTTACAACTTAGCTGCATCATGTTTAAAATTTTGCTTTTTTGCATTTTACTAAAAAAAAATTATACAAATATTTTAATTTAAATAAGAAATTTATTCTCTACTATTTAAGGACTTTTGGAAGAAAAAATTGTTGTACTTAAAAAACTTTAAGGCACTTTAGCCTATCAAGTCTGTACTTAAGACGGTTTCATTATAAGGTCGTCAATGGTCGTATTTACTCTTCAAATTTAAATAAAAAATAAATTGATAATAAGATAAGATAATAATTGATAATAATAAGATAATAATTGAACTAAATCAAATAGATTATTTTTACTTGCGATATAGGTTCTGTAGAGCAAGTTCTGCATTTGGAAAAAAAATGAAATCTAGGTTTTGTTCAAAGTTGACATTACGTTGATAGAGAAGACGAAAAAAGTGGGTCCGACAATTCCATCTGTCTGTCTGTATATCTGTATGTATGTACCTCTCCCTACAGCCTAACCAACTTTACCTATTTTCTTCAATCTCGGTAATTAAGGGTCTTCGGTGATTCCCTTAAGGGGAAATTGAATTTTTTTTAGCTCCAATCCAATTATTTTTTGAAAAACCAACATCTTGAAAACGTGTGAACGATTATTTTTTGAAAATATTGCATTTAAACATTTTTATCTCATTAAATCCATGTTTTATATTTATAAAATGTATGTACATATTTTAAATCTCAAAGTTGTTTTACATAAGAGCAAGTTCGTGCGATCTAGTCGTGCATTTTTGTTTACTTTAACATATATCTAAAATTGTATACTTTACTTTATATTCTTTCTGTTACGAAATGTCATATCAGGCAGATGGCAGAATTGTTGTCTTATTTTTTTAGTAAGAAACATTGTATCTATCTATCTATCTATCTGTTAAGTTGTTGAGATCGATAGCGAGTTGATGTTCGTGAATTGGGTCTCACATTCTCGTCTGTGCCCACCGTACGGTAACGGGAACCCTGAGTGTCCTCCACTAGCATACCAGTCTCACGAACTTTTTTGCACAAATTTGGGTACATCAGGCACGGTGGGCGCTTCATTTTAGCCAAAACGTCTTTTCAAAAAAACGCACTGTTTGGGCTAAAGAGCACCCACTTTGGAAATAAGATTTTAGCATTTCCTAACGTTGTTCAAGGGTAAAGCGACTCATTTTGTACTGCCTTTCTTGAAAGATTTCGGGCAGTGTCAGAATAACCTATGATTTAAAATGAAACAACTAAAAGGCCCACCCTTTATGTGTATTTATTGTGTAAATATTATGTAAATAGCGGATTAAGCATTCGTAAAAATGGTTGAACATGAAATTTTAATCAGACTTCACACTTGACCTTGCGATGATGGACATGCGAAAAAAGTAGGTCTGTCTGTTCGACTGCAGCCTACACGGCTCAACTAACTTTCCTCAAACTCAGTAGATAGCATTTTTACACTACCTGCTACAAACATTTTCCGAAAACTTACAAATATCTTTTTTTCTCAAAAACTGTTTCACAGATACTAAAAAAAAAATCCAAAAAAGTTTGAATGGTATTGTGTATTAAAATTTTTCAATATATATTTTTTTTGATTAAAAACATTTTTTTTATTTGTAAACTATACAATTCGAAAATATGATTAAAAAATCCAATCTTAACAATTAACAGTTTTTTATTGGGATCTTCAAGGCGTAGAAAAAGATATGTATTTTTTCTTAAGATAAACCTAAAATTCGATTTTCGTATGGTAACTTTTAACAATGGATTTCGAAAATCGATTTTATTTCGAAACGGCTTCTTATTTACAATCTTTAATTTATTAAAACAAATCTTGAAACTAAGATATTACTCACAGTTTCTAGCATAGAGCATTTTTTTATTTTTTGAGTTTCTTAGTGTCGACGGTATGCAGAAGCTTCTTTAAACTTTATGGACAAAAAATGTAAAATTAATAATATTTAAGTTTGACAAATTATTAATAAAAAAAAAATAATAGCCATAAACACTCTTATAACCATATAGGAAATAGTAAAATTTATTTTAAGTAAATCAGTTGACTGCTTTCTGAGATCGTTCGTTGCAAACTTTAAAATAGTTTCGCTTTTATATAATAGTATAGATATAGATAGATAGCATACCTATCAAAACTCAAGAAAAAAATACGAGTATATGCATTTTGTGGATTTTTTTTTTGAAAATTTGATGCCTCAAAAACTGGTCAGTTAATTTGTTGGAAATTTTATTTTGAAATTGATGCACTAAAATTTGATCTTAAAAATGTTTTAAAAATTGTATACCTATATTATATCCCGCTTCAACGATTAATAATATTTTTTCTAGCATAAACTCAAATTTGCTCAAAAAATCTCATGACATTGTATTATGCTCAAACTACAAAAAGAGTTGGGTAAGCTTTAAAAAATGCAATTTATGTTTATCAAAATTTTTCTTGAATAACATTCATTTTTTAAATTCTAAGTCTCTTAAGCATAACAGTAGATTTGCGAGACCGAGTCGTGAATTTTATTTGTAAGAACTCCATAAATTGTTTTTATTTTTGCCAAACCAATAACAACAGACCAAGAAAAAGGGCATTTTATCATCCTTGAAGCCTATCTATTATGTATTCAAACCGACGAAATAGGCGTTGTACGTAGTTTTGTAGTATTCTTAGAAAATCACTTAGGGAAAGTTGGCCTCCTGATGGAAAGAAAGTCCACAGGAGGCAAATTCAATCAAAAAATAGGTTTCGTGCTGGCAAATCATCGACTATGTCCTGCGTGTGTGCATTGAAATTTAAATCAACTTCTTTCCATATAGGAAACAATAACTGCCATAAAGGAGGAGTCGAGTTCGTCCATGCTTTATGGTTGTGGTTAGTTTTTATTTTGTGTTGTTGAATGATGTGGTAAGTGGGTTAATTGGCAGTGTGTATGCCTCCATAGTTTTGTGCAATTAAAAGGTGTGGTCTGCAAGTAAAATATTTGTTTTTAAGTAGATGCAATTAAAACCAGGGGTTATGTTTTGCCCATTGCAATTATCCATTGAAAGTAATCGAAAAAAAAAATCAATTTTTTATTTTTTTTTTTACATTTATTATTTCTGTTCTATAATTAAGTGCTGAGTGGCAATAAGGAGCAAGCTAACCACAATTTTCACTGTCGTTTAACTTCTTAATTATAATTTCATTAGATTGACTCCATAGTGATAGATTCCTTGAAGATGGAACAGGAACCAAGAAAGTGCAACAAGTCTTCGTTTTCCCTAATATTGTATAGGCAGCAGATTGGTGAACTATTCTCACGATGGAGCATATAATGAAGCTTAAGTAGTTCTCCTTTGATTCTGATTACCATAGAAATTTGTGCAGTACTGAGGCCTAGGTTGCGATAAATTAATCTGTTGGTGATCGAGTATGCCGATACAAAAACCATGTTGACGAATTTCCTGCTTGTGTAATATTTTCTTTTTGTATTGCTTGTTTCAAATCAAGAACGAATTTTCGGGTTATGTTACGCCACTCTGAAGTATTATTTTCACTAAGATCTAGCAGGATGTTGTACTTAGCTGCCACATTTTCCCAGTCCTTGTAAAACAATGTTTTAGTTCTAAGTGCCTTCCTGACGAGAACCTTGGTAAGTCATGAATCGTCTGCCTCGTTAAGAACTTTGGTCACATATTTCATTCTGAAGTGTGAAAACATAAAGAGGTGACATTCCGCTTTCCGCGTGGTATGTAGTAGCTACGGAAGATTTTTTTAAAAAAGAAACGCAATGATTATTCTACATCTACATGGTATTTACCGCTCCAAATTTGTTCACTATAGCAATAGAACGCATAAGAGCTTCAAAAAAATTTTGTTTTTGATGGTAACCCAACCCTAGAATTCGATATAAGGTTTTTCCAAGTTGGCTTTTTTCAGCAAGTTTCAATTTAAAATGTTGTTTGAAGGAAAGGTTATGATTTATTGTAGCTCCCAGATATCCAATGATTTGACAACTTCCAAATCCTCTACACCATATTTCCATTTTTCAAATCCAGCTGATCGGCCCCTTCTTTTTCTAAATACAACCTTAGATTTTGCTGTTTTGATTTGTAAACTATTGTACTTGCAGTAATTTTCTAATTTATTTATCATAAGCTGAAGAGAACTATGTGATTCTTTTAAGATTACCAGATGGTCCGCAAAAAGCAATGTGGTGGTTTTGTTTTTCCAACTGTGATTCCTGCTTGTAGGTGCTCCAAAATGTCATCCAGAAACAGTGAAAAATTTAGCGGACTCAGCAAGCACCCCTGTCTTTACACCTTTTTCTATTTCAAACCATCTGATAACTCATTCCCATTTCATATTGCAGATTTGTTGGCACTGTAGAGATTGGTAAGGGCACTAAGAAACTTAATCGACACACCGATTTGGGAAAGTTTGTAGAATTTTTAATTTAGAATTTAATTTTTTCCTTAGGAATAGTACCGCTTAGCATAGTGGTTACAGAGTTAGACTATCACTGTTATTCTGCCACTGTTTTTTTCAGGTGTACTACGTCTTTCAAGGAAAAGGGAGGTAAGAGAAAAAATTATGGGGCCCCTAGATTTCTACCGACCACACACATGAATGATTGAGAGCCCTAAAAGTTTCTAAATTTAGATTATCTTCCAGCTGGCGCTACTTCAATTTATTTTATTTACTTTCGGAACATAAAACCAACGAATACAAATATTTTAAGCAGCAAAGAACATTCTATAAGCTACACAAATTTTGATTTCTTTTCAAACTAGGAAATAGGAAACCTGGAATTAAAAATTAGTCATATAAAAAGTGTTTTCAATGTACAAAAGTTGACCCTTAAAGCTATCAATAAGGCTTTACTTTTACACAAAGTTCAACACGGAGATAATATTATTTCTTAACTTCATAAAGAATTCTTATCGTTGGGATTTGTTTAATGAACCGAAAAATTCCATGTAATATCATTTTAGCGAACAGAAGGTACAACAAAGTTACTGGGATAATGTCGACCCTAATTGACATTTTTGAAAAAAAAAACACATAATGCTCAATATTGAATTTTACTCAAAGTCATGTCACGTTTTTCTTTCCCTGTTTTGAAGTCATAAAATAAGTTAGAATTTGGACTTTATACTTCAATAGCCTTATTTCTTAATAATACTTTTGTATTTGTGTTATCTGTCACATACGTAGGTACATTGCACACGCATATACAATTGAACTTGTATACATAGAATATACAGATAAATTAAGGAAGCTTTAAAATCCTTTTAAGTTTAAGAGAAACATATGTGTTCTTGACGCTTTTTTAAAATTAAATATTTAAAAGGTTTTGAATAAATAAAGATTTTGGTACTATTAAGTCATGATTAGCGTTAATAGTTCGCATATGTCAAGTTATTTCAACGACTAAATATCAGTTTCTTTTTTGAATATACGTATACTTCCCGTATGTACCTGCAAAAATATCTGTGTCTGTCTTGCTTGAGTATTCTGATTTTATCCCACATCTGATTTCTAAAGTGCTTTTTCTCGTTCACCTTAATTTCCAACTTTTCCTGATTTGTTTTTCTTCCTAGAGAGAAGTCATTTTTCATTTCTTCATGTGACAAGTTTTTTTGTTGGAAAAAAAAAAACAATATCATTAAATTTGTTGGCATAATATGACACGTGTGTATGTTTTACTTTCAGTCTAAACCCTAAACGTAGGTCGCATTCAAGCTTATTACTTATATACGGGGATAATACCATATAGCCACAAGGGTCACCTGCATGAAAACAAAGGGTTAGAGCTGTTCGGAGTTTAAATTGAATTGAACTCTTATATTTTGTTCTTCCTTAAAATTATATTCCACAATTTAGAGAGGTATGCTATAACTTCATTCACCAGACAAACATTATCCTGCCACAGTGGAATTTTATTTTTATAAATTATGACTAGCTGAACCGATAGACGTTCTTCTGTACTAATTAAAAAAAAATATTTGTGAATTTGTTATAGCTATCATTGAAATGCATCATTGAAAATTTTCATTCCCATTCTTAAGATGAATAAACAAACTGCAATGGCCTCAATTGGTACTAAAATGAAGGTAATGAACAGTAGAATTTCTTTATACTCTATAAAATACAAAATTCTGATTTAAACTTTCTTTTAAATCCACTTTTATTAATTTACTGATGGAAATCAATTTCAATGAACAGCTGATTTTCGTTTCTTTAATATGGAACAAAATCGTTCCACTGAATGTTTTCGATTCTCTCTCTATTCTCAAATGTCAGTTTTTCTTTCAATGAATGCATAGAATTGGTTACAATCAGCCACTGACAGGATCTTTTACTGAAACCAATTTTTCAATGATTGCTATAACTGGCTTCTAAAAAAAAATTAAGTCAGCATTCCACTGATTTGTACCAATGATGTATTCAATTAAAGCTATAACTGGGGCCTAAATCTGGAAAAAAGTGAGAGTATGGTTTTTCCAAGGGACTATTGTATCTATTAACGACTGTGGCCATTTAAAATAAAAGGACTACATTCAGAATAAAGCTTGACCATAATTAGTCTTGCGTGATGAATTCTACTGACAGTTCAATACATATGCTTGAAATGTATGATGTGCAATGTGATCGACCTAAAGCCATGCAACACAGGACCAGGCGACATACAATTGACCTTGCACCAACTGCAAGTGTTTGAAGTCAAATTACACGTCGGTGGGAATCATTCATCATTCAAATTTGTGGTTTTAAAACGTCTTCTAGTTTAAACTTTTCTCTGAGAATTATAAACTGATATTATGTGGAAATTCTCAACTTTAAATTTAATATTTCAATTTTCTAAGAATAAGTAAAAATATTTGAGTCCTTTCTGATGATTTGCTACACCGGGTTTTATATAAAAGGACTTTGTTCTTCCAACTAGCAAAGTCTAAATTTTAAAAATAACTAAGGGTTCGTAGTTTACCAAATTAATGTTCTATCTAATAAGCAACACTCTTTAGTTCTTAGAAAATGAATTTCAATTTATATCAAGGTTCGATCTTAGCCATTACCTCACATGTAAACCTAAGGTTTTTAATTATTATTAGACACAAGACCTTAACAATAAATACCACCAAGAATTTTCTTTCAATGGAAATTTTCAAAAGACACAAGGGACTCTTACGAAACTACCAGGATCAAATTCACGCTTAAAATTTTAATACTTCCTCAGCTCATGAGGCTTGGGAAATTCCTATTAATCAATTCTTTGACGTTAGGCAAAAAGGTCTTAAGTCAGAAACTGCAGTTTTTCGTAAAACCAAAATGAAATCGGGATTAAATTTGTTTAAAAAAAAGATAGTAAATAAGCTCTTAAATGAAGACCTATGATGATTCAAGCAGTTTTGTTAGACTTAAGTCGTTAATACCAAACGAAAGAGAAAAAAAATGATTTGAACCCAATCAAAAATCCAAAATTGCAAAATGACTTAAGACCTTTTTGCCTAACGTCAAAGAATTATATCAACAAACTGTAAGTCATCTTTAGCTGAATTTGCTGAGAAAGGCTTAAAGGCATTCGCAAGATGTTAAGCGAAGATATCAGCTTTCTGTTTCAGGCTTTCATCTTAAGATTTTATAAGTGAATTTTGTGTTAGATCTTATTAGGCGCTTGGCTGCCATCCATAAGAAGTATTCGCTAGAAGCATCCGCCGTCAAACTTTTCAGGAATTTACTTATCATTTTTTAATTCATTGATTCTTTTTTTTATTCTTGGTAAGGACGGTTGAATACTCCCTTATCGTCTGGGAACTTTCATTCGTTAATATAAGACTAACCCCGAAATTCAAATTCAAAAACTCAAATCACTGATCTGCGTCCCCAAGATGTTGTAAAAAAAAATGAAAATGTATAAAGTTACTGATGTATATAAAAAATATAATAATTTACTTCGTGCCTTAATTAAATACTTTGAAAAAGAAACGACTTATGGTGGGCAGTTTTATTAAAATGGGAAGTTAAAAAAAAACCATTGGTATTTTGTTATGCTTTAAATAAAACCAAAAACAAAACAAAAGTAAAATAAAAAGAAAGTTCTAAGGAAAAACTAATTTGCGCAAGAACCGCACCGTTCAGCAACTCACCATATATTTTACATTAACCGTCCTGCTGAATTTATGCATAAAAGTTTTCTTCCCTATTCAAACTAGTGTCCCTGAGTGTACGAGTAGTTTTAAAGTTTGCGTTCTGTATTAGTAAGTTACTGTTGCTCTTACTGCTGCTGCTGCTGCTATGGTTATTGCATTGAAACTGTTTATAAAGAAAATTTTAAAGGAGAATTTTCCTATGGAACCAGAAGTTATTGCCTCTGTAAATTAAAAGGAATATCAACAGAGGTCTTGCAGTAACTTTTCCTGTTTGTAAGTAAAGATTTTCAACAAAATTATGAAAAGTTAATTCCTTAAAATATTGTTACTTGACTTTCCATAATATATAATAATAAATACAAAATTCCCACTTAGATATCTGAAGATTAACGAAATTGTATTGGGCTTTGGGGTAAGCAGTATTTTGTTTAAATTCAGGGCTTTAAAGCAATTTTCCAAATCGATCTTCCCATGTTTCTTGGATAATCACTTACATATATGTCTCAGAAGTGACCGTTTGGTGAGCGCTTTGTGATCAATAGGCCACCTTCTTAAAGAACCCAACTATGAATTCACCAATGAACTTTCCAAATGTCCGTCACATCTTTCCAGGGGAAGTCCTTACAATTTTTGAGACCACAGACGATAATAAGATACATATGTCAAAAATAACAGTGTGGATGTAATTATTCCTCTGCCGTAAAAACTGGTAGAAGGTGGTCGAAACAATGAGATGACATTACTCAGCGCAAGGAAAATAGTCTCAGAATGAATTGTTGGAAGAGGCCTCATCTACCTTTATAAAGTGCTCCAGTTTATAGGTCAAACTACAAAAGGGACTCTTCGAAAATATTTTTCCAATGATGTGAGACCCGAAGAAGTGACCTTTACTCTCTTACGCTAGTTGCCTACCTTAACAACATATTTTTGAATTATTCAAATAAAGTTTAAAAAAAGTACGCATACGCCCGAGTGCACAATTATTGCACGACGTAAGAAGTCAAGCCTAAATACCCATGAAAATAATTTTATTTTAAATTTTATATTTATTATTTATTCTTCTTAAGGACTTACTATAAGATTTTTTTCATCGAAATTGTAACTGTTCCGAAGATTCATAACTTATCAAGGACTTAATCAAATTAAACATTTCAATTTTGAATAAGTACTAGAAATCCCTTTTCTGTTCGTCTAGTACCAAGCTCCTAAATGGATGGATGGATTTACATCAAATCTTAAACAGAGATAAAACTGAAGCTCCATAGTATTTCAATTTGTTTTTTCATTTACAATTTTTCTGTGAAACAACTCTATAAACTTTGATTGAACTTGCTAGGTACCAACGTTTAAGAGGATGATGGAGATAAAGCTCAATATCTTGTGGTTTTTGGCGACAAATTCGAATTACGTAAATAGATCTCTAATGTTTGTTTTGAGAAAAGGTTCTCAATTATTCTCGTGTTTCTCGTTGATGCCTGTGTCAGTTTTATTCTAATTTTACATTGATTTTTACTTGCGACATATATATGTAATGTACTTATGGAAAGTAAGGCATGCGTAAAAATGACGAACTCGAGATTTTGATGCAACTTGACATTACTATGATAGAGAAGACTATAAAAGTTTCTCGCAATGCTTTCTGTTCGACTACAGCCTAAACGGCTGGGCCGATTTTATTTAAATTTGGTAGGTAGCATTTATAAATTTTCCCACCCCAGGTAATTTTGTTCTTTCTTTTCTTAAGACCAAAAATAACAGTAAATGCCATACGATTTTCTTCTAAATCTTATAAGTTTTTTTTAAGGAACACAATAATATGTAAAGCTTTGGGAGCTTTAGCAAAAAATTATCAAAATCGGTTCTACCATTTTTGAGAAAATTAAAAAAAAAGAAAAAAAGTAAAAAAAACTCCAAATTTTTTGTAAACCTCAATATTTTGAAAACCCCATGCTCGATTTTCTTAAAACTTGACAGTTAAAAGTACAATACAATACAATTAACAATGTGTGTGAAAGAATTAATTTAATCTAAAAACGACGGTACCAACCATACCAATGTTAAAAAATGGTTATCGAAAATCGTATTTCGCTCGAAAACGGCACCTAGAATTTTGAAATAATTTTTGTTTCTTTGGATTTTAAATTTCTCGTTATCGGCTTAGTGGATTTTGAAAATTTTTTTATAGAGAAGCTCCCAAAATGTTTGAAAAACAATGAATGAATGAATGAGTGAATATTATTGGGGGGTTATTGCACTGCGACCTGTAGATCTCTTGTGCCCCCGCTTATAAA
This sequence comes from Chrysotoxum bicinctum, assembly GCA_911387755.1. Taxonomy (NCBI): domain Eukaryota; kingdom Metazoa; phylum Arthropoda; class Insecta; order Diptera; family Syrphidae; genus Chrysotoxum; species Chrysotoxum bicinctum. The sequence continues at coordinate 83,822,445 of OU426990.1, forward strand.
ATGATGAGCTGGCTCATCCTACAGTTCTTCCTCCAAACCTATTGCTTTTAGGATTGTTTCTGTTTAGGACACTTTTAGAGAAGATAGGTTGCTCTCTTCTACCTGGTATTGTCTAAGATGGGGTTTCTCTAGGTGCATGATTGGACAAAACTTTCGCAGTATGTGTTCCGGTGTTTCCTCATGTTGCAGAATCTGCAAATGGCACTGCTTACCACACCAAGTAAAATAAGGTGTCTTCTAAGTTTGCAGTGTCCTGTCATCATACCTGTTAGTATTTTTATGTTATTTCTGCTTAAGTTAATGCAGTTTTCGAAACGTTGCCTGTTATTATTGCCCAGTAGTAATTTCGCCTGTCTCGCTTAGGGAGTTCATTCCAGTTTTTGAATCTTTTTGCCTCCTCTTCTTGTTTAATTTTGGTTTTGATGACATTTTCTCCTATTCCGCAATAGGGTTCAGGCCCTGTTAAAGGAGTTGAAGCGCATATTTTTTCTAGGGAATCTGCCTTTTCGTTTCCATGAACACCAACGTGACCCAGTAAAGTGTGACCCTGTTCTGGATACCAAGTTCATTTAGCCTGCTTATACACTCCCACACCAGCTTAGAGCTGATGGTGTATGAGCGTAGTGCCTTGAGTGCTGCTTGATTATCTGACATAATGACAATGTTCTCGTTACGATAATTCTTTTCGAGATTGCGATTCACGCATTTTCCTATGGCGTTTACCTCCGCTTGGAAGATGCTGGTGGATTGCCCCATCGGTATGGAAAGGTTGGTTTTTGGCCCAAAGATTCCTGCACCAGTCCCTTCGCTTGTTCTCGTTCCATCAGTGTACGATTTGATGGTATTTGTTTCGAGTATGTAGTTTGTTTCCTCTCCTACCCAGTCTTCCTTGTTACTGAGCTGTGTAAGAAAGTTTTTCTCGAAATTATGTTTTTTGATCATTCCATCTCTTGGGATGGCAATAAGGTTTGTTATTGAGGACCTGTCAATTAAGTCCCTTTCTCTGAGACCAATAATTTTGCCTGTCCAAGTTCCTTATATTGAGAACCTCATGATACCTCCCACTCCAGCACTTCTAATGACTTCGTGTAGAGGAGATAGATGGAGGATAACCTCCATAGCTGCGGTGAGGCAGGTTCCCATTGCTCCCGTAATACAGATACATGCGAGCCTTTGGACTTTTTCTAGGGTTTTCCCAGTTGTTGTTAGTTCGGTTTTCTTCCGCCATGCAACCGCACCATAGGTAATGATGGGTCGTACCATCATTAACCTGAGGATGTTCGGCTTGCATTCCTATGACTTGCCTGCAAGTCTTTAGCAAATCATTAGGACTTTTGTGGCTTTCCCGACAATAGCATTTAAGTGTTTGTTCCTGAAGAGTTTACTATCTAGTATAATTCCTAGATATTTTACCTCCCTCTGCGCTTCAATTACTTCACCAGCCAAACGGATAGGTTGGCATTCCAAACTCCAACTACTAAAACAGTTTTTGTAGTCACTTAAAAATGAATTTTATGATTATGAAAATTTTTCTCTAGTAATAATCTTTTGCACAAGAGCGATTTCCTGTGATCTAATCGTGAATTTTATATAAGTATACATATGTAGTTCAATTATTTTCTTTTTGTATAAATAATTTAAATATAGGTTTTTTCAGTTCTTATGACGTTCTTAATACTTTTTTTGAAATTTTCTAGAAAACTGATTGTACGATTTTCTTTTTACCTTTTGCCAATCTGCTTATCAATATCATTATAACAATTGTTTTTAAGAGACCATGAACTTTAAATTGGCAACACTATTTTTTGTGACAATAGGTTTGGTAGTTTTCGGTTTTTGTATAAAGTCGCATGTCGGGTTGGTGATGTTTTTTTTTGTAAAGACATAAAACGAAATTTTTTAACCCATTATCCCCAAAGTAAGATCTGCAGCTGCAAAATCCCCAAAATTCTCCAAAACCAATATATATGTTGAAGTTCTGATAATGATAATGATAATGCTGTAGTTTATGTTGCACGAAATGTTGTTCTGAAATTACTATTTTTTTGTCACATTACCATCGATAGTATTCTTTTTTGCCATATCCATTCAAAAATATCCCTTTTCTTGCGTATAAAACAGCATTCTCTCGCTGCTATATGAATATACACGTCTGACTGAAAAGTGTAATCATTCATTGCTTGTTGCTAAGAAACTATTAATTATAATCACAATAAATTTTCATAAGTTTTTTTTTTCTTCTAAAAACTATGCACTTCATTGAACCTTGCATGCGTTGCATGATTTAGATTTATGTAGACTTTGGGGATTTGTAAATTTCGTGAAGATTTTGACAAATAAAATTGTTTTGTTGGAGATTTTGTCTATGAATATTTTCTCTGGGAAGTTAATAGTAAAGTTGGATATAATTTCTTGGAGAATTTGCTTAATGGATTTTTTTTTTTTTTTTTGAGATTTCATACGATATTATCGCATGTCTACCCCAGTAACAATTTCTTAAAGCGACGACCACATTGCAGAAATCCTTTTCCAACATTAATGCCCTAAAATTATCTGTCAAATAAGGCCTATCTCATTAATATTAAAGACCTTTTGTCCCTGTTTTCAATTTTAAATTCCCCTACTCTAACAAAAAATAGCTTTCATAAATGGACGCATCTCTAACCTTTAGCCAGGTGAGTGCTCTGAATTGCCGGAGAAATTTCGTTCAGTCTTTTCCTGTACTGCATTTAGTATCTCAATGGCTAAACGAATTAAAAAACAACAACATGACCTGCACATATAAAGACCATATTATTAATTTAATAAATCAAAATAAATAAAATGAAATTATTTCAAGCATTATTTTGCTTCTTCCTTTCATTTGTCATCAAATACCACACTTAAATTTAATCCTATGGCATTTTAATTGATACATTATTTATAAATTTCTGAAAGAATTTTCTTCTCATAATCTATCATATTTTAGCTTCTTAGCCTACACTCAGCTATTAGCCACTTATCCCTTTTCTCTTTAAGTGGCATTATAATCCAACTTAATCAACATAAAACCACTTCACTCGACGAAACATGATTACATCTGTCACAATGATTATGAATGACAAATTAAACTCGTATGTTCCAGGAAGGAAAGGACTAAGGATTGGTTGAAACAATTTCCAACATAATATAGGTAGGTATGTTCTTGAAAAGGACCCAACTGCAAATAATCAAACATTAATTATAATTAACCGTAACGACCACCGACCAGCAGAAGAAACACAAATATGTAGTTTTAAATTCCACATATATGTATGTATGTACACATGTATGTACATATGTTTGTTATTCGAAAAAGCTTATGGTCATTCCGACTCTCACTCCCACTCACATCGGAATTAGAAAAGGTCCTTTATCTCCCTCATAAATAATAATGGTGTGTGGATTGTTAGTTTGCTATGGTAGTAGTCAGCAATAGACATTCGTAATTTCCTCGCGTGTGCATGGAAAATATTCCAAAGCCGTCATCGCAACGGAAAACAGAATACAAGGGTTGAAAAAAAACAACAATCTAGAAATAGTTGCGCAGCAATGTCGACTACGACAAGGATATTAATAGTGCGATGTTTTTTTGATGTTAAAAGCACGCTCTCTCTCTATTAACGCCACCTGTTGCCAGTGTTTATATTGAAACATTCTCTTCTCCTCTCTCTGTATTTCGTAATGCCTTTTTGTACTACTTAAACCCTCGGACCTTACCCAACAACATTAATCAAATAATAAAGAATATTTATGAGTGCTGTTGAGTAGAAGTATTTTGGGATATTCATCTCTTTTTAGCTGTGCTAAGATCCATCTCTGCGGCCAAAACTACTACTACTAGCCGCTGCAACCTTTGACATAATAAATCAAATATGGAAACGAACTAACAAAAACGTCATTAAACTTAGGAGAATAGAGCTCGAGTGTCCTTTGAGTAAGGACATAATTCATCATGCATATAACATAGGCATAGTTACACATCACAAATACTGCTTATTTGGCGATACTTTCAGTTGATAAGTCGACAAAATTTGTGGGCGAGGTGATGTCTACCTTCCTCTTGTGGTAATGCCATATGCCACTGGTAGGGACTTTTATTGGAAAGTAACAGCACCTATCATTGAGCATGGCGATAACAATGATTAATTCTAATGTTTTATTCATGTATTCTTGTTTCCTTTTTTGCATACTTGTGTGATATACAAATAGCATTTTTTCACTAGAAAAAAAGTCGATCTGAAGTTCGATTCATTCCGATGACATAGAAGAAGAAAAAACGGGTCCCGTAATTTTCTCTCAGTATGTTTTTTCGATATGTTTTTGTAGTTCTTGGATTCTTTAAGGACTAAAAATACAAGTAGATAATATATAATATATATTATCTATATGATTTGATTTGTCTTGATTTTGAGGTGTGGACTTGTCGATATTACACAATTTGCCCAAACAAAACATAAACTGAATGTTGATGAGTTTGAGGATGGCGGGTTTTGGTTTGAATTTCGGCTGTGTGAGTAAACGTAGCGGTACAAATCATATTATTGTCGAAAGGAATCTTACAAAAATATTCTTATATTAATTCTTCTGAATTCAGTTTCTTTTTTGTTTTGGATTTGCTCAAAAATCACATGAAGGATTTCATATAAATTTTACTAAAGCAAGACGAAAGTAGAATGGTCTATTCAAGAAAATTATGTATTTATTTTATTGGTTTGTATTCTTCAAATTCTACATCGAATTAAAACAAATAAAGATAAACTTTCTAATAGTTTGTGTCATTTTTTTGAAATTGGAAAAGGTTCCTCTTTTTATATTAATAACAAATAGTAAATGCAATCGCGAAAATGTTTACTTCAGTTTTACTAAAAGAAATTCTTAGTTAATATCAATCTGGCTTTCGGAAACGATATTCCACTATAGTAATATTTGTATATGTATTGAGTTCAATATCACAGTATTTCTTAAGAAATAAAATGTAAGACTGGGTCGCACGAACTTGCTCTTATGTAAAAGACTACGAATTTCAAAAATGAATGTTATTAGAGATAAACTGTTCATAAGCATAAAATTCATTTTTTAAATGACTAAAACAACTGCGTTCGTAGTTGGTGCTAAAAACAGGATGTAATGTGATTCAAGCAACTGTTTTGCTTTATGCAAGAACAAAAATTATAAGTTGTTAAAAAAATAAGCTTTAATACACAAAATTCTTAAAACATTTAAAAAAAAAATGTTGGTGTGCCAATTTAAAGTTTTTATTATTGCTCGAATAAAAATTAAATTTACATAAAAATATTGAGCCGTTTTTGAGATATTGAATTTTTCAAAAAAAAAATATTTTTTTTTTTCAACATTCAAAAAAATATTTTTCCTAAAGTCTTGAAAATGAAATGCAATGTTTTTTAAAATTCTTAGAAGCTTCTCTATAAAAAATTTCATTAAAATCCGTTTTACCGATTTTTATTAAAATATAGATCCTAAGAATTAATCGAAAGAAAAAAAAATTTAGCGAAATTCTCGTAATAGTTTTTGAGAAAAATACGGTTTTCGAAAACCATTTTTTAACATTTATATGGACGGTATCGTTATTTTTAGGTAAAATACATTTTTTTTGTCATATTTTGTAGATTATATTAACAGCCCGATTCTCCCCAAAGTCAGTGATGCCTCACAAGTCACAAGAAGAGGTGAAAATGATTTTGTGACTTTTTCGAATTCTGCCGCTCAGTCACAACTTGTGAGAGTCACAAAAACAATCGAAACTGTGATCTCCTTCAGAGCAGGTCACAACTCATAAATTTTCAAAGTTTCTTGGATTGACATTCAGTAACAACATTTTCTAGATTTGTGAATAATTGTGAGAACACGAAAATGGAAGTGGACTTTGTTCTAGTTAATATTTTTGCTGATCTTTCCCACAAAAAAGAAAAGTACCTAATATTATTACATAAACAAAAATTTCTTTAAGAAACTAATCGTATTAAGAAGTTTACAGCGTCGACGGCTTTAAGAACATTGAGAGATACAAATGATCCATTCGCTCTCCAAAACAATACATTTATAAGGTTTTTTCACCTTCCGAAAACTTTATGCAGTCGCCACGATTGTTTTCTTCTGAAAATGTTATATTTACATATTATTTAATCATTTTATTCTTTAAAAATTATGTTACCTTGCATTTTGTAATTTCTTCGTTTTGAATAATCAGCTGTTCAAATAATGACACTTAAAAATCTTACCATGCTGTGGTGAGTTTTGTTGTGAGTTTTCTTGTGACGATTAGGGGGAGAATACCAAAATGTTATCGAATCACAACAATCCTCACAAGGAATAGTCACAAGAGCTTGTGACTTGTGACTCCTCACAAGGGGGAGAATCGAGCTGTAAGAAACTTTTATTTATCAAGTTTTAAAAAAACGAGCATGGAGTTTTCGAAATATTGAGTTTTCAAAAATTCTGAATTTTTGTTTTGAAATCCAAATTTTTTTTTTTTGAAAATTCAAATACACAATAATATTGAAACTGCTGGGGACCAAAATCGGTCGTACCGTTTTTGAGAAAATCAAAAACAAAAAAAATGGTTCCAAGGGGGGTACCAAAAAAAACATTTTTTGCAAAAATTTTTTTAACCATTACCTAGCTTTGACTAAATGAATTTTTTTGATTTTTTTTAAATCTTCGGGACATTTTTTGAGGTACCGTTATTTTTGGTCTTAAAAAAAGAAAAAAAATGTGTGGGGGTAAAAAATTAAAACCTACATATATCTACCAAGTTTGTAGGCAAACAGACTGACAGACAGAAAGAATTGTAAAACCCACTTTTTTCGTCTTCGCTATCATCGTAATGTCAACTTTGATCAAAATCTCTAACACGCACACAGAAATGGTTGGAGTTGTTCTAGGTTTAGGCTCTCAATGAGCCCTGATGGCCTCTAATTTAATTTTAAAAATACTCGCCAGGCAGTATGGAATGGGAAAAATACATCAGATTGGTTCCAGACTTGGTCTAGAGTTATTGGTTGTAGTCTTTACTGAAAAATGTACATCTAATATTCCTGCTGGTACAAAATTTTAAACATTTAAAACCTGCTCTAAATCAATTTTAAAATGGGAGTCGACTCCTTTAACGTTAAAGAGCTCGTTTAACTTTAACATGAGCAAATAGCTACTTTATCTTTTAAAATCATACTTTATATTAATTGACCATGGTTATTTCATACCAAAGCAAATCACAGTAAAAATGTTTACTAATGTTTTGTTCGATTTTTTATAAGATGTGCTTTGTAAATAGACTGAATATTATAAATGCAAAACAATCGTACAAAAGTGATGTACGATCTTTAATTTTGTAATATTGCGGCGGACGATGGACAAACAAATCTGTACATACAAATGTACAAATGTTATGTATGCATGCCGAGACGAGTATAGCTAAATGAATTTGCACTTTTGCAACAACATAATTAAGTTTCTGTGAATTAGCGATGCATACTTCATTTCCATCTAAAATAATGTAAATAACTTATAAACAATCAAAATATGTACCGAGGTAGTACATATATAAAATCTACTTTTTTCGGCGAAATATTATTCAGTTTGAAGTTGAAGTTTGTTTGTTACTTCCGATATAGGTACTATCGGGCAAGTTCTGCATTTGGAAAAAAAATCGAACTCGAGATTTTGATCAAAGTTGACATTACGATGATAGCGAAGACGAATAAAGTGGGTCCGGCAATTCCATCTGTCTGTCTGTCTGTATGTCTGTACCTCGATCTAGAGCCTAAGCCACTGGACTTATTTTCTTCAAACTCGGTAGTTAAGGGTCTTCGGTGATTCCCTTGGGGGGAAATTGAAATTTTTTTTTTAGCTCTAAAACTAGCGATACCCCCCATACACCCGTAATGCAAAATCTTATTTATGTCGAAAACGGCTCTAACGATTTTGATAAAAATAATTAGGTGTGATATTATGGACATGGACTACGTTTTGGTAAAAAAAAAATGTGGGGCAAAATGTTATTAACGGTACCTGTCATAGAACCGTTTTTTTGATTTTCGATTTTCTCATTAACGGCTCTAACGATTTTAACCAAAAATTTTCAGCCGGAGTCCCCCTAAATTTAAAATAATATTGTATATAAAAATATACGAAAAATTATTTGTTGGGTTTTTAAAAAAAATTTTTTTTTGAAAAATCAATATCTTCAAAACCTATGAACGATTATTTTTTGAAATTATTTCGTAAAATCAATATTATTAAATACTTAAAATTCGCATCCCACATTTTTTTCTTGAAAAATTTTAAAGAAATTTCTTATATAAAAAATTTATTTATTTAATAATAAAACGATTTTTTAAAGTTTGTTTGCCTAAATTCATACTTTTCTAGAAATCAGACGGCAATTTCATTTTAAATTCATATTTTGTATTTATAAAATGTATCTTAAATTTCAAAGTACTTTTACATAAGAGCAAGTTCGTGCGATCCAGTCGTGCATTTTATTTAGTTATGTTTGAGTGATGTATCTGTCAAATTAAGGGTAGTTCAACGTAAATTCGCTTAGGTTCTGTTGTAAAACCCACATTAGTTAGAAGAGTTGTCTAATATGTTTAAATTATAAAAAGTTATACAAAGTCTCCAAGCTAAACGACTGCGTTAGGAAGATCTGAATTTATTCCTTAAACGAGGCTAGAAATAAGTTTTGTGTTCTAACAAAAGACTTTTTAAAAAATATAAACAACTTTATTTAGAAAAACAATTAGAGAAAAGTAGTGCGAGAAAGTTGACTGTACACGCTGGTTATAAGAATCAAAGTGAAGTGTGGTTGCTTGGCTCGAGTTTCAGATGGTGATCTTCGTCGCAAGTGATTTATCGTAAGCATCTGCATTGTGTGGTTGATTGGGGTGAGAAGATGTAATTTAAGAAGATGTAACTCTAGCTGAATAAATAATAAATAAAATCAAAAATAATTATTAAAATAGACAAACAAAACCTGAAAAGAGTGAAGAATGGTACTTCAAGTAATTGAATTGAATTGGAGTTCTTCTTCAACCAAATATCAAAATGTCATACAATCTAGAAAAGAAAACTGGTCGCAGCTAAAACAATGATAAACGTAAAAGGAAATTCCAACATCCGGCAAATATAGAGCGTTTTAAACTTTGATGTGCTCTGTAATGTGTGTTATAACTGCTAAACATGGTGATGATCTCGATATGAGGAACTTAAAAAAATCTTTTATTCACAGAAAACCACAAAAACTTGCTAAATACACATTATGTAAAAAAAAAAAGTGGAATGGATATAGATACGGTAAAAATGGGCTCAAATTTTTTGAATTTTTTCAATCTCAAAATTCAATGCGATAATATCATTTTATAGAAAAAACAACTTTTGCAATCAACATAAATACTGGAAACTGTTTTTTTTTTCAAAACCAAGATTTTTCGAACATCATAACATACTCCTAACGACCCCCTCAAACGAAAAGTGGAAGAAAAGTGAACACTACCATTTCCTACCCTTTAGGTTTTTTTTTCATTCATAACAAAATGACTATATAAGACTTTTCTTAAATTCTTGTTAAATGATCTCAATATTGAAGAAAAACAGTTATTGAGGAATGTTTTTGTTCTAAGAATATTCCTAAGAATATTATCCTTAACTATCCATATTATCCATTGGGAAATAGGGGACACTCTGTTAACAAGGATGGACTTAAATTTTTTTGATTTTTGAAAGTGGAATAGGTTCATTTGGGGCCAAAAACCATTTTTTAGAATGTAAGAATTTTATTGCATATTAAAATTCAACATGCTTACAGTTAAAAATGTGCTTCATGAATTATTAATATTTTCCAATCGCAATCCCTTACATATTTCCAAACACGAAAAAATGGACTTAATCCCGTTTCAAAAAATATGGTGCAATTATTAAGAGCACTGTAGTCTTGATTTATATTATTTCTCTTTTGATCAGTATGAAAAGTATGACAAATTTATAATATAATTTACCAAGAATTGTTCTTGTTGTGTTTTGAAAATGCATAATAAATGTATGTAATTTATTTGTAGCAGAAAGTTTTCCGTAGAGTTCTCATAATCGTATTCCATTATTCGTCAACACTTATGCTCACTTCAAAAACAATTCAACAAGCTGCACTGGAAAATCCTTTTCAACTTCAGTTTAATTATTAATGAGAGCTTTTTTAAAGTGTGTCATTCTACAAATTGAATTTATTACTTCAATACCTCTCATCCATCCACTCAATGGATACCTATGATACCTATTTTTACAAAAAAAGAGGAAAGACCAAACGCAAATGGTCCATCGAAAGTTTTATTGCAGAACCCAAGGATTGCCCACTTCTTTATTCTCTTCATCCACTTTTAGAGTTCCGACAATGTTTACCTTCAACCATCACTCGGTATCGGTAGTCAGTCAATACATATCTATACGAGCATAAAAGTATCACTTAACTACCTTCGGTTGAGTATATTTTTGCAAAAAGATATTTCGGTCTCGTCCTAAGGGCCCTTGAGAGGAACACATCATATAATTAAAGTTGCCGTCTGTATTGCAAATAATTGATATTTTGACTAAATTTTGTCTGATACGAGTAGTTTAAAGTTTATTAACTCAATCAATTTATGAAATTTAATATGAAACGCTCAGATAGGAATATTTATTTAAGTTGTTCCACGAATCGAATAAATATGCTTTAATTTTCATTGTGTATAGTTTATTTTATAATTATACAGGGTAACCCACATTTCAAGTCGAGAAATTAAAAACAAAATTCTTTTGTTTTGGAGTTACATAGGTACAGATGCGGTCAAAATAATAGTAGTGTAAATAAAATCATTGCTAAGTCCCTGAATTTTCATGTTTTTGTGGAGGAATATTCTGTAGTCAGACGAGTCCCAGATTGTCCCAGATTGGCCTTAAGCTGTTTTATCGTTATTCGCTTATTGAGATACACCTTGCCATTTTTAAAGGCAAAGAAAATTATATCTTGACCCGCTTAGTCGATCGAATATATGTAAATTATATCCAGACAAACCGGATATTATTCGAGTTAAACTCGTAAACAAATCAATTTTAGGAAAACAAAATATTTAACTTTATAAAATTCTTTTCAAAAACTGCTTAAACATCACCAACTGCTGAGAACGTCGCTTTGTGGAAGTTTAAGCCTCTTACTCAATACAAGCATGCCCCCAAACAATGTTCATGTTACATATTTCCAACTGCACGAGGTTTTCTAGTTCGCTGTAGGGCGCCACTTGTTGCAGGCTCAACCAGTCGATACATTTTTTAATTGAATTCCAAACAAAAAGCAAATTTCAATATGAACTTCGTGCCTGAATATTTTTTTGAATGCTTGCTTTTAAAATAAAATTGAACAAATATACAGTAGCGGACGCTAGAGGAATGCTCAATTTACAATATTCAGGCGGCTTTGTTTCAGATCACCGTTCGAGTTTGTGATGTGCTTTTTGCTTTCCAGCCGAGGTTCTGCCCGCCGGTCTCGCCAGGGTCGTCCTGAAGAAAACACGAAACTTCAGAGTGAAAGGTCTTCAAACCTTATCACAAAATCTTTATTGAAAATAACTCTTAAATCTATAACACAATATTCTGTTATTGTAGTTGAATGATTCACGGGTATCAGCTCTTCTGGATTCTGGTCTTGCTGTCTCGTATCGATTGTTCTGGTTGCTGATGATTTGGTGCGGATCTGGTACTTAATTCCGGGTAATCTAGTTTCTGGTAATTCGGCTCCAACCTGGTTCTATTATTCGGATGTCGAGCTTATGGCGTGATCTTACGGTACAACGCCCCTGGTGGTACAAATCAGCAGGTACAAAACGCCCCTGGTGGCAGTTAGGACATTAAACTTAGAACTAAGACTCCTTACCACTAGTGGGGGGAAGCTCCGCAAAAGCAAGAAAAACTAAAATGACCAATTCGTCTGCACTTGTCTACGACTGGATTTCAAATGATTGGTACAACCAATTTACTATGCCGCCTGACTGTGTGTATGATCGAAAGGGTATTTTTCCTTAACCCAATTAGGTCCTCATGATGACTTTCCAGTAAAAACTGAATGTGTACTATATAAGTGATGAACGAAAAATATTAATGTGATTGATTTTCCTGTGACGTCATGTGTCTATGGTGCGTGTGAACCGAATTTGTAACAAAAAGTGGAGTAGCATGGAACGCTTCGTTACAAGTTTTCTTGAATTTTATCGGGACAAACATATTTAAAAGAGAGGATATCTGGCCAAAGAGTGTTTTAATTTAGCAACTTATAATTTTTAAACTTGAGGTTATCGGAAATCACTACAGCAATTATGTGCAGCCCCTAGAAGCTATTGAGGATAATATTTAGCCCCCTTTACCCGTTAATATAAATGAATGTGAACAAGTGTCCAGTGAAGAACGAAATAAAATAAATAGATAGACTTATTAAATTGCCTTTCATTGCGCTGTGTATAAAGATAAGCAAAAAAAGATTTATTAACGTTTAATTTTTTTCCCCAAAGGAAATTGCCACGCTCCACCCTGTTATCATAAGTAAATAACATGAATACGTGATGATACATATTTCGATATTTTAAAGTATCTTTAAATCATTTCTAACCTTATTTTTACTGATTTTAACATATCTTTGGGATTTTGTGGTTAGATATAAAACGAACTATAACACTGCAGTCATTTCTGTATTGACAGTTATTTAAAGTCAGTACATTTTATGTCAAAGCACTTAAACTTTCTTCACTTGCTCTACCTATAGGGCAAGTACTGGCTTCGTGCAAACAAAAATTGTAACCGACTGACTCGTGTGGTGGGCTTGGGACTGAAACAGAAATCTGTATTTAAAAATAAAATAGTCTATAAAATAAATGGCGCAAAATTCTAAACAGCCTATTATTAAGATATTAGTATGATACTACCACAGATACTCTATTATCTGTGATACTACTTAACAATTTGCTAACTTTATAGTAGTTTACTAACTCATTCTTAATTTTAAACATTTTCTAACTAGTATCGTACTAAAAGAATTTTCTAAATAAATTGCTTCTGAATACACCTAAGACAATGACATTTCGTGTAAAAAAGTAAGTACATGAACCTTTTTTTGATGTTTGCAAATGTCAAAGAAGCTAGCACGATACTTAAAAGATAAAGTATAGGTATTCGGTGATTTTAACTTTAATAAAAGGGAAAAGAAAGTATGATGCTATATTCGATTAAAATTTGCAAATTCGTTGTTTCAACCTAGTATCATACTAAAACAGTTTTAGCATCGTACTAATTCAAATAAAATTTTGAGCCAATATTTTTAACAAATGACCTCAACAATGCGGTGTCTGGTCATACATTTTTGAATTTTTTTTTTTAATAATTTCTTATTTATTTCATCTCTAGATGGAATGATTCAACCACCTACTTGATAGCAAATCAGATCTGTCCAATGTTTTTTAAATCTCTCGATTTTCTGTTGATCTTGTCAAAGTAAGGCCTTCCACACTTTGTCTGAGAGTCTTAATTAGATCAAATTGTCATCGTAGGTATTGCTTCCTTTCATATCTCGTTCAACGGATGGGATAGTATATGATGGGATTCAATATTACGAATGAATCAATAAATGAAAATTCTGGTCAACCTTAAGGTTGTCAAGTTGGTGTTCTACTTTTTTAAGTTGCTACTAATGAGTAATAACATCATTTCAATATGGCGATTATCTTTGTTGGTGATATTCAATCATTAAGATAATGTATTTCTACAAAATGACTGAAATATATTTGATCTTAGCCTTTCGAACTAGGAAGATAATTCCATGGTTTCAATGAAACAAATACTATAACACTAAAGTAGAAGTTGTATATAAATAAAATGCACGACTGGATCGCACGAACTTGCTCTTATGTAAAAGTACTTTGGAATTTAAGATACATTTTATAAATATAAAACATGGATTTAATGAGATAATAATGTTCAAATGCATAAAATTGCCGTCTGGTTTCCGGAAAAGTATGAATTTATGCAAATAAACCTTAAAAAATCGTTTTATTATTAAATAAATTTTTTATATAAGAAATTTCTCTAAAATTTTTCAAGAAAAAAATGTGAGCTGCGAATTTTAAGTATTTAATAATATTGGTTTTAGGAAATAATTTCAAAAAATAATCGTTCATAGGTTTTGAAGATATTGATTTAAAAATTTTTTTTTTTTTTTTTAAAAACCCAATAAATATTTTTTCGAATATTTTTATATACAATATTATTTTAAACTTAAGGGGACTCCTGCTAAAAATTTTGGGTTAAAATCCTTAGAGCCGTTAATGAGAAAGTCGCAAATTAAAAAAACGGGTCTATGGCAGGTACCTCTAATAACATTTTGCCCCAAAATTTTTTTGACCAAAATGTAGTCCATGTCCATAATATCACACTTAATTTTTTTTATCAAAATCGTTTGAGCCGTTTTCGAGATAAATAAGATTTTGCATTACGGGTGTGTGGGGGGTACCCTTAGTTTTGGAGCTAAAAAAAAAATTTCAATTTCTCCTCTAGGGAATCACCAAAGACCCTTAACTACCGAGATTGAAAGAAATAGGTCCAGTGGCTTAGGCTGTAGTGAGAGGTACAGACATACAGACACACTGAAACATGTTTTTTGTGTACTAAATTTTCCTTAAAATTTTTATAAAAAAAATTGATATGCAAATTGTTAGTATTTAATAAAATACATTTTAAAACGTAATTTAAAAATTTAATCGTGTATCGGTTTTCAAGATATTGAATTTTCAAAAAAAAAATTGTATTATTTTTTTAAAAATCCAAAAACTATTTTTTCGAAAAATTTTTTAGTTTATATTTTTTTAAATGCAAAGCAGCTCCTGCATAAAAATTTTGGTTAAAATCGTTAAAGCCGTTGGTGAGAAATTCGAAAATCAAAAAAACCGTTCTATGACAGGTACCCCTAATAACATTTCCCCCCAAATTTTTTTTTTACCAAAATATAGTCCATGTCTATAATATCACACTTAATTTTTTTTATCAAAATCGTTAGAGCCGTTTTCGAGATAAATAAGATTTTGCATTACGGGTGTATGGGGGGTACCCTTAGTTTTGGAGCTAAAAAAAAAATTTCAATTTTTCCTCTAGGGAATCACCGAAGACCCTTAACTACCGAGTTTGAAGAAAATACGTCCGGTAGTTTAGGCTGTAGTTCGAGGTACAGACATACAGACATACAGACATACAGACATACAGACATACAGACAGACAGACGGAATTGTCAGACCCACTTTTTTCGTCTTCGCTATCATCGTAATGTCAACTTTGATCAAAATCTCGAGTTCGATTTTTTTTCCAAATGCAGAACTTGCCCTATAGTACCTATATCGCAAGTAAAAATATAATATAATAAAGGTAGCTTCTAAATTATTAAAATACCCATCATCTTATAACCAAAGCTATTCCAGAACATATAACAATCTGTAAATGTCAGTTAGTAATCAAACTCAGAAATCATTTCCACGAAGAACTAAACTGCATACCTATCAATCAAATAAATAAAAAAAATACTCTTAAAAGATATCCAAACCAAGAAGAATTAAACTTCATTATTTTCCCCATTAATCAATATTAATCCTTAATTACTCGACCCACTACAACATTTCTTTCACATTACAAAATCACTGATTTGACAGGAAGAAGGACAACAAAAAAGAGCAATTTAACATCGATTCAATAAAACTCTACACAATTAGACAGTAAAATGGCTTCCATACCTCAAAATATCCTGTAAACATGCAAAATAGCACTTAGGTTAATAAATTAAGTTAAATCCGGAATTGTTGGATTTGACTAATTACATTTTCAGACAACAAGGATGCTCTGACGTCATTGTTTCCAGTTTTTTTTTGTTTTTGTCTTATTATGTATGTTGACTCTGACAAATTCTTACCAGTTTACCATATCACTCAACCAGATGTCAAAAGTTACAGATGAAGTTCAAAATATTTTGTCAGGCTAATTGATGATCACATTAAGGACTAAAAAATCAAATTGTGTGAAAACTCATTAATCGGCTCGAAATAAATATTTGAGAACACGCGTGGGAAATTATAGTTCTTATGTCACCTTATGCCACCACGAAGAGCTATTGACACAGCTGAGTGTTTTCATCGTTGGTTGTCCTCGTCATCCTGGATGGGATGGAAATGGGAAAATAACACATATACAAATACGTAGTTACATATACGAACGAAGCCACGACTACACATAACCTTAGTGACGGTAGCGAAAATCAATCGATATTGGTATTTGTTGTATAAAGGTAGACAATTTTTCGCTGTTTATCGACGGCGCCACTAGGGATAGTGATTTAATTTTATTTGAATCAGTGGAAGGACGAAAGAATTGCATTGCAACTAAATAGCAAACGAATACTTTGGAGTAGCGAAAATGAAAGAGATAAAGGCGCAGTTTAATAAATATTTGTATGTTGTCTGGGTCAGAGTATCTAAATTTATCATTTTGAACAAGTACTACTCGTACTATTGAAGGACAGTTTATGTTGCAGTCGAAATGTTTAGATGATGAAGTGCACATGTGTTTTGAATTGAGTTTTTCAACCCGCTTTGAATGTACTCTCAAAGTTTAAAAAAAAAAAAAAAAAACAAAAATTTCCATGCTTCTTCAGGTTTTGAATCCTAAAATGTCAAAACTTCATAATTTGGATTGATCTTCTTACATATATAATTCAGGCTGTCCAAATCTGTAAGCAATTAAAAATACTCCTTTTTGTTATTCATTATTTATTTTATATTTTCTTCTTCTTAACAAATTGAATAAAAAGTACAACAAATTTACTTTCAAAAATGAATATTATTATAAATCATACATACTAATACAGTTCATTGTTTTACAATAAAATTGATCTTTTTAATTCTTTTTTTCACAAACAAAAAAGTCGACAGAAGAAAAAGGTACGATCTGTCTCCTGATGACAAAGTAACGAAAGTACCAAGGAAAATTTCAAAAAGGCTATAACATTATTTTTCCAACAAGTCGAAAATGTAATTTAATACATTTTATTAATTTTGCGAGCAATTTCAATTTTCGAATATCAAATTTTAATTTATATTTTGATAGTATTTCCAACTGCCTAATTTTTTGATTTCTTTATTAAAGAGTAAGTTGAACGAATGCATCGAACTTAACAATCAAGGTGAAAACAAAGCAAGTTTTCTGTCTCTAATACGTAAAGTGTAGTCTGAAGTATTATGACTTAGAAGATATCCACTTCTTAAGTAAAATATTTTTAACACTTTATAAAAGTAGAAATGAATTAATGCGAGCATACCCGAGCTCACAAACAACTGAAAACTGTTTTCAAATTTTCTCTTCTTCCATGTAATTCTTAAAATATGATTTCGGTTAACTAGCAAAGTCAATTAATAGGAGGATAATAATCTAAAGCATACAAATTGAAAAACATAGCTTTTGTTTTAAAGCTAACAAGAAGTTTATGTCAAACCAATAGCTGAATAACTCCAAGTCGTAAATCGTGATTTATGTCTGAAGAATATACACAATATACTTTTCCTTTAAAGGTCAGACTAAAAATGGAATTAATACAAATAAGAAAATAGAATTGGACCCGAAATTGATCCTTGAGGAACACCAATATTAATGTTACTGGTTGCACTGAATCTTCACCATTTGTTTTCTATTCTTAAGGCTAGAAGAAAACCAATCAAGCATCAAAACCCTGAACACAGCCTTTTCTAATTTTTGTAACAATATGAAATCTGATCTACTGTATCAAAGGTTTTTATAACATGAATGTATACTGAAGTATCGAGATTTTTCAATCCATAGATCTCTCGATTAATTTTTGAAGTTTCTGCTTGATAGCTATAGACGCCCGGAAGCGTCCAAAAGTCTTTTTTTTTTTTTTTTTTACACTATCAGAATTGGTCGAAGAAAGCTTAAAGCAAGCTCCGTCTTTCGACCAATGGTTTGCCAACACAGAGAACTGTGTTATACCACCGGCTCATCATTTAGTGCAGTGTTAGTTGTTAGTAGGCAAACTCTATTACGATTAACACTGACACAAGAAAACATGAAAAATAAACAAATAATATTACGTAAGAACAAAACAATAACATAACATGAAACAAAGAACATTTAGGAGCGTGGACCACTGGTTTTGAGAAGGTTTTTTAATTTACATTTATTTATATTAAAATCAAAAATATTTGAATTCCAATTTACAAGTCTACCCATACGTGTCAAGGGCTCATGAATGCCATAGTTGGTCCTATGTGTTGGGACCTTAATCATATCGAGGCCTCGAAGATTATAACCTCCTCCCCGATAATTAAAATAAACTGAACATAAAAGATCTGGTGCATCTGTGATGCCTGTTATTAATTGGTGGAAAAATACCAAATCATTGTTTGTTCTTCTTTGTTCCAAAGTTTGCATCTGAAGAATAGATAATCGTTGGTCATAAGAGATGACATACGAAGGATCACTCCATTGAAGTCCTTTCAAGGCAAAACGAGTAAAGTTTCTTTGCACAGATTCTAATCTCTCAATATGAATATCATAAAGAGGAGTCCAAACCTGTGATGCATACTCAAGATGGGGACGCACCAAGGCGTTGTATAAAGCCCGGGTGACATTGGGATCAACAAATTCTTTAGACCAGCGCTTAATAAACCCTAACATTGAATTGGCCTTATTCACGATTTTATTAATATGAGCAGAAAAATCTAAATTGGGTGTAAAAAGAACTCCAAGGTCCCTTACAGTCATAACACGAGTTAAAATGTGCCGTGAGATAACATATTCATGAGAGTAAGGAGAACGTTTTTTAGAAAAAGTCATAGTTTGACATTTTGTCGGGTTGAGGTTCAGACTGTTCTTTTCACACCACAAGGCAAAATGGTTAATATCATCTTGCAGTAAAGCTCGATCATTTGAAGATACTATATTTTTATAAATCTTCATATCATCTGCAAAGATTAGAATTTCGCTATTGCGAACACACAGAGGAGCATCATTAATAGCCAATATAAAGAGTAGTGGTCCCAAATGGCTTCCCTGCGGAACACCTGATTTGGCAATAAACTCTCTTGAGTATGAATTTCTGAATTTGACTTGATATAACCTATCTTCAAGATATGACGATATCCACTTGATGAAAGGTGGTGGAAATCCGTATGAGTGAAGTTTAAACTTGATAATCTCATGAGACAGTTGATCAAAAGCTTTCGAGAAGTCAGTGTAAACACAATCAACTTCTTGACAACTTTCTAGAGAGTTTAAACATTTATTCAAAAAGACAACAAGATTAGTAACAGTAGAACGTTTTTGCATAAAACCATGTTGTTGGTTGCAGATAATAGATTTACATATAAATGTCAAACTGTCACATACAACTTGTTCGAACAACTTCGGAATGCAAGAAAGTTTGGAAATTGGTCTATAGTTGGTAATATTGGCTTTATCTCCCTTTTTAAATACTGGCGTTAAAAATGCTTTCTTCCAAACTGCAGGGAATTTACCTAATTTCAAGGATAGAACAAAAATATTACGCAGAGGAAGAGCTAAAACAGACTTACATTTCTTCAATAAAGCGGGTGGTATTCCATCGGGTCCAATAGAATAGTCGTCTTTTAAATGTGACAGAAAGTCCAAAATTTTGTCGTGATCTATTGTAATATTATTAAAAGATACCTGAGGACAATTTCGTAAGAATTGAAAATAGTTATCGTCAACAACAACAGGGGAATCAATGAAGGATTGGCTAAAATTATTTGCAAAGCCCTCACAGATTTCTGTAGTAGTACTCAAGATTACGTCATTATAAACGAGATTAACAGGATAACCGTCGCTTTTCTTTTTGGAATTTATAAATTTCCAGAAGTTTTTCGGGTCTAATTTCAGGGAAAGCCCCATGGTTTGAAGATAATCATTATAACATTCATAAGAGAGTTTTTTGAATTCTTCTAAAAGGGAAATGTAAACTACTTGATTCTCTACTGTCATGAACCTTATATATTTTTTCCAAGCCTTATTTCTTTTATTTCGAAGGCATTTGAGTTCTTTTGTGAACCAAGGATGACAAGAAGAGTTAGAGGGAATAGATCTTTTTTTAGGGACAGTTTCATTTATGCATCTCATCAAAATAGAATAGAAGCTTGAGACAGTTTTGTCAAGATCATTAGAAATCGGTAAACGTTCTATACCGGAAATAATTAAACTATCTAAAAGCTGTTGAAAATCACCTCTCCGAAAGTCAAAAGTATAAGAACAGTCGTGGGGATTACTATTTTCAAGTAAATGACCACTCAAGTCAAGAATAATGTCAAGAGGCGGGTGATATTGATCTATGTTAGATAAAGCAGAGATAGATTCTACCACTACTGTACTAACAGCGTCAGATGAGAATACAAGGTCAAGTTGTCTATTCATATTATTTCGTATACAGCTAATTTGCTGTAAATCTGTAGAGATAATATTATCCAACATTTGGAGCTCTTGTTGGGGTGAACTTGTGGAAGCTTCAAAATAGGATTCATCATCAGAGGGAACCCATTCGATATGGGGAAGATTAAAATCCCCTAATAAAAGAATTTTACTGTCAAGGCTAGCTAAACTGAAAATAAATTCGAGTGCTAAAGAAAGTTCAGTGTATACGGAACCAGGACTTTTAGGTGGAATGTAAACATTTAAAACAAATAAGACTAAAGATTCCTTAGTTATTTTGACGCATAGCAGATCAATTGTCAGATTGAATGGGAAGACTATTTGTGTTGAGCAGAAATTACTTCTAACAGCAATAAGTACTCCCCCGCCAACTGAATTTGTAACGTCAACGTGACGGTCCTTTCGGAAAACTAAGAACTCATTATCAAAAAGTTCCGTGTCTAATATTGTTGCGTTAAGCCAAGTTTCTGTAAGGGCAAAAAGATCGTATGGCAAAACTAGGGAATTTTTGAAAGTCTTAGAAGTTTTACTTCGAAGACCTCTCACATTTTGGTAGTAGATGCAGAACCTGGGCAGTTTTTTGAATTTATACTAGGAGACGAATTAAAATTTGATTTCCTTCTCAAGGGCGCTGTAAATTCTTTTACCAATGTGTTCGGAGGCCAAGAAGTATTACATATGGGTTCAAAGAGAGAATTGGAGCTATTATTTTAAAGGAGGCTACGAAGCTGTTTGGTTTGCTTATTTTGGAGCATTTGACGCATGATGAATTGACAATAGCCTTAGTAGCAATCAAATGATCCACAACATCTTCAGGCATCGTTTCGGGTTGGAGACGAGATATAAATATGGCCCTGGGCTTCGGAACTGAAATTAAAGTTTTTGGACCAGTAACGACAGATTCCTGTGTTGGAGTCAAGTCAAGATTTTCGGTGACAGGTTGAGGTGGAATGGGTTCAGTGTGTTCAGAGGAGGTTTCGGTAACATTAGTATTTGGTTCATTAATATGGAGTGATTCGATAGCCGGGTCGGATAGAGTTATTGAATTTTCAACGACTTCACTACCAATAAGGGACGTTTTTTTAGGTGCCGGACCTAGGTTGGCTGACATGGTGGTCATGTCCCTTCTTCTCTTTTTGCTTTTTTTAGAAGTTAAAGGATTTGATGAGAGAATATCATCCGTTGAAGAGGAGTTGTCCGCTACTAGCACCGGAGAAGGGATGCTATCAACCGTTGTCACAATATTAGCAAAGTTCGAACTTAACTCATCAAATCCCTTGGAGATTTTCGTTAGCTCATCTTTTAAGGAGGATAGCTTAAAACAGAAATGAGCTAGCGAAATCTTTCTACAGTTAAGACAATACCAAAAAGCAATACTCGAAGAATTAATTTTGTCCATTAACGAGTTATTTGTACCGACACATTTGGCATGGAATAGATTTCCACAAGGTCCGTAACACTTGAAAAGAGGGGCTACGCCAGAGCGATCCAGACAATTCGTATTGGCGCAAGACATTATTAATATATAAGGACAGACAAATAAGAAACAAATTTCCAATATGAAAATATAATATAATAATGATTAGAATTAAAAATAAAAAAAAAAAAAAAAAAAAAATGGGTGATAAGCTGGATTTGAACCTTCGCACTTATATTCAATACAAATTACAGTCAACGCGCAGACGCGCACAACCACTGATATCTTAAGAAGCGAGCTTCTTAAACCATTCCGTTGGGAAAAAATACTCTTCTGAGAAGAGAATCTTGCTTCTCGATTTCAAGTCAGAATCCAGTCAAAAAACACTAATACACATACCCAAATGTCAAAAGTGAAACCCAGCATCTGCATTCTCTTGTTTGATTTTCTTCGATTGTGTTCGTTACAATCTAGATGAAGAAATCTAAAGGTACGAGTATATTTATGTATAAGAAAGTATTTACAGTGAACTCACTCATAAGCGCATAGCTGGGCACCGTTAATCAAACAGTTAACTTCGTTAAACGTTAAAGCGTTAAATTTCGGAAGAATTAACGCAAGTTAACGTTAATAGTTAATCCGTTAACATGTGATAAAAATTGCATTTTTTATATTTTTTTACTCTGAGCACCGGCGCTAAGTAATGCCGGTCGTCCACTAGGCGATCAACGCACAAATTTCGAGTTCAACGCATTCAACTCTAATGTACGGTGCATTCAATTCTGTTCAACCAACGGGTTGGATCTAGTTGTTGGCCGTTGCTCAACGAATTGCGCAACAAGTGTACGGGTAGTGTACGAGCTCGTGTTGCTCCTTGATAGTGATGTGTACCTCATACATGAGGCAATACAAAATGTCCCATACACCAATCTGAAATGTCCCATCACCTCAAAACGAAAAAATGTATTGCCTCACACCTCACAAAAGCAATGAAAAATATTTCTCTTTACTCTTTCATGAAAAAAAAAAAAATTCGTATCGTGTATATCTCACTCATCGGCCTGATCTGATACTAAGACTGAGACCGATGCAGAATGAAGTTGTATTGTAGTTGATCGTATGAAAGGAGGAAATATGCCCACCAAACACCAAACCAATGGAAATAGAATGAGGTTTGTCGAAGATGAGGATTTCAAATGAAAGGAATGAATGTGTTGTGAGTTGAGTTGTTGAATACTTTTTACTCAAACGTCCCATTCAAACAAAATTCGTGACATTGTCGCAGGCTGGGTTTTTGTATCAGACTCTGACTTTGTATGTACCAGGCTAGGACTTTGTACCAGACTAGAACTTTGTACCAGGCTGGGACTTTGTACCAGACTAGGACATTTATCATGTGAGGATTGAGGTTCTTTTGTATCTGTTTGAGGAGACAAAATGAGGACAGATAATGAGTGGGATTTATTAATGAATGAATGTTGCACTGACTTACAATGTAACAAACAATGAAGATAGGTATGTAGCATTATCGAAAATTATACAATCGAAGGGTTAAAAAAGGAAGGAGGTTTTTTACTGTTTGGAGTAGGAGGGTTTGTTAATTTTTGAAGGAGTAGGAATTTTTTTTTTTTGATATGCAAATGCAAGTGCATTCCTTTTATTTGTATTTGTTTTGTTTTAAGTGTTAGAAAATAGAGATTAGGGTTTAGAGATCAAGATAAAATATGAGAATTGAAAAAAAATCAATCAATCATTTCCTGAGTTTGCGTACGTGGAAAGTCATTAGTGTTTTATTTAGTCCAGTGTCCTGTAGGTAATCAAATTTGTTTGAAAAAAAAGTAATCAGAACAGTCTTAACAGAAAGAAGAAACAGGTTGAGTGAAAAGAAAGTAGGGCAAATATTGTTTCTAAATGCAAACATGTTATGATGTATTTTTTTTATCTCGTTAGATTCAATTTATTTTGAAATTGATAAAATATTTGTTTTTTTTTTGTTAAAAAAAAATATATTTTTGTGTTAATCTTTTTATTAAATACTTTTGTTTTCTTTTAATAACTTAAAAAAAATTTAAAAACACCGCTTTTTGTTTTAAACTTTTTTTTTCAAATGTTTTATTTTAAAATAAAGTGTTTTGTATTAAGGATATTTAATTAAATACATTATATTTATTGATATTTAATTTTTGTAACCATTTTATTTAATGCAATTTTGAAAACTGTTTTTGAAAAAATATATACCATTAAAAAAATATGCATTGTTTAATTCAACTTTCAAAATATCCGTTTAAATAGGAATGTATAATGGGACATTTGAGGTGGGACAAAGTACCACCTCATTTCAAAAAATGAGTACCTCATACAAACTCATTTCAAATTCGTGTCCTACCCATCACTACTCCTTGAAACTGTTCGATCAACACGTTGAGCAACATTTTCAAGATAATGTGTTGCACATTATTTGTTCAACGCGTTGATCAACTTTTTAATTTTCTTTGGGATTTCTTGACGTAATATTGTGTTGCGTTGCGTTGGCTGCAGTGAAATGTGTCTACGTGGTTAAACTATTGCGTTGCCATGAACTTGCAGTTGTTGCAGTTGTTGCAACTTGCAAACTGTAGTTTATTTTGGTTTTTCGTCATGGAAGGTGATAAAAAATCAGAGTGGACCACGGAATTAATTTTGCAAATGATTTCAGCAATTGAGGAAAAGCTCAATATATGGGACATTAAGAGCCCCTCTTATAAAAATCGAGATGCCAGGGAATTGGCTTGGTCTCAAATGTCCTCGAAAATGTAATTGCCGAAACTTTGAATTCGAATTCACGGGCGCGGTGGGATCAATCGATTTTAATTTCTCATATACCTATTTCATTGCAAAAACAATTTTCTTCGCGACTCTAGAAAAAATCATCTACCCCCAGAATCGTCTTGGCTGTTTTTTCTTCCTTTGTCGTTCATTTTCTAATATTATCAATGCGGCGGCCACTTTTTTTTTTTTTTTTTTGAAGGAAATCATACTCATATGGAACAAATTTAAGAATATTTTAAAGCGAAGGCGTGCGTCAACAATAAATGTATGTATCGAACTGAAGTCAAAATTATTTCAGGTTTGACGTTTGAGTTTTTTGTTTATCGTGGTGCGTTCAACGCGTTCCCCAACAACTGATCCTTGGTTAAGTGTACGAAGGTATCAACTCGTTCATCAACTGGTTGAGCAACCATATCGAAAACGCAGTTGATCAACTCACAAAACTTTTTTTTCTGTCAAAATCGAACAAGTTTATCAACTAGTGTACGAGGTTATTCAACATTTGAGTAAGTTGGTCAACAAGGTGTACGGAGCTATTCAACACTGGAATAAGTTTTAAGAGTTGATCAACTAGGTGTGCGGGGTTAATCAACATATGGGAAAGTTGGTCAATTATGTGTACGTGGTTCCAAACGCATTTTGTTCAACTTTAGTTGCTCAACGTGAATTACGTAAGTTGCTGCACTAGTGTAAGAGGTTGTAAATTCGTTTATGAAACGAAAGAGTTGAATAAAAAGTTGAATGAAGTTGGTTGAACTTATCGCGCACGTAGTGGACGACCGGAATAATGAAATGATCAAACGAAACGAATCTCTTCGCAGTTTTCTCACTCCCATGCGCCGTCAAAATATAATAGTACCTAGCTGTTTTTGTTTCACCCGCGGCACGCGCCACACGGCACTTGTCTCATACTTGTCTTGTGGATTAACGGATTTAACGTGTCCGTTAACATTTTTAAAACTTAACTTAAAAGTTAATCCGTTAATCAAAATTTTAACTTCGTTAATTAACGATTAACGGATTAACGAGTTAATGCCCAGCTATGCATAAGCGTATACTGAAACTTAACGAGAAACTTGTCCGGTTATGAAATACCACATTGTAATTCTAAAGGTCACTGGGTAAATAAATACAAAATTCAAGGGGCCAAAACACTTCCTATATGATGTTATTCCAAATACCCACCAATTAAATTTTTTAATAAATTTTTTTACGTTCTCAAAAAATGAACATAAATTTGCTCATAAATTGTTTCAAAATTATTCCGTCATGTCTTTCAAAGAAATATCCTACTAACATTCCACAATAATGTGTTCGACATTTTGATCTTCACCATGCATGTACTTTGAATATTAATTTTAATTCATCTAATTACAGTATTTGTCAGTCAAAAACGTGCCATTTAAATCCCAATGGTAATTTACCTCAAACCCGAAGCACAATTTAATGTTTCGTAAATTGAATTCAAACACAAAAATACAAATTTGTGGGCAATAAAAAAGTTTATGAATCCCACTGTCCCATACTCTACACTGACAAATTATCAATTCATGGTTTTCACAGTGGCATTTACACTTTTTCTTTCATCATTTTCTTCTTCATCGCACCTTAAGCTATACAATATTTTTTTGTTGAAACTAAAAACAGACAATATAAACAAAAACTTTTTTGAATATGATGTAGGGACTCTTAAAAGTAATTGGGAGAGAATAAATTGATCATTTTTTCCCGCATAAAGCATAAAATTTTCTTCGTCTTACTGTTTAATTTTTAAATAGAATTATCTTAAGTTAATTTTCTTTGAAATTATTTTCCAACCACCCACTCACGCGTGTCACTGCGATGGAGACAAACTGCAAATAAAAAATCAAAAACAATTACCTCCCACCAAGAGTAAGTTATTTCTTGGGCAAGACTGTGAGCAGTCAACTTTGAGATTCCAGTTCCATCTGTGGCGGTGGCCCTCCGGGTATGGATGTTTACTTTGGAAGAGTAGATAAATTAATTTCAGTAATAAATTCTGCACACAAGAGACATTGGAGATGCCTGCACAATACGCACAATATTAATGGATGTATGCACACATGTACGAGTATGTTGCTGTAAGTTAAATAAAACTTGGTAACAAACAATCGAAGGATGCTTAATATTAAAGGCAGGACTAGATGTACTGATTTACATATAAATGCTTCCACTGTGTGTCCCTTTTAGAGATGAACCGAAGAAAGGATTCCAGTGCCAAATGGCATATTGGGGGGTGGCTGAACTACATTTATCTAGGACTGGGTTTTTTGAAGTGTTGTACAAAGTTTCGGGGGTGATTTTTGGTCGAGACGCCATGACTCCCACAAAACAAAATCAACTTCAATGTAATTCTTGGATGTAATGGCTATGAGCTATAGAAGATAGATAAGGATGTTTTCTTTGGCTTCCTCTACTTGTATCTCCAGTTTTGGGGTTTCCTTGTGCTTCATTTTTTTTCGATGTGTGAATGTATTTTTCACACATCGCCCTGAAAAGGACGTTGAACTTAACATTTTGTTCTACTATATTTTGTGCGTTAGCTATAATTTGCATTTTCTATTCTTATATTCTAGTTCCCTTTTCACATTGTGGTGTGGTTGAAATCGAGCTGGCAAATAGTGTATTTTTACTTTTACACAAATTGATAATGAACATCATGGCTTAAATTTCTATGAATTGGATATTTTATAAGAACTTGAATTGGTTTCTTATGTTTAAAATCTTAATAAGATACGCAGCACTTTTCCTGGGTGTAGCTTAGTGCTATGATTTCGGTTATACGTTTGTCCTGTTTGTGGTAGAAAATCATTAAAATAGGAAAATTATGCAATTGAATATTTGTGGCATTTGAATCTTATCTGTTAAGTTAAGAAACACTGATCAATCGGCAGCTTAAGATATATCTTGAAGAACATAATCTTTTTAATGACCGCCAATATGGTTTTCGCAGTAATAGATCCTTACATCATTTTGGGGAAAGTAAGATCATCGCGCTTGATATTTCTAAGGCATTCGATAGAGTCTGGTATCCTGCTCTTTTATCAAAAATGGGTGCGTTTGGTATCGATGTATCCCTTATTCGTTGGATTAGTAATTACCTTTCTGACCGTTCAATTCAAGTCGTTTTGGATGGTTTCAAGTCTGAAATTCGTAAAATAAATGCTGGTGTCCCAAAAGACTCTGTTTTGTCTCCGACTCTTTTTCTCATTTTTATAAATAATCTTTTTACCAAAACTACTAATCCACTTAACTGTTTTGCTGATGACAGCACCCTCAGCTTTTCATACTCATTTCCTGATTCAATTACTTGTTCTTTGAATGTTGAATTGCAACGGCAATATATGTTGAGCTCATTAAATTCCGATCTAAATAGCATCGTTAAATGGGTTATTAAACATCGTGTTGAATTTAATGCTTCTAAAATTCAGCGCTGTTTTTTGTCATTAAAGCGGAATATTCCCCCTATGCCCCTATTCTTGGATGGAACTTGCATCATAGAAACTGAAAAGCTATTAATTCTTGGTATGTGTATCACTGACCACCTTTTGTGGAATGACCACATATTAGTTATTGCTAAAAATGCGGCCAAATGCTTAGGTTTCCTAAGACGATGTAAAAACTTTTTCTCCCCCTCTGATCGGGCCACAATTTATAAGACTTATATACGTCCTAAACTAGAATACAATTCTCATATCTGGGCTGGTGCATCAAAAACATCTTTACAATTACTAGACAGAATCTAGAATAGAGCTTTAAGGCTGATAGGTGACAGAGTAATTTCTGAAACAATTGTTTCGTTGGAACATCGTCGAAATGTCTCTTGTCTATCACTGTTTTATCGTTATTTCCATAAACAATGTTCTATTGAAATAGCGAGTTGCATTCCCCCCCCCCCCTAAAAAAATTTCACCGTAATACTCGTGCCGTCAATATACCCTTGAGCCAAACTTTGGACGCACAGTTAAGTACGGAGATTCTTTCTTTTGCCGTACGACTCGAATGTGGAATTCCTTAACCGACTCTGTTTTTCCTCCCCATTTCAATATCCAGAAATTTAAGACGAATGTACTTCGGTTTCTCCTACTCAATCCTCCCACTGTTTCCTAATGCTCGCACTGTGTTCAACCAACATTTAAAGGGTAGTCATAATAACTTAACTGCGCGTTAATTATAAAAAAAAAGGGATGAGCCCAGAGAGCTGAAGTTTCGAGAGATGATGCAAATAATTCATTTAAGTATATATGTACATATGTATTCATACATATATAAATAAAACGAGAAGATCTGTAGAGTATACTAAGGTATGCTTCAATATTATTATCCCCTTATCTTCCAAAACGTATTTTCACAATTACAATTAGGTATTTTGCATTTTTAAAATGTCAAAGTTGATGACAAATTCATATTTTAAATAATATTTGTAGCCTTGACAAATTTATTTTAGAAATTTATATTAAATGTACTCTTCTATCAATGTGTGTATCTTCCCTCTGGACTCCAAAACGTTCTGCCCGATTTTAATAAATTTTTGGGCTAGCCAAGTTTGTGATTATGGCCGTTTGGTAGCAACCGGTTTACCAGAAATTTTTGTTTTGGTTTGATGGAAATTATGTGTCATAGGTTTCCATTTCCTTTAATTATGTACATATTTTTTTCTTTGACGTAGCAAGACATTGTACCTATAGACATTTGTCAAAACTTCGTCACATGGCCGCCCTAATTCATCCACCAAAAGTTATCTGCGAAGTTAGTTAGTTTTGAAATAAATTAAATTTAAAAAAAAATTCGATTTGGTAAGCTTAATGGACTTATAAAGGGTCTTACAATAAGGGCGGGTAGATGTTGAAATCGAATAAAACTAGATATGTTTGAGGAATTAACAAAATTCTTTTCTTATTTGAAAGGCCCATTTATGCCATTCCGCACTTCTTATGGTGGCACTGATCCTGAATTTGAGCGATGGCCTGTGTTATGTTCACCTTACATAATGGTAATTTTGTCATTTCTTCAAAATTGATGATTTTTCGGTCGAAATTTTAGTCCCCTTCCAATAGCTCCGAAGCCCAGTCAGCGAGAAAACAGAATTATCTGGTCATGAACTAGTAGTTCCTTGGTCAGTTAAATCTTGTAGGCCCAAATCCCCAGCAAAATTCGCTAATTTGAAGTCTGCAAACGGCCGAGTACTCGACTGCCAGAAATCGACTGCCTCGGGTTCTGCTGTACACTCTCAAGAACCGCGACGATGTTCTCGGCTGATCTTTGCATTTCTTAGACGTACAAATGTTGGCTGATTGACTATCGAACCGGTTGTCTCAAATTTTGCCAAAACGTCGAAGAGTCGACTGTAAAGAGCCACCACGTCTACCGGTAAATGGGCGCAACGCGCAATATTCCCACTGAAGAACATTTTGCCAATAATGCTTTATCATTTGGGCGTGCTACTGGATAGGACGCGAAAATCTACCCGCCTCAATTCAAAGATCCTTTATAACTTAAGGTTTAAATGGTTTGATGTTTAAGATTACAACATTTGAATATCACCACCTAACTAACTATATACATATGTGGGTAATTTGCCTAGTGATTATTGACGTAGTGAGAAATCAATACGATTCTGTATATTCTATAATCTCAATTGCTAATGACAGATAGTATATTTCAATATTTAATTCTTAGATATAACCCTTACCATAACTGTTTATACAATGCAGTGTTTCAGGAAAGAAGCGAAAAATACATAGAGAGTTTTTCCTGAAAGCTTGATAGCAGCCGTAGTTTTGCTAGTCCACTAAAAAAGTGTTAAAATGTCATTAAATAATTATCGTCCTAATTCTATATAATTATGAAGATATTATCAAAATCTCTTATATAGAACTCATTTTTTAAGTGATTGTCAATTTTAGTGGTAAATCGACAGAAAGTGCTCTGTTAAAATTATTTGGAGAAATACATATATAAAAGCTTAAATTTTGAACTCTTCTCAAATTCCTTCGACATTATTTCTTGATATAACTAAAATTTTCAATAAAGTGAACCAAACGTTGTCACTAAGCTTACTTTATAAAGTGAAATTCAGAGGTCAAAGACAAGTGACGAGGATCGATAAATGTTGTTAGTTCTCAGAGCAGCTCTAATTTAGGTGTCCCTCAGGGATCAATTTTGGGTCCCACATTATTCCTAATTTATTTTAACTCGATATTTGTTCAACCATTTAAGTGCAAAATAACTGCATTTGCTGATGATGCATCTTCCTTTACTCACATAATATATTACTTGACATGATTGCAGATTTTAATAGCAATGTAGATATTAAAAAAACGATGATTTAATTTGTATTAACTAATAATAATTAGAAAGAAAACGAAGTTCATAATACTAAAATTCAAAGGCTTAGTACCTGATGAAATGCCTTTTTAAAAGCCAAATAGTAGTTAATTCGCTTTTAACCGCTAAGGTAGTACATATTTCAATAAAAATGTGGATTAAACAGAAGAATGCAATAACCATTATTTCCAAAACTAATCGTAGCTTTGAGCAATGTATTGAGCTAATTTGATAGTGGAGATTTTAAACGTTTTTTTTTTATTTTAAAAACATACTTAGTTGATAGTGGAGATTTCAAGTTTTTAAGTTATCATATTATTGTAAAGTATGCTGAAGTTTTTTT
The DNA here is from genome assembly GCA_911387755.1 of Chrysotoxum bicinctum. Classification (NCBI taxonomy): domain Eukaryota; kingdom Metazoa; phylum Arthropoda; class Insecta; order Diptera; family Syrphidae; genus Chrysotoxum; species Chrysotoxum bicinctum. Next base: position 83,853,902 of record OU426990.1, read on the forward strand.
GATATGAAATAAAGAACAAAATTATATTAACTCCAATTATGGCTACACTTCCCACCGGATGGGCTGAAAGAACACGCTTTCTAGAAATTTTACTGTTTCTAGGTCGCTAGCAATATTGCTACTTTTGATGGCATCATTTCAATTTTTTTCCATGGCATATGTTTATTTACTTTAAAATGTTGAAATATCTTCAATATTTATTTTATACTATCAAAATATATGAAAATTTTTCTGGATAGCAAATTTATTGTATAGAAAAATATAATTTCAGGGAAAGCTAAAAAAAGTACTTTTTTACATTGTTGCCTTGCCTTTTATTCTGTGGAAAGGATAATAAAATTGTTGAAAGGACATTATAATAATAATCGTTGAGATTTTACGTCAACCAAAAATATTTCCCTTGCTAGAGCAATCGCAGTACACGAGGTACATGTATGCATGTGTATATTTATATGTAGTTAACTTAAGTAAGAAAAAATAAAGCACAATTGTTAGGGCTTGGAAGGCCTTATAGAGTCTTATTTCGGTATCCTAGAGAGAAAGGAAATATTTGTGTATCCTTCTGGCTATCCAGAGGGAAAATGCATTTGTCTTCATTCCTTCTGTTTTCTCTATTCTTTTTTTTATATAATATGCATGTAGAAGGAAAGATATAGATACAGTGGTTCCTGACGTGTATCTAAGGAATGGCTTGTGTGGAAAAGTCAGGAAAAAAGATACGTTAAAGGAATCAGTATAATGAAATGGGGACAAGTATTGACAGGATATGGGCACGAAAAAGAGGTTTTTAAGGTGATTGAAAAAAAGAAGACAAGCAAATACCTATGTACAGATAATGTCAACAGTATGCTACAAGCCTACCAACAAAAACAATGGTGCATTTATTGATTTTTATTTTTTTTCCTTGTAACCAAAAACGTAATCAACACATTTAACGAATTGTTTGAATTACCTTTGCTAAATAAATTAAAATGTAAAAGTAAATTATTTATCATAAACGATTCATGTTACTGAAAATCCTGACGATTGGGTAGAACATATACAATTAGAGCTCCCACGTTAATTGCTGTCTTACCCAAAAACATGGCATTTACCACTCAAAGACAACATGGCTGTAGTTTTGTTATCCTCTTTATAATTCTGTACCTCAACATTGCTACCTACACATACCTTTGCGCTAGCCCTTGTCTTTTGCCTCACAAATTCTGGATTGAATTGTTTATGCATGATGACGTAGGTATTAGATTCAAATTTATTCAAGTTCTTCATTTTAAAAGCTACATACATACATAAGTGCACTTCTTTTTGGTTTTTCTGAACAGATTTTGTATTTTCTACTTTTTTTCGAAAAAAAGCGACATATCTTTCCATTTTATTGAAAATAATTAAAAAATACTTTATTTCCAAATGAATGGTGAATGCATTCTTTTTTTATTAAGTCGCATTTGTGTAATCTTTAGTTGATAAAAATATTATTTTGGCCCTAAGAAATGGGAAAAACAATTAGGCGGACTGTGATAACAAAATAGGTAGGGATCCAAGTTGAATAAAGTCGAGAAAGGCAAAGGTTTGATAAAAATTCGAGATACATTTTTTTTTAAAATCCTTAACTTAATATAATTATATGAGTTGTATTCTTACATACTTATACTAACAGCTAGTAGAAAGATTACTTATGAATTTTCAGGTCTCTTTTCAAAATTTATTTGTCTAAAATTTTTGTACTTGCGGTAAATGCATATATGTATATGTTTGTAGATAGTTATTTATGGATTCTAAAAAAAATAGAGCTCGAAATTTTGTTCAGAATTGACACTAAGATGATAGGAAAGACGAAAAAAGTGGGTCTCGCAATTCTGTCTGTCAGTATGTTTGACTACAGACTTAACAACAGCTCACCCTGTATTTTTAAATTTTCCCCCACACATGTTTTTAAGACCAAAAATAACGTCACTTGCCATACGATTTTTTTTCAAATTTCGTAAAATATTTTTTTTTTTTAAACTTAAAACAAAATTTCATTCAGATAAAGCTACATAGGTAATGGTTGAAAAGAATTCCGAAAATAATGGTTATTAACGGTACCCTACTTAGAACCATTTTTTTCAGATTTTTTTTTCAAAAAACGGTACAATCGAATTTTAATCTGTTTTATGCTTAACCTTGCAAAGCTTTAAGAAAAATAGTTTTTGGAGTTTTAAAAAAATATTCAATTTTGTTTTTGAAAACTCTATATTTCAAAAAACACATGCTCGATTTTTTTAAATCTTCACGATTAAAAATTCTTTAATATCTATAATCTACAATATTGTTATATTTTTTACTAGGTTCGTTAAATAAAACTTATTACTCTTTCTAGTATTTCTTCTTTATTTTTACTTTCCAAATCACAACAATAAATCTCAATTTATAATGAACTCAAATACTTTATTCAAATTAAATTCACACTTGTTTCACACTTTCCACAATCCAATAAGCAGAGTTTTGCACACTTCCGTAATCAAAAATCAACTGTGTACCGCTCACCGTGAACACACCCTTATATCCTCAAATTAGTTGTTCTCGAAGGTTCTCGTCTTGGAATGTTCTAGATGGTTGGAATAAGGGGAAATACATTTGACATTGGAAAAGAGCTTTTTGTTTCTTCCATAAAGTAGATATGCAATTTACCAACAGATGGCGCTGTAGGAGTATAAAGTTCTGTTCACAACAATATGTAGGAAAAAAAATAATTTGATCTTAAAATAAAGGTACACACCAAACAAATGTAAGAAAATGGTTTTCGAGAAGTGTTTTTTTTCGATTACTTTTTACGATCTATACCTAATTCATTAAAAAAAAAGTTCAAATTAGGATATTACCTACTGCACCTACCATCGCACCATTTCTTGGAATTTTGAAATGCATATTATTGGGATGACGGATTTAAATGAAGCCTTAAAAGGTTTGAAAATAATTGCATTTCAAAGCTTAGAGGAAAATATTTTTTGAATTTTTGGAATAATTAAAAATTCAATATCTCAAAAATGGGTCAGTATTTGTTATGAAATTCAATTTTTATTTGTACATTAATAAAAATTTAAAGTTGGCGGTCCAACTTTTTTTCTTAAAAATGTTTTAAAAATTTTGTTTATGTGCAAAAACCTTCTTATTTTTAACACCACCACGTTTTAAAAATTTTGTTCTTGTATAAAATAATATTTGCTTGAGAAATCACATGATATCCTTAATTATTGTTATAAATATTTTTCTCTAGTATTTTAATTTTTTTATTTTAGTAACGTTTAGTCTTTAACATAACAGCAAGTTCGTGCGGTCCAGTCGTGCATTTTATGTCTTAGATCTTTTGGCATCAAAATCAATTCACCTATTATCTTAAAAAAAGGTGAAAACAAGGAGTGACAAAAGGTACCTTAAAGAAAGGTTAAAAGAGGTTAGACAATTTGTTCTATCAATTTAGTCCAAAACTAGCCAGCTGTGATATGGTTCGTAATCCTGAATTCTAATTTCTATAGAGTAGATATGTATGTAAAAAATCGTTTCTTAATCGCGCGAGAAAGTGTTGGTTTCACTGAAAATATAACATATGAATTGCGTGTATTTCAAAATTTAAGGGCTTATCGCTTACTTGCATATTTGATCCACAGCAACACTACACTAAACATCAGCAATCTCTTGTTCTGTTTGCATAGTACGAGCGACATATATTACGGGAAGCATTTTATCGTTTATACTAAACGTAATTCATAACCGACCCATAATGAGCCTCACAAACCGCACGTATAGCTTGATGTGTTTCTCGAAGTAATCCATTTTTTCAAAATCAACTTCAACAATTTGTAAACGTTGGTCCAGCCTGAGTCCATTTATAATGAATTGCCAAACAAAACTTACCTCAAAACAACCGAGAACTTTCAAATTTGATGTCACATAAAACAGTGCTGCCAACTTAAACCTATGCACCTATTAAAAATCACCCTTTAATAATATGTACATATATAATGTTATCGATATCATGTTATTATTAAGAAATAATAATCACATACTAAGACCTAATGGGGGCTATCGTGAACAAAATTTCCCTCGGAATTTTCCCCATCTTCGAAAATTGGAAAGGTCAATACTTCTGCACTGTTCATTGTAAGCTTTTAAATGAGAGCCAAAGTCACTATGAAACTTAATTCCCAATATCAATAAATTCCAAGGGAAACTTTCGACATTATTTGACAATTTTGAAAGTTGGGAACAATTCCCAGGGAAATTTTATTCACGATAGGCCCCAATATATTTTTTAAAAGTTTGAAATTAAGTACTCAAAGCTTTTTTGGCGAATTTATGTTTAGCAGGAATAATTTGTACTGAGTGTTTCTTAAAGTATTGGTCCGACAACTTGTTACAGTTCCACTTCGGTTTGAGCAGTTTTTTCTGACATTTCTACTGAATTTTTACCACGAAGGATTTTATCAGTAAAGAATAATCTAGATATATTTTTTCAATAAAAATTTATTATCCACTGATAATATATTGATAGTTTTTTTTTTTTAATAACTTTAAAGTTATTAAAATAGAATTATTCCCATTTATATTTGTTCTATTCTCGTGTACAAAAAATGTAATACATATTATATAAACAGAACTTATTGAGTTTAACGAACACAACTTAACGGACGCAACTTAAGGACCAAATTGCTCACAGTTTCTCAGCTTTATCTTTATTAAACCTAGGTTTTTTAACTTTCAATATATTCAAAAATTCTTTATTGTTTTATCAACTGACCAAATACAATGTTTGTTCATATATGTAAATGAATCATGTACAAATTAAATACGTAAGAAACAATTTAAATAAATGGTTAAAGAACTTCTTACAAAAAATATCTCCTCTTAAAAAAAGTACATATTTTCCAAATGTACATGCACACTCTTTCGGTCCTATACAATCTTTAGTTTGTTAAAAATGTATAAATTATTCTGCAACAGTTTTATACTTAAACAATTAATATTTTCTTCCTTTAAGTATCTTAGCAAGCAAGGTATTTATTCCCTTTAAAAATAGCAATTTCGCCCTAACCCCTCAGTAGTAATTGAAGCACGCTCAAATAGATGTACTCGATTTAAATTTTTCATAGAACTCGATTCTGTCGTGAACAAGTTTTAACATTAAAGAATACTTTTTTGTAATTTAAAGCAATTTGCAAATTCAAGCAAAGTGGACGATAAAGAGAGTTTTTTGAGTAAGAGGTGGCTATTTTAACCTTTTTCTGTCATTTCTTATTTGAAAGCTGTCAAACACTCAGATTTCTCTTAATTTGTATACCAATATGTTACGGATTTGCATTTGTATTTTAATGTACTACGTATTTTGGTTTGTTTAGAATATTGAATTATTTTCAATTGTCAAATACAAAAATGAATAAAAATACTATTTTTTCTTAAAATAAAGAAGTATAATTATTTTTCTATTTAACAAATACACTCTGGACATGCACTAAAAACAAGTAAGATCCTAACTCTCTATTACCAAACGACTATCAACCACCAAGTAAGCACCTATACATATATTATTCTTATTGATGAATTTGTAATATCTTAAGAAACTGATAATTTCTTAACACAAACACGCACTCATTTGATAGCAAGCGCGGATACAGCGGGAGGGCAATGGGTGCAATTGCCCCCCCCCTGGGCAGTTCTTCGTTTCACAATTATAAAAACTATAACACTTTTTTCTTTTTACTTGCGACTTATAGGTACTAAGTATAAGGCAGGTTATACATTCGGAAAAAAAATTGAACTCGAGATTTTGATCAAAGTTGACATTACGATAATAGCGAAGTCCAAAAAAGTGGGTATCGCAATTCTGTCTGTCTTTCGGTTCGACTACAGCCCAAACGGCTAGGCCGATTTTCTTTAAACTTGGTAGATATGGGTTTTATTTTTTTTTCCCCGGATGTTTTTTGATTTGATTTTTTAAGACCAAAAATAACGGAACCTGCCATACGATTGTTTTTTCGAAATTTTACAAATATTTTTTTTATCAAAAACTGTCCTACAGATTTTTAAAAAAATTCATAAGATTTCATTTAGTTAAACCTAGGTAATGAATGAAAAAAAAATTCCAAAAAATTATTATTTTTGGTACCCCCCTTGGAACCATTTTTTTGTTTTTGATTTTCTCAAAAAAAAATTTCAAAATTATTTTTTGAAAACTCAATATTTCGAAAACCCCATGCTCGATTTTCTTAAAACTTAATAAATAAAAGTTTCTTAAAATAATCTACAAGATATGAGAAAAAAAAATTATTTTACTTAAAAATAACGGTACACTCCATACAAATGTTAAAAAATGGCTTTCGAAAATCGTATTTTTCTCGAAAACGGATCCGAGAATTTTGCTTAAATTTTTAGTCTTTCGATTAATTTTTAAGGTCTATAATTTAATATAAAAGATTTTGAAAACAAGACATTAGTCACTGTACCTACCATGGAATGATTTTTGAAAATTTTGAATTTCTCATTATCGACATAATGGATTTTAATGAAATTTTTTATGGAGATGCTTCTAAAAGCTTTAAGAAACATTGCATTTCAAAACTTAAAAAAAATATTTTTTGAATTTTGAAAAAAAAATCATTTTTTTCTTGGAAAATTCGATATCTTAAAAATGGGTAAATATTTTTTTTTTGGAAATTTAATTTTCATTCGTACAGTAATAAAAACCTAATGTTGACGTACTATTTTTTTTTTTTAATATTTTAAAAATTTTATATATACGAGTAAAACCTTATTTTATTAAGAAACCACTACAACGATTTATGTAAAATTTTTGTTCTTGCATAAATTCATATTTGCATAGCATTCTGTTTTTGTCTCTTACTACTAAGAGAATTTAAAAAATGATGATAATTTTATCCTTATGAACAGTTTTTTCTAATAACATTCGTTTTTAAAATTCCTAGTCTATTACATAGGAGCAAGTTCGTGCGGCAAGTTATGCATTCGTAAAAAAATCGAACTCGAGATTTTGATCAAAGTTAACATTACGATGATAGCGAAGACTAAAAAAGTGGGTCTCGCAATTCCGTCTGTCTGTCGGTTCGACAACAGCCTAAACATTTATCATTTTTAATTTTTGCCCCACACGTTTTTTTCTTCTTTTTTTAAAGACCAAAAATAACAGTACCTGCCATACGATTTTTTTTCGAAATTTTGTAAAGTTTTTTTTCTAAAAAACTGTTCTACGGATTTAAACAAAAAAGATAAAAAAAATTCATTTAGTTAAAGCTAGGTACTAGTTGAAAAAAATTTTTCCGAAAAATGGTTATAGAGGGTACCCGCCAAAGAACCATTTTTTTGTTTTTGATTTTCTCAAAAACGGTATGACCGATTTTGATCATTTTTTGTTTGCGTAAGCTCCCAAAAAATTTAAATAGAATTGTGTATTCAAATTTTCAAAAAAAAAAGTTTTGGATTTTTAAAAAAATTTCAATTTTTTTTTTCAAAACTGTTAAAAAACCGAGTATTTAAGAACTGTGTATATCATGTACAACACTACATTTAAATTTATTAATTCATTTTTTTTAATACGTACAAGTTCCTATTTAATACTTTAAGACATGCATACAGAGCATTATTGAAAGAGGCTAAAGTAATGTAAACGAAGATGTTTGATTTACTATTTAATAGTTATTTACATACGACCTACATATATTATGTACCTGCACATCAACGACATCCCGAGCCGAGGTACCTCAGTGTGATGGAAACTCTGGATGACAACGTAATCATGGACAACGAGAAAGTAGTCTCGTTCTACGCTGACATTGGGTCAGCCTACCACCGCGGCTAAAACGCCATCCCTGCCCACAACCCACAAAAATCACCACTGACAACCAGGAATGAACACCCTGAGGACAATACAACCGACATTTTAAATTTAATTTTTTTTTTCGTCATGTAAATTTTATATAAAAATAATTAAACTTAAGTCACTGTATATAGTTAGGCCCCTATGAGCCAACAAATGTAAACTTTCATACATATGTAGTATCTTATTAGTTGTAAGCCAAATTGTAAATAGTATGTTCAATAAAACAAAATTGAATGAAAATTGTACCTGCACATGCTTTCCTTAATTCAATTTAATAATTTGTTATTTTTATATTCGATTATGTTTATACCTTTTTAATATTTTAAGACAGAAATGCAGAGAAATGGACCATTTTTTTTTAAGTTAAGCAAAATATCACGAAAATTGCCCCCCCCCCCCCCTGAACGAAATCCTGGATCCGCGCCTGTTTGATAGATATACATATCTTGAGGAACGAAAGCTTCTTAATGACCGGCAGTATGGCTTTCGTAGCAATATGTCGACTAGTAATCTGATGGTTTATCTCACCGAACAATGGCACAGATCTTTACATCGTTTTGGAGAAAGTAAGATTATTGCACTTGATATTTTAAAGGTATTTGATAGAAATTGGCATCAAGCTTTCTTATCGAAAAAGCGTGCATTTGGTATCGATAAATCTGTTCTTCGTTGGATTGAAAATTACCTTTTGGACCGTTCACAACAAGTAGTTCTGGACGGTTTCAAATCCGATATCCACAAAATAAACGCTGGTGTTCCCCATGGCTCCGTTTTGTCTCCGACATTCCTACTTGTGTTCATAAATGATCTTTTTTCTGAAACATCTAATCCACTTAATTGTTTTCTGACGAAAGTACGCTCAGCTTTTCATATTCGTGCACCTCGGATGTGGAATTCCAACGGCAGCTTATGATAAGCTCATTTAATTCTGATCTTAACAGTATTGTCCAATGGGGAATCGACAACCGTGTAGAATTTAATGCTTTGAAAACTCACTGCTGTTTATTGTCACTAAGGCTTAAGCCTCCCTTAATGCCATAATCTATGAATGTCACTTTCATCGATGAGGCTGATCAGCTTTCAGTTCTAGGCATGTGCATCATAAACCATCTTTTGTGGAGTGATTAAGTATTTGACATCTCCAAAAACGCTGCTAAGGGTTTGCTCTGCCGATGCAATAAGTTTTTTACCCCTTATGATCTGGCTGTGATATATAAAGCCTTTATTGTTCCGAAACTCGAGTACAATTCCCATATCTGGGCAGGTGCTCCAAAAACCCACTTGAGTCTCTTGGACAGAATTCAAAGGAGAATTCTAAGAATGAAAGGCGTTTTATCTAACTGAAACATTTTTATCTCTCGAGCACCGGCGCGGCGAGATGTTTCAGGTCTATCTTTATTTTACCGCTATTTTCATAAACAGTGCTCTAGGAAAATAGCCAGTTGCATTCCTCCCCTCAAACAATTCAACTGTAATACCCGCACTTCTGGGAATACTCATCAGCTTACCCGTGAGTCCAATACCAGGCGTATTCTCAAGTACAGATATTCTTTTTTAAGCCGCACTAGGTACATGAATGTGGAATGCTTTACCCGCCCCAATATTTCCCCCTCATCGTAATGTGTGGACATTCAAAGCCAATCTGCATCAGTATTTCCTTTCAAATTATAACTTATTTTCCTAATTCCTCGAACTGTGTTTAACACTATAAGGGTATTCATAACCCCTTGAGTGCACGTATAATATAAAAAAGAACCTTTTCCATACGTTTCATAAATCATTGCATGTTCATATGTACATTATGAGTCAGAACCTTACCACGATATGATGAAGAGTTGCCGTGATGAATCACAAAGACCATAAAGCATAAATATAAGTTTATTTATAACAAAAGTTATAAAATGGAAAAGTTACCCGTGTGCCATTTATCATAGCAAGTATAGAGGAGTGTATAGTGATGGACAAATGTCATAAATAATTTAAATTTACAATAAATTCTATTGAACTACTAAACTAAAAATACATAAAATCCTTATTCTTTTGCCATAAAACCTGACCTGCCACTAAGCAGGATATCTTAGTTCAACAAAAAAAATCGATGCAATAAAATAAGGATAATAATATAAAACCGGTACAATTTCAATTTCGCGTCAACACGATTGCAATTGATATCATAAAACGATTATTGTACCTATCCGTGCAGGAATACGAACAAACGATTTTATTCGAAAAGTATTTAACGAAGCATCATCCAGGATCAAGCAAATGAATCGTGTTGCCATAAAGCGAAATGATAAAAAGGAGATGTCAAAATCAAAACACATTCCACATAAACTTGTTGTTTTTGAAATGTATAGTAAAAAAAAAGTTTTATCCTTGGAGACCATGCATCTACACAAACATTACCCTGACAGAAAATGTGATATAAAAAGAATGATATATGTATGTACACAATTGCTATGAACAATTTCCTTATGATTTTCCAATACTACCAGTACTGTGGTAGATCCTACTACTACTGCTGGTGCACAATAATTTTTTGATTGCAACATGATTTGTGTCATATGTTTGGCCTCCACTCTCCTCCAGAGACGCATAAACGCCAAGTAGAAAGATATCCGAGATTTTTGTGGTCAAAGCGTTTTTGTCATTTTTCTATCAGTTTTTTTTTTTTTTTTTTGTGAGAAAGGAAAAGCAAGCAAGATTTGAAGTTAAAAAAAATAAAACCATATCTTCCTCTTTTGAACTCGCTTGCGCTTTATGCACTGTGATGTGAATTTTTGTAATGAGGAACATTATATTATATTATTATATGTATGTTATTATTATTTGGCATAACTAATATCGTTATAATTAAATATTGTTATATTGTCATAACTGATATTATAAAAAATGTCACTTCACTTCAATAAAGATATCACATGGTGTCAGAAGTGGCGCGAAAAAAAAAAAGAGAAAAAAGAGGTTAAAAATTAAAGAACTAAAAAGATTAAGAAAATCCTAAAGAAAATTAAAGTACTTCAATTCTCAATACCATACAATACCAGAATATCAAAAAAAAAAAAAAAAAAAAAAAATAATAAATAAATAAATAAATAAAAATGGCAAATGACGGCAAAAAAGCTGGACAGATAGACGCAACTCTCTACAATGTTGGAAACGCTGGAGCAAGTTTCATTCGACCTCCCAAGGAATTAATCATTTCAGGTGACGCATCAACCAATTGGCAGAACTGGATTCAACAATACGAGTGGTTCGAAATTGCAACTCAACTGCAGACCAGGCCCGAAGAAGTACAGGTGGCAACATTGATGTCAACAATTGGTTCAGAGGCAGTCGCAATATACAACACTTTTCAACTCAATGGAGTTGAAAGTAAACAGGTAAAATTGATAAAACAGAAATTTAGTAGCTATTTTATACCAAAAGCCAACGTCACCTACGAAAGATATCTTTTCAACAAAATGCATCAAAACGAAGGCGAACCCTTCGACGAGTTTCTTACGAAAATAAAATCCCAAGTTAAAAAATGTGCGTTCGAATCTCTGCAAGACAGCCTACTTAGGGACAAAATAATAATAGGAATCTGCAATGAATTCCTAAGAGAAAAATTACTTTCAGAAGAAGAATTGAGTTTAGAAAAAACAATCAACATCTGCAAAGCAAGTGAGATCACTTCTAAGCAGTTAAAAGACATGCACAAGGAAGATGCTGTAGATGCTGTATATAAATCAAAAGTTAATAGTAAGTCATACCCCAGATATCCAAAAAAAGCATCAGTTGAAAATACCTTCGACTGCAAGAGATGCGGAACTCGTCATGGAAAGAAATCATGCCCAGCATTTGGCAAAAGGTGCACAAAATGTCAGAGTAAAAACCATTTCCAATCTATGTGTAGAAACAACAAGAATGTACATGCAATAGAAAATGAAGAAGACAGCGATGAAGACTATGAAATAAATGAAATATCTGAAAGCAACAAAGATGACAAACAAAATTGGTTCGAAATGGTGAACATTAACAACAAAGAGATAAAAATGAAACTTGATTCCGGTGCTCAATGCAATGTTCTACCAAAGTATCTCGCCAAAGATATAAATATAAAAACAATACCTTCAAATGGCAACGTGAAATTAATAACTTTCAGTAAACATGAAATGCCAGTGATTGGGGAAATAGCAACACACGTTATAATCAGACAAAAAATATTTTTTATGAAATTTTTTGTAGTTGATTCCAAAGTGTCTCCAATTCTTGGAAAAAAGGCATGTGAGGAAGCCAAATTAATCATTAGAATCAACGAAATAAATAAGAATAAGTACACATGTAAGGCCAATGAAGAAGACAATTGCGTTGGTTGTCTAAAAGATTTTCAATACGAAATTGATTTGAAGGACACAACCAATTTAAAAACACATGCAGCCCGTAGAATACCATATACTATGAGAAACGCAGTTAAAGCAGAGCTAGATGACATGGTGAAGAAAGGTGTCATAAAATCAACTACAGAAGCAACGCCATGCGTGTCTCCAATGGTCGTTGTTAAGCAAAAAGGAAAGTTGCGAATATGCATCGATCCAACGGACTTGAATAAAAACATACTGCGTAGACACTTCCCATTAAATACCCTTGAAGAGATCTCAACAAAAATAAAGAATTCAAAATACTTTACTTTACTTGACTGTAAACGAGGTTTCTGGCAAATTAAGGTAACAGAGCGAACAACAAAATATCTTACATTCGCTACACCATGGGGTAGATACAGTTTTCTTGTTTTACCATTTGGTCTATCACCAGCACCAGAAATTTTTCAGCAAATAATGACAGACGTTTTGAAAGAATTTGAAAATGTAGAAGTCTCAATGGATGACATACTGATTCATGCAGAATCATTGAACAAATTACAAGAAACACAGAAAAAAGTCATCAAAGCTCTACATGCCAAAGGACTTAAACTAAATATGGAAAAGTGTGTCTTTGAAAAAGAAAAACTCAAGTTTTTGGGTCATTATGTTAGTTCTAAAGGAATAGATATCGATCCAGAAAAAGTCCAAGCCATACAAAAACTAAAAACTCCAGAAAATAAAAAACAGCTCCAAAGACTCCTTGGAATGGTAACATATTTGTCAAAGTTTATTCGAAACGCCTCAGAGATAACTCAGCCACTACGCAAACTACTGCAAAAAAATGCTCAATTTTATTGGGACTTAGAACAACATACTGCACTCGAGCAAATCAAAAAGTTATTAACCTCGGCCCCAGTGCTAAAGTCCTACAATGTAAATTGCGACGTAAAGATCCAAACAGACGCCAGTTCATATGCAATAGGAGCAACATTAATGCAAGAGGACCAACCGGTGGGGTATAGTAGCAGATCGTTGACAAAAACTGAGATAAATTACCCTCAAATAGAAAAGGAAGCCTTAGCTATTCGATTTGCCTGCAGAAAGTTTCACCCATATATATACGGAAAAAAATTAGTTATAGAGAGCGACCACAAGCCTCTAGAATCCATTTACAAAAAGACAATTTATTCAGCACCAGCAAGAATAAAACGAATTTTAATGGAAACACTCCAATATAGTCCCACAGTCATTTACAAAAAAGGAACTAGCATAAACTTGGCCGACACTTTGAGTCGCGATTGCGCCAACGATGAACCGATAGAAGACTACAGCGAGGAGTTTGAAGTTCTTCAAATGCATTCAATTTCAAATAATGCACTTCTAGATCTGCAAAACGATACAAAAAACGACAAACATCTGACAAGGCTGCTTAATATTTCGCAAAAAGGTTGGCCGCATGAAGAAAGCAAAGTCCCGGAAGATATGAAGCCCTACTTTAAGTTTCGTGAAGAAATCACACACGAAGACGGCATTATGTATAAAGCCAGCAAAATCATAGTTCCATCAAAACAAAAACAAAGAATCCTTGACCAAGTGCACAAAGGTCATTTAGGAATTCAGCGCACACTAGCCAGAGCTCGAGAGAATGTGTTTTGGATAGGCATGACGAATGACATAATCAATTTTGTCGAACGCTGCCACGTATGCCAGAGCACTCAACGAAAGCCGCAAAAACAACCACTTATTCAAAAACCAATTCCTAAGTTTCCGTATGAGATAGTTGGAACTGATATATTCACGTTTCAAAATAAAAGATATTTATTAATTGTTGATAGTTTCAGTGGGTTCTTCGATGTCACAGAATTGAATCAAGGAACTTCAAAAGAAGTTATTTCGCACTTAAAAAGAAATTTTTCAGTGCATGGCATCCCTCATATTCTGGAAAGCGATAATGGACCACAATATTCGTCTTATGAATTTCGAGAATTCGCAAATAACTGGAACTTCAACCACATCACATCCACACCAAAATATGCACAATCGAATGGATTGAGCGAAAGATACGTCCAAACAGCAAAAAACATGCTCCGTAAGTGTAAAATCGATGGCACAGATTACTACATGGCATTATTAAATTATCGCAACACACCAAGAAGTAAGACACTAGGGTCTCCAAACCAATGCTTAATCAGTCGACGAACGAGGACAACAATTCCAATTGCCAAACAACTATTGTCACCAAAAGTTCAGCCGGACATATCTCAAGAAATACAAAAATCCAGGGATAAGCAAAAGCTTTACTACGACCGAACTGCAAAGAAACAAAACCAAATATTAAAGGGGCAAAAAGTTAGATTACAAGAAAAACATCGCAAGTGGATAGGAGCGCAAGTAGTACGTGAGACCGAACACCCAAGGTCAATGATAGTATCAAATAAAGAAGGAAAAACATTCCGTCGAAATACGACACAAATCCAGAAAACGAAAGCAGAAATTCCACACAACATCACCGCATATCCAAAAATTAAAAAGCCATCTGAAAATGCCGAAGAACATGGATCTCGAGAGAAGGAAGAAAACAATAACATGTCAAATCAACAATGTACAGATCAAACAGCAACAACATCAACAGGGATGTTACAAACTCGAAGCGGAAGACTGGTAAAACCAGTTCAGAGGTTTATGTACACTTAAAACAAAAAAATACATGAATTTTTAATAAGAAATCAATAAAAAAAAAAAAATAAAAAATAATAATTATATAATTGAATTAAATGCAATTGAATTTTGAAAAATATATCTAAATATAAATTAAAAAAAAAAAAAAAAAAAAAAAAAAAAAAAGAAGAAAGATGTAATGAGGAACATTATATTATATTATTATATGTATGTTATTATTATTTGGCATAACTAATATCGTTATAATTAAATATTGTTATATTGTCATAACTGATATTATAAAAAATGTCACTTCACTTCAATAAAGATATCACAGGTACATGAATGTGGAATGCTTTACCCGCCCCAATATTTCCCCCTCATCGTAATGTGTGGACATTCAAAGCCAATCTGCATCAGTATTTCCTTTCAAATTATAACTTATTTTCCTAATTCCTCGAACTGTGTTTAACACTATAAGGGTATTCATAACCCCTTGAGTGCACGTATAATATAAAAAAGAACCTTTTCCATACGTTTCATAAATCATTGCATGTTCATATGTACATTATGAGTCAGAACCTTACCACGATATGATGAAGAGTTGCCGTGATGAATCACAAAGACCATAAAGCATAAATATAAGTTTATTTATAACAAAAGTTATAAAATGGAAAAGTTACCCGTGTGCCATTTATCATAGCAAGTATAGAGGAGTGTATAGTGATGGACAAATGTCATAAATAATTTAAATTTACAATAAATTCTATTGAACTACTAAACTAAAAATACATAAAATCCTTATTCTTTTGCCATAAAACCTGACCTGCCACTAAGCAGGATATCTTAGTTCAACAAAAAAAATCGATGCAATAAAATAAGGATAATAATATAAAACCGGTACAATTTCAATTTCGCGTCAACACGATTGCAATTGATATCATAAAACGATTATTGTACCTATCCGTGCAGGAATACGAACAAACGATTTTATTCGAAAAGTATTTAACGAAGCATCATCCAGGATCAAGCAAATGAATCGTGTTGCCATAAAGCGAAATGATAAAAAGGAGATGTCAAAATCAAAACACATTCCACATAAACTTGTTGTTTTTGAAATGTATAGTAAAAAAAAAGTTTTATCCTTGGAGACCATGCATCTACACAAACATTACCCTGACAGAAAATGTGATATAAAAAGAATGATATATGTATGTACACAATTGCTATGAACAATTTCCTTATGATTTTCCAATACTACCAGTACTGTGGTAGATCCTACTACTACTGCTGGTGCACAATAATTTTTTGATTGCAACATGATTTGTGTCATATGTTTGGCCTCCACTCTCCTCCAGAGACGCATAAACGCCAAGTAGAAAGATATCCGAGATTTTTGTGGTCAAAGCGTTTTTGTCATTTTTCTATCAGTTTTTTTTTTTTTTTTTTTGTGAGAAAGGAAAAGCAAGCAAGATTTGAAGTTAAAAAAAATAAAACCATATCTTCCTCTTTTGAACTCGCTTGCGCTTTATGCACTGTGATGTGAATTTTTGGGCGCCATTTAGTCCAGACACTCGGGGGTGGTTGTTTGCACCAAAAAAAATACCAGAAACTGTCCCGAAGAGGAGAAGGATGAGAGTGCGGGTGCGGGTGCAGTCGTCATCGCAGCAGCAGCAGCAGCATCAGCAGCCACAGAAAAGCAATTTGAATGGCAGTGTATTCGTGTGCCTAACACTATTGCACGACACTGCCAAACAAACAATTTTTATTCATAACTACCGAAACGCAGAGCAAAAAATAACTCCTCTTTCCCTCGAACCGAGGCATTCACTCAGACCAGGCACGGATCTGGATGGAGGTATAGCTGCTCCGGGTTGCATAATATTCACTTGCTCACACCATTCTCTTTTGACAAAATGTTATGCCATTAAAACACGATGACGACGACGTTGTAAAATGAATGTCCTTTTTGTATGTGCAGCAGCACCTTTGCATGTCTTGGTAGTCTAGATTCAGTGACAATTTTTTTTTTTTTTGAAAATCGAGGTTGAATGATTTTTATTTCCTCTAAATATAGATAAGTCGACTCCTACGCTACCTATTTACGGAATGGAAAATCTGGCAAGGATTTCACAGTCGGAGCCAAAATAAACTTATAAGGTGGGATGGTAGTTGTTGTAATGCAAGAAGGGCATGCATGTACTTTTATCTTTGATCGGAAATTGAGTCTCTACTATTCAAGGAGGTGGATTTTCTTCACATTTCACCACCCACCAGTTGAAAAGTTGAATGAATAACGCACAACTTTCTCGCTCTCTTCTTCTCGTCTGTAATACTCGTAGATACATACATACATTCCTAAGATCGATGGTGTGAGGAGTTGTTTACGCCGAAGAAATCACCCAGAGAAATCAATTATTTATTGCCAAGCTTGAATAATTTTATTGTTTGGGTTGATAAACTAAGCGAAATGCTTGCGATAACGCGGGTATAAGGAATCTGAAAATATGGTTGAGTTTTTGATGATTTTATTGAAAGCAACAACCATTAATGATTTATTTTATTGATGTGGCTACCAAAATTTATACAGACGACAAGTTCAAGTGTTGTTTTTTATGATTTAACTTACATAATACTGGTCAAGAATAAATGAAAAGTCGTTTGACTTTGTTTACCTCGGAGTGTTCGGACCCGGTTGTCAGTTGCGAATTTGTGAAGGGGGCGGGTGCTTAGCCAAGCCGATAGTACGTTGAACGAAATCCAGCACTCAATTGGAACTATGTTATCAGATAGTATGTACAATTCGCTGAGGTACTTGGGCTGGTGTACAGTGGCGTAGCGTAGCGGGGGCGGGGGGTGCGGCCCGCCCCGGGCGGCAGAAGGCCGGGGGCGGCAAAATGTCGAGTAGAGATCATTTATGTTTCATGACAGAACATTTGACAAGTCAACAAACAACAATGACGTACATTTGAAATTTGCGACCCTGCCTTTCATTCGTCTTGACGTTCTCGGCTGATTTCCGTGAATTCGTAAACGGTGAGTAAGGCCGTAAGAGTGCATCCCGTTATTGTCGCGCGACTTACGAAACTAAAATGGAACGTTTCAAAACTCTTGCGAAACTGAAAGAGAGCGTTCCGAAACATATGTGTGCGAGACCGCTGGCGGGGGCACTGCAAACGGGCAGACTTTTGACCACGTACATATATATAGGTATAAAGAATGTACAGTACGTAAAGTAGGTAACCGCCAGGGGTCTCGCATATAATTTGTTTCGGAACGCTCCCTTCCAGTTTCGCGAGAGTTTCGGAACGTTCCGTTTTAGTTTCGCGAGTCGGGCGACAATAATGGAATGCATCCTAAGATTCGACGTCAACGTTATTCTAGTCTCAGTCAGCATCTTTGAACTTGTTTTTGAAAATGAAAAGAGTCAAAGAAAGCGGTGCGGAATACCGCAAGAAAAAGAAAGAAGCAGATGCGAAGAAGTCTGAAGGTGCATTACTGAAATATTTCAGTTCTAGTTCTAGTTCGAAAGCCACGTTAACGTGTTTGGCGGGATCCAGTAGCAGCGGAATTGATTCCAATGTAAGTATATGATTCCTCCATCTAGAATCGTGCGTTGCCTTGAATTGTCCTCCGTCCAATATTCATGGGAATGCATAACTTATCTTACAGGCAGAAGGAGAAGACGTGCCTGTCATCGAAGTTGGAAGTCGATCTGGTCCCACCATAGACCAGGGTCAAGAAGAAGTCGACTCACCAGAAGTACCTCAAGCATCTAGTCACAAGCCTGCAGAAGAAGTTAACCTCGATGTTGCCAAGGAAGACATAATTGAAATCGAGCCTTCTGCTCCTGCTGAAGCCAAAGATGTGAATCTCGAAGATATAGGTTGCTGGCCTTCTACTTTGACCGACGAAGTCAGAACGCTTCTAGTACGTCGCGGATCTGACTCAGTACAGCACATCAATTCCAAATTTGCCGATGTTGTTCGCTCAGGGACTTCAACGAAAGGCGGTACCCGAAAACTAACCAGAGAGAGGTTCTAGAAACCGTTATCTAACGGTGAAAAGGTTCTCCGAACATGGATTTTGTACTCGCCTTTGAAGTAATCCTTGTATTGTTTCTGTTGCAAGCTGTTTGGCAATTTCGGCTCGAACTTCGCACCTGAAGAAGGATTCAACAAATGGTGGAAGCTAAATCCAAGAATTGGAGACCATGAGAACAGCCTGGACCATGAGCAGAGCTTCTTGAAATGGAAGGAGTTGGAAGTTCACCTGAACCGTGAAGCAACCATAGATTAAAAACAACAAGAAGTTTTCGAAAGTGAGGAGAAGTGGAGGGATGTACTGTACCGGTTGCTAAATATTATCCAGTTCTTAGCAAAACAGAATCTGGCCTTCAGAGGACATCGAGAATACATTCGTGGAGATGATAGTGGCAATCGCGGGAACTTTTTGGAGTTAGTGCACTTCTTAGCTAAATATGACCCTCTTCTAATGGAATACCTGACAAAGATAAAGCTGGGAGCAAGAGGCCCAGTTTCGTATCTATCTCCAGAAACTCAGAATGAATTGAGAAACTTACTGCAAGTTCAATCCACTATCATCCAGGAGCCAGGTTTTGCAATACGTACACGTACATATCGAAGGAGAAAAGGTCGCCATGGTAGAATCTTTCATCGCGCGACTTCTTAGAACCAAAAGGAAAAAATGCAGAAGATCTCTTGACATGAAGCTGTCAAGACGCTTAAAAATAAGTTTGAGGAAGTTCTTGTGGTACTGGAAGAATTGACGGATTCATCTCAAACTTCCGAAACAAGATCGCAGAAGAATTTGCAGGAAAACACATGCAGCTTTATCTCCCGAGCAGGAAATCCGTCGTGAGGTGTTCGCATCATTTGACGAGATCAGTCAAGAAATGACGACTTGATTCCAGAAAGTTCAAGAAATAGCGGACAAGTTCGGATTTTTGACGCCAGCGAAACTTTTGGGCAGCAAGTACGAGTGTGATCTTTCCCATGTATTAGAAGACATCGACAAGGACGAGTTTCAGATGGAGCAGACCGTCTCCAGCAGTTTGTCGCCAGTTCTGAATCAGAGGAAGATATAAGGGCCAAAGGACCATTGGACCTCCTCCAGTTCATTCAAAAACTGAATCTGCGGATTTCGGTCCAAATATAGTCATCTTGATTCGTATATATTTGACTTTGGCAAGAGAAGTTTTTCGAAGTTGAATCTAATCAAAAATTATCTCAGATCCACTATGAGCTCCACTAGACTATCAAACTTGGCTATATTGTCGATTGAACAAGTATTGGCTGCAAATATTGATTTTGACAAAGTTATTTCTGACTTCGCTACTCGTAAGGCCTGTAGAATCCGTTTTTGAAACCGCTTATCCTAGTTTACCTTCAATAAAAGGTACCTCATTGCCTGTGAAATGATGTCTCGAAATTTAATTTTAATTAAGTAAAAATGGGTCTCCCGCCCCAGGCGCCGAGATGGCACGCTACGCCACTGCTGGTGTAGTCACTGTTTGGTTTTTATCCTTCTTATACGCTGTTTTTTGGTGGCAGGCTGAGTTTCCTACTAGCTTCTTATCAAGAAGAAGGAGGGTTGGTCCAGATGTATTACACAATCTTCCGAGTATAAAACGTCGTTACTGAAGTATTTTGAAGGATGCCATTCTAAAATTAATCCGGTGCATATCCTCAACATATTCCTTTAAAAAAAATTTAGTTATCGCATTCCTCTCTTAATTATGCTAGCTAAATTTGGTAGATACTTCCGTTCATCAGCTGGTGGAGATGATGGAAGTCCCAGCTGGCTTTTCTATGATCGTATCTTTTTGAGGATTGGTTCTTTAAAGCTCTTTGACTCGTGTATATATAAATACTAAACGCCATAATTCAATAAAAACATTAATTTTTGATCGGTTGGTTGCAAATCTAGCTGTAAAGTACGAGTACTAACCTGAGGATGAACTTACCAATACTTCACCCAATCCAGCTTTTTAAACAAACCCACGCCCAAAAATATTAGCCATATAATTAATGTTCTAATTAAGACTGACTAACAGCTAAAAAACCGATCATTTCAAACAAAAAAAAAAAGTCTATCAAGTACGGTACACTGCAGCCATCTTGTATATTTCTAAAGAGAAACAAAAAACAAATGCATCTTGAAGAATCCCTTTAAGCCAACAGAAAAAAAACCCACAGTAATTGGCAGTTAATTGAAAAGTCTCAGCGCTGTTCCTTCAATACTTGAATAAACTGCTTTCGTTTTAGTCCAGACAAACTGACAAAAAAAGAACAGGTAGGTACATACCCTTTCTTTCAATCTTAATTGCACGAAAAACACTTTTCTCAAGTTCCATTCCTCTTATACAACTCTCCAAGCAATTTAACGTTAAATGCTTACAGTGCCAAATGCCAAATGACATATCCTTCAAGTGGAACGAAACATACTTATCTTATTCATTGCGTATACATCGTGAGTTTTCCTCCAGTTTTTAACTTCTTTTTTTTGCCAACGGGGCTGTTTCTATTTTCATTTTTTGTTTGTGTTTTTTGTATTCTCTTTTTTTGTTAACCATCTCTTTGGGTACCGTAATCTATTACCTCTGAGTTGTGTCCTGACCTCCAACCACCTGGTGGCTCCATTCATTGTCTAGCGTAACGAATGCCTGACACAGACGTTCAACGTTCACTCACTCACAATAAACATGACACCCTTATTCTTCATCGAGATGGTAGTTATACAAAAAAAAAATATATAGAAGAAATGGCAGCAGCATCAAATCTCCCTCTGGGTCTGTGCGAAAACCCGGACCGCAAAAATAAGCATATGGGGTTGGAATTATACAGAGCGAAGAGAGAAGACTGTGTATATTCTAAAGGACTTGTGGCCCCACCTCGACTTCTTTTTCTCTCTCTCGAATAATGCATTAATAAATAACACAATGGGGTTTGTTCCGGCCTCGGAATTCAATGTGGAGCCTTAAGACGTACAGACACACACATGAGAAATATACAAAATCCTCGACTTCTTTAGCCGACTTCGCACAATTGAGGTTCAATTACGTCCTCGATATGAAAAGCTCTTGAGATTTCAATTCTTCAAACGTGCGTTGGATGGACCTCCATTATGTGGAGAAATTGTTGGTTTTTTTAAGTATTAGACTCGACCGTGATTGCAAATCAATTGCGGTACAAACGAACGTTTGTTACATGTCGACTGTGAGTGTGGCCTCAAGGGTGCGTTCTTTTGAATAACTTATCGTGTTATTTTTTGTTTGCCATCTGTTGGAGACTTTGGAAAATAAAAATGTATTCATTCGTACATACCCAAACCCGCCTATATACCTATGTATGTATGTATAACAAAAGAATCGTCCTTGTTGAGTGCTTTTTGATTTGTTGTTTTGTTATTTAAGTGCCTTAACGTGGGCAAAATGAAATCTTATTTTAAAAAGTTTCTTCCAAGAAAAAGCAACATGATGACAATTTTCAGGGAGTATCGCGGATAAATGAGATTGGGATGAGATTTCGCTGTGCAAGAATTAGATAGTAAAAGATATCGCCCTACCAAGAATTATATTCAAAAAACATTTAAAATACAAATTAACAATTCATAGTAGAGCCTTAGTTCAGGTTTTCCTTTTTGTTCTTACTTCTGTATAGGAACAAGCAAAGGAATCCTAAATTAAAATTATCTATAAATAAAACGTTTTACCTGTAGCCTCGTCCGTTTGAACTATTGAATGAAGAATAATTTATACATTAAGATTTGAGATCAAATCTAGTCTAGATAATTATGGGAGGAAATTATGCAGTGTTTTAAAACAAGACATTCATTCTTTTCACGACATTTCCATTGTTATTTTTCGGCCTTATAGAAGGTGTTCCTCACTTCTGTGTGAACGTCGTAAGCCCCGTAGAACTCGGTTAAATAGCTTTGAAGATTATCCTTAATTAAAACAAAATAACACAAACGCAAAATTAGAAAATAGATGCAATACAGCTTAAATTATGACATAAGTAGATACAACTAATGCCACAATACTTGCAGAAAAAAAGTTTAACTGTGCAAGGGGCTTCCAATTCTTGTTAGTCTAAGCCTAAAATAAGAACTTCATCTCAAAGTACGACTAAATCTATCCATAGTGCAAACAAGAAAAAAACGGTTATCCAAACCTCAGCAGTATACAGGTTTAATAACAAACCTCAATGAAACCCACTATTTATTAATAGGGTGATGGCACCAGTAGTCGGCCAGTTAACTTTTTTTTTTATCTTTGATTAGCGTTTAAAAATCACTTATTTAAGTTTTTAATACCT
Organism: Chrysotoxum bicinctum; assembly: GCA_911387755.1. NCBI lineage: Eukaryota > Metazoa > Arthropoda > Insecta > Diptera > Syrphidae > Chrysotoxum > Chrysotoxum bicinctum. Next base: position 83,877,115 of record OU426990.1, read on the forward strand.
AGAGTTATCAGTTTTAATGATTAATTGAAATGTGTAGATTGGGAAATTCTAGACGAATTAAGTATACTAGCCGACCCAGCTCTCGAAATTCGAGTGCCAATTTATTTATTATTTATTATTTATATTATTGGCAGTGTTTTCAAGCAAATTTATTAAATTCAATTTTATTTTATGTAATATGCAAAGTGTTCGACAGTGCAAAAACAAAAATGACCCACAGTGTGTAAATGCGTGTCTCAAGTATATTCTGCACATCTCCGTAACTGTGGCTTTCCAACCATATAAAATTTATCGAAATCGGTTAAATACTTTTGGAGAAAAGTGTACCACAAAAAACATGTTTGCCGTTTTATTATATGATTTACTACATGAAACAAATTATTTACCTTTATGGAGATGAAAGTGTGATTATAGAGTAGTCGGCCCTTTCAGTTTCAGTAGTCGGCCTCTATTCGACAATTCATATTTTCATACTATTTGCAATAGTAAAAAGTATCTAAGAAGCATTTTAGCATTTAATAACTATCAAAACACAATTTTAATAGAACAGGAACATGTTCGGCAACAATGACCAGCACTCCTTAGTGATTGTTTTACAACACAAACCCACCTTTCCCATAACACCCTCAACGCTGGAATTCTTCCTGGCTTCCTTAAACCTAGTGCACACTGTTTAGAATTATATGTGTATATTATTGCACAGTGACACGGACCATGAAGCTGTTCAACTGTCGATCAATCTCAACCAACCCGTAAACCTTACAACAGAAGTTCCTGAGAATTTCGGACGGATGAATATTGATAGACTTCACAGAGACATCGAAGACATCTTAACTCTTATACCTTCAGACAGAAATCTTCTGGATACCCACATCGATGCAGCGATTGTCAATTTTAACATGCCTTATCTGATGCCTTGGACAAGCAAAAACAGTCTAGAACGTCAAAGAATAGGTGCCAGCATCTTTCCGAGTACTTTCAGAGTCTCTATGCTCACTGCCAGCTTCTAAGAAAACGAATCAATTAAAAAATCAAGTGACCACAACTCCAAGGCGAAACGCACCTTAAATTCAATCACTCCACTTAAACCGAATTAATTTTCATATCTTCATTGGTATAAGAAAACATCTCTAGCGGATCCATCAAAGTGAACTGAATACAACCAACAGAAACTATTAGATAGTTTGTAATGAGCTACCACAAGTCAACATCATGTTCCGGAACTCCATTCAATACCACAATAATATCCAATACCAGAAAAAATTGCAAACCAGGACGTGATGCTTTTAAAACATCAATAGGATCAGAACCGAATTTCGTTTTACGTGGATACCTACCAGTTAAAGGTTTGACCCCACGAGTGGCCTACCACCATAGGGGCTAGATTTAGTCCTAGCCGCAACCCCTCCGTAGCAAGCTACTTCGGTAACAAAGCTGTGATATGTTGCAGCATATGCACACCCCTTGTTTTGAGTCGAGACCTACCAACGCCTCTTGAACCCAAGAAAAGAATCCTGAGTCCCATTCGTTTCCGCATTTGGAGTAAACCACGCCACCACGATCTCCCACTAGGGGGCCGACCTCAAGATAGCAGGAATAAGAGAACTGACACACCCGAGGATGTGCACTGTTGTTCTCAACTTCCCGGGCACTATCACCCGTGGTACCAGTTTTAAATCTATAACTTACGTATATAGCTAAGCTACCGGTGGAGCCTCGCAACTTCATCAAATCCCCCCTAAGCGAAAACTCAGCTTCGGGGTTAATGGATAAGATTGTCACTTCCAGATAGGTTCTGCAAAACCCCGGGCCTGTCAACCCCAGGAAACACATATTGAGAGAGTAAGTTGAGGGCGGTCAACAAACAACTCATGTGAATCCTGATCTTTAGTTCCCCTAACGGTTCACACGGGCGACGCTCCCGGTCTTTAGCCACCAGTTGGTGAGCAAGGAGAGACGCTCCTGTCTTTTGATCCCCTTTTCAGGTTCACACGGGTGACGCCCCGGTCTTTGTTCCGAAGAACTTTGGATGACGCTCCACTTCACGCTAATATAAATATTAGCGAAGGACGCCAGGTACAAGTACCCGGAACCCTCACCCTTCTGACACCTCTTGACAACCTTAAACACCTGTTAAACCCTTATTGAAGAACTCCAGCCGGGCCCATGCCAGCCGAAGAACTTCCCACATCCGATCACCAGACCACCATCAAAGTTACTTAGCACACGTTACTTGGGAATTACGCATGGTACGCACGGGAGCCATGCCACCAAGTCACATGTATGTAAGCAATCTCCAACAGCAATCCAGCAATCGGACCCCTTCTGACACCTCTTGAACCCACCATCGATGCTACTTACCACACGTTGCTTGGGAATTACGCATGGTACACACGGGAGACATGCCACCAAGCCACATGTATATAGCAAGCAACATCGACAGCCGTCCAGCAACAATGCCGGACCCCTTCTGACACCTCTTGAGACCTTAGACAGATATGACATAAATGCCACATCTGCCACTTCTGACACCTCTGTCACCCTTCTCAACCTTCACACCCTTCCAGAAGAACTTCCGAATCCCCATCCGCAAGCGGACAAGGACGCTACTCATTCAACTGCCGAAGAGGTGAGACCTAGAATCCCCAACTGCATGCCCAGCCAAGAATCCCTAGTCCCACCCCGCACTACCACCAAGATCAAACCATAAAGTTCTCTCTGGTTTAACCCAGATCGAACTAACCAATTCACCCAGACTCATCCTTTTTGGTAGGACCTTCAGACCCCCAGCCACCTAAGCAGCCAGAGACCCTACGGCCCCACCTACCTTACCAACCAAGATCAATACTACGGGATGTATTAAGTTTCCGGCTTAGGCATGTCGCCAGAATCCTAACCATCCCATATCGTCTCGATCCCGACTGCCCCTATTCTCCCTGTTGGGTTTTCTTAGTTACCTATCTCAACCTGCTGAGATCTTTCAGCAGGAGAGTAGGTTTAAGCCCCCCCACCATCGACAAGGTGAAACCCGTCGGGGGGGACATCAATAGGATCAATAGGAAAACAGCCATAAATACAGGAAACCATCATCAGCAGTGATACTGAAGCTACCTCGGCCCAAGACAAGGTGGAAGCGTTCGCCGACTACTTTGAAGGAAACTTCACTCCGTATCCACCTACTGACTCAACTTTCTTACAGGAAGTTGAGGCAACAGTTCAACAAACACTTCCACCGATCAATTTTAATATCATCAATCCAGCAAATTATTCCACAGATGTTCCAAATTTATCCAATCAAGAGAAGGTTGTCGAAATCATCGGCAATTCTAGGCCAAAAAAGTCTAATGGGCCAGATAGTGTCTCCTACTACATCCTAAAAAGGTTGCTCATGTCGTAATGACTTTCCTCACAACCAGTTTAAACAGCTGCTTGAATTACTGTTACTTCTCCCAGAAGAGAAAAACAGCGAAGATTGTTCCAATTCCGAAGGAAGGTGCTTCCAACCTAGTTTCCAACATCAGCAATCTACTGGAAGAAGTAGTCCTCCGAAGACTGAAGAAATTCTGCTGTGAAAATTCCATCATCCCTGATATGCAAATCGGCTTTCGAGAAAAACACTCAACCTTGCCTCGCAACAATTTGCAGAAATCTGGTCCTGAGACTCAATAGCGGCAAGAAATATACTTTTAATAACTTAAACTATTGATTCAAGTTTTTTGTCAAGAATTTAATAACACTAGTAAGTTATTTAAGTAAATCTTACATGTGTAATCCTATAGCCTTACATACAAATCATAATAGGCCGACCTAAGAATACTGGTTGTCTATAGTCGGCCACCCCTTCTCCCTTTACGTTAACAGGCGGCCGACTAATGAAACCATGAAATATTTGTTCAAAGTGTTTTTGGGAATTAAAAGAGAATACAATTTCCCTTAATTTTGCATACTCTGTTGAAAAAAAACTAAATATGAGCAGTTTTCAGTAGTGGGCCGGGGGGGGGGGGGGAGGGCGAGCTAGGAAGAATCGAAAAAAAAATGTCTTCTGAGGGCGGCCCCCTTGTAGTTAATTACCAAAAAATATTTTTTAAGTTTTTTAGCGAAAATACTCAAATATAAACAATAAACAAACTAAAAATGATCCCATAGTGCACGTACATACCTTCAATATCTTGCCAATTAAACCTTTTTTAAAAAACTACTTCCACTATTTTTTTTGTCCGAAAAAGTGAAAGAACACAACAAACGAAATCTCGTCGCAAACTCGCATTTTCTACAAGAAAACCAGCAGCTGCAATTGAATGAAATTTTGCACCCAGGAAGAAAAACACTTAGCCTATTAGAAAATAATTTTTGCATGGCAGTTGAACGAAGGCCTTTACTATTACGCTGTACTTTACGACGTAGTGGCCGACTACTGGAGATGGCCGACCTTAGGTGCCATCACCTATCGTATTTTAGAACAATCGATCCGGTATTTCTATCATCTATAACGATGGCTTATCCATTAGAGAATGATTCTTTTAAAACGTTATTAAAATATTTGTGCTCTTAGGATAGATTTTGAAGCAGAATAATGTATCAATTTAAATTGAATTGCCTCACAGTCCATTACGTCGACATGTAAAGGGTGGTTAAATTTTAAGGGCCGATGTTGATTTTGAATAAAACACAAATTATTTAGGAAATTATTGTCATTTCTTTTTATTATGATAGTATGGTATGGTTTAATTATGTATGGAACAAAATATCGGACAAATGGCCGCCGCGACCTCGGCGGCACACCTCTCTGATGGTCCAAATTTTCGATGACACTGAGGCATAATTTAGGTTCTATGCCGTTAATGTGCCGAATTGTCTCATCTTTTAGCTCTGGCATTGTTGCTGGCTTATCGACGTACACCTTTTCTTTTAAATAACCCCAAAGAACGAAGTCGAACGGTGTCAAATCACATGATTTTGGCGGCCAATTGGCATCGCCACCACGTGAGATAACACCGCCATTGAATTTGTCGCGCAAGAGAGCCATTGTTTCGTTCGCTGTGTGGCAAGTGGCGCCGTCCTGTTGAAACCACATATCGTCCACATACATATCTTCCAATTCGGGCCATAAAAACAACATTCATAGTAACTGCCTGACCGGCCTCATTTTGGAAAATATACGGCCCGATAATGCCGCCTGCCCATAAACCGCACCAAACAGTCACTCTTTGTGGGTGCATTTGTTTTTCGACAGTCACTCTTGGATTATCATTCGCCCAAATGCGGCAATTCTGCTTATTGACGAATCCACTGAGGTGCAAATGTGCCTCATCACTGAAGATGATTTTCTTCGAAAATTGATCATCCACTGTTGCCATTTCTTGCCATTTCTTGCCACCATTCTGACCATTGACGAGGCTTGAAATGGTCAAGAGGCTTTAGTTCTTGAGTCAATTGCACCTTGTAAGCGTGTAAATGCAAGTCTTTATGCATAGGTGCAATTGTTGGGCACGACGACGAGTTGAGGTGGACGGCTCTTCAGCCACACTATCGCGAACAGCAGCAATATTTTCTGCAGTACGAGCTGTACGAGCATGCACTGGTGTTTTCACATCTCCTAGAGACCCGGTTTGCACAAATTTTTGCACGATTTTTCCAATTGTAAGCACATTTGGACGATTAAATTGACCGAAAAAATCACGAAGTGCACGATATGCATTTTGATTTGAACGCCCATTTTCATAATAAGCGTGAATAACTTTAACGCGTTGCTCGATTGTGTATCTTTCCATGGTTCAAATTGAGTTAGTCTGAAATTGAGAAATGTCAATTGAGATGCAGAAAAAAACTTGACGTTTAGGTGTGGTTCACATTCAACATCGGTCCTTAAAATTTAACCACCCTTTACTAAAAAGCAAACTTTAAAAACTCATTACAAAATAAAGTTTTGGTATTTCACACATAAATCACTTTCGACATAAACGAGGGATGTGTTTAAAATAAAAAACATTCATCAAATTCAGGGACAAGTTATTGAATATCTCAAATATTAAGAGAAACATTTTTAAAATCATACAAACAGCAGACAAATTTTAATACAAGGGGTTAACCATTTTGAAAAAAAAAGTTTGCTTCAAAAATCATTTTGAGAAGTTCGTTAACAAGTAAACTTAGCAGACATGCCAAATCAGTGTCTTAAAAGTTTGTGATAACTTTTAAATCAGGAACTTGTTATTTTATGGAATACCTATGTAAATATTTTGAATACCGACCTTTTATGTGGAATTGAAAAGGATAATTTAGGATCGATTATCCCAAACAATAAACAATATCTTAAATGCAAAGTTTCTTGTTTCAATAAAAATTGAAGGAAAATCGTGAAATATAAATATTATGTTTTAATAAAGTTAAAGTTTAAACCAAAAAATTAAACAATTTTTACGTTGGAGAAACATACAAGATGTTGGGAACACAATTTAACAGACCACCACTCTAATTAAAAATAGGCACAGCTTGATCGAAGGTGTTTCCTCTTGCGATGCAAGGCTAACAATTTGCCAAACATTGAAGGCATACGTTATTACTACTCGTAGTCTCGTACTATCACAATTACATTGAAAGTTTGAAAAGTATTCCCTCATTTGTGTTCAGAGATCTTTTGTTGTAAAATTTTGGAAAGCAATAGAGCAAAACTTTAAACATCTTAGTATGATACTACTTAACAATTTGCTTACTTTTAAGTAGATTACTAACTCTTTCTTAATTTTAAACATTTTCCAACTAGTATCGTGCTAAAGCAATTTTCTTAACAATTTGCTTCTGAACACACCTAAAACAATGACAGTTCGTGCAAAAAAAAACTAATTTTTGATGTTTGCAAATGTCAAAGAGTAATATGAAGTTAGCACGTATTCGATGATTTTAACTCCGACCGCCCGCCCCCATGGCTGAGTTTTTTATTTATTTCCTTATTTAAAACTATATTGGTATGGTACCCTTTCAGTAATAAGCCCTGGTAGCTATACTCTGTTCTCTGTGCAACAAAAATATACAGTGTGGGCAAGATAGGACGTTTGCCTCGCATTCTGGCTATAGTGGATTGCATAAATCTGTCCTTCATTAAAGCTCTCACAGAGTTGTCGTAGTGTTGATTTTAAATGGTCCCTTTTTTTAAAGTTCTAAAATCAAAAGCACCTCAACAGAAACCCAAGGTAAAAAAACTGAACAAGTTAGCAAATGAACAAGGGTAACTCTGAATGCACATCAATATTTAATGGGGGTTGAAATTGAATATCACGAACAGCCATAGGCCACGGCAATTCAGTGCACACTCCACACTCAGATGTGCGGTCAATAGGGCGTCGGCTCTGCGTCAGAAGCAATCGAAAATTTTTCGGGCGCACAAACACTTTTTTATGGAGGAGTTCTTTCAATTTAGTATGGTGCAAAAATATAGCACGCTACTGATTTTGAAAAAGCTCTCCCATAAGACGTCATTTTTTTGATCAAGTATAGATGTACATTAATGTAAAGTTTAATAAATTATAATAATAATAATGATTTTAAATGTATTATTTTTGCAAAATTGAAATAAAATTGATCCATAATAAAAAGAGTTCAAAACTCTATTTTCGCTGTTTGCATTTCAGTCCTAATATAAGAACTTAGGACATCGCAAGAATGAAGTTGTATCAAAATAAAATTAATGAACCCGTTTTCGAAAAAAATGTTTGCCTTTTTTAAATCATCTACGAGCACTTATAAGGTTCACACTACCCTTAAGATGTTAAGCACAATGAAATAGTATCGATTCACAAAGGCTTGCACATGAAGGTGCCCTGGGAAATGAGGAGACAGACTCCCTAGCGAAAACTGGGCTCAAAAACTCCTTTATTGGGGCAAGGGCCCTATTCCGGAATAGGAGAAAACAGGATAAAATACGAAATTAAAATATAGGAGGAAGCTAAAAGATCCAAAAACTGGAAAGTACTCCTAAAACTGAAATAGGCCAAACTACTTCTTTGGAATTATAACCAAGATAGTTTCATGAACTGTATCAGCTTAAGAAGGAACAATCTACAAGTAGTAACGGGACTCTTTACGGGTCACTTGGCCTAGAAAAAAGTCCACATACAGATTTCGAAACGCCGAAACACATATCTATTAGGCAGATTCGCAGTACTAATGCATCAAAGAAACTGTTGGTTATATTAAATAAAACAAGCAATTTTAAACAAAGAAACACTTTATAACTTTATTCTTTTTAAAAAGACAGACACTTCACACCACATAGTTGGTTTTTTGATTAAAAAAAGGTAATGAATGTGTTCAGCATTATTTAAGTATACAAATATAGGTGGCTGAATTCAGCAACAATGCAACAGAAACAATTATCTGGAACGTTAACAATTCTGAAGTTCTGATAAACAGTGGAGTGTTGCACAGGCCGTGTATGGTATGAGGCAAAGGATTTTTAAAATAAGAAACAACTCACAACACGTTCAAAAAATGTAAATTGTACGTTAAGACAGATTATAAAATTTTGATGCTTTTTGTCAAAAGAAAATACACCAAATAGCCAGTTGGCGTAAAAAATTAGACTAAGTACATGACATCATAGGTAGTAAGAACTTTTGAAAGAGATTGCAAGATTTTCAACTGAAATGAATCGGTTTTCGTATTCAAACTAGCAAACCTTAATAATCCATAGAGCACAAAATATTCTAACCTTCAACGTAGAAAATAATAAAATAAAAAAATTAATAGTTTCACTTAAAAAAAAACTAATCATGTCTATTACAGAATTCGCAGAATTTTACTCCCGGTGAGTTGACTCGATCCGTTGACCTTTCGCGCATCCGCTGTAAAACTGAATATTATGAAATTCGCCGAATGAACTACATTGTCGATTCCTAAAATTACCTTATCATTTATAAACTTTCGTATCGACACTGTCAGCTACAGACATTTTGTTAACGGTCTAGGCTTTGATAATAGCATCGCTATTGATCAACGAAATCAAGCATCGTTGTGCGTGGTTAGTACTTGGATGGGGGACCGTTAAATACCACAATACCATGCCGTGTGCTTCCTTTTTGTTTTAGATTTCTGGCTCTCCGGTTGCGTTGTTAGTTGTGCATTTACTATTAAAATTTTTTAAACAAACACTTTAACATTCAGTATGATAAGCTTTTGACTTACATTTTTGAGCTTTCCATTGTTTATTTTTGTTTTTATTTTTCGTTTAATTAAAAATTCACTTCAGATTCGTCTCGAAATTGGTGCGAATATAAAATGATAGAAATTGTATGGAGTGGGAATGGATTGCGAATTCAGTAATACCATATAAGTTGAACAAAATGTGGGTGATGCAGGGATCGTTACCGACATTCGTTTAACTTTCATTCGTCGAATTCAGTAATAGCAAAAGTTTGGAAATTAATTCAAACTGTAACTTTAGCTCATTCGCCGAATTCTGTAATAGGGGTGAATATTTAAAACAAACAATTTATACGAATAATGTAATTCGAGTTTCTGCAGAATTGGTAACTCTTTTCTTTTTTGGATAGACAATCATCTGTCAGATCAAATGGTAGAAAACTGTGAAATTCTCATATAGTGATTTCGGTTATAACGACACTTCGGTTATAACGACGAAACTTAGAGCTAAAGTTTGGTTTCCGGTCTTAAAAACTTCGGCTATAACGACCATTTCGGTTAAAACGACCATTATTACGGGCGTTGTTTGTCATGAAGTTCGGATATAACGACCGAAAACAAAATACAAGAGAATTTTCCCAAGATTATTCCTTTTTCGTTTTTTTGGCCAGAATTTTTGTATTAAAGCTGGTTAGAAATAAATTGTTGCATCGTTTTTATTAAAAATAAATAAACTGAAGAATTTTGAGTGCGCGAGAAATGGCAAAAATTACTGCATTCAAAGAATTTTGGCCTTTGTGAGCGTGAAATTTCAAGAAAAATTTGTCAGATCGAGCACCTTAATTAAAAAAATTTTCACATAAGCTTAAAACTATGGAAACATTTGCTATCTTGGAAATAATAAAAAGTTTACAGGTCATTGGGTGCGATTGATATCCCAAAAAGAAGCTAGAAACTAGCTTTTTTCTTTCCAAACAAAAACTAAACTTGACTTGTCTTGCGTCAAGCTTATTTTAAAAGATAACCCTAGCTTTGTATATAAAAAATACTCAATAATCCACCCTTAAATGCAGATCATAAGGTAGCAAGACATAATTTCACATTGGTTTGTCCTATGAATGAAAAAGTGGATGGCCTTCGGTCATACTTGGTAAGAAATGAAGTGGCGACCGCCCAATGTGTACCTAGTGACTTACATGTCTCAACCATTCATGTGTGCGAGTTACCATCAGGAATGGAGGCGATTTTTCTACTAATATGAGCAGCATTTATCATGTCACTTCCTCGCCAAAGGCACTAGGTAGGTACCTCACCCCTAAAACACATTTATGCAGACGCACTAACATTAGTTTAATAGGTATAATGAAACAAAATTTCATTCACAAAATACTCATAGGCATTAACTTAACTTTACAAAAGGCTCACAATCAAAGGCCAACCTGAGCACCCAGTTCTGCATTCCAAATGAATAGGTATATTAACATTCCTGTTTTATTCTGCTTGTTTGGCTTAACTCAAAAGAGAACAAAAGACAACCGACTTCCAACAAACAAAACAAACAACTTCAAATCACGAATAAAAACTGTCACACATCCACTGTGAAAAATAAAAAAGAAAAAACAAAAATATCCGCCTCGTTTCGTTCTATATTCACAATCACAGTTTCAGCTTTTAAAGTCTCCATAAACTGTACATAATATACATATACATATACCTTACATTGAGGCACAAAATTACACTCCAGCTAGAAACTCATTTAATTCTGCAGCACGGTTCACACAAACACTCAACATTTTGGGACAAGACTATAAAGTGGCGCATCTAGATGCGCCTTGCATAGTTAAACCTTTTCCCTAATAAAGTAACAGCTTAAAAAAAACAATAAAAAGGACTGGATATGAAAACATCCTTAAGGATAGCTAAGCGAAAAAAACTTAGGTATTTTATTTGACAAATTCTCGGTTGTTATTTTTTTGTCTTTTATTTTCCTCTGTTGTTTTTATATCCAAAGGACATAAAGTTCCACACAAACTTGCACACGCTTAGTATCATAGTCAGGTTCAATATACCTTCGAAGGTGCTACAAGAATCCTCTTCTCTCTGGCTCTTTCCTCTATTTATGTATAACCTTTTTTTCTGTGGTGCTTGTCTATCTATTATATTTTTTTTTTCTTACCGCGCCGAGGAAGAAACTTGAGACGGACGTAAAGTTAGAGTCCTTTTTACCTGTGTATATAATGCACACATAAATTGTTATATATAACTATTTCCACGAGAAAAATAAAAATAAATATATGTGTATAAGTTTAAGTGCCAGACAATATTGTGGATAACGCGCGCCAGATAGGTCCGCCATTCATTTTTGGCCATTAACAACGAAACTATGTTTTTTCCTCGTACTTATTTGTTATGTAGTGTTTCCTGCTAAACAGGATACTCATTTATATTTTCTGCAGTTTATGATGCCAAAACAAAAAGTCAACACAGTCACAGTGAACGTTTTGCTTTTCTATAATTCGACAAGTAGATACCTACAAGGCTTTATTTTAAAGTAGTTTTGCTGTTGTTGACAGCGTTTATGTCAAAGGGACTCCGTATTTGTTTGTTTATTCGTCAAAAAGTAAACGAATTATTAAATATAAAAAATATTTACCAAAGATGTTACCTACATAAGTACACACTCGAATATCCTTCACGCACAGCAATGTTTTTGTTGTGTTGTTTTTCCAGGGTGATATTTCTTGGCACCTTTCGGCTGTGTTTACCCTCAAGTTGGATTGCTTGCTTTCTCTGTTGACTTCAAAGTATAATAAACGACCTTTGTTTAGGTATTATCCTGTGAGGTTAAAAACGTTATCGTATTAGGTAAATCTATTGTTATGGACGTCAGTTTTTGTATTCCTACATAACCTGCACAACAAACCGAGATTAATTTCGTTTCGGAATAAAACCATTATAGCGCAAAATTTTAAGGAAGTGGAAGAATTCCTCATATTTTATTACTAATGCCCAAAAATTCTTACTGCCTTTGGGACATTGCAGAATTTTTTTCCTTAATTGTCGGTCATGTAAAAATTTGGTCCGTCGAATATGGGCTTTGCAGGCCTTCCTGGCTTGTTTGAACTTTTTCCGGTTTTCCTTCAATTGGCTCTAAAACAGCGGAAGCTTACCTCTTTTTCCTTGATAACCTCTCTTCAGCTCAAATCAAACCATGACTTAGCCTTGGGTATAATACTCTTAACCTTAATCGGGATAAAAGTTTTCTTTCCCAAAAGAATCATATTAATTACACAAGTCTGCAAAAAAAAAATTGAGAGTTGTTTTGTTTTGATTTTTTTGCGTAATTCTTATGATTTTGGGTGTGCTGAATCCGAAAATGACTTTCATTTTGTCACAGAACGTCACGTTTTCTGACAATATGGGTATCTATGTTAAACAATTTATCATCTTAAAATAAAAGATAAAAGACTAAAAATATTTTTTTTTAATTTATAATTGCGTAACAAAACTTATTTTTTTATCTAAAATACATTTATTAGTAAGCACTAAACACATTTTTTTTTCCCAGTGAGACTCCTTTTGGTACATTTTTGCTTGTGGGAAGCATCTGGAATGTCTCTCTGAAGCGTCCAACAGTAGTCTGCCATCATTAAGACGCTCCATCTTCCCTGGTATCTTTTTTCCATCTCCTTAATATCTTGGTGAAATCGTTCACCTTGCTCTTCACTCACATCTCCTAAGTTATCTGGAAATAGTCGAGGTGGGAATTTAGAAAATGTATTTTTAAACTCATAAGGCAACCTAAAGCTTGAAATGCTTTTAACATTTTTTCAACGATTTGTTTGATGTTTGTTCCGCACAGACGACATTGAACTATATTGAACTAAGATCTATAAAACAATGACGAGTTAATACCTAATTGTACTGCGCCATAGGGATGGCGGTTTTTTCCAATTCACCAGTTTTCGGTTTTTCCGGCTATTTTCCAAACCGATTTAATCTGTTTTTAATCGGACAAAAAAACCGTTTTTTCCAATAACAGGTTTTCGGTTTTTTAAATACATAAAAAAAATTTAAAGTCTTAAAATATGTATGTTCATATCAAATAAACTATATGTACATACAAACATGTACATGTACATATATAAGCTTTTTTCAGAAAAAAAAATCATCTAGTGAAAGTGTTGTGTTACTTACATACTATTCTTTTAATTGAAATGAAATAAAATGATTTTCGAAAAAAAACAGACATATACATATCTAGTTAACACAAAATCTGAATTTTTAAAACGATTTAAACTTCCTATCACTATACTAAATTACTTATAAGAGAAGAGGTGGAAGTGGTGAATAATGTCGCAGGTTGCACACAACCGCCGGTTTTTCCCGTCTACGCCACTTTCTACACTGGCGGAGCGCGCACGTTCAGGTTACAACATTTTTATGTTTGTTAATTTAGCTCACCCAGGACGTTCTTTAATAAGAAAGAAATGATAGTTATGGCCTATATACAATTAAAAACAGGAGTCAAAACAAAATTGTACCTATTATTTATGACTGAGTGAGCCCAAAAAACACCTTTTTATAATAAAATTTTGCGTTTTGTAAAATAACCTGACGTTCTGGAATGTTTTTAGTATTTTTTTAGTTTTCAGAACACCTAAATACATAGAAATTAGTTGAAAAAATCCAGACAGCTTTTTTGATGCAGACTTGTGTTATCATATCTGCGCTGGAGTCTACGTCACTACCGAGGAAGTATAGCGACTAGTTAAAGATCCTGAACAAATTATTTAGATCGTCCCATTTGGCTTTCTCGTCCTGCCATACGGTTCTCCTCTTTCTCTTACTGTATTTGTTTGACATGAGGAACTTGCAGATATAACACTATGGTCAGATGTTTCTAGAGGAGTCAGTACCCTGTTTGTGTATTTATCAGGGTCGGAGCACAGAGCAAAAAGTACCACATAAAATAGAAGAAAAGTAATAAGATTTCTCTGTGGTTTTCATCCAAGAAGAAAGTCTTATTAAAACCATAGGGAAAATCTTATTTAAATCTTGATGCCCATTTTATACGATTTCCACATATTTTTAAAAAGATATCTTATAGCCTTTTAATATGACTGCTTCTTAGAACAAAAAGAAAACTTATTGAAAAATATTAGCAAATCTTTTAGAGACAATAAGAATATCTTATTGATAATATGTGAAAATCTTCGTATTCTCATTGAAAGAATACGAAAAACTCATTAAAATCATGTTAAAACTTTTAGAAACCATGAGAATGTCTTATTATTCATTTAAATAAAAGGCGAAATAATCACCCCTATTACAGAATTCGGCGAATGAGCTAAAGTGACAATTTCAATTCATTTCCAAACTTTTGCTATTACTGAATCCGACGAATGAAAGTTGAACGAATGTCGGTAACAATCCCTGCACCACTGATATTTTGTTCAACTTATATGGTATTACAGATTTCGCAATCCATTCGCACTCCATACAATTTCTATCATTTTACATTCGCACCAATTTCGAGACGAATCTGAAGTGAATTTTTGATTAAACGAAAATAAACAATGGAGAGTACAAAAATTTAAGTCAAAAGCTTATCATACCGAATGCTCAAGTGTTTGTGTAACAAATTTTAATAGAAAACGCACAAATAGCAACGCAACCAGAGAGCAAGAAATCTAAAAAAAAAAAATAAAGAGGACACGGTTGGTTTTGAACCGTCCCCCATCTTCGTACTAACCACTCTCAACGATGCTTGATTTCGTTGATCGAAAGCGATACTATTATCACAGCCTAGGCCAGTTGAATAAATGTTTGTAGCTGACAGTGTCGATACGAAAGTTCATAAATTATAAGGTAATTTTAGGAATCGACAATGTAGTTCATCCGACGAATTTCATAATTGAGTTTTACAGCGGATGCGAATCAAGTCAACTCACCGGGAGTAAAATTCTGCGAATTCTGTAATCGACATGAATATTTTTTTTCAAAGTATTTATTGCTTTTTTTCAAAAAAAAATAACAAAAGATACATATATATTTATTATAAGTAGAAAAAAAATAATTCAAAATTCTTTATAATAAAAAAAGTAACATGTTTTTATATAACTCTTAAACTGCTAATAGGAAAATAAATAAATAATCACCCCTATTACAGAATTCGGCGAATGAGCTAAAGTGACAGTTTCAATTCATTTCCAAACTTTTGGTAGTACTGAATCCGACGAATGAAAGTTGAACGAATGTCGGTAACAATCCCTGCACCACTGAAATTTTGTTCAACTTATATGGTATTACAGAATTCGCAATCCATTCGTACTCCATACAATTTCTATCATTTTACATTCGCACCAATTTCGAGACGAATCTGAAGTGAATTTTTGATTAAACAATGGAAAGTACAAAAATGTATGTCAAAAGCTTATCATACTGAATTCTAAAGTGTTTATTTAACAATTTTTAATAGAAAATGCACAAATAGCAACGCAACCAGAGACGAAGAAATCTAAAAAAAAAAAAGAGCACACGGTGGGGTGGGTTTTGAACCGTCCCCCATCTTCGTACTAACCACTCTCAACGATGCTTGATTTCATTGATCGAAATCGATACTATTATCACAGCCTAGGCCAGTTGAATAAATGTTTGTCGATGACAGTGTCGATACGAAAGTTCATAAATGAAAAGGTAATTTTCGGAATCGACAATGTAGTTCATTCGACGAATTTCATAATTGAGTTTTACAGCGGATGCGAATCGAGTGAACTCACCGGGAGTAAAATTCTGCGAATTCTGTAATAGACATGAATATTGAAACTAACTAATCCTTTAATATCCACAAACTTACTTTATTTTCTGTGGGAAAGATTTTCGTGATTGCAAGAGCCCATTTATCCATATGTCTATAAGTCATTTTTTTCGCCTTTCCAATGAATCTTTCCACAATGCAGTGAGTTAGTTTTTCTGTTTTTAACTGTCTAAATTACCTTTTTTTCATAATATGACAAAAGCAGTTGATCTTTAACAGTTGATTTAAGAAGGCCAGTAAGATCTGGTTCTGTTGAATCAGAAACATGTGAAATTGATGACTCTCTTGAAGAAGTTGCTGAATTTAAACTGTTTGAAATCTTTTCAAGACATTCTAGAACCTTGCGGGTCGATGGTGGCGAAATGGTGCTTTGGTCACACAATAAAGTTATATTCTAAAAGAAAAAAAAAATAAATTAGGTGGTGCAACAGCTCGGAGTGAACCAGGACCTAGTGACTTACCACTCTCAACCGTTCCTGTGTGCGTCTTACCAGAAACGGAGGGGACCTACAATTTTCTGCCGATTCCGAACGGCTAATGAGCAGCACTTTCCATGATAAGAGATACTCTTGAAGAATTTGTCAAAAAAACTTTCTTGCAGCGGCTGAGAATCGAACTCGAGACCTTCCGCATGACAGTCCAACGCACCAACCATTATGCCAAGGGGTACTACATTCTAAAAGAAAGTATAGTTTCTAATTGCAATTGTCACCAGAAAGCACTAAAATCAAGTTATTCCCGTGCAAAAAAAAAAATAATTTTCGGATTTTTAGAGGATTTTCAAACAATTGAAATCGTAGCCATTCCATGGTGGAATTGGACCTTATGATTTGACATAGGAGATGAACTAAACAAATTGGATTGATTAATTTTGTTATCTGGCGATTTTCAAATTCATTTTGTTATATATAATTTTAGGTATGAAATATTGCACAAAGGAATAAAGATTGTTTTAAAAAGTTATATCAAAACTACTTACCCGGTCCTTCTTCCCCTTCCTCAGTCCAGCTTAAAATTTGATTCGGTCGCCAAAGTAGCCCGAACTGTCGAAGTTGCTAAAAAATTTGTCGACATCTTCCATTTCCATTTTTTCTAGGACGTCAATTGAGTTAACTCCATAAACTTTCAGCAACGAGGACACCGAAGTACTGAGACCCCACGAAAGAAAAATTTGCTGAGTCTCCTCCATATCCTCATTGTTCCATATTAATGATGGAACGCTTATTGTTTTAATCACATTGTCATTTTCCATTTACACACAATCTTTATTATTTTTTCTTGAAACACTTAGGTATAAATATTTTTCCGCACGACTTAAGCTTGAAGAAAAAAAAACTGAACTGATGAGATATTCTTATTGTAGACACGGCATGGAAGTAACGGGATTCAAGGATGCAAGTTAATAAGATTGACTTCTTAAAACTGATAACTAATAAGATTTTCGTATTATTTATGTATATCGTTTAATGTGATTTGCACATACATATTTATAAGAAAAAACGTGTAGATTTAAGAAGATTTCCTTACAAGCCCTTATAGACAAAAAGTTAATAAGAAAGACTTCTTAAAAAGAAGGTTTTCACATTATTTATAACATTTAATGTGATTTTTCATATGGAAAAAGTCGCACAATCTTTGTCTATGATGCACATACCGAGAACTGAGAGTTGTTTGGATTTCTTTCCAAGTGCTGCTCATGTATAGCGGCATGGACAGCATTGAGTATTTTAAGCATTTAATTCTACGCGATTTAAGGTTCTCCATATGACAATGCTATACACGTGAATATAGAAATTCATATGGTGATTCGGAGACAAAATGGATCCCTGGGGCACACCAGCATTTGTCTTATGAATATTAAATTTACACATTGCACATTACATATTACACTACTCCGTACATGAGACACTGAAATCACTGGCAACTAAGACCATCGGCTTAGAGACGATGCAACAGAGAGAGACATATAGAAAGAAAGAACAACAGAAGAAACACATGTCAACAGCAAACGGTTGGTATTTGAACGGTCCCTCATCCAAGTATTAACCATGCACAATGATGCTTGATTTCGCTGATCGATGGGAAGCGATGCTTTCATCAAAGCCAAGGCCATTTATTGAGCGGTCCAAAAGGTAATTTCTAATCCAACAAAGATGATATTCAACGATACCAAATGCCCGCATTTTCGATAAAATAGCTTGATGACAAACTCGATCAAATTCTTTTGAAATATCAAGTACAATAATGAAGCTGAAGATCGCTGCATCGAAATTTATGTTTTCATTTAGGATAGCAGATCTCGATAAGTATCAAACATATTGGAATATTTTAAACGACAAAATGTTGGGCGCAAATTTTCCTAGGGGCGATGTCCGTTACATTTTTTAAATTGTATCTCGTTATATTTTATTTTAGTGAGTTTTAAAACTTTTAAGACAAAAAAATTTTTAGGAGAGGATATAGACCGCAATAATTTTTTTAGAAATAAAATAAATATGACCCAATGTAGAATATACGTTTCTCTAGGGGCGATGTTTCTCCTTTTTTTTTTATTTTTTTTTTTTATTAAGCTTATTTAACCATGATTTAACCATGAAACTAACAAAAAAAAAAACAAAAAGTTTGGACCCTTTTAACTTTGGATAGACTAATCGTAGGTAAAAAATCGGTACATGAAAAAATTAGAATTTCCAAACTCTAGGGGCGATGTTTTTTCTTTTTTTTATTTTTTTGTCTATTAAAGTTTTTTAAACATGAAAGTTAAAAAAAAAAAAAAAAGTTTAGACCCTTATAATTTTGGATCAACTAATCGTAGGTATAAGAACGGTACATGAAAAAATTATAATTTCCAAACTCTAGGGGAGATGTTTTTTTTTTTTTTTTTTATTTTTTTGTTTATTAAATTTTTTTAAACATGAAAGTTATAAAAAAAAAAGATTAGACCCTTATAACTTTGGATCACCTAATCGTAGGTATAAGAACGGTACATGAAAAAATTAGAATTTCCAAACTTTAAAGGCGATGTTTTTTCTTTTCGTTTTATTTCATGTTCTTGAGTCATTTGTTGTCTAGCAACAAATTACAACAAAAAGGAAAATAGATATCTACGTTTTGTTTTATTTAGTTAAGATGTTGGTTATTTGTAATATTTTTATATTTTTTATTGCATTATATTAATAATTGTATATTATCAAAATTATAATATTTACTTCATATGAATTTTTATTTTTTCGATTCAAGTTTTAATAATTCTGATAATAATTATACAAAATTGGAATTATATAAAGAAAAGATTAATTGTTATACAAACGAAAACAAAATTTCAGCAAAGACAAAGAAAAAGAAAATTCCAGAGTGAATATACTTTATAGAATAACTATTATAATAATTAGATAGATATTATGAGATATGTTTAACAAATTTGAATTGAAAAATATTTATTGCTTTTAGTTTAGCTAAACCAAAAAAGGATAGTGTTGAGCTATTAAATTCTAATTTTTTCATGTACCGTTCTTATACCTACGATTAGTTGATCCAAAGTTATAAGGGTCTAAACTTTTTTTTTTTTTTTTAACTTTCATGTTTAAAAAACTTTAATACACAAAAAAAGAAAAAACATCGCCCCTAGAGTTTGGAAATTCAAATTTTTTCATGTACCGATTTTTTACCTACGATTAGTCTATCCAAAATTATAAGGGTCTAAACTTTTTGTTTTTTTTTTGTTAGTTTCATGGTTAAATCATGGTTAAATAAGCTTAATAAAAAAAAAATAAAAAAAAGGAAGAAACATCGCCCCTAGAGAAACGTATATTCTACATTGGGTCATATTTATTTTATTTCTAAAAAAATTATTGCGGTCTATATCCTCTCCTAAAAATTTTTTTGTCTTAAAAGTTTTAAAACTCACTAAAATAAAATATAACGAGATACAATTTAAAAAATGTAACGGACATCGCCCCTAGGAAAATTTGCGTCCAACATTTTGGCGTTTAAAATATTCCAATATCTTTGATACTTATCGAGATCTGCTATCCTAAATGAAAACATAAATTTCGATGCAGCGATCTTCAGCTTCATGTACAATAATCTTACTTTCTCCAACATTTTTCTCCCATAAAAGTGATATTATTAACTTCAATTTTCTTATTATTCCGAAAATTTAACCTCCACTAGTCCATTAAAAAAAACATCCACTTCTAAAACGCCTTGGCGAACTAGTAAAGAAATGTCAATGCAAGAATGATTAGGATCTTCTATTAGATATTTCGTTGAGCTACTCGTATATAGGTACATAAATTCTCAGAAATTACTTAAAATTTAAAATTCAATTTTAATGCGTTATTTTTTTTAAAGTATGCTTGCAAAATTTTGGTCTTATACAAAAACCTTATCTTCTTAGTCATTAAAAATATAACAACAAAAATAAGATACATAAATGAACCGAGCTGTTAATGCCCCAAAGCTTTCATATTTAATTGAAAAATTTACAACCTCTGGGTACTCGTACCATCTCGCTTCTGACCCTAACCACACGAACATTATTTGTGCGTTCTTCATCTTCTTCCAGTAGAAAGTTGAAACACAAAAAAAATTAATACATTGCCCAACTTACGAGTACATAAATATACACTATACAAACATAGCCAAGGGATGCCTTTTGGTTGTTCTGGTTCTAGCAAAATATTCCCTCGGGGGTGATGATTTCAAATTAAATAAAATTTTCTTTAAGGCTTCCGAATATTAAGAGACCTTTGTGTCTATGTATATTATCAACACGTTAATGTCAAAGGTAGCTTTGTGAGGATTTTTATTTTTATGTTACCCGTTAGATAGAAGGACGTAGGCGTGGGGCTAGACTTACTATAATAGAAGACGCAGACGTAGGTTCTAACATATTCGCTAATAGGGTCCGTGGGAATATATTTTTTTTCTTGCTATTTGTTCTCTACTTAAAGTGAGATGCCTCAGTTGGGCATTTATTGCCAAATTATTTTCTGGAGCCCCAGGTGTCTAAAGTATGTATGTACACACATTTTTAAAAATGTATTCCCCTTTTGCTATAGAGACATTATGATTTTGATTTTCGACTAGTATTGGAGTTCCAGGAGTTCAACTCAAAAAAGGCTGGAATAATATTAACATGCTCCGTGATGCCTCTAAATTTAAGGCCATATTTTCCCGCACAAATTTGATTGAGATTTTTGGACTTTTTACGTTTTATCTTCAACTTACAATATGGGACTAATATTCATGTCGTATAAGAAAAAATTTACGATATTAATCAAACTTTACACCTAATGATGGAGAGTTACAATAAACTGAGGTTTGACATCTGACAACTGAGGTTTGACATCTGTCAAGTGAAGTGATAAGTTTGTCTAATAAATTGCTCTGAATTTAAAGGTTTTTTTTTTTGTACTAAATATTCGAACAAAATTAAAATTTTATTCAAAAGACTAATTTTAATATTCAAACTACTCGTATTTGATGAAAAACAAGTGAGTCCTAGAGAATTAAGGTACCTTTGTTAGATCTAAAAAAAAAAAAAAAAAACCGAGATCATAACCTCTCACATACCAACACTACATGCATAAAAAAAGGAAAGCGCACGAACTTTCTCCTCAATCTTCAACTTCTAAAAAAATTCAACCGTCTGCTACAATGTCTTCAGAATTGGTAGGATCGATGACAAAAACTGAACTTTTTGAAATGCTTGCCACGATTATGGAAGCAAAAATGGTGAGTGTAGCTAAAAAAAGTGACATCGATTCCCTCATTACCGCCAACCAAAATATAGAAAAGCAAAATGCTATCTTAACCTCAAAACTTGTAGCCTTGGAAAAAAAGTACGACTTAGGCCTCAGCCACGCACTGAGCGACGAGCGACTGAGCGATTGAGCGACGTCGCTCTGTCGCTTAAAACAATGACAAGTCGCTCAGGGTGTACGTGGCCACCTCCATACAATTTCATGTGTTTTAATTTTTTTGCGTCGCTCAGCGACTCGTCGCTCAATCGCTCAGTCGCTCATCGCTCAGTGCGTGGCCGAGGCCTTACTCGAACACCAAATTGAAAATCTGCAAAAAAAAGACACAGAAAACAATCTTATGTTGAGAGTGAAAACCCGTGAAGGGCATGACGAAAAAGATCATGCAATAAGCATTTGCTCAAACATTATTCATCATTCGTCAGTAGATAGTTTGCAAATCAACGAAATATTCACAAAAAATGCAAACGAAAAATGCTTCAAGGTGAGGCTCCAATCAAAACATCAAGTGATCGATGCACTTAAAGCTTCAAACGCTCTACGTAACACTGGTGTAATTTTATCTAAAGATCTACCGCTTACAATTCGACAAAAAAGATATAAGCTTTTGTGTATCAAACGTCGCTTAAACGAAATAAATCCTCAAATAAAAGTCCAAGTAAGAGAAGATAAAATGCACATTGGAAAAAATATTTTTCGTTGGAATGCTTCAGTGGGATTAAATCAAAACAATGGTGCTAATGCTGTTTATCTTTTGAATGACATTTATCAATTAGATATCAGTCAACTAATCAATGAGACAGAAGAAGAAAACAGACAGAAGACTTACCCGCCCCCTGGCAGTGAGATTGCGTCAACTGCTCCAGCAAATACACAAACCAACTTATCTATTATTAGAGCATAGGGTGTTGCCGTCTGCCAAAACACAAAAAATTGTAAAGAAAAAATTGTTAAAACAAAAAAATTAAAAATATTAAGTTATAATATAGCAGGAATGAAAAATAAAAATTTATATGTAGATTTTTGGAATTTAATTAATGAATACGATTTTATTTTTCTGTATGAAACATTTTTGGTTAATAATGAATGTCAATTATATAGTGAACTTTTTAGTAACTTTAAATTTATTTGGATTCCTGCAACAAAGCAAAGTACAAGAGGAAGGGCGAGTGGAGGATGCTTGTTCGGTTACAAACATTCTATTTCGAATATTACTTGCAATTTTATGGTTGAAGAGGAAATCAATTTCCTGAATATAAGAATTTTATCTACAAATTACATAATAATACCACTATATATTAACTGTAACAATTGGGATCATGACTTTAGTTTAGTAAACAACTTCATTGAACATCTTATAAGTGACAATGTCATGATAATTGGTGACTTAAACGCACGCATTGGAGTTGATGAAGGCAGAGAAAACCGATTTGCAGGAAAGATTCGATGCTCAAAAGATACAACGGTTAACACAAGAGGGATGAAGCTTTTGGATCTCTGCAATTCTTTTGGGTTTCGAATCATGAACGGAACATCGTTATCTGATAAATCTGGAGAATTTACTTTTGTAGGACAACAAGGACAATCTGTTGTTGACTTTTGCTTAATAAAAGGTAGATGGTTATCCCTCTTCTCAGATCTTAAAGTCCTTGGAGTTCCATATTCAGACCATATGCCAGTAACAGTTGAATTTGGAATAGAAGCCATATATAACGATGAAACTATTAATTTAAAATTACCCCCAAAACTTGTTTGGAAAGAGCATAACTCCGAAAAATTCAGACAAAACCTGCAAATAAACTTTCCTTCACAAGGCTTATCTTCTATAAAAGACGTCGAAGAATTAATAAAAAAAGCTAATCCAAATAACAACCTGAAAACCCCTCGCAAATCTTCAACTAACAAAGAAAAATGGTTTGACATGGAATGTAAAAAAGCTCGCAATGAATCATTCGGGTGGCTAAATATGTTTCGAAAATACAATTGCAATTTCTTTAAAACAATGTATACAAAAGCTAATCTTTCATTCAAACGCATTTGCAAAGAGAAAAAAACTTCTTTTTTTGAAAATGAAGCGATGAAACTGACGACTTGTAAGGACACGAAAGAATTATGGAAAACATTAAACCAACTTAATGGGAAAAAAATACAAATAAGTCCTAAAATCAATATTGTTTCCATGTATGATCATTTCAAGCAACTTCTGAATCCAGAATCCTTGGCTTTACCTATCTATTATGCGAAACCAGCATACTCAAATGAGATTTTAGACACTATTATAACCATTGAGGAATTACACAGAGTACTAAGAGGGCTAAAGGATGGCAAGGCAGCAGGGGAGGATAGAATTCCCGTTGAGTTTTTAAAATACGGGTCAGATGAACTGTTGGAAAACTTATTAGTTTTGTATAACACGATTTTAAATACTGGTGAAATACCTGTTGAATTTAAAAAGAGTTTAATTTGTCCTATCCATAAGAAAGGAGATATATGCAACCCTGCAAACTATCGTGGAATATCGTTTCTCAACGCTTCATATAAAATCTTTGCTTCCATTCTAAATTATCGTTTAACCAATTGGATAAATAGTAACAATTTGCTAGGTGAATTTCAAGCAGGATTTCGAAGTGGCTATTCGACCACTGATAACATTTTTGTTCTCCAAAGTATAGCCAACAACTTTATTGAACAGAAAAAGAAATTGTACGTCCTTTTCGTCGACTTTAAGGCGGCTTTCGATTCAATCGATCGTGAAGCTCTGTTTTTCAAACTATACAACGCTGGAATGTCAGCTAAGTTCGGCAAGGTCCTTGAAAGAATCTATAGCAAAAATCTGTCTGCTGTATGGAATGGCGCAGAATTATCAAATTGGTTTTATTCTAAAATGGGTGTTAAGCAAGGATGCTCATTAAGTCCTAGCCTGTTCGCGTTATTCATTAACGACCTTATCGAATTTCTTCCCGGTGGAATAGAAGTATCAAGAATAAACATCAAAGCACTACTGTTTGCTGACGATGTAGTCTTATTCGCTTACACACCCCAATCGCTCCAATTGATGATTAACAGACTTGGAACTTATTGTAAATTATGGAATTTGAGAATCAACTTGGAAAAATCAAAAATAATGATATTTAGAAAAGGTCCAGGACGAAATGCTAGAGGTGAAAAATGGCATCTCAATGGTGAAGAGATTGAAATAGTGAAATCCTATAAGTATCTAGGAGTGATTATTACAAGTAACCTCAATATGGAAACCCATCTAAAAGAAAAGCTTATAAGGGCCAAGAGTGCAATAAATGCCACATGGAATAAATGTTTCGCAAACAAATCAATCAGTCACAGCGTGAAATACAAGGTTTTTGTCACAGTTGCCGAATCTATAATGTTGTATGGAGCTCAAGCCTGGGGTTTCGAAAAATACGAAACAGTGGAAAAATTATTGAGATTTTTCATCAAAAAGTGTTTTCGACTTCCAAAAACAACCCCTAATTATATGATTCCCATTGAGACAGGACTGCCGCCACTCTTTATAAGAACACTAACTTCTCATGCCCAATATATTGCCAAGGTTTTAAATATGCCAGACGAAAGGCTTCCAAAAATTGTTGCCCTTCAAACAATTCAAAAAAAAAATTATTGGTATGAAAAGTTGGAAGATCTCGCCAGCAGTTGCCTTATAAACTTTCAATTGTTTGATGATAATGGAAGATTCGATAAAAATGTGCTATTTGAAATCATTTCCAATGTGGATAAACAAATAAGATTAGATTGCATAAATGAAGCAGCATCTTCTACGCACAGAGAAATATACAGTCGCCTCAACCATAATCTTTGTGAGGCAAACTATTTCCGCCCTGAAAATGAACTCGGTTTGATTTCAGCCATTTTCAAATTGAGAGGTGAACTTGTACAACTCCACTTCAGGCCACATAGAGATGATTTACCGGTATATTGCAGTCTTTGCAATCTCAACGAACGCGAGGATGTCTTGCATTTCATAGGAAGATGTCCAATTCTTTGCGAAATGAGACGAGAAGTTTTTAACAGCAACAACTTGTCAGATCAAGAAGTTTTTGCCTTACTAAACTGCGAAACAAATAACAACTTATTATACAAATTCTACAAAATTGCAATGTTATATCGAAACCAAATAATCAATGAAGCTTTTTAAAAAATTCCTAAACCTTTAAACTAAATCATATAATATATGAATATATATATAAAAATAAAAATAAACAAACAAACAATAAACTTTTACACAATACTTTAGTATATATTTTTCTAAATGATGTCAATCAGGCAGACGGCATAGCCAAGCTTAAGCGATTTTTTTTTTGTAAAAAAAATACTTTGTAAAAATATGATACAATAAATCGAATTATCTATCTATCTATTATCTATCTGTGCGTCTGTTCTAGTGTTCGTTCACTATGCATGGAGTAAAGAATAGAGGAACTGACTGAAAATGAGGAGCACTTTTTCATAACAAAAGATACTCTTGTATAGGGCTACTTTTCTAGGTTTTGAGAAAGATACACTAAAAAGAGGACCTCAGGAAAAAATAAGAGCCTGAAAATGTACCCAAAATGAAAAAAAGTTTATTTTTTCGTAAGACATAGAAAAAGCAAAAATTAATTAGTATAACAATACACAAATATATATAACATGCCTATATAGTTTTGAATCATTGCAAAAGCATTTATTTCAAATTACATTTCAAGTAAGCACTAATAGGGGTTGATTCGTATAAGATAAGATAAAAAGGAAGAACGTTTAGTTTTCCTATGGGCCTATTTCTAAAACTGGAGCAATTTTCTTCAACTGACTTGACATTAAAAAAAAACATTGAGAACCATTCATTCATTTTCTGTAAAATCCAATTGTTTTCATTGATAGTTTTTAAAAAAATAATTTTTTCACTTAAAATTTTGCGTTTTTGTTTGGTTTAAAACAAAATTAAACAACATGCAGTGATCAATAAAATAAACAGCAGCCAGCATCTTCCGATCTTTCTATACTTTAACCGGGAAACAAAATTTACTGTGTCTGCTGTTGCACTCTTCATCCCACTCATTCTCATGGCTGTGCTTATAGAATAGCCTCGAAGCTATTCTCTGTTCAATTTATATTTGCAGTACATGGAAGATAGGATATTTGCCTTTCAGTCTGACCATTATGGATTTCAATAAGCTATCTTTATTTCAAAGCTCTTACAGGCTTACCGCAGTGAGCATTTAAAACTGCCGCAAATCTCACAAGAATATTGATAGAGTTACCAACTATTTCTTAATATACGGACATTTTATAATCAAAAACAATGCTGAATTAAATAAATTGAATCTATCTTTTTCCACACCACAAAGACGTAAGACAGCAGGTCTGAGAAAACTGTTCATAAGGATAAAATTAATTTTTTTAAATGACTAAAACAACTGTGTTTTAAGCAAAAATTAGTTTATGCAAGCACAAAATTATAATTCGTTGTAGTGGTTTCTTAAATAAATAAGCTTTTATTATACAAAATTTTTAAAACATTTTTAAGGTTTTTAAGGTTTTTATTATTTTTCGAAAAAAAAATTAAATTTAAAAAAAAAAATATTGACCCGTTTCAGAGATATCGAATTTTCAAAAAAAATAGATTTTTTTTTTCAAAATTCAAAAAATATTTATGTTAAAGTTTTGAAATGCAATGTTTTTTGGACTTCTTAGAAGCTTTTCTTTAAAAATTTTCATTAAGATCCGTTATGTCGAAAATGAGTAAATTCAAAAATCGAAAAATAAACCTTCTTTGGTAGGTACAAGCTGTAATATTTTAATTTCAATTTTTTTTTTATTAAATTAAAGATTATAA
Source organism: Chrysotoxum bicinctum (assembly GCA_911387755.1). Taxonomy (NCBI): domain Eukaryota; kingdom Metazoa; phylum Arthropoda; class Insecta; order Diptera; family Syrphidae; genus Chrysotoxum; species Chrysotoxum bicinctum. Next base: position 83,904,689 of record OU426990.1, read on the forward strand.
AAATTAATTAAAAGAAAAAAATTTTAGGCGCCGTTTTCGAGAAAAATACGATTTTTGAAAACAATTTTTTTTAATTTTTTAACATTTGTATGATGGGTACCTTTATTTTTAGGTAAAATAATTTTTTTTTTCACATCTTGTAGATTATATTGAGAAACTTTTATTTATCAAGTTTAAAAAAATCTAGAATGGGGTTTTTGAAATATTGAGTTTTTTTTTAAAAATCCCAAAAAAAATTGTTTGAAAATTTTAATACACAATTCTATTTAAATTTTTGGGAAGCCTTAGCAAATAAAAATGTACGCTTGTACCGTTTTAGAGAAAATCAAAAACAAAAAAATGGTTCCGTGGGGGGTACCCCCAATTTTTGTTCAGCCATTACCTTTCTTTAACAAAACAAAATTTGTTTGTGTTTTTATTTTTTAAATCTATCGAACAGTTTTTGAGAAAAAAAAAATATTTATAAAATTTCGAAAAAAATTCGTATGGCAGGTACCGTTATTTTTGGTCTTAAAAAAAAAGAAAAAAACGTGTGGGGGGAAAAATTAAAAATGATATCTACCAAGTTTGAAGAAAATCGGCCGAGCCGTTTAGGCTGTAGTCGAACCGACAGACAGACAGACAGACAGAATTGCGAGACCCACTTTTTTAGTCTTCGCTATCATCGTAATGTCAACTTTGATCAAAATCTCGAGTTAGATTTCTTTTACGAATGCAACCAGAAATAATAAAGTTGACTAAACGTTTATTACAGCTACTTTTGCTGCTAAAACTGCAGCTTCAGATTGTAGCGCAGCTTGCTATTTGCCTTCATTTCTACTTAGTTCGGCCAATAACGGATTTGTTTATAAAAGAATATGATTACGTTCAGTATTAAAGCAATTTTTTTATTGAGGAATAAAAATGTTAGAACAACGTGAAATATGTAGATAAAATTATAAAAAAAAACAGGAAAGGACATATCTTGATGAGGCTTGATGCCAAACTCTATAAAATGCTTTTAAAATATCAAGTGTAATAATCTTACTTTCTCCAAAACGATGTAAAAATCTGTGCCACTATTCCGTGAGTTATACTATCAGCATCAGATCATCGGTGGACCTATTGCTACGGAAGCAGCCGTACTGCCGGTCATTGAGAAGCTTTCGTTCTTCGAGATATTTCTTAAGCTAGCAAAAGACAGTTAATACTTAATACCCCTGAAAAAGAAGAATTTTTCTTCCCACTTTAAAATGAAATGAAAGAGACACTACATAGTGTCTTGGATATTCTTTCGAGGATTTAAATTTTATGTTTTTCCGATTTGTTGATTAAATATATCATTTAACCTTAACTTTACTTGTTCGCAGCAGCAATGAACATGCCTAATCTCAAATTCTCAAATTTAAATTTAAATGCTCTTAACTTCTAACTATCGACACTCACACATTCACTTACAAATAGAATTATATAACTTCCTACATGATCTCATCTCTCTTTATGTACTTACAATGTATCATCTTTTCAATTTAACATGAGCTGTAATACCTACTTTTTAACTTCACTTCTTTATTGATCATTGTCGAATAAAGATCATATTATTTTGTTTGAACTCTTGGTCGATTTCTTTTCTTTTTTGGACAAAGGTGGTACAAATCAGTACCTCCTCGAAACATTACTCATTGATAAAAACAATTTATATCCGAAACTACCGCAACACGAACTCTACTAATGAGTTTATTTATTTTTATAAACTTTGTTTAAAGTAGATATTAATGCATTTAAATTTGATGACAGAAAAATTCCCAAAGGACCAGAAACTTCCCACAAATTCAATGATTGTGAATAGAGAAACAAAAAACACATTTGAAATTTCCATACCACCATACAAAAAACTGTGTCCGTCATCGTATCTTAATAATTTAAGCATTATTTATTTGTGCACAAAAAACCCAATCAATAATTTAATTTCAAATTTGATCAAACAAATAATAAAACAAAATAATACGTGCTCGATTTTATATGCTTTGCAATTCACAAAACGGGGTGTCAGCTGCAATTTCACAAAGTTCAAATGAGTAAATAATAATTGGAATTTTATTAATATGTAAATTTATAACATTTGCTGTGAAATTGAATTAAAATATCGCTGAAATTTAACAGACCAAAATTTAAAGAATTTTATTTGAAAACTATATACGCAGTTTTGTGTTTTTTAATTAATATACATATAATGTTTCGATAATTGCTAGTGTAGATAGGTGGTGTACTCGTATTTGGAAAATTAGCCATGTTGTAGATTCACATCAGAAAAGTGCAAAAACCGTGTTTGTTGATATTATAGTCATTTCTGCAAACAAAAATAATTATTTAAGCTTCTATTGCAATACATAAATCTATGATTATACTAATTGAATTAATTATTTACTCCTGGTTATAATTATTATATACTGTGAAAGTGATGCCTATGCATGAATTATTGGATTTGCACTTCGACATTTAAGGGTTACTTTAAATGTCAAAGAAAATTCAATTAACGGAAAAAATTCGCACGAACTTGCTCTTATGTAAAAGTACTTTGGAATTTAAAATACATTTCATAAATATAAAACATCGATTTAATGATATAAAAATGTTCAAATGTATAAAATTGCCGTCTGATCTCCGGAAAAGTATAAATTTACGCAAATAAAGTTTTAAAAATCGTTTTATTAAAGTAATTTTTTAGATAACAAATTTCTTTCAAATTTTTCTAGAACAAAATTTGGGATGCCTATTTTAAGTGCTTTAAGTAATATATATTTTAGGAAATAATTTAAAAAAATAATCTTTCACACATTTTCAAGATATTGATTTTTCAAAAAATAAATTGGATTTTTTTTTTTCAAAATATTATTTTAAACATAAGGGAGCTCCTGGTGAAAATTTTTAGTTAAAACCGTTAGAGCCGTTGATAAGAAATTCGAAAATAAAAAGAACCGTTCTATAACAGGTACCCCTAATAACATTTCCCCCCAATTTTTTTTTACCAAAATATAATCCATATCCATAATATCACACCTAATTTTTTTATCAAAATCGTTAGAGCCGTTTTCGAGATAAATAAGATTATGCATTACGGGTGTATGGGGGGTACCGTTAGTTTTGGAGCTAAAAAAAAATTTCGATTTCCCCTCTAGGGAATCGACGAAGACTCTTAAGTACCGAGTTTGAAGAAAATAGGTCCGGTGGCTTAGGCTCTAGACCAAGGTACAGACATACAGACAAACAGACGGAATTGTCGGACCCACTTTATTCGTCTTCGCTATCCACTTTGATCAAAATCTCGAGTTCGATTTTTTTTCCAAATGCAGAACTTGCCCTATTAGTACCTATATCGCAAGTAAAAAATAAAATAATCAAGTTAAGCGGCGCGACAGCTTAGGGAAACCAGCGCCTTGTGAATAACAGAACTCAACTGTTTCTGCGTGCGTAGTTTTAGTCGGGATGTCGGGAATAATGAAAGGTAAGGGACTTACAATTTTCTGCCGAATTCGAACGAGTAAGTTATCATGCAGACAGTGTTGCCACATTCCCTTTTCCAGGAGAATTATAATTTAAATTTAAAGAGGAATTATCGCTGTCTGGTAGAATAAAATCATAATCTTCTTAGCTTAGATACCCAGTAGAAAACCGTTAAAATCCCTTTTTACGATGAAAGCAAATTGCTTTCAGAATGGAAGAAATTCCCTATTGCTTCAATTGGCATGGAGAGCAATTGCATCCATACAATTTTGAAAATTTTGTGAAAGAAGCGCGAAGAATCAAAGATTTTCTTATTTCTGAACGTTTGCCTAGTTGCATTCTTTGTTTTCTTTTTCTTTTTATTATTATTAATTATTGTTTTATGTATTCGGGATGAATTTGAATTTTCGTTTTCGTCTTTGAAAGGGTCAACATTCCGGATTCCGTTCGGAGTAATGGAGGCTAATATTCCCGCAAACATAAAATAGCTACAGTTTCACAAGAAAATATCGTTTCGCCTATCCAAACTATAGAAACAGCCGCTGTAAAGAGTTGACAGTTGAGTGCTCACACAAGGCATGTCTGGAGGAATCGTGCAGTTGATCATTTGCATGGTGCAATGCATTGAGATATAATCATCTACTAGAAACAAAATATATTTATAGATTCAAGAACATTAAAGTAAAAAAAAATGAAAATGTCATTAACAACAGCGAAAACCTTAAAATTTATATGTAAAAAGCTTTCAAACATTTGTACTTTTGAAACACATATTTTATAAAAAAGAAGAGATTTATAGAAATATTTAAGGAATATGAATTGAAATGAGTTTCGGTAGTCAAATCAAATACATATATTTATAAGAGTCATTGGAGGAGCATGGCTTATCAAAAGTATTTGTAACGGGTTCTTAATTTTAAGCGAATGGAAAAAATTGATATTTCGAAATTAAAAGTAAAAGACTCCGAAGTTTTCATCGTTTTTATTTACTTTAACTATATCCACTAGAAAAGGGATTACAAAAACTTTCTGATAAAATATTGGAGTTGGGATATTAATAGATTTACTGTATTCCTTCAATTTTGCTTATCGAATCAAACTGTAGGTGGAGCCAGTGCCGGATTAGCCACGAAGCAAGAGTAGCAAATGCTACGGGCCCCGCGCATTTGGGGGCCCCGCGCACCAACTTTTTCTGACCATAAAAAAGTATTATTTACATATTAGATTTAGTCACAATTACTAAGAAAAAAATATTTGCATCAAAATGATCAACTAAAATTTTATTTTTCTATCTGCTGGTCTTACCAAAAATCATGTTTCGCACCGCACCAAACGCAAATTGGACAACGGTATGAAATTCAGGTATTTATTGTCATAATTGATAACGTACTCACTGCTTTAGGTAAACGTATATGAACAGTTATCATAAAATTGCTGGCATTTTCGGAATATTCCGAGAGCTAAAATCTCTTCCTGATTCAAAATTGCTTTTTTGCCTTTTAGTCCACAAAAACTCGTCCGGGTGATCGCACATGGACTCATCAGTTGGCTGTGAGGACCTTGTCAATACGCAATTTTTATTGAATTCAGTTCATCTTACATCGATTTTTTGACAAAAATCCAATGTGAACTACGAGTATATCCAACCAAGATTAAAATTATAATCATTAACATGAAGGTTTTTATAATACAAACTCTATATACTACTGAAATAAATCAGCCAAGTAGAAGACTTAGCACTATTATTGGACTTGTTGAATTATTGATTCAAATTAGCTTTTTTTTTGCCTTTAGTCCACATCTTGTAATTGTAATCATTAATGTTGGAATTTTTTTTTTTTGCCCGTGGCCTGGCATTGAATATTTGTATGAAGGTTTTTATAATACAAATTCTATATACATACTACTGAAATAAATCAGCCTAGTAGAAGACTTGTTGAATTTGTTGAAAATAGCAAAATATTTCAACGTTAATGATTACAATTTTAATCTTGGTTGGATATAGTTCACATTGGATTTTTGTCAAAAAATCAATGTAAGATAAACTGAATTCAATAAAAAAATGCGAATTGACAAGGTCCTCATAGCCAACTGATGAGCCCATGTGCGATCACCCGGACGAAACGCCAATTTTTGTGGACTAAAGGCCAAAAAAAGCTAATTTGAATCAATAATTCAACAAGTCCATTAATAGTGCTAAGTCTTCTACTTGGCTGATTTATTTCAGTAGTATATAGAGTTTGTATTATAAAAACCTTCATGTTAATGATTATAATTTTAATCTTGGTTGGATATACTCGTAGTTCACATTGGATTTTTGTCAAAAAATCGATGTAAGATGAACTGAATTCAATAAAAATTGCGTATTGACAAGGTCCTCACAGCCAACTGATGAGTCCATGTGCGATCACCCGGACGAGTTTTTGTGGACTAAAAGGCAAAAAAGCAATTTTGAATCAGGAAGAGATTTTAGCTTCTACTTGGCTGATTTGTTTCAGTAGTATATTGAATTTGTATTATAAAAACCGTCATATAAAATCTCTTCCACCAGAAAAAATTAAAAATCTGCAACCATAGTAAGTGCTTACGCAGATGATTTGGAGGACAGTCTGGGCAACGAATTAGTGCAATTCGCTTCAATGCTCAATTCTGATGTGGCTGGTATTATTGACAGCAGGAATCATGAGGCTCTGGAAATGCAGGTTTATAAGCTGTTGATAAATAATTCTTTACAATCGTGTTTCCCGAACGTTGAAATTGCTTTGCGCATTTATTTGTCTCTCATGATCACCAACTGCAGTGGTGAACGATCTTTCTCAACATTAAAACGTGTTAAAAATGAATTGAGGAACACGATGAACCAACAACGTCTTACTCTCCTCACTTTAATGAATATTGAACATGATTTACTCCGAGAAGTCGATATCAAGAGTATTATTTATAAATTTTCCCAAATTAAATCAAGAGAAGTTTGTTTGTAACAGTTTTGTTTTATTTAATACCATAAACCTTGATAGAATTTGCTACAGAGAGAGAAGTATAGAGTCAGTAAAAGCATTCCACATTATTAAATTATTAAGTTCAAACGATGAAATCTTGATCGCATCAAACTAAAGAAATCCATAATGTACATAAGCAGGAATACAAAAAGCTTTACTTTACTTTGTAGGTAAACGGTATTATGGTGCATTGCAGAAGGCAAGCCCATTAAAAGATTAGAGATTAGCACAAATAAGGGATTAGCAAACAAATTAGGCAGGGATTAAGTTAAAATCCAAAAACAATAAGAATCACTACATAGCAAAAATAAGGTAATGTACAAATGTTTGCCAAATATTATGAAAATTATTATGACTTATTATGAAAATAAAATAAAAAATATTAATTTCAATCCCAAAAAACGATATTCCTTTTCAATTCCGAACAACAATCATATGTAGGTGTGGAGATCAGCGGAAAAAGAAAACTGTCATTCATTTCCTCTGTAAATGTCCTGCTCTAGCAAAAATCAGACCACTTTTATTAGAAATTGCATTTTTTGACGACATGATATTGACGAACTTTTCGAAATAGAGTTCAAAGCATTGATCTCTTTTGTCAACACGATACGAAATGGCCCTCTGTTTGATTCCATAGACCGCGAGCTAGCGGAGTTAGGTCTTTGATGGAGGATTTTGGTGCAAAGGGGCCGAATAATCACTCACTCGGAAGGGTAACGGCTTCAGCACCAGTCAACAAGCTTCCTAGTTTTGCACGGGGTAGAGGTAGATGGTTTCGGATGCGTATTGTTGTCCGGTTGAGTGAGCAAGCACCCGTCATATAACAACAATAAAACCTATCAAAAACTACTTCGTCCTTTCTTTTTGTAGGTACCAAATCCAAACTGGATTACTCGGAAGGAATATCCACAATTCCATTCAGCGCTGTTTAGTCCACAGACTGCCATTCGTCATCATTTCATCTTACTTTACCTATAGATAGAACTCCACTACGAATCCACTATTCTATGTTCTAGATATGTATAACATTTTAAAACACCTGTGGCAGCACACATTTACGAATCGCGCTTATAAAAACGCGCCGATAAAAACGCGCCGTTAAAAACGTTCTTATAAAAACGCGCCGACTAAAACGCAAAAGAATCTGTTGCAACGAAAGATCGCACTTCCTGTCACGATTCTTTTGACCTTCTTCTTTTTCTTCTCTCGCTGGTGATCAGACGCAACGTGGTTCGTGGTGGCTAAAAATTAAAGTTTAATTATTAAATTAAGTATTATTAATTGTTTCAAATAAAAATGAATTATATAAAGAAAAGAAAATCCATTAATTAAACATCTCCAAAGTGGTGACCCCGACATTCACATTTCATTAAAACAATTTTTATGCAACTTATAACCACACCACGAGCGTCAAATATATTAAAAGGTTCTCATAGAAGTCACACCGGTAGCTGTGCCGAGTTTCTATATTTCTATGTTGGTGGCCGATATACAATTGCTTTGGCCAATTTCAACCAGCGTTGTTGAAATTTGCACAACTACAAATTGTGCAATTAACGTACATCGAACACTCACCTTTTGTACGAGTACAGTGCACCACCCTACAAAGCGCTCTGCTGGAACACGAGGGACAAAAACAAAAAGAGAATCTGAGTTTCTTATCGATTGCGCCATTTGCGAATCGCTCCGCTGGACCACGAGGGACAAAAAGAGAATCTGACTTTCTTATCGATTGCGCCATTTGCGAATCGCTCCGCTGGACCACGAGGGACAAAAAGAAAATCTAACTCTTTTGTCGCTGGCACCATTTGCGAACCACTCTGCTGGACGAAGAGAGGCAAAGATAAAACTTTATGTGGTTATCAGCGGAAAATACAATTCAACTTCCACCAACCACCTCGTCTAGTAGATAAGTCAAACATATTTATTCTATTTATTTTTCAAGAATAACTTTTTATTTTATTTAAGTTGTTTGAAGCCATTCACATATATTTACAAAATTATTATCCTTAAGTATTGTAGGTAGTGATAAGTAGCACACAGTGTAAAGCTCTTCGCGCAACCACGTCTCGTCATTGGCAGCTTGTCGTTTCATGCTTAAAAATTGTTGTTCTTTAATTAAGAGAACTCTCACTCACCGAGTCCGATCTTTTGTTGTGCCTGATTAGAATTTTTTATTGAATCTCAGTTTTTAAACAATAGTAAATAAAATAATTTAGCAATGAGTAAAAGTGAAGCGCCACAAGACCCTCTTGCGAGTGGAAATAACACGGGTCCAAACAACACCGAACAAAATACCGGTTTACAAGTAATCGAGAACAATAACCATAACATTAATATAGATACTGTGTCATACAAGGCGATCAACTTTTGGCCATCATGTCCAGACTTATGGTTTACTGCCATGGAGGGACAGTTTGCTCTGGCAAGAAATATGTCCGATGACCGAAAATTTTACGCGGCAATTTCACTGATGGACATGAATACTGTCCAACGCGTACGTGATATTATCACCTCTCCACCCGTTCATTCGAAATTCGAGGCTTTAAAAACCGCAGTACTTTCGCGATTAATGGACTCTGAAGACGCTAAGCTTCAAAAACTTTTAGACGGATTAGATTTAGGTGACAAGAAACCTAGTCAATTGTTGCGTGACATGAAAATGTTAGTCGGTTCTGAATTTTCTCAATCTATTATAAAAAAGCTTTGGCTTCAAAGGTTGCCCGAGATGGTGAAAGCTATTTTAGCAGGAAGTACCCAAGACATTGATGCAATGGCTCTGACCGCAGACAAAATTATCGAAGCTACACAGAATTACAATGTGCATACTCTTGCAAATCATTCGGTTTTCAATCATAATACTTTAAACCCACAAGCAAAGTCTGTAGCACCCCAAAGTGCCGCTTCTGTTGCGAATTTGGAACTTCGGATTGAGCAGTTAACCGCTCAGTTAAATGATCTGAAGTCTTCAAACGGCCTAAGATTTTCTCGGTCAAGAAGTCGGTCTAGGGGAGGTACCAGCAGATCAAAGAGCCGATCTGGCCCAAAAATTTGTTGGTATCATAGACGTCATGGGGATAAGGCTGTTCGTTGTACACAACCTTGCGCTTTCAATCGTTCCAATGGTAGATCGGAAAACTAGAGGGCAGGTCAGACGTAGCGACCGTCGACCCCTGCCAGTCAAACAGTAGTCGCTTATTTATTTTGGATCACTCTAGCAAATCTTATTACCTAGTTGACACAGGTGCCGACATTTCAGTAATACCTGTTAACCATGCAGGCAAACCTATTGCTCCAGATCCCAATTTCACACTTTTTGCAGCCAATGCAACACGCGTGCGAACATATGGAAAAAAATCTTTAAAACTAGATCTTGGTCTCCGTCGTTCGTTTCATTGGGTTTTCGTTGTGGCCGATGTAGACAAACCTATTATCGGTGCTGACTTTCTTGGAGCGCATGGTCTGCTTGTAGATCTTAAGAGAAAGCGCTTAATTGATCCGCTTACCACTCTTTTCACCACTGGTAGTATAGTTGCGGGTGAATCAGCACTTTCAGTAGTTTCCGACCGGGTGCACAAACCTGAAATCAGAATGCTCATAAAAAAATATTGCGGTACTAGATCTGAAAATGCTCTGAAAAATAAAATTTCGCACAAAGTCACGCATCACATCGTTACCAAGGGACCCCCGGTCGTAAGTAAACCACGAAGGTTGTCCCCAGAAAAATTGGCAATAGCGAAAAAAGAATTCCAATTTCTCTTAGATGTCGGTATATGCAGGCCTTCAAAAAGTAGTTGGGCCTCTCCTCTTCACATGGTCTTTAAAAAAAATGGAGATGTTAGGGCATGTGGGGACTACCGGGGTCTGAATTCCGTCACGGAGCCAGATCGATACCCTATTCCACACATTCAAGATTTTAGCCATGATCTAAACGGGTGCAAAGTTTTTTCTACTCTAGACTTGGTGCGTGCTTACCACCAAATTCCTGTCGAGCCCAAAGATGTTCCTAAGACCGCCATCTGTACGCCTTTCGGTCTATTTGAATTTACAAGGATGACATTTGGGTTAAGGAATGCTTCGCAGTCGTTTCAGCGATTTATTCACTCAATTACACGTGAGTTTGATTTCTGCTTTGCATACATCGACGATGTTTTAATAGCCTCCGCCAGTGAAAGCGAACATGTTAAGCATATCGAAACAATCTTACGTAAACTGAATGAAGTAGGTCTTGTTGTTAATCTGGACAAAAGTGTTTTTTCAAAAGCTTCCGTAAATTTTCTTGGACACACCATAGATGCCAATGGAATTAGGCCAACACAGTCTAAAGTAGAAACCATCAACAATTACGAACCTCCTCAAACCATAAAGGACTTGCGAAGATTTTTAGGGATGATAAATTTTTACCGCCGTTTTGTTCCAAAAGCAGCTCATTCCCAAATTCTTTTAAACAAATACCTTGAAGGTAGTAAAAAGAAAAATGACAAGCGGAAAATTGATTGGACTCCTCAGTCTCTAAAAGCCTTTCATGAGTGCAAAGAGCAATTGAGCAACGCTACAATACTTGCCTTTCCCATCCGTAACGCTGAATTAGCACTGGTTGTCGACGCGTCTGACTCCGCCATTGGAGCAGTTGTCCAACAGAAACTCAAATCAGACTGGCAACCTCTCAGTTTTTATTCCGCTAAATTAAGCCAATCGGAGCGCAAATACAGTGCATATGATAGGGAATTATTGGCTGCCTACAATGCGATCAAACATTTTAAACATTTGTTGGAAGGTAGAGCTTTCACGCTGTATACCGACCATAAGCCACTTATTTACGCCTTGCGTCAGAATTCCGATAAAGCAACTCCTAGGCAGCGTACGCATTTGGATCTAATTGCTCAATACACGAATGATATCAGATACTTGCCGGGGGAACAAAATGTGGTTGCGGATGCATTCTCGAGAATGCATGAATTGTCAATCCCAGGAAGTATAGACTTCACTGAAATCGCAAAGGAACAAGAGGGTGATGAAGACTTGAAGAACATGATCGAGTCAAACTCATCCGTGAAAATTAAGGCTTTAATGTTAAATGGGGCAGAAAAATCGCTATTTTGTGATGTGTCAACTGGTAAAGTACGACCATTTATTCCAAAGCGTTTTCGAAAATCAGTCTTTGAAAAAGTTCACAACTTATGTCACCCGGGTGTTCGAGCCACTGTCAACGAAATGCGACAGAAATTCATTTGGCCGTCCATAAATAAAGATGTTCGATCTTGGGCAAGAAACTGCATTCCATGCCAACGCTCGAAGGTGGGCAGACATATGGTCACGCCTGTGGGCTCCTTTTCAGAAACCTCTGATCGTTTCGATACCATTCACTTGGATATAATAGGCCCTCTACCAACATCTGAAGATTTTCGCTACTGTCTTACCTTGATTGATCGCTACACACGATGGCCTGAAGCCATTCCGCTGGCCGATATAAGGGCGGAAACAGTTGCCGAAGCTATCTGCCGGGAATGGATACCTCGGTTTGGAGTTCCTTCTACGATTATCACTGATCAGGGCAAACAATTTGAGTCCAAGCTGTTGGAAGAGTTGGGTAAATCCTTGGGCTTTAAAAGGAACCGAACGACATCATATCACCCACAAGCCAATGGGATGATCGAAAGATGGCACCGCACTCTCAAAGCCGCAATCATGTGCTACCAAGTCCAGCAATGGTCTAAAACCTTGCCATGGATTTTGTTAGGTTTGAGAACCGCGCTTCGTGAAGACATCAAGACTTCGTCAGCCGAATTGGTTTACGGAAAAACTCTAAGATTACCTCACGAATATTTTCATCCAGGCAATGTTGAACCACAAACCGATCTTGTGAAGCGTTTGCGGCAGCACTTTAACGAAGTGCGACCAGTTCCCGCATCCAATCACGCTGTACTTAAACCTTTTATATTTAAAGACATTATGTCTTGTGAGTACGTCTTTCTACGCAATGATTCAGTTCGAGCCTCTCTTCAACAGCCTTACGATGGACCTTTTAAAGTAGTCAAGCGTGGATACAAAAACTTTTCAATCGAAATCAAAGGTAAAACGGTCAATGTCAGTATTGATCGACTCAAGCCAGGATTCTTAGAAAATCCTGAACTCTCAAGCGACCAGTCGGAACCTATTACAAATACAAGTCAAGTAGTCCGACCTAAAAAAAGAGTAGCTTTTGCCGATGATGACCTGCCTAGTGGCAGAGTAGTCTCAACAAAGTCAAATGAAAACCAACGCAAGACGACAAGATCAGGCAGACTTGTCAAGCCACCTTTAAGGTATCGTGACCCGTGACCTGGCCACTAAGGAGGGGGTATTGTGGCAGCACACATTTACGAATCGCGCTTATAAAAACGCGCCGATAAAAACGCGCCGTTAAAAACGTTCTTATAAAAACGCGCCGACTAAAACGCAAAAGAATCTGTTGCAACGAAAGATCGCACTTCCTGTCACGATTCTTTTGACCTTCTTCTTTTTCTTCTCTCGCTGGTGATCAGACGCAACGTGGTTCGTGGTGGCTAAAAATTAAAGTTTAATTATTAAATTAAGTATTATTAATTGTTTCAAATAAAAATGAATTATATAAAGAAAAGAAAATCCATTAATTAAACATCTCCAAACACCAAAAGAATCAAGTCACAAGAATCCTCCAAGAGTATGTCTTATCATTAAAAAGTGTGCTATAAGTCACTAGGTTTAGCCTCACTACAAGCCGTTCACCTGTTATACATTTATTTTTAAGGAATCAAGTATCTATCAAATCCCGTTTTAAAGAATGATCAAAAGCCAAATAATTTTAATTTTGAGTAAATACTTCATGATTGGATATACAAAATTTTAAAAAGCAATCGTTCCATAACTTTTGGATGAAATAGTGAGATGAGTATTGATCTATTACCCCAGAGATAATACTACATAGGGATCCATGACCATGATTAATGACTTATTTCGGTCTGACGATGTGCATGTATTAGATGTAATTACACTGAAGTACCAGTCTACATACGAAAACACGGCACATTCACTAAGTAGCGCGTCTAATTAATCTTCCTGAGTAAACGAGACAAGGCACTTTAAAGTTCACTTTACCTCCAACTGTTTCTACGAACTTGTCTATTCCTAACAAACTGACAGTGGGAGCACCAATGGTCCAAGTCCAAGCATATCCGTCTAGCTTTAACTGTTTTCCTTCTCTCCGAATGACGCAACTTAGTCGAGTTAAAGTTTTCATCCGTGAAAAAGTGCTTGTTACACAGGATATTAATGGAAATATTAACGAGTTGCTTTTGACACCAAGAAAACACTCAACTGCCAAGCAACTACTCTACGCTCTGTACTCTTACCTGGCTAAAGTTTTCCCCAACATGCCACACGCCAATGAAACTATGTATAATGCCAAGAGGAAAAAACTTTAACGGGTCACTTGAAACAAAGAGATTTCCGTACTTCGACTTTGACTTGTGTAAGTGGGGATGAAAAGTTTTGGAAAATTTATCTTCAAGGAGATGGTACACAGTGCAATGTTTTGCGCAACGACATAGATAGATGGTCCATGCGAACTATCTACACGGATTTGTGTTGTTTGGTTGGAGGAATGGGGACACATGTATTCCGTTCTCTAGACGGTCGGATTTTATCAGAAGTCAGTCAGCCAGTATCACGGTCTCCCATCACTTCTTCAGTGACTACTTTGACAGATAGGCTGTCAAATACAAAATTATTTAAATTAAACAAAATAATAATGATTTTGTGCATTTTAAAGATTTAATTTTTCAGAACTTCCCCATGATCTAACAGTGCGAAACCTTTCAAAATATAAACTCACGTTATTATGAAGTTGTTCATGGCTATATTCTGGATTTTAAGTTAGGAGTTAATAATTGCAGCAGAAGCTTAAAACAAATCTTACAGGGTTTGCTTTACGGAAAAATATCAGAAAAAGGGACCTTGATTACAAATATGTTTTTTGTACACTTTAGTGACAAAGCTTATTCAACAAAAACAAACATTAAGCTTGAGTAGCCAATAGTGAAATAACTCACTTCTAGCTAAAAGTATCTTTTTTTTGTACCTACTTCAAAAACTCGTTACGTATTTTGAAACTCGGAATAACACATCTCTACATATTCATAAACTCGACTTTATGCAGATCAGTATCATAAGTAAGCAACTTTGAATAATTAAAAAGGAATTTATACACTGAACAGGAGTGGGTTTGAGAATTATAGTAGCCTTATGAGTTATGACCAATGTGGGGTTAGTCCGGGCCTGTTTTCCTCCCCATGCTCATCTGAGAATGAAATTCTCAATCATGGAATTCGGACTTGATATACCTAGTTTATGTGTTTGGTTTCTACATGTGTGCTTGCAATTGTTCAACATTTTCACCATGTGTATATGTGTGCATCGAGGAATGAATCCGAATGTTCTTAACCGTAAAATAAGGAAAAAATTCATTTTTGTTTGGAAAAAACATGTTCTTATTTATTTTTTGCTATTTGTGCCCCTTAATCTTCTTAGGTTTAGTTGATTTTTTAACTCGTTTTTAAGTCAGAAAATCTTGCAAGGACCATTCGTATAGCGTGTAGGTATCCGTTTCACATTCAATATCACCTCGTATGTTATTCAGTGCAGCTGGATAAATTTATCTACATGTATGTACGCCCTTCTGTTGTCGTGTTGAATGTGTTCACATCTTTTACGTTGCTTTTTCTGTGTCATTTCTGCCGGTGTTATTTTCTTAAGCTTAACGCTTCTTATGTCCTTTTTGAAACACAATGACTTTTTCACATTTGAGATATAAATAGTTTACAGTAGGTTTTAGAAAATTTATATATTTAAATTAAAAATTTCATGTTTATAGATATCTACATTTGACCACTTTTTAAAATTCTGTTTCAAAAATACTGCTTTTTTATTGTCAAAAGGAGCAAAAGATAAGATAATCGCTCTGAAGAACCAGCTCTCCAAGAAACTTAAATAGAAGAGATAACTGAGCTATTTATTGGACAAAACAAAGTTACAAAAACAAAAAAAAATATGGCAATGAGTAAAACAAATAGATATAATACCCCAGGTGGCAATCCAGATAAACTGGTAAATCCACTCTCTTCGGAGATCGGTCCTACGGATTCTGGGGAGGACCAAATATTGCTTTTAGGAAATAGACGGAGTTCAAAAACACTAAGAACTCCACCAAAAATATCACCAAGGGTTACTCCATCGAAAACCCCAACGCAAAAATCAAGTGACATAGAAGTCATTAACGAAAAAGGAACAAAAACCTATGAAAAGATCGAAATAAAAGATCAGCACTGTTCCACAAAAAACAACGAGATCCACCAAGTTGAATCCGAAAATTATTTCGATAAAGGGCAAATAGAAATTTTAGCCACAAAACAACTTGAAGTCCTTGTTGGAAGTCTTCAGCAACAAGTAAAGAGACTCGAAGAAAAAGTCAGCTTGCTCGACAAAAAGTCCGTGAAAGACATATCAAGTCAAAAGTCACCAGTAGTGAAAAGAACACAAAAAACTGCTAATGAGTTTCATACTGATGAGGAAGAGCTCCTCCTTGAAACTGAAGGGAACCGAAATAAACGTAAGTCCAAGAAACGAAAAGCAGAGGGTAGCCCAGAGGCTGTTCAAAAATGTCAGCAAACAGGTTCAAAATCAGATACTGCTACAATAATGAGAACATCCAATAAAGAAATAGGAGATTTACTCCAAAATAAGTCTCACGTTAAAGGTACCAGGCAAACTGCACAACCTCCAATTATGATCTCCCGATTGGCAATGTTTGTCGAGCTAAAGAGCATAGTAGAAAAATGCACGAATAAGACATGTAAATATACATCATACAATAAAGACAATTGGAAAGTCATTGTTGAAGACGCCGATGCATATAGATCTGTCACTGAAGAATTGAACAAAAAGAAAATTCAGTTGCACTCGTACGAAAATAAAGCTACAAGATCGATAAAAGTAGTAGCAAGAGGCCTTCACACTTCATGTGTTGCCAAAGAAATTGTCGAAGACCTTATACAAAAAGGCTTTCAAGCTCTCGATGCCAATAATCTTATTAAAAATGATATAGTCAAAGACTCCACTGGGGTATCAACGACAAAAAAGAGATCTCTACCTTTATTTATGCTCACATTTGAAAATAAAGAAAATCTCTATAAGTTTTACAGTATTAAATCAATCATAAGCATAGTTGTCAAAATTAAACCACTGCGAAAGTCGAAAACTGTTCCACAATGTAAGCGCTGTCAAGCCTTTGGGCATACACAAAAATACTGCAATCGCGAGTTTGCTTGTGTTAAATGCGAAGGCAGGCATGCAACTAAAAACTGTCCAATGGGCAGAGAACAGAAAGCGAAATGCGTTAACTGTCAAGGCAATCATCCTGCAAGTTACGGAGGATGTCCAGTAGCAAAAAAGTTCCAAGACACAAAAAGAAAAAACAAAACTGGGAACAAGCTTAGACACTCAACCAACACAAAACCAGTAGTTGAAAGCAAAAAAGTCGATCGATAAAATTATTAAAAATCAACCGGCAAAAGCAATTGCACTAAGCAAAAGTGATGAAAATAAATCCTATTCCCAGATTGTAAAAAATTTGCGGAAGAATGAGGAAACTTCTATAAAAGAAATGCTGGAACTCATCCTGAAAAGGATTGACCAACAAGATTTAAACATAAAACAGCTAAGCGAAGAAGTCGCTCTTAAAAAACAATGATGGACAGAACACTTAAAATCGCAACATGGAATGCAAACGGTCTTTTACAGCATGTATCAGAACTAAACATCTTTTTAGACATAGAGCATAAAGACATTTGTTTGGTGTCCGAAACCCACCTCGCTATTGAACAAAGTCTTGATAATAAATTACCAAACTATACATGTTATCACGCTCCGCACCCAGCTGACAAAGCTAGGGGAGGATCAGCAATACTTATAAAAAAGTGCTTAACACACTATGAAGAACCAAAGTTTACTAATGAAAACAGCAAGTAACAACAATTAGTATTGGTATAAAAAAGAAAGAATTTAAAATAGCAGCTATATACTGCCCTGCGAGGCGCTCTCCAACTTAAGAAGACTATGCAGAACTCCTACATTTGTTAGGACATACATGACTTCCTTGTTGGTGGCGACTTCAATGCTAAACACACCCAATGGGGATCTAGGCTCATAACAACAAAAGGTAAACGGCTTTACCAAGCAGGCCGAAAATACAACTGCGAATTTTATTCTTCTGGTTCGCCAACATATTGGCCATCTGATACTAACAATATACCAGACCTTATAGACTTTTTCGTAGTTAAAGGTATTAAACGAAATCATGTAAGTGTCGAAGGTAATTACGATTTATCGTCAGATCATACTCCAGTAATTTTATCACTGAGCGAAGCAGAAATAATAGAAAAAAGTAATCCCAAGCTCGTGAATAACAGAACAAACTGGAACGAATTCAGAGACAAACTTGAAAGTTTTATAAACCTAAGATCCCCTATGCCAACAATTGAACAAATTGATCATGAAGTAGTAGGGATGGGAAAAACCGGCCGGTTAAAACCGAAACCGGTTATTTTGTTTCAATTAACCGGTTTTCACCGGAGATTTTTTTACCTCGGTTAAAACCGGTGTTTTTTCTAAAATCCAATAACCGGGAAACCGGTTATTTACTTTAGTACCACAGAAACAAAAAAGTGTAAAAAACGTCTTTGAAACAAGATCTCCTTGTTTCAAAAGAACTGCACTTGTGTGCAACATGTGACGTTATTCACCACTTCCACCTTTTCTTTTATAGAGTTATTTACTGTAGTGGCAGCAGTGTGAAATCGTTTTAAACTACGCACTTTCGCAAAATTTTATAATTTTATATTGTTCTGTATATTATTGTGTAAATGTATGTAACTCTTTTTTTCAATTTTTAAAATTAAGTCATTGAGGTAACCGTATTTCCCGACCAAGTGATGAAAGTCTTATAAAACAATAAAAGAAACACATTTATTAGTTATTAATTTCCAAAATGAAATGGCTATTTCCTCGTTAAATAAAAAAGAATTTTTCGAAAAAAAATTTAAATTTTGTGTTAACTAAATATGCTTGTTTTTTTTTTAAACTCATATTTTATTTCATTTCAAGTAACACAACACTTTAACTAGAGGATTTTCTTTTCTGAAAAAAGCTTATCTACATACATGTTTGTATGTTTTATATGTACTCGTACATAATAAAGTTTATTTGATATGAACGTATTTTAAGACTTCAAAAAAATTTTACATAAAAAACCGAAAACCGGTTATTGAAAAAACCGGTTATTTTGTCCGGTTAAAACCGTCAGGTTAAATCGAGAGGGAAAATAACCGGAAAAACCGAAAACCGGTTAATTTTGAATAACCGCCATCCCTATGAAGTAGAACAATTTATTGCTGATGTGCAGCAGGCTGCAGAAGAAAGTACTCCAACTATTTCGAACGCGAGAGAAAAAGGTATAAAATATCCTATCGAAATAAAGGAGTTGATATTGGAAAAAAAAAGAGCTAGAAGAAAATGGCAAACCACGAGTTTCCCAAATGATAAGGTAGTTTTTAACCGTCTTAACAACGAATTAAAAAAAAAGAATCTGTGAGTTTAAAAATGAGTCACTAAGTAGATTCCTGAAAAGTCTGACGACGGAGGCTTCTACCGAATACTCCTTATGGAAAGCAAAAAAGACCTCAGACACAAAACCCGCCAATAAAATCTCATTATCCATCGGATAATAAAAAAAAAAAAAAATATAACATTTTAATAATTATTACTAGTTTTAAAAGAGGTTTGTAGAGGTTGAAACATTCCAAATTTGTGTTTAATTTTATGTTTTTTATTTTACTTTGAATGTCTGTTTTTCTTGCTGCATTTTCGTGAGTGAACTTCAGTCCTAATCCGTTCGGATCTGAATGCCCTTAATTTGTGGACTAAAATGCAAAGCTTACGAAAATGTCTGGATGGGAAAACAATATGAAAGCCCAGAATTGTACCGTGCTTGTCATATTTAAGTAACACCGAATACTGCGAATTTGCGTGCCCGTATTTTTATTTACAATTTACAGCATGAATGCACTGTAAATTATATTTTTCTATGGGAATTTGGTCAAATTCAGACACCTAGAAAATGACCCCCGTGGTGTGGCTGATTTAAGAAGTCGAATAGAGTTCACAAAAACTATAAAAAAAATTGTTCTTTATATTTTTCGTTTTTCCTTCTTCCTAAATTAGAAGAATGTTTGGTTGGGCATTATGAATTATTGTTGATTTTAAAGTACACATTAGGTTCATGCAAGAATTTGACATTTTTCATCCCGGTTATGAATACGTACACCTACTCGATAACCTATTATACTGAATTTATTAGTTTTTTACTGTAACGTTTTCTTTTCTAACACAAGCTGTACTGTGTTTCCAAACATTCCCATTTACATAGTCGACTATAATTTTCAGGTGGATAATCTTCATACCCATAATTTCCTACGATATTATGGTCTTCTACATAAATCTATTACAATCACATTGAACAAATTTGTTTCGATATAATGATATTTAATAAATAATATGTATTTACAAAGTTTAAAACTGCGCCAACCTCGAGGTTTTTGCTAAAAACTGCATTAAACGTGGTCACCGGGAATAACCACCAGCAAAATAGGGCCATCCAAAGTATTTCATATTCGTGTAGTGCACCGAAGGAAAAAGTATCTTACCTACTTGACAATAAAGAACTCCCTAAACTGAGGCAAGCGAAACTACTACTATACAATTACAACCAACAACGTTTCGAAATTGTATTAATTTAGGTAGAAATAACCTAGAAATAACAGTATTCTAACTGGACACTGCAAACTTAGAAGACATCTAAGTTTACTTGGTATGGTAACCAGTGCCACATGCAGATTCTGCAACATGCATGAGGAAACACCAAATACTATAATTCCTAAAAGCAATAGGTTTTGAGGAGGAACTATAGGATGAGCAGGCTCATCAGTTTTTAAGCGAGGGCACAATAGATCTCCAGGTCGCAGTGCAATAACCTCCCAATACAATTTCATTCATT
Organism: Chrysotoxum bicinctum; assembly: GCA_911387755.1. Taxonomy (NCBI): domain Eukaryota; kingdom Metazoa; phylum Arthropoda; class Insecta; order Diptera; family Syrphidae; genus Chrysotoxum; species Chrysotoxum bicinctum. The sequence continues at coordinate 83,925,296 of OU426990.1, forward strand.
CATACTTGATAGTACGTCCTGAGCTGGGACTAAAGGTATACTGATGCTTCTTTCCTAGAGAAGTATTATGGCGGAATTGTTTAAGGGGAAGAATGCAAAGAGCTATTTCAGTAAAATAAAATTTAAAAAAATAGTGATAAAATAAAACACGATATATTTCGTCGGCATTCGAGCTAAGTAAAAGTTTCCATTATAGTTCGATCAAATAACATCTTTAAAGCTATATTTTAAACATTTAAAACTTGCTCCAAATCAATTTTAGAATAGGAATCGGCTCTTAAAATAATGCTTAAAGCAAAAGTCGACTTTATGTTAATTTAAAAAGGTATGTAGTATACTTGAACGGTAAACCCTGGTCTATCTTTTAAAATATATCATTTCAAATGAGATAAAGTATACTTTAACGCTATGCCCTCTTCTTCTTCCTTTGTTTCGGCGCTGTTATGATCTCGATGTCGAGGGGATCATAACTCTCCCACGTAACTGCTTCACACTAGTGATCCGCCTGTGGGGTTCGCCGGGTTGACCTCAGAAATCGGCGGCAAGCCTCCCGGTTTTGTATTGTTCCATTTCTGAGGCCAACTGAATGCTGGTGTTTTTGCATTTGTTTGTACCAGGAGTGTTTAGGCCTACCTTTCTTTTTATTTCTATTCGCTATGCCCTCATCTAACTTTAACAGTAGGTGTGTTTTATTCATTGCTGCATAGCCAGCGCAGCATTCAAGTGCGAATAAAACGATCAAACTCACTCCATATTTCAATTTTAATTTATATTTCAATGTTGGCATAGCATGGCGCCATTTTCATTTCAGTAATTTAAAGTTCTATCACCAAAACAACTGCCATTTTTTTACTGGCTTCTTTTTCGCCAGCAATCAAATTGTTGTTGTTATCGAGGGAAATTTTGCTATGCTAGCTAGGTATGCAGCAGTGAATAAAACACACCTAGTCTCAAATAACTGCTTTATCTTTTATCTTTTTCCAGACTGACAATAGTCATTTAGTATCAAAACAAATTGAATAAAAATGTTTTCTGATGTTTTGTTCAGTGTTTTGTAAGGATTATATTGCATTGTAAAAACATTAAATTTTAAAAAATTGGGAATAATGTAAATAAGATTAAAACAACTACAATATATAAATAAATGTTTGTAGAATATACTTTTTTTTAACGGAAAATTAATTGTTTTGAATTTGCTCGTGTTAATTTTTTTTATGTTTGAGTTTCTTATCTGTCAAATTTGGGGTGTTCAACGTAAAATTTCTTACATTACTTGGTGAAACCTACAAGAATTAGAGGATTTGTTTGACGTGTTTAAGATTATGAGAAAGATAAACAATGTCTCGCAACTAAACGACGGCGTTATATCAAATTTTGTTCCTTCAAGGAGCTTAACTTTTTTCTGCAGATAATTAGATAATTTTAAAACGTAAATTTCATATTTGTAGCTTTCGTTTGTTTATTCACATGTTTCAACTTAGACCTAAGACTAAATTTTTGCATTTTTCATTTATTAACTTCCCATAGGGAGTTATTGTAATCGGTCCGATTTGTCAAATTGGAAATTTTGACCTTTCTCGACGTTTCAAGGTCCCTAGAGGTTATATCAATCATTTTTAGAGAGATGTCTGTGTGTGTGTGTGTACGTACGTTCGTACGTTCGTACGTTCGTACGTCCGTACGTTCTTGTACCATTTTTCGTCGTCGATATCTCAATAACGAGTAAAGATATCGACTTCAAATATATTGTGTTTAATAGATAATAACTTCGAAAGAGGCTGAAAGGACGTTTATTAAAATTCAGTGAGTAGTTTTTTCACTATAACGGTTTAAAAAAAAAGTAAAAATTTTGGTTAGTTTGAAATATCTCACGAAAAAATAATGCTATTGATTTCAAAAAAAATTTAATGTACTCATTATAAAATCATACAGATTTGGTATGAATTTGGAAAAAAATGAACATACCGTTATTTTTTTAAATAAAAAAAAAAAAATTCATAACCCAGATATTCTAAGAACGGAAAACAATTCGAAACTCAAAATAATTTTATTTTACGAAAAATAATATGTTTGACAACTGGTGAAAATTTAAAAAAAAATCAGTTTATAGTTTTTTTTACAAAAAAATAAAAAAACTATTCAAAATTCTATTGAAAATTGGTAAAAATTGTTTTTCGACTTAAATTTATCGAGAACTAGTAGTGATATTGACTTCTAATTTAGTTTATTTTATACATAGCATAATTTTGTACAATTGGTAAAATGTTGACAAATATTGAAATAATAGTTTTTTTTAAACAAATGGGAAGTTATCAGTGTGGGTCGCACCTAGCCTCTTTTTTTTTATTTTGCAACTACCGATTACGTCTTACGCAGTCAGACTAATTCGCATTATATAAATTAAGAGAGGTCAAAAATAAGAACCAAAAAATAAGTTCTGATATTTTTGTAGATTGTATTAATCCTGAATAAAAATTAAATCCTATGAAATTTTTTTTAATAAGATATGGTAAATTAGCTTTACTTTATTCACACAAAAACAAGTTTTTGATTAGGAATCCAAGTTTTGGCTTAAACTTTTTATATTCATAAGGCATTTCAGTGAAAAAATACATTTTTATAGGTATGTACCTACATTTGAAAAAAAAGCTAATTAAGGGTACATAATTATATTGTGTTTCTTAAAAGAACTTGCAATAAATTAGACTAAGTCCTAATTAATTATTTGCTTAAATTTAGAGCTGATGAACTCAAATCTGACTTTTTAGATGACTTTCAATCAGTATACACTTTATTTTTCAAGTAAGTAATAAATCGAACGCTTTGAATACATATTAGCCGTGTTTTTTGAAAGAGTGAATAGCCAAGTTAGAAAAATTTTACATGCAAAACAATAAAAACATCAAGAGTGAATATAATTTGGTCAGCAATCAGAGTGAATATAGAATGAATTAAAATTGTTGATAAATTGAGATGTAGATGGCGCTTAAATCGAGTGCAGATTGCAGAAAAACATTTGCTTGGTACTGGGATGTGTTCTGGAATGCATCTTTTTTTCTCAGAGGTTTTTATTATGTGAAGACATTTGGAAATAAAGCTTCATGTCTATTTTGTAAAAGATGTACAAAAAATCTCGAATGTCAATTGATTGAAAAACTTCTGAAAAATCTTAGTTTTTTCACCGAAAAATCGAAATTTTTTGGATTTTGTTTTGTTCGGGAAAATTACGAGTTTAGGGCTTTTGGAAAGCATCTTGAAAGAAATACTCTCAGCAGGTCAAAATATAGTATATTACCCATCAACCAAGCCATAAGCTGTCAAATTCCATTGGAGGATGGCTGAGATCTCGATGGATTAAGAAACATCTACAAAATCTGAATTTTTTTTACGAAAAATCAATTTTTTGGCTCATTAAAATTGTAATTTAGGGGCTGGAAAGAATGAGGAAAGAAATATTCTAAATAGGTCAAAATAAATTTGAAATTACTCTAAAATTCGTGTCAAACTTTGGGATTAAAAGAGAGTGAATATAAAAGGGACTATAATCGTTTTTTTCGATTTTCTTTACTGAGTGGCTATCAATTTTCCATAAAACACGGCTATTGAAATTCACTTTCGATTTTCCGATTATTCGATTTTTTGACTGAATTTATTTATGAAAAGTATTTTCTTGTTATTTATTTATTTATATACGAGTACATACATAGGTATAACGTTTTGAATTAAACTTAAAAAAAAGTCTGAAAATAGAAAACACGTCGGCAATGGTTCTCACATCCACTCTTCCACTACCTACATTGACTTTTTTCTTAAATTTGTGCTCCTGTCCCATGGTTAGTTCATGTTATAAAGTAGAAACGCATACACACACAAAAATACACATAAGAACAAACTTTTAGAACAAAATAGGAAAATAAAGTACTACCTATACTTATTTCTAAAAAAACAAACTGAACAAACGAAAATAGAATAAGAGACGCGGAAAACAAAACTTTTTCCGTTTTTCATTTTCTTTAGATTTTTCGTTTTTTTTTTTTTGCTTTACTATGTCCGGACATTTGATCATTAAAAAAGTAAAAAAAAACATGCAAAAATAAAAACAAAACAAAAAAATGAAGTGCGTGTTCTAAGCCTCAACTGTGCTAACTCAAACTCAACCCCATTTTTTATTTTATGTTTTCAAGTTCTCAACTCGTTCCTCATGTTTTTTTATCATATTCATGTAGGCATACGTATGACAGGTTAATGACGGGTAATAGTGCAAATTTTTTTTTTGTTAAGGGTGGTATCGGTATGTATACGTATAACATAAAGGTGGTAAGTATAACCTCTCAGTCTTTCCCCAGAAGTAAAATGCACACGTACATTCTCAAACTTTTGAACATGGTAGGCATGTATGTATGTAGGTATATCTATTGGTATGATATGAAAGGACATTTGATATCGTATAGTTTCTTCTGCGTAAGATTTTGGTCTATTTTATTCGTTTTTTGCCTTTTATTTTTTGTTTTGTCACCATTCAGTAAGAGAAGGTAATGGTTCTTTTAAATTTTGTCGTCGATATTAAATCAATGTTTCCGACATATGTACATTACATACCTACCTATAAATAACTCAGAGGAGGGCTGGATAAGAAAATCAGAGTTTTTCCAAGCTCAGAAAATATGTATATTTACAGAATATAAAGCCATTTGTCGCCCGCGTGAATTGCGTGTCACTTTGTAGGAAGGTGTAGCTAAAACAAATTGCTTCAATTCAAGGTGTCATTCAAATTAAGTAAGTCTACAATAGGCGTTTTTCGCGAGAGGGCAGTGAACTATCCAAAAGAGAATTATGTTACTTTTTTAAGCTCGGAGCGCTCTGAGTGCTAAATTTTCATTCCTTTTTTAGCTCAGGCTCCCTCGATGAGTTCCGGAAAAAAGACCGAGCAATTAGAGCAAAAAGCTGAACGCGCCCAAATTTACTCATTTTTTCCATTTACCATTTACCAGAAATTAATTAATAATTAATAAAAAATAATACAAAATTTGTCAAGTTGTACAGTTTATCAAAAAACAAAACAATAACAGTTCAAAACTCAATTGTGTTTCTTAAATAGAGTTTGTTTCGTTTTGCAGTACACTTTGAGTTTTTAATCAAATATACCTATGTACATCTTTATATTTTAAATATACGAACGATCTCAATGGCTAGCTCAAACACAAAAGAGACAAGTATAGAGACAAGAACTATCCCAAATATCATCTCAAATGCACCCATAGTGTGTCGCGAAAGTTGATAGTTTTGATGCTACAGCTGTAGTTTCGCACATACGATTGGCGTACCTTTCTAATTTATATGTATGTAAGTGTTATTATGACCTACTTCTACATCTTTTCGACCAGTTAAGCATTGCGTTGTATATCAGTCTATCAGTCAGTCAATCAGTTAACACTTCAAGGTTTATTCCCCACACTTTCAACGATTGGTCTTGCGGTTAATCAATCTTTATTGCAAATGCGAGGTGAACCGGAAAATGAACACGCTTAAATTGAAATGTCAAGTCGTTTAGGACAAGTGGTATTCTTGATTCTTGGAGTCAGAACATATCCACCGCTTTTGAATTTTCGATTGATTTATCGTTGCTTACAACATCCAAATTTGACTGGAGTCGAGTACGTTCAACAATCGAAATTTACCATCAACGATGTAGGTATTTGTGTGTTAACTGATTTAACAATTGTTCTTCAAATTTTGTTCGATAAAAGTGCATTTGTCAGACGACGCCCAAGCAAGGGCGCGATTCAATGCAGATTGTCTTATGGAGATGATCAGACACCCGGTTAGTGTCATGGTGTAGTCTCTCATCTCAGCGAAAGACCTGGGACGCCTTAACATCGTAGAAGAGGCAATGATACAAGATCAGTACAAATGAATACTTGAAACACGCCTACTACCCAGATGATGATGACTTCATTTTTATGCATGATTCGGCACGACCGATGTCTCCAAGCCAGGGGTGCTACTGCTATTTTGGCTTCAAAAAACATTTCAGTTTTGCCTTTGGCCAGTATATGTATTTACCAGACATGAACTCCATTGAAAACATGTGGGAGTTTACCAAACGGGTGATTGCCAAGAAAGTGATCACAATCAAAGTCCAATTGATTGAAACGCTCATCAGAGAGTGCCGTCACAACTCCGTTCTTCGAAGTATTAATAGGTGTGATTCCATTTTCCGATTTTCCGAATTGTTTTCTTGTACCCCCACATTGAAGTCGTTTTTGGGAGCGACTTCAATGTACACAATTCTAGTTTGCTCCGATATTCAGGACAGACAACATCTGAAGGAAGATATATTGAGATATTTGCTGACATGCAACAACTAACTCAGCTAACTAACTCAACTAACTAACTAGATGAGCCCACTCGAATACCAGATGTTGTTGTTCAAAATGCCAACACTCTCGACTTGATTCTTATTTTTCACCCTGATAAGTATTACCATGTTGATAAACTCATTCGGCACTGCGGACCATTATGTTACAGCCAATTTCTCGTGTCCCATCCATTCAATACGCAATACGGTCCTTATAACTTTTTTTCGATATGAGCACAGAAGTGATTTTTCTTTGGATGAATTCTTTTATTCCTTACAGAATCAACAGAACGTAAAGAAAAGTCTTGGTTTGATACAAGAAGATATAAGGTTGAGAGAAGTTTCCAGTCATACAACGCTCTACTTTGTCTGACATCAACATTGCCCACCTGTACTTGAGAACGTAATTCATTCAATGGGACAGGTACCTATATTTCCGCGCTCGCAGAGCCCTTCCAGACCTTGATATAGTCAAATTCGGTAGTTTTAATAGTATGTTTAGGTTGACATGGCTGTCAGCAGGAGAGCCGACACACTTAAACCCTAAATTGGTCCATTGTGATACCACATTCAATCATGGAGATTTTCTCCCTAATCGTTAAACCTATAATGAAGCGAGCGAGATATGCCAGATCACTAAGATCATTGTAGTATCATCTCCCAGAAGGAGTATACGGTTTTGGATAAAACAGGACATGTATAGAGAAGGTGAGAAATCGATTCCTAATCTTCTTCGTCCATGCAGCTTCTGCAGAAATCATTACAATAAATTCCAAGCCGCGTTGCCCACTTGCCTATCAAACAGTGTCCAGTTATAGCATCTATTACGGAGCCTATGTGCGATATGCTTAAAGGTATTAAGTCTGCGGAGCGCTTTGGCCAAATCTGTTCTGTCGCCAAGCCGGGGTGAACTTTTCCCACCTAAGGTTTGTTCTCTGCATAGCATCTTGCTTTAGCATATATTTTTCACATAGTAATGGGAATACCTTTACATATAATTTGCCTTATCCGGCTATAAAGGTATCATTGTTTCACTTTTGAAACAGCTTTACACCCAGCAGAGGTGAATGTTAAACTGCTACGCCCGCCATCTTCATCAGAGATGATCGGCAGTTAAGGGCTGCTATTGAGCCGGTAGAGATTTAATGGCTATCGAAGAAGATGCGGATATCTTTATTTGATATCACGTTTTCTTAAAGCCAAGAAAGGACTTCTTCAATTGGGAAGACGACTCCAGGAAAATGTAAGGGCGTGCTGAGAGAATATACCCTGTCGCATAGAAGCTGTGATTGCAGTAAGGGATGGACTCATCAAATACTGATATTTTTAACGGCTTTATAAAAAAAAAATAGTAAATACAGTTTACATACATTTTTGTTATTTTTACTATCCCAATAGAATAGAGTTACAATTAGGAAATAAATAATACAACTACAATAATTTATTTATTTGAACCTGCTGGGGCGGTCGTTCTTGCCTACTTTTAGGCATAATTTACGAGTACCTTCATATTTTTACACATTCAGCTAAAAGCCTTGCTTAATAGTAGCTTTAAGAATTATTTTGTACATTTATGTAGAGTATAATAAATAATAGTATTTATTTGACAAATTTTACTCAAATTTGAAAATCCAAAATTCTGACCACTCGTCCCTAATAATATTGCCACCTACTGTACGTATGTATGTTCCAATTACAAAATGTAGAAGAAGAATGAAAAAATTAGAAAATTTTTACAACCAAATGATCTGATTACTAAATTCTTCATTTTCAGTACTAAGTATCTATCTACATTAAGATCGGTGCTTTTGATTAAAGCATTTTTTTATATTAAGCACGCACTAAAAATGCTACCTCTTAAATTAACAAATACAAGTCAATCGATTCAACAAGTTCTTTCCAAGCATCTGAGGTAATCTCTTTATTTTATTGGTCAACGTCAACCCTATCATTTCGATCGATCGTAACAGCTACTTATACTTGTATGTCTTCTGTAATTGATTCCTTAAAACAACGAAGACAGTTAACCGAAATAATTAATACATTTCTTGATCTAATCGAGTGATTGTTCCTCGGAATTTTTTAATTTCCTTGATATACATATGGACATATGTCAAATGTGTTAACTATTTGCGTACCATTTTTGCCAGACTTCCAATAATCAAAGGGCACGGCCCAGCCAAGTTTTGGCACTACACCCTTTTTACATGAACAAACTCAGGCGATTTTTGACTCCTCCCTTTCTTCAGTACCAATGAAGACAGAAACAATTCCGAATATATGCTAAGGCCTCAAAAATCACAAAAACCGTAACTGACTGACTCACTGACTGACAGATCATCAAAATTATAGAGCAATTCCCGACATCGTATAATCTTGTAATTTTGCACAACGGTAGGTCTTGTCATGCAAGCAGAGGAAAAAATCGAAAATTTGAGGTTTTCTATTCAGGGGCGTGGTATCCGCCCACTTCCTCAGAACTGATGGAAATTATATGGCACACTTCCGATTACAGTAGAACAATGGAATTTGGTAGAACGGTAGGGCTCAAATTGCATTTAAAGGACCAAAAATAAAAATTTGAGATTTTACATTCACGGGGCGTGGTATCCGCCCACTATCTGATAAAATGTTTAATTTATATGGAGCACTTCCGATTGCTGTAGAATGATGAAATTTGGTAGAGCAGTATAGCTTAATGTACATTCACAGCGAAAAACATAATATCTAAGATTTTTCATTCGAAGTGTCTTTTTATTGTCATTTTGAAACTACAGATGCATCTTTTTACAGCAAGTTTGTTTTATGCCCAATTCGAAAGGTTTTAAAAACCAGTGAACCCATCAAATTTATTGTACTTTAAATATCCGGTATTAATCCTTCATAAAGTAAGAACTTGGCGTACTTTTAGATCTCAGTACTTGTCACGGCTGACTTGCTGCACAAAGGTTTTTGTATAGAAGAACATGGCTCTTTTTTAACATTTATGTTTTTGGTCTGATACGCTTTTTAAAAGATGACTTTGACCAGTGTATAATACGAGTATAAACGCATAGCACTTGCAAACAGACCTCAACGTTGCAAAAATTTTGTAAAAATCGTCTTATGATCCCTAGCATTTTAGGGAATGTATGTATGCATGTGTAATCTTATAATCTTGTAAAATAAGTTTATGTTTATTATGTTTCATTGAAGTTTAAATCAAAACGCAAAGTTATTCATAGGCACTCTTGTACATATTTTCGCGACATTTTAAACATTGCTCGTCTGAGGAATAAATCCGGCTCTTCTTAACGCAGTCGTTATATTAAGTTATGAGACTTAACTTATATGTGGCTTTGGCAACGTTACTTCAGAAATTTTACGTTGAACAACTCTAAATTTGACAGAAAGAGAACTCAAACATGTAACTAGACAATCAAAAAATGTTTTTCACTTTATTTTAGACGCAAAATAAGTCATATCACTCATTCCCAAAATAAAACTCACCTTCTTTGTTCCAAAGTGAAAATTCGTTGGGCTTTGTTTGTATATATATAATTATGTAGGTACAGATTTGTTTGGCAATCGCCCACGGCAATTTAGAAAAATTTTAAATCGTATAGCTCTTTCGAAGGTTAGTTTCGCGTTTTAAAAATTCAGTCTTGCCTTTTACAAAGCACTTAATCTTTGAAACAAAAAAATAGTAAAACATCAGTAAACATTTTTGGCTTCAATTTGTTTTAGTATGAAATGACTTTTGTCAATCTGGATAAAGTACACTTTTTAAAGATAAAGCAGCTATTTTCTGCTGTTAAAGTTAGATGAGCGCTTCAAGGTTAAATTAAACGTCATGCTCCCGCTATTGAGCCGTCTTTAAATGTTTAATTTGGTAATATTGTGCCATTACATTTGAGCCATTAGACCAAGAACGTGTGCTAATGTGTAACTTATTTTTGTTTTGTGTATGTATGTATATTCAAGTAAAAGTCTTATGGGTTATATTTTTAGATTGTGTTAACGATTATTTCCACCCAAAAGAAAAACAAATGGGACTAACAACGGGAGACTTTTATAGGTGAAAGTAATAGTTTATGGCGAAATGAGGGCTTTGGAGTCCAGTTTTATTGCCTAAATGAAATTGGGACTTTTGGGCAGTGCGAAGGAAATTTAGTTAGAATAAGAATAATGATATTAAATAACGACACGGGGAGCGAATTCTTATAGCTTTTTATACACTTCTATTTATACATTAATGTTCACAAGGCTTTGACTGAATAGTTAAAGATTTATCAGGCACTACACTTAAACAATTGGGATCTTTTTGGGTTTGTTTTATAAGTATAATTAAACCTTGCCAACTTTAGTTATAGACAATTTGTTTGACGATGAAATTGTTGAAAAGAATGATTGTTTTTTTATGTTTTGAAAATGACGAAATTTTGTAAAATAATTGATATTTTTGACGTCATGTGCGAAGTTAGTTTTTTCAAACAATACTTGACAGCAACTATTTTCTACCTTAAAATTCATTTAAATTTTTTTGAAGTTAAACTTCTTTTCTTCTTTTTATTTTCTATGGAGTTGTCAATTAATTAAAAACATAATTTGTGTAAAAAAAACACACAATAAAAGCTTTTTTTAATGAATGATGTGGCTGAACAATTTTTCAATCGAAAATCGCTTTTGTAAAAAAAACACAAACAAATACTTCTTTTTTATGGTTTTATTTATATAAAACATTAAACACTATCCTATACAATACTGAATACTTATGTATTTTATATACCTACTATTTAACTTGAAAACTAAACACCAAAATTTACAAAATAAGTAGGTAATGCGGAATAAAAAAAAAACATTTGTAAACAAACTTTCTGCTTTCTGTTGTCAAATATAAATTAGCATTGCCATCATTGACTTATTATATATGGACTGCTAGTTGTGTATAATTCCCATACAAAATTTATCAATCATTTGGTTTACTTAATGATTTTATTGTGTGTATTCTTTTTTGAGAAAATGTCGTCCATCAACAAAAAAATGCAACATGCAAACATGAAAAATTGACTAAGCTATATTACAGTAACTGAAAAGATCAGGCAAATCGTATCGTCGCATCGGTTGAAAAACGAAGTGACATTATTTAAAAGTTTAATTTTTTCAAATTAAATTCCCATAAGGATAAAAATAATGCTTATATTTATCAAGGCAAACATAACTGTTTTTAGAATCAACACTTTGAAAAATATACATCAATAAAAATATATCATTAATTCTAGATTTAATTTTATAAAATGAAAAATCGATTTCAAATAAAAAAAATGGACTTATGTCACTTTGCAACGTTATCTTTTCCTTATTCCTCAACGCGACCGAACACCATATATCTTCCTTGAGTTTTACGCATTCCTCTCAGACTGTTACAGTTCTGGTTTAAGAAAGAAAGTTTTCTGTAAATTTGATACTAATTGTATGATTGGTTTTTCTCTAAAGTGAGTTGTTAATTTAAATCAAAATTAGGATTTATTTGCATAACTATTTTTTTTGCAAATATTTTTGCTCTAGCCAAAAAGATCCTAGCTTATCTCTTGGTTTAATAAAAGTATTTTTACAAACAATAATAATATTTGTTAATAGATAATACAAGTAAATGCAACGAAAACTGTTTTGCAGTATATATTTATACGTTGAAAACAAAAATGAAAAAGGCAAAATTAAAAAGGGAAATTTTAAGATTTGGCAATTGGACTATTTGCATATTAGCCCCTTTAGCCCTGGTTCCATTTCATAGTATTCAAATTTTCCGTCAGTGTCGGCACGAGGGCTAGTGTCGTTTGGGAATCCGTTGGACTATTCTGTAATAAGCTACTAGCAGTCCATATCTAGTATGCCAATGATTGCCATACTGGCACTTGGTAAGTTGCTTTCCACACAAATGGAGATAGAATTTTTTACGCTTTGTCGTTCAATGTATTTCCCATAAGAAAAAAGCAAAAAGGGGCTCAAAAAACATAAATTTTACTAATTAATTTTATATGAACGGGTATCAATATTATGATTGTAACAGAATAATAATATGTGTTTATTTCTAAATCAGGTGGAAAATATATCAAAAACATAATTAATCCTGTGCAATTTGTACTCAAAAAATGTAAAGAAATCGGAAGAAAACTACAAAAATCACAAGGTTTCTTACATTTTTCTGCTTTTTAATTTGTAAACTTTATTGTGTTGTTTTTTTGTTATATTTGTTTTCTTATATTACATAGTAATTTAATTACACTCGAAAAGTTGCTGACTTAGAATTGGCCAGGCCACACAGGGGTTTTATGTTTATTTTATTTTTAATTAAATAGATAATTATTGATTTAAGGACAAATATTCTACCTTGAGACGAAAATACTAAATACTAAATACTAAAATAAGAAGACAATACAAATGCTTCTTAAAAAAATTGTTTCATTTGTCATTCACATACGATATGTTTACGATTTTTGAAGACACATTACAAAAGATTAATTAAGTTTCTTACTATATTTTCAACCTGATTTAGAAATTAACACATATTACTATTCTTTTAAAATCATAAAATGCATACCGGTTCGTATAAATTTGATTAGTTAAATCAATATTTTTCAGACCCTTTTTTGCTTTTTTCTAATGGGAAATACATTGAACGTAAAATCGAAAACAAAAAATCAATCTCCAATTGAAGGTTCACGCGCTGACTGCCAGGTGCCGTGACTCCATGTGTCAATACGAAGAATTTTAAATTCTGTGTCAAAATTAAATTAGCATTGCCTACAATTAAAAGAACCCTGTGGCCAAACACAATGATGCGATAAGAAAAAAAGATGTGAGCGTGATGAAACATCATCGTTGTTGTAAAATCAATTTCAAACTATGAAAGCAGCCGAGTATATACGTAACTAAGCATTTCTCGTCGTCACGTTAAATGAAATTAACAAATGAAGTAAGAACAGTCACGCACATTCAATTTTTAGTTTCACATCTGTTTGGTTGCTGAAATGAAACTTATGGGCTTATGTTTCATTTTACTATATACATATTTACCATGTATTTTATTTTACCAACCAAACAGTTGCGAAAATAAAAATTGAATTTAGTTTAGTTAGTCAAGGCCTAAGGAATTGCGGAACGATTTTATAACAACGAGAAGGTGACAGTGAATCATGTCTCGTTCTCGTCTCGTCTTCTCATCACATTATGAATCTTGCATAGTTATAAAATCTTTTGTCTTTCGTTGTCAATTGAATTTTAATGTCACCATCTTACAAATTCAAGCGGGAATTAAAAATGCACTAAAAAACGGCTAGAATTGAAATTTTGATATCTTAGACGTCAGTGTCCTTTCACGATTTATGATGTGCACACAGCTAGGTAATTATGTGCGTTAAAAAAGCGCCATCTGTGCGTCATTAAAAGCGCCATCCATTTTGCTCAACCTTGGTAGCAATCAAGTTATACATGACTTTCTTGATTTTCTCAATAAATTCAAGAAAGTACCAGATAGACCAAGCTGTCATTCCAAAACTAATTGCATCATTTGTATAATTGAAACAGTTTTGAGTTCTAATTTAAGCTTGCTAACTTATTCTGCAAATCATTTTCAATTCAAAGAAATATTTCAAAAAAATTGTTATGTATTATAAGTACAGACTTGTAAGCACTACTGTATGTATCAATCCTCTCCCATTATATAAACTTATATCCATATGCATTACAATTATGTTTAATATATTATCAAGTCACTTTCTGAATAAACCTCCTACCAACAAGTCATAAAGCGTTTCTTTGAGGTCTCTCGTAAGAATAAAACAAAAATGTATTAGGAATTGATTTTGACATCTTTCAATTTGCAAGACTATACTAAAATGTGAAAACCAACGAAAAGTAGATTTCCGTATCGTCAAAAGGGGAACACACAAAACAAACAAAACTCATTTTTTCTAGAGACGATAAGTGAGGAATGAATTGTTTCATTTTTTAAGGACTCGAAAACTAATCGGTTATATAACCAATTTGTAAATCCATTATAATCTTAGTCAACAATTAGTTGTAATGTTGGCTTGTACAAAATTTTTGTACGTTTATAGGTTAGAATCTTACAGAGGCTTTGTTTTAGGGAAAGAAGTTTTACTTCTAGCACGCGTACATACGTCAATACACACAATCTTTTTTCCAAATTTTCTTTTTCTCCGAGAAATCTTTAATAAGATTTCACGAAGTGATTTCTCAGAGGTGCTGCTATAAATTTCGACAATAACACCAGCGAGAATAACTCTTGCCAATCGCTGCTTCTTTGGACTAAGAAGGCAATTGAGTAGCAAAGTCTTCTCTCGAGCAACTAAAGTGTCCCCTCTATGTCTTGTCTATGGTGCAGAGACATAGTTTTTTGTCAAAAGTGGAGGAGAAGATATAGTCATGAACTGTACGGGCTGTACAGCGAAACTGACCTATAGTCAAATGAATCAAAGTCCAACGACTGAGATGGCTAGGTCATGTAAAGCGAATGGACCCAAATACTCCGGCCGGGAAAGTCTTCCACTCCAACCCCGAGGAACGGTGCAGTAGAGGAAGACCGCGACTCAGGTGGCGTATACAATTGGGGGAGGACCTCAACCAACTTGACGTGCAAAACTGGAGAGAGCTAGCTAGAGACCGTGTTAGCTGGAGAAATTTGTTAGTTGAGGTCCTGGTCCAAATGTTCAAAAACCTGTAATTAATTCACTATATAGCTTCAAGTTTAAAGGTACTCCTTTATAGGCTCTTTTATTGAAATCGGTGCAGTCGTTCTATGGCAGGTGCTATCAATAACCTTCTTGTTTTGCACGAAAACAAACAGATTGCCATTAAAATTGCTTAGATCTGTTTCCGATATAAATAAGCTTTAATTTGAAGTAATTTATAAAGTGCAGAATGGTTTCAATGGTATGTGAGGAAGGACGATTCCGGAGACGGTACAATCATGAATTGTACGCCATCTACCTAGAAGCAGATATCGTGACAAAAATTAAGCTCGGTAGACTCCGGTGGGCAGGGCACCTAGCTCGCATGAGCGAAGAGGAACCTGCTCGGAAAGTTCTTTGTGGTACATTCTATGGTAGACGACAGCGTGGTAGACCATGCTTGCGCTGGAGAGATGGCGTAGACCAGGACGCCCGAAGCCTTGGGGTGCGCAACTGGATGGCGTCGGCTAGAGACCGGGATAGGTGGAGAGACTTGTTGAAAGAGGCCAGGACCGGAACCCGGTTGTCGAGCCGATGATGATGATGAGAATGGTTTCAAAAATTTACTTGAAATAATAAACACATAAACATCATATCTATTTTATTTATCTTGGCATTTTCATTTTCGTAATTTTTAAAGAAATCTGAATGCATTGGGAATCGTTATACGAGTTTTTTTAAATGAGTTTGGGGTCCGGTTAAAAACAGGTTAAAATAGGGAAATGAAAATAATTCTTAAATATATTACAACAAAATGTCATCCAAATCGTTAGATACTAAGAATGTAGCTACGTTACTGGATGACACTTATCTATATTAAGTTCCAATTTAATATTTTATCCAAACACATGTTTCCTTTCAAATCGTTGGAATCGTTTCCAGGAAAAAATATAATACAAGAATTTTTTGCCAATGTATTACGAGAAGTAGGTAATGTGAATTTAAAGTGAAATTTTAAAATAGAAATTTTAAAACTAAAGGATACGAACTCTTACTGGAAAATATTTAGAAGAGATCTGGTGCCGGTATAGATGATTTACATATATTATTCAACTCTGTGATACCTAAGAGAACTATATGAAAATCGATATAGATGCGGATTGAAGATTCAAAGATTCGTGATAATTCATACATATGTCCTATATCACCTATCGAATATACATACATATGTTTTTAAAAGTTTTTGAATGCATGTAAAAATCTCCCTCGATTGTACGTTTTTCTGCATTGAAATACAGTTGATGTGAAATTTCATATTAAAATTTTAATTTCCAGAAGGCCATTCTTCTATTTCAATAGTTTTTGAACTCTAAAAGTGAAATTTACACCTCCGCTGAAAAACTCATCCTGAGCTAACCCAGCACTGAAAAATTGGTTTTCTAAAAAGGTGCAGTAACATATAAAAATATAACTATGACAAGATGCTATCAACTAGAATATAAGAGAATTAAAAAAATCATAAAAATAAACATAATTTAATCAAAATCGTTTGTGTAGTTTTTGAAAACGTTGTTAAGAAATGAAGGCATTCCTGACAAAATAAGACAGTAAGGACGGATTTCAACTGCCAAACTTTTTTATTGAAAAAAATATTTAGAATAACATACAAAAATTAGCCCCGATATCAATCTTGCATTTGACAGCCAATACATTGCCCTACATTTTTCACATTATGTCCATACTGATTACACACATCATCACTTGAAAATGCCCTTATTGCACTTCATTACATCCATTTCATCAAAGCACCAGTCTATCAATCTTCCTACCTTTGATATTAATGCACCTGAGGAGAGAGAAACATGTCACAAGTATGTCACTGGATGAAACTATAGAGTGCAGTTGGTCTAGCTATACCCTATCCTCAAACATCATAGGACCAGAAAATTAAACTCATACAAACACAAGAAGATGATTTTGCTTCAGTGTATTCGCTTTATATGTGTATGCACATATTGCTTGGAGTGAAAAAAAAACTAACATGAAGCTCAGGTAATTTAAACTCAACGCAATATTTGCTCATGTTTCATGTAACTTGACAAAATAAAAAAGTATTCTAGGTATTATGTCCTTATATATCCTCCCCCGTTTCATCCTAAAGCGTCTAAACAAATTAATATGTGTAATGGCAAACGGTTCTTACGATGTCGCACTCGCCTCCAAAGGCAAAAATAGACAAAAGCATAAACAGGACACGTTATCTTCTATATTCTATGTACATTTTTTTTTCTGTGTTTCAACCTCTGGGTGGGTTTAATGTCTGTGGAAAAATAGTTGCAAACAGTAATTTGACTTAATATTTATTGCGTTGAACGTTATCATTATATTAAATGTCCTTAATGCTTTGGCTTGTATAATTAATTAAAATAATTTGATTTGTATACTTTGCTCTTTGCAGAATGCCCATCAGCGATTGATGGTATGGAACGATTTGCATGTCCAACACCGGACCTGCAAGGACGATATCGTTGCATAGACGATCATGTGTTATGTGACGGCTTCATTGATTGCCCGGAAGGCGAGGATGAGAATAGAAGTTCGTGCATGTTCTACAAAACGGTAAGTAATTGTTGATATTTGTTCTGATTTCATTGGAGCTATGGGAACAGATCTTTGGAATTATAATTTAAAATTCTAAAGTCTGAACATATATTTATTTTATTTTATTTTTTTTTATTTATTTATTTATTTGAAGGCATTTACATTAAGAAGTACAATCTTATAGATAGTGATGCTTAAAGATGCATTTAACAATTTAAATTCGAGCACTCCATTTATAATTAGGAAAAATAGTACAAATAGAAGAGAAAATATCATACAAAAATTAGTCAGTGTTTTGAGTGAGGACCTAAGCTCCAGCCTAAACCACGAACATGTCTTGGTAAAGAATTCCATAAGCGAATAGCGTTAACAAAAAACTGCCGCTCAGATGTAAGACAAGAGAAACGAGGTTGGATAAGTTGACGAGATCTCATTGAGGTACTATAACGTACCTTGTTAAATAGGTAACTAGGCTGATTCGTTTGAATTATATTAGAGAGCAGGATAAGAGATCTGTAACGAATAAGATGATCATATGACATATTATAAAGTGGTTTGGAGAAGTGAGAAATCCGATCGAAACGTCTTACGTTAAATACGTAACGTGCGATGTTGTTAAAAGCGATGTTAGGTTTTTTCCTTCTAATAGAATCGCAATTTCCAAAAATTTGCGTAGTCCTCTAGCAAGCCAAGAGGGCAAGCTTATACAATTGCACATCATCGGCGTACATTTGTACCGAAGAGGATACTAAAGAGGGAATTTCATTAACATATAATAAAAACAATAGATGTCCAAGTACGGAGCCTTGTGGAAGCCCTATACTATTAGATAGAAACCTGGAAATTTCATTACCTAACGAGATAGCTTGTGTTCTAGACTTCAGATAAGATGACATGAGCTTAACTGCAGACATTGAGAAACCAAATAGCGTCAAAAGTTTGTTACAAAAGTAAGAATTGGTCAACCGTGTCGAAGGCCTTCGAAAAATCCAGTAAAAAGCAAAAATGTTATTTTGTCCTCATCCATAGACCCTCTAATATTGTCCACAACGTCAATAACTGCAGAGATACAGCTATGGTGCTTCCTAAACCCAGATTGCATTGGCATTGGAGAAAGCAAATTATTGGTATTGATGTAAGAGTTAGGTTAAAAGTCTGAACTAAATTTAAATTGGACTTAAACTAGCTATTTTTCTAAATCGCACTTGTGCAGAACAGCTGAGGCCTTAAGTTTCTCCATATTTAAAACGAGATTCCAAAACTGTACCAACTCGAGTCACACATTCATCTATGAATTTAAATATTCGAGAGAAGATTAGATGACAAAAATCTTTAAAATGTTTTACTGGCCATATAAAATCAGAGGACCAACATTTGAACGCAACAATGGTTTTTTATATTCATATTATTATATTAGTTATTTGCTTAAGAATAAAACAAAAAAATAATAATTTGCTAGAAAATATCTTTAAGATTATAAAATTCTCACATCATATTTGCTTTCTCAATTCGGTTTGTTCAGTTCGCCATCTGTAGAGTCAAAACTCACAATATGTATATTATTTATACAGGGTGTCCCTTAATTCGTGCATAATATTTTAGGGCGTGATTCTTGGGTATATTCTAAGAAGAAAAAAATGTGTTCTATAGTAAGGGCCTATCTCTAATGCTTATATCATAATATTAGTGATTTAAGAAAAGGCCTATTTTGGTGTACCCTGACCCATGTTAACGTTAATTGCGGCTATTAGTACTAACGATAGAAGCTTCATTTAGGCCTTTATTTTAAAAAAAATACCAGCCTTTTCAATTGCGAAATATGAAATCTTGTCTCGGTCTTGAGATATCCAGTTTCTAGCATGTTCCGTTTTTTTTTTGTCCATGCTAAGTTTTTGTCTTTGGGCTCAATTTTGTCTGGAAATGATTAATAAACATACGTTTTACTATTTTTTTCAATAGACGTAACAATAATAAAAATAAAAGTTCGCAGAAAAACCCATAGATTTTATGATACTGAGACATGTAAAATAAAAAAAAATGCTTTTTTGCCTTAAGCTCCAAATGCTTTATGAATAAAAAAGATTTTGTGGGGGTTTACATATTTTGTATATTATAAATGTACTAAAACAGTTATAACATGTGTTCAAAGTAGGTCTAAAAACCTAGCGGTGGAAAATCAGCGAAAATGAAAAAAAAAAAACACCAAAATTTGTGGCTTTTTTGTTGCTAATTAGTTGCTGGAATACCGATTTTGTTGCTCGAACCGATCGCGAGAAATCGGACACAGTTCTAGATTTATGTTAAGATAGCGTGGTAGCGATGGAAACTCAGCGAAAATAAAAAAAAAAAACACCAAAATTTGTGGCTTTTTTGTTGCTAATTAGTTGCTGGAATACCGATTTTGTTGCTCGAACCGATCGCGAGAAATCGGCAACAGTTCTAGATTTATGTTAAGATAGCGTGGACATTACTAAATTTTGGAATAACCTATCACACAAATGAAAGTAAATTTGTTGCTAATTTGTTGCTGTAAGATGTTCCAAGAAAAAGTTGAAAAAAAAATATTTATTCACAGTTAATTTAACTAACTCAAATTTGATGTCGTCCACGCTAGCTTAACTCTCGATTTTTCCATGGAAAAATCCAATTAATAATTTGTTGCTGAGCACAGTAGGCCTTGTCTGAGTGCAAAGAGTCAGCAACAAAATAGAAACCGGAAGTCGGTAGTGTAGTTTGGAGACCCGTAAGCAAACGAACCGGCCTTGCTAGATTACTCTGTTGAAAAAATTTCTGTTATTAGGCGGTCTTTTTTTGAATACAGATAATTCCTTTAAGCGACTTATTAAAAAACTTTATATAAATCTTCTGTCTGAATGTAAATATAAATTTTTTTTTAACTATATACGCATGTAAAATTTAGATCCGCATCCGTTAAACATTTACGAATTTTTCTCATGAGTTACGCATTATTTTGAACTATATACTTCTTCGAAGTTATTTACGATATGTTTTAAGCTCTCTGTAGCTGGTTTTATATAATTACTTTTTTTGAACGTGAATGTCGGATTCTTTCACCTGAAAAGTTCAACAAATATCGCAATATTTTATTTAATGCTCAAAATCTCATAGCTGAATTCCGTGCGGTTATAGTATATTGTGTGGCTCAAAAAGCTCAAAAGCGTAGAACAGATACCTTTTGAGCTCGGAGAGCTCATAATAACGAAGAAATTACGAGCTCAAAAATGTTATATTGAGTGAATTTTGAGTGAAAAAGCATATAATTAGCGGAAAGTTACAGGGATGGCCTTTAGAGTCCGTTTTCCAAATTTTTTTTTATGAAATATTAAATTTTTAACTTATAGAAACCAGGAATCGGTCGAGTTTGAAATTCCTTATCTAGGCAGGAAATAGAACAAAAAAATAGTACCACAATCTTATTACTGAGCAGCGGGCAGTTTAACAATTTAAATGTTCTTTATTTTTCCATTACTAAAAAATATTCGTTTTTTATAACAAAAGAATTATGTCATGTGATTTTGACATATGTACATTAAAATTCTAGGCTTAATAGCGTATGTATTTTTTCTGAACATTTCTTTTTCACAACGATCGTCGTATTCTGTCCACTGAGTTCCTCGTAAGCACACGGCCGTGAAGTGTCCTATATTTAAATCTGAAGATGTTCTTCAAGTATTCGTAGGGGGCGTAAAGTCTATAGCTCCAACAAGTCTATATATTTCTCTGCTATTTAAAGGATTCGTTAAACCTCTTGGAAGAGCACCCAATTTAATTTTCTGGTTCGTCCCGTCGTCAAAGTCTTCAAAAATAATGACATCTCCTGTTGAACATGAATTAAAATTAGTTTTTGAAAATGTAGTTTTCAACTTACATATTTTTACTTGCGACTTATAGGTACTATAAGGCAAGTTATGCATTCGTAAAAAAAATCGAACTCGAGATTTTGATCAAAGTTGACATTACGATGATAGCGAAGACCAAAAAAGTGGGTCTCGCAATTCTGTCTGTCTGTCTGTCTGTCTGTCTGTCTGTCTGTCTGTCTGTCGGTTTGACTACAGCCTAAACGGCTCGGCCGATTTTCTTCAAACTTGGTAGATATCGGTTTTAATTTTTTACCCCCGGACGTTTTTTTCTATTTTTTTTTAGGACCAAAAATAACGGTACCTGCCATACGATTTTTTTTCGAAATTTTATAAATATTTTTTTTTCTCAAAAACTGTCCCACAGAATTTTTAAAAGAAAATTTGAAAAATTTCATTTGGTTAAAACTAGCTAATGGTTGACAAAAATTTTACAAGAAATTGTTATTTTCGGTAGCCCCCCTGGGTCTATTTTTTTTGATTTTGATTTTCTCGAAAACGGTAAAGCCGATTTTAATAATTTTTTTTATGCCAAAGCTCCTCAAAAATTTGAATATTATTACATATTCAAATTTTCAATTTTTAATTTTTTGGATTTTTAAAAAAAAATTCAAATTTTTTTTTTGGAAACTCAATATTTCGAAAACCCCATGCTCGATTTTTTTAAAACTTGGCAAATAAAAGTTTCTTAATATAACCTACAAGATTTGAGAAAAAAAATTTTGTTTTATCTAAAACTAACGGTACCTTCCATACAAATTTTAAAAAATGGTTTTCGAAAATCGCATTTTTCACGAAAACGGTTCCGAGAATTTTGCTAAAATTTTTTTTCTTTTGATTAATCTTTACGATTTATGATTTAATAAAAAAAAATTTTAAATCTAGATATTACTGACTGTACCTACCATAGAACGATTTTTTCGAATTTTGAATTTCTCATTATCGACTTAACGGATTTTAATGACATTTTTTATAAAAAAGCTCCTAAAAAGTTTAAAAAACATTGCATTTAAAAACTTAAGAAAAAATATTTTTTCAATTTTTAGAAAAAAAAAGTAATTTTTTTTTTGAAAAATTCGATATCTCAAGAACGGCTTAGTATTTTTTTTTGGAAATTAGACTTTTATTCGTACAATAATAAAAACTTAAGGTTGGCGTACCGAAGTTTTTTCTTAAAAATGTTTTAAAAATTTTGTACATAAAAGCTTATTTTTTTAAGGAACCACTACAACGACTTATAATTTTTGTTCCTGCATAAATTCATATTTGCAAGAATTTAAAAAAATTCATTTTATCCTTATGAACAGTTTTCTCTAATAACATTCGTTTTTAAAATTCCTAGTCTCTTACATAGGAGCAAGTTCGTGCGACCCAGTCGTGCATTTTATTTTTTGTGTACGACACATTATGTTAAACATTGAGGAATGAACATTACGATCGGCTTATTTTTTTTGTTTCTTTCCTACTACTTTTTCTATTATTACATTATTATTAGAATGTCACGACATAAAAATAAATTTCATATTATTCTATAGACAATTGAATAGTGAGTAATTCGATAATGGTTAAAAATCGTTCAATAAATCTTTCTATTTTTCATACAAAAAATATGACGCAAATTCAGCTAAACTAAGTTGGCATCGTCACTGACCGGCATTGTTATTAATATCTCAAAAACTATTCAAGCAACAAAATTCTCATTAGAGCAACTAATTAGCTATAAAAAAGCTTCAAATTTTGGTGTTTTTTTTTTTTTTCATTTTCGCTGATTTTTCACCGCTTCCACGCTATCTTAACATAAATCTAGAACTGTGTCCGATTTCTCGCGATCGGTTCGAGCAACAAAATCGGTATTCCAGCAACTAATTAGCAACAAAAAAGCCACAAATTTTGGTGTTTTTTTTTTTTCATTTTCGCTGATTTTCCACCGCTAGGTTTTTAGACCTGTTCAAAGTGTCCTCCTTGGTTTTATTTGCATACTAGAGCCCCTTTTGGATTTCACTTCAATTTTTTATGACGTTTCGAGAATACGATCTTCTAACGAGTGATTTTTTCAGAGCTATCGGAAATTAAAAAAAAAAAACACACATAAAATTCAGAAAAATGCATGACATCTTTATTTGAATCGATAGTACGGTCGATATTATAATTTAATGTTTGAAGGTTATTTCATGTGAATAATGGCCGCGGCTGCGCCTCAAATAGGCCATCCGCTCAGTCCAATTCTGACATACTCTTTCTAATATTTCCATTTTGCGCAAAAAAAGCTGCTCCTTCACTCCAAATACGGCAGTTTTGCTTGTTCACGTATCCATTCAACCAGAAATGAGCTTCCTCGCTGAACACAATTTTTTGATAAAAAAGTGGATCTATGGACCAGCGTTACCTTAGGATATTTTGCAAAAGTGGCAAAAAAAGTGGCACTCGAGAAAAAAGGTGGCACTTAAAATTAAAAACAAAACATCACCATATATGTATGAAAATTGACTTAAGGGAACAAATTTCACACTCATCTCAACGAATTTATAGGAGTTGAAGAAAGCACATAATTTAAACAATCATTTTAAGGTTTATTGCAACGTAAGCTAAAAACTAAAAATTTAACAGTTCATTTTGTATTGATTATTCAACATAAATAAATAAATAAAAGTATGAATAAATAATAAATAATAATTTATTTAAAAGAATTCGTATCACATTTTACTTTCCTGTGATGGTTTCCCTATATTTTTTTATGAGGAGCTCATCTGGACTCCACTCAGCATAAATCACAGTTGCTTACTAAATTTAGAGAAGGCAAACATATTTTCGCAAGTTTCAGTGTTTAGTCTGTTGGTGAGTTTGTTTTTCATCAAAGTTAGCTTGGAAAAAACCCTCTTAGCGCAGGCACTGCCATGAGGCAAGGTTAAAATTTTTGCAACAAATTCATATAAGTCAGAAAATAGGTACATATTAGGTGTGTTTTTTTGCAAGTCCATATAGAATTGTAAAAAAAAACGACATCGGGATTTAGGATTTTTTTTTCCACATAGCTGGAAGCACTGTGTACGCTATGACATTTGTCAGCTTATTGACGACTAGCATCAACCAATCCAAAAACTTCACTTTTGACGTCTCTGAGCAAATTATCGATAACATATAGATAATACTATTTTGGCATCACCATTTTTATCGGGTCTTAGATAAACTCTCGATAATTATCTGGTCTTAGCTAACTCTGTATAGATTTAAGTAGTTGTTGCATTTGCATGTAAAGCGCTTAGTCCCGATGTCGTTTTTTTTTACAAATCTATATGGACTTGCAAAAAAAACACACCTATTTATTCAAACTATTTTTAATGTTACCCACTTTTTCAATGTGTGGGTTATGTTGAATTTTAAAACTTTGATGGTATAAGTATATCGTACGCATGAAAGATATGAAAAGGTATGGAAAAATGGCATGGTGAATTGCTAACTTTAGTTTTAGTTTTTCTTGTGGGGAATAAAAAGTGGCACAGACTGAAAGGTGGTGGCTTGGTGGCACAGCCTGAAAAAAAGTGGCAATTTGACATTAAAGTGGCACAGCGGTAACGCTGCTTCGGACAACTTTTCAAAAGCACATTTACCAAAATTTCGGCGTTGTGGTAGGTCGTTCGGCTTCAATTCTTGCACCAGCTGTATTTTTAAAGGCTTCACGCCTAAATCCTTCCCCAAAATTTTTCACGTAGTGAAGTAACAGAGGCCCAATTGCTGCGAACGGCGGCGGCGCCCAATCGATAATTCACGATCATCACTAACACTGGCCGATACAGAAGCTAGTTGCATAAGCGGAATGTCCTCCAATAGTTTTGGTAAATCATTTGGCAAAACCTTCAGATAGTTTTTAGAATTCAGCTTCGGAGGAGTTTGAAGTGCCGATTAATTTGTTTCCAATTACGACTACCCGCGTTAGGTCGTGTATTTGAAACTTCTCCCGTTTCTCGAAGCCTTTGACATGTATTTCCAAATACTCGTAATCTAGAAAGTCGTTGGTTTGGATAAATTTCCTGGTATTTTTGTCGTGCTCTAGTTGAAGTTCCATTGCACAGCCCATAAACGAAAAAAATATCTGCTTATTCCTGGTTTGTATATGTAGAATTTCAAACAAACTGTTGTCTTGGCGTTAAAAATTTCACTGATGAATAAATTTCGTTTTCTAATCTTTTATACCATTTTTGTACGGTAAATTTTCCAAAGAGGCCTTCGTAGCCCAAGCCTTACTCTTTTTAAGCACTTTTAAGGAATCGGGAAAGAGATTGAGGGAGTCAGGTACTCAAATAAACGAGCACGTTTTAAAAAAACGCTAAGCAAAATTCTTGGACAACCATTGAAAAACCACTCTTATTATCAACTGTTGTTAGAAACACGTTCATAATCAGAAAATCTCTTTTTACCAAAAAAAAAAACAAAAAAGCAAACAACCATTTTACGTGTCTCATGGTTTTCCAAGCTTTTCAAAGCTTTTCTAAATTGTTATTGACTTATTGATCTTCTGATTGATAATTTAAGAGTATCTTTCAATACCTCCTGCCATTTAATGGATATCCATGATTGAGACACTTGGGAACACAAATGACAGCACAAAATAATGTTTGGTGAACTTTTAAACAAAAATATTATTTTTAAATTATTGTATTTTTCTCTAGCAAAAGAGTTAGGGTTTAGTAAAAGAACAAAAGCCTTGTATGATTTAAATCAATGCATATGATGTATTGGAAGTGGAACTAGGCATAGCACTTCTTGTTACAAGCTACCATTTCGGGTGTGTCGGGCTCAGGACAAAGCTTGCAGCTATGCTTTTCCAAGGGTGTTGCCGTCGCATGTTATATATTCTCGGTCGAATAGCGCACACACAAGAATTTTTAAGAATTGTTTTAGAACAAGTTTTAATAGCAGCAACAAACAAACGATTTATTTTATTTATTATTATTTATTATTAAGCAGCTTAAAAATTCTGTAAATATATTTTTACAAATTCAGTAAATCTATAAAAAAAAATTTTATGAAATTTACCTTAATTTACAATTCTAGCTAACGAGTATTTGGTCTTAATTAACAATAATAGAAACAAAAACCGATGAATAAAAAAGGTTATGTTCATTATTTTTCACATGAGGCGGCGGGATGCAATTATTAATGCAGGGTTACTACAGAGGTTTTGTTCCTAGTCATTTGCTAGAAGATGGCGTTAACAGGCATAACAGTACAGTGCTATACAGTCATTGTTTTTTTACTTTTGACTTTATCATTATCAACATAATGGGCTTCGATATATTTTCTTTTTGCAGAAGCTTCCAAAAATTAAAAAAAATTGCATCTCAAAACTACCAAAAAAAAACTTAGTTTGAAATACAAAACTAATTAATATTTTTTTTTTAAATTCGATTTCAATCAAACAAAAAATATTGGTTTTGCAAATTTTTGTATTAAAAATGATTTTAAAATTTTATAAATAAGAACTTATTTAAAAAATCACTGCTGCAAGGATTTTTTTTTCATAGTCAATATATGTACACATGTACAAATAAATAAATTAGAGGCATTTAAAAAAATTGCATGCTTTTTAACATTATCTTATGAAATTCTACATCGTTCTCGCAAACTAGTCTTGCATTTTATATATTTTTTTTTATTTTCTTAAGCAGAAGGAGTATATGGTAAACTATGTATATCCAGGAATATATTAGTAGTCTATTAAAATAGACATAGATAATATGTTTAAGGGCGTCTACAATTTTATTGGTGCAACCAAAAAGAGGTATCATTTCAAATCATTCCCTGCTAGTTTCAAAAATGTGGTGGTATTTTAATTTATTAACTTCCCATAGGGTGTTATTGTAATCGGTCCGATTTTTCAAATTGGAATTTTTGACATTTCTCGACGTTTCAAGGTCCCTAGAGGCTATATCAATCATTTTTAGAGAGATGTCTGTGTGTGTGTGTACGTATGTTCGTTCGTTCGCACGTTCGTACGTTCGTACGTTCGTACGTTCGTACGTTCGTACGTCCGTACGTTCTGGTACCATTTTTCGTCGTCGATATCTCAAGAACGAGTAAAGATATCGACTTCAAATAAATTTTGTTTAATAGATAATAACTTCGAAAGAGGCTGAAAGGGCGTTTATTAAAATTCAGTGAGTAGTTTTTTCACTATAACGGTTTAAAAAAAAGTAAAAATTTTGGTTAGTTTCAAAAATCTCACGAAAAAATAATGCTATTGTTTTCAAATTAAATTTAATGTACTCATTATAAGGTCATACAGATTTGGTATGAATTTGGAAAAAAATTAACATACCGTTATTTTTTTAAATTAAAAAAACTGAAAAAAAAATTCATAACCCATATATTCTAAGAACGGAAAACCAATTTGAA
This sequence comes from Chrysotoxum bicinctum, assembly GCA_911387755.1. Lineage (NCBI taxonomy): Eukaryota > Metazoa > Arthropoda > Insecta > Diptera > Syrphidae > Chrysotoxum > Chrysotoxum bicinctum. Next base: position 83,953,198 of record OU426990.1, read on the forward strand.
ACTCAAAATAATTTTATTTTACGAAAAATACACAAGTCTGCATCAAAAAAGCTGTCTGGATTTTTTCAACTTATTTCTATGTATTTAGGTGTTCTGAAAAATAAAAAAATACTAAAAAAATTCCAGAACGTCAGGTTAATTTACAAAACGCAAAATTTTATTATAAAAAGGTGTTTTTTGGGCTTACTTAGTCATAAATAATAGGTACAATTTTGTTTTGACTGCTGTTTTTAATTGTATATAGGCCATAACTATCATTTCTTTCTAATTAAAGAAGGTCCTGGGTGAGCTAAATTAACAAACATAAAAATGTTGTAACCTGAACGTGCGCGCTCTGCTAGTGTAGAAAGTGGCGTAGATGGGAAAAACCGGCCGTTGTGTGGAACCTGCGACATTATTAACCACTTCCACCTTTTCTCTTATAAGTAATTTAGTATAGTGGTAGGAAGTTTAAATCGTTTTAAAAATTGAAATTTTGTGTTAACTAGATACTTATGTATATGTCTGTTTTTTTTTCGAAAATCATTTTATTTTATTTCAATTAAAACAATAGTATGTAAGTAACACAATACTTTCACTAGATGATTTTGAAGCTTTCTGAAAAAAGCTTATATACATGTACATGTTTGTATAGTTTATTTGATATGAACATACATATTTTAAGACTTCAAATTTTTTTTTATTTAAAAAAACGAAAACCTGTTATTGAAAAAAACGGTTTTTTGTCCGATTAAAAACAGATTAAATCGGTTTGGAAAATAGCCGGAAAAACCGAAAACTAGTGAATTGGGAAAAACCGCTATCCCTATGGCGCAGTACAATTAGGTATTAACTCGTCATTGTTTTATAGATCTTGGTTCAATATAGTGCAATGTCGTCTGTGCGGAACAAACAACAAACAAATCGTTGAAAAAATGTAAAAAGCATTTCAAGCTTTAGGTTGCCTTATGAGTTTAAAAGTACATTTTCTAAATTCCCACCTCGACTACTTTCCAGATAACTTAGGAGATGTGAGTGAAGATGCAAGGTGAACGATTTCACCAAGATATTAAGGAGATGGACAAAAGATACCAGGGAAGATGGAGCGTCTTAATGATGGCAGACTACTGTTGGACGCTTCAGAGAGACATTCCAAATTGTTCCCACAAGCGAAAATGTACCAAAAGGAGTCTCACTGGGAAAAAGATATGTGTTTAGAGCTTACTAATAAATGTATTTTAGATAAAAAAATAAGTTTTGTTACGCAATTATAAATTAAAAAAAATATTTGTAGTCTTTTTTTTTATTTTAAGATGATAAATTGTTAAACATAGATACCCATATTGTCAGAAAACGGGACGTTCTGTGACAAAATGAAAGTCATTTTCGGATTCAGCACACCCAAAATCATAAGAATTACGCAAAAAAATCAAAACAGCTCTCAACTTTTTTTTTTTTGCAGACTTGTGTAATGTGTTTGACAACTGGTGAAAATTTCAAAAAAAAACAGTTTACAGTTTTTTTTACAAAAAATAAAAACTATATAAAATTCTATTGAAAATTGGTAAAAATTGTTTTTCGACTCAAATTTCTCGAGAACTAGTAGTGATATTAACTTCTAATTTAGTTTATTTTATACATAGTATAATTTTGTACAATTAGTAAAATGTTGACAAATATTGAATCAATAGTTTTTTTTTTTAACAAATGGGAAGTTATCAGTGTGGGTCGCACCCAGCCTCTTTTTTTAATGGATATCGGAAGCAAGATCTTTGGATTTCAACATCTGCCACATGACCACCTAGATCACCTTTGGCTTTGATGAAATTCTACATGTTTTCGCATAGTTGTGGATGTTTTTATTAATAGTAAGTGCAAAATATACAGAAAAGAAAAAATTCGAATGGCATGATCTAGGTGACCAAGTCGTCCTATGGATATATCACTTGTCCCGGAAATTTTCCATGGAATATACCCTCTTGTCTTATGATCTGTTTGGAATTAGGCACTGCGGCTCTGTCCCTTTGAAACTACAAATCCCTGACGTCCATAGCATTTAGTTCAATCCAAATAAAAATCTGCCAGCATTGTTCGGTAATGCAATTCATTCACTAAAACGAGATTGTATCGCTTAAAGTCTTGAATTTTCCGAGCCTCAGATGCGAAAGTCTTGATTGTTAACGTATCCATACAATTGTAAGGAACCATGATATTGTTCCGCGATATTTTCATGATTTGTGTAGTTAATTTTTACTATACCTACATGTCGTGGATATTTACTATTTCTATACATAATTAATAACCCCATAATAGCCGTGTTTTTTTGGAAAAGTTATCCGTAGTACAGTAGCCGTTACTCGAATAAAAGTCAAATATCTATCCACAGCAGGATTTCACTTCTCCTTTTATCGGCAGTGATCCTACTGCGGATGTTGTATTTCTTATTCACATAAAATCCTACTGTAATACGGATAACCTTTCCAAAAAAAACACGGCTAATAATAATAATGAAAAATAGTGCAAAATTTAATATGAAACCTTTGTTAGGATAGCTGTTACCTGTTACATTAATTAAGAAGTAAATTATTCGTTATAAAATGAATGAATAATTTCAAAAATGAACTTTAATCACTAAAAATGTTTTTTGTTTTTTGATAAAGGTTTACCTTTTTCAATTCAGGGATAAAAAAGGATAATGTATCTTTCGTAAGCACTTAATTTTGTCCTCTTCTAAGAACCCAAACAATCTTCCCCTCTACACTTTCAAATTAGTTGGTTTTTATAAAAGGGTGCAGTGTATTCTTATAATTATTCAAGTCTCCGAACGGGAACATTTTCTACATTATATTTTTCTTTTTTTTTTAATGAAACAAAAGAAATCAAGAAATTATATTTGCATTTTCTGTTTGTATTTCCCTTACAGACGAAAGCCCACTTAGATGTGTTAGCAGATGCCCTCTTAAGGTGGGCGCGAGGTCGTTAAAAAGCCGGAGTGTAAAAGAATTAAGGATAGTGTAAAAAAGCCAGCAAAACCAGATTAAGAAAACTGCAAGTATATATACACCTAATTATTAATGTAAAAATGCAAAAAAAAAACAACAACAAAAATAATAAAACATAAAAAGACTAAACTTAAAAAAACTCAATAAAATAGGCAACAAATGTAAAACTAACATAATAAAAACTTAATGACTGGTCAAGATAGCTACACCTCAAAACATTCGAGCACCCTATAACAACAACAACAACATACATCCCCATCAAAGAAAATGTAAATTTTAATATCAATGTGAAAAAAAGAATCAAATCTAAAAAAGTTACATCCAGTAGTTGATTCCCTCAAATACCAAGAAATTCCAAATTCAAATTACAAATTCCATGAATGAAGCCAAAAACCAGAAATAAATTCAAATTTATCAATTCCGTTATTTAAAAATAAAATCGTTCGAATTAAATTAACCTCCAAAATTTAAAACAAAAATTAGTTATCTCAGTTCAAATAATTGTTTGTTTTGTTAAATAAATAATTAAACAAAATAAAATTAACAAACTATTCTCATGGATAAGGCAGCTATTGTAGATAAGTAAATTAAAGCAAAACAAAATATAAAAACTAAAATAATGATGTAAAATTTAGGATTTAAAATTTATATAATGCAACAAAACACGTTTTCTTGTTTTTTGTCTCTTTTGATTTGTTTTTCTCTCTCTTAATCATTATTTTATTGTTTTTCTTTTAAACAAAAAAAATTATAAACAGTTCTGAAAATATATTAAAATAAAAACTTAATTATCTTTAAATTAAAATTAAAAACAAAAAAAAAAACAAAAAAAAAACAAATACGAAGGCATTATAAAAAAAATCATAAATAGTTATATTTATATTTATTATTGTATGTAAAATACTTTTCTGTGATTCATTTAAATGTAAATTATATATATATATATACATTAACTTTAACAATTATAAATATAGTTAAATATAAAACAAAACATATTAAAAACCACGTTGCAACCCATTGGAATGATTTTTAAAAAAAAATATTAAATTAAAAAAAATAGATTCGACTGCAAACATAAAAGTATTTAATAAACAATGTTCTTATTAAAAATTCATTATTATTTTCTAGATTATAATTTTGATATAAAAAGAAAACGAGAGAAACAACAATCAATTGTGAAACAATCATACTAACATCTAATTATATCGGTTGTGGATATTTTTATTTTTAATTTTATTCAAAAAAGTAAGTAATATCTTTATAGTTTTGAATTTTTCTTTAATATACAAAAAAATAAAACGATCTTCACCAAGGATAAAAACTTCTTTATTAGTTTAAAAATTTCGTTCGCATTTCTTTTTTTTTCAAAATACCTTGGGGTTTAATAAATCATTGGTTTGGCTGGATATCAGAACCCATTCAGAGGAGCGAACAAAACTTCAACTTAGGAATGTGAATTTATACTAAATACTCGTACAACATGAGCAGACAATTGTGTTAGACATTGACGTATTTAACTATAAACTTAACATTATCAATTGTCAGTTTTAACGAAGAAAAACAATGGAAATAGAATTCATTACAATTCGTTGAAATAAAGTTTTCTTTTAATATAACGATAGCTACAGAAGTTTAAATCTCACTGATACCCCTGAAAAAAAAATTTATTTTCGGTGTAACATAACTTTATGAACAACAAACCAACAATTTCAAACAGTAGTTGTTAATAAATTTTCTTAAATTTATTTGCATTTGACCATAACTTTTCGATTCTTAGATAAATATATGAGGCTACAATCGATAGCTCTTGTAGGCCCCTAATAATTTCCTTGAAATATTTTAATAACGTAAGTTCAACTAAATCAAATTCATCAGTGCTTTAAATCTAAAAAAGGCCAATAGCCCTTAGGCTAAAATCACACGTAACCAGCAATTTTCAAGAAAACAAATACCCTCCAACATATACACACACACACGTATTTATTGCGTTGTCTGTAAAACAATTAAATGTTTTCAAGAAGTATCAAAATCGTGTTTTGCTAATTCCCTAAGGCTAAGTTCACACGTACGAAAATAGAATTTTTTAATCTACATTTGCTAAACAATAAATTCAAGGCTTCAAACTACATACAAAAGCAATTGGCTCGGTAACAAGAGAATAATTTTAAAAACTGATTCAAAACCCTTTCTGAAATAAAAAAAAAAGTTAGTGCAAGAAAGTAATCCGAATGTGTGTTATAAAAAAAAATTGTTTTTGCAAGAACCGAAAACATCACACAATACGTCTATGACACATATACTTTAATTATTTAAAAAATTTGAATTTCAAGAGAAATCTCAACAACGACAGTGGCAACGTTCTAACCATCAGAAGAAAAGTACTTTATTATTTTATTGTCGACAAAATTTTAAAGCTAAAATTATTTTCCTGTTTAAAAATCTCTTCCAAACTTAGTCCCTTAATTTAGCAAGAGATTTATTTCTACTTGAAATTTTGTTTAGTTTTTGTTCATAGAAGTTCCCGTATAAGAACGAAATCAGTTAAATTGAAAATTTTTCACGTTTATCACAAAATAAACTTAAACATGAGTTCTTTAATACACACTCCCAAAATCCTTCAACTTTTCCCAGTACGACAGAAAACACATTTTATCTTTTATAAACTTCAAGGTTTGTAGATATTGTCGGGCGTGTGTATTGGAAATTTTCTAGCAGTATTTCATAGTAATACCACATGTATACTTTTTGCAACCGAAAATTAATTACTTTTATACAGCAAAAGTTTTACCTTCCATAGAAAGCAGATACTATACAACCAAGGTCTTCGAAACGCATTTCAGTCGTGGATCCAAATAAAAAAAAACAAAATGAAAGTTCCTTCCCTCTTGGATTGTGTATAAACCATCAGTTTATGACCCCTAGGCACTTTGAACATTAAATTTCAAATTGATTTGCATACTTATTTAATATTACATGCATTTGAAATATTATTTTAAACTAAATAATTCACTAAAAATAAACCAATTAAAAGGAAAGAAAACCCACCTTTAAGAAAAATATTATTCCACATTAAAAGAGATAAGTAAAAATAAAAATAATCACTAAAAAAAAAATATTTTACCCGATCCTTGCACAGAATGGAATTTTTCTCTGTAGTTATATAAAAATAAAAATAAAAAATATATATTTAAACAATTTTCCTAGTCAAAAAAACATTCATTGACATTGAATAAAAAGTATTGAATAAAACATTTTTAAAGCAACAAAAAAAGAAGAACGACTCAAATCATAGAAAATAAAGAACAAATATATTTTTGGCCTATTTTTATATTAACAACAACAAAAAATACAAATTTAAAATATAACAATTTTTACAAAACTAACAATTAATTATTTGTTTTCCATTTATAACAAAAAAGTACTAACTAACACAAAGACTTACAAATATAAACTTAAAAACAAATAATAGTGTATATTTAAAACTATAAATAAAACAAAATAAGAAAACAATGAAAGCAACAAACATATGCTTGGCCTTATTTACAAAATATTTCCAATTTTGGTTTTGTTATTTTTCCTTTTGTCCTTACGAAGATCGATTTAAAAAATCAATTTTTCTTTTGTTTTCTTTTTAATAATTCAAGTAGGCTCTTGTATGAAAACAAAAATGATATAAAACAACTTAAAATAAAATATCCAAATAAAAATGTGTACATTCCTAACCCAAAATTAAAAAAAAAAATAACATGTTTAACTTAACATTGAGAAAGATTTTAAAACAAAAATATTATTCATACCCAAATTATAGTCACTTATAATAGATGTCATTGTAAATTTCCCAACCAGGATTTAACTATTTTTGTTAAGTATTTTAAGAGAAAAAAAAAACACAGAAAATGGTTAAAATAAAATAAAACTTGAAAAGTATTCGGATATATCGTTCTTAAAGAAAAACAAAACAGTGAATTAAATTATTAAGAAACAAAAAAAAACTTAAAAGACTAAAATATCAAGACTTTCGTCAACATTCTCATATAAAGAAGTAAAACAAGAAAACTGGACTTAAAAAAACAACAAAACATTGACAAGTAAAAACATTTTGAAAATCTCTCCAACTCACGGACTATATGCATTCTAACAATAATTTTATTTTATTTTTTAACTACACAACAAAAAATAAACATAAATATAATAACGCTCTCTCTCTCTCTCTCTCTCAAACTATGTTTTCACTAAACCTGGTTTTCGAAATTATAGAATTATCTATTTCATTTAAGCTCTTGATTTTGTTTGTTTCTATTATTATCTTTTTAAGGCCCTTTGCATGCAATAAATATTTATTAATAAAAATTAAAAAAAAACGGATTTATATTTTTTTTGTTTTTAATTATTTGAATATTTTGAACTATTAAAAATACCAGTCAAAAGTATGTACCCGAAAATCATTCAAATTTTTTCAAAAATTTCTCCGGATAAATTGAATAAGTTCTGGAGGAGCCAAACTGCTTATCTGCAGAGTCCAAATAGCATGCAGTGTGTCTATGTTATGAAGAATATCCTACCTATCTATGTACTGTAGTTCCTTTTATTTTGAGTCCCCGGTGAGATACATTAAATTGTTTTTTTATAACTTTGTGATTCCTATGGCACTAAAGTTAAATTATACATATCGGTTTCTGTATTCCAAGCACTCGGTTTTACCCTCCATTTTCATAAAAATCAATCTAGTTGTTTTACCTGCAAAAGTCCTGTTTTACAGGTAACAGGGGTTTTGAATATAAAAGAAAGTCACTTTCCCTTTTATTGCATTTTTTATTATACGAACAAAATGTTATTGACATTTAGAATAAATTAGTAATTTTGTTTTATTTCCCCTGTGAATATATATCTACCATTAGTCGATTCATTTAACCAAAGTTCATTTCCCCTAAAGACAAATAGATTTAACTCAAACACAAGAAAGATTCAACCCAAATGCAAATAGGCTTAATTCGAAATGCGAATCTATTAACATATCAATTTAAATTGGTTATAGTTTAAATTGATTTGCTTATAGCTAGTTTAAATCACTATATGTTTGTGTAAAATCTATTTACGTTTGGGTTAAATGTATTTGTGCTTGGATTAAACCTTTTTGCTTATATTTTTAATTGATGTGCTATTTGGTTAAATAAACTTGCGAATGGTATAAGTAGAACTAAATTGAACGTAGTTGTCTTTAAATCTGTTAATTTTATTATTTTATTTTTGTGTCCCGAATTATCATATCATACTTTAACGTCAATATAAATTAAACCGATCAGATAATGATAATAAAACAAACAGGATTACAATGAACTTTTTTTTTTATCCCAATGCTTATTTGTCTTACATGCTTTTGTTTCTGTTCCTTAAGGTACTGACTAGAGATGCCGCGAATATTCGGCCACTATTCGGTATTCGGCCTATTTTTTGATATTCGGTATTCGGCCGAATAGTTCACAACATTCAATGGAGAATAAAAAAAGATTTATTGTCTTTCAAAAAATGTTGTATTTTTATTTTAGTATTTAAAATCTACTAATGGTAAGTTGTGGTGAATAAAAACAGCTTTTTCAGCATTCGCTGGTAGCATACGTTTTATGTAACGTCTTTATTCGAAATCAATTACAGCTTCTGCAAATAACCTCTCAGTAATACACTAGTTAGTACCAGGAGACGAGAGGTAGATTTCAGCAAATGTTGTCAAATTGGGAAACAGTTTTGTATTTGCTGACCACCACTTGTAAGGGTCTGCTATCCGATCTTGGCGAAAAGTTCTTAAAAACAAATCTATTTTGTTTTCAATGGTAGTTTTTTCAACATCTTTATCATTTTTTCTATAGCAACTTCCTCAAAACATTCCCAGAAACTGTTGTGCCTCGTCAAAAGTCACGTAGGAGATAGATACACAACACATCGTTTTGTTGGTCGAATGTTCGGCTATTCGGTATTCGGTATTCGGCCGGGTCACTATTCGCGGCATCTCTAGTACTGATCCCATTTGTACAACAAAATAATCTTCGAAATGTGTAGATTCCGAGAGAAACAAGGATTTCATGTTGTTTCTGTAGTAAGTGTAAAAAATGATCCTGATTTAAATCCGTAAGTAAAAAATACGGCTAATTTTATTAAAATTGAATTTAATTCGTCACTTCAAAAAATCCTGATATCATCAGGTCTCTTTCAACCAAAGATTTCAGGGACTTACCAGAAAAAATACATCTTCATTTTTGACTTGATCATTAACAATTAAAATGTTCAATGTTAGTGTTTACTTGCGACTTATAGGTACTATAAGGCAAGTTATGCATTCGTAAAAAAATTGAACTCGAGATTTTGATCAAAGTTGACATTACGATGATAGCGAAGACAAAAAAAGTGGGTCTCGCAATTCTGTCTGTCTGCCTGTCTGTGTCTGTCTGTTCTACTACAGCTAAACGGCTCAGCCGATTTTCTTTAAACTTGGTAGATATGAGTTTTAATTTTTCCCCCGAATGTTTTTTTCCTTTTTTTTAAGACCAAAAATAACGGTACTTGCCATACGAATTTTTTTTCGAAATTTTATAAATATTTTTTTTCTCAATAACTGTCCCACAGATTTAAACAAAAAAAATCATAAAATTTCATTTAGTTTAACCTACATACATAGGTAATGGTTGAAAAAAAAAATCCAAAAAATTATTATTTTTGGTACCCCCCTTGGAACATTTTCTTTTGTGTTTGATTTTCTCAAAAACGGTACTAGTGATTTTCCGCAGCAGTTTCAATATTAACGTGTATTAAAATTTTCAAACAATTTTTTTTGGATTTTTAAAAAAATTTCCAAAATTATTTTTTGAAAATTGAAATATTGAAAACCCCATGTTCGACTTTTTTTAAAACTTGATAAATAAAAAAAAGTTTCTTAAAATAATCAACAAGATATGAAAAAAAAAAAATTATTTTACCAAAAAATAACGGTACCTACCCTCCATACAAATGTTAAAAAATGGTTTTCGAAAATCGTATTTCTCTCGAAAACGGTTCCGAGAATTTCGTTTAAATTTTTTTTGTTTCGATTAATTTTTAAGATCTATAATTTAATAAAAAAATTGAAAACAAGATATTACTGACTGTTCCTACCATAGAACGATTTTTTAAAATTTTGAATTTCTAATTATCGGCATAACGGATTTTAATGAACTTTTTTAGAGAGAAGCTTATAAGAAGTTTAAAAAACATTGCATTTCAAAATTTTAAGAAATCTATTTTTTTTTTTGGAAAATTCAATATGTCCAAAACGGATCAATATTTTTTTTTTAATTTAATTTTTATTCAAACAATAATAAAAACTTTAAATTGGCGTACCAAATTTTTTTCTTAAAAATGTTTTAAAAAATATTTTTTTAAGAAACCACTACAAAGACTTATAATTTTTGTTCTTGCATAAACCTATATTTGCTTGAATCACATGGCATCCTAGTTTTACTTCCAACTACTAAAGAAGTTGTTTTAGTCATTTAAAAAATTAATTTTGTGCTTATGAACAGTTTTTCTCTAATAACATTCATTTTTGAAACTACTAGTCTATTACATAGGGACAAGTTCGTGGGACCCAGTCGTGCATTTTATTTTACGGAATGGATGAACCCTCTATTAAGATCGGCTGGTCTAAATATTCTAATAAAAGACTGATTTATAATACTTATTTTAGCAAAAATATTGACATTCACATCAAGGCCACCTTCTTTAAGGCGGTATTACATTATGATATAAATATCGCAAAATGACAAAATATATGTGACGTATATAGTGCCACATATTGTATGTAAATCAAACATAATATATGTAGATATGTTACTTTTAATTTGTATTTATATTATTAACATATTTACGACGTTTATTTACGATAATGTACATATGAATTACACTATTTTTCTTAATAGCCCCGCTTTTTTACATCAAAAGTGATTAGTTTTATTTTATAAATTGGGCACTTTCGTCGGGGGTAAGTAATATTTTTTTTAAAAGTTTCTTACTCATAATGTTTACTTATTTCAGATTAAAAGTCAAAGCATAGTTTTTACCCATAAAAATAGTTTAACCTTTCTCTTAATATAACACTGTTCTTTTTCTATTTAATTACTCAAAACATAACTTAGGTTCGTATCGGGAAAACTTCACCATTTAAATCTGTATCCGCTTTTGCAATTTCTTCATTTTTGAGGGAAGACCGCTGGCGCTGTCAGCGTTTAGCCAACTTGATAATTCACTTTATTAAATCAAATATAGACAAACCTTAGCTTGGTGATAACTTAAACAACCACTACAGTTTCTTGAAAACTTGCTTACAATAAAAGAAGAGGAGCTGGGAACATATGACAATATTAGGCAATTTAACCCTTTATTTAAAAATAATGTATATTAAAATAAATGTTTGTTTTTTTATCTATAAGACTAGCGTACCCTAGCCCATCTCAATAGTCGTTAAATAAAAATATCAATAATTTCTTCAAATGGTCTTCAAATGCTCTTTAAAACTCTATTTATTAATCGTAACGCTCTTTGGTATACATTTTTCGTTTTTCCATTTGTGCTGTAATACCCAGTTCGCTGCGCTAGAAGTTTCCTTTATTTGTTTGATAAATTAGAAAACATGTGATAAACAATATTTTTGGTTTTTCCTTCATTTGCGAACACAAACAAATCGGCATGATTCCCTACACGAGGCTTTATACAGTTGTCCATGTGAGACACAATTATTTTCCAATTTCAAACCACACACTTGCTAAGAGTGTCCCTGCGCTTTATTAATGGTCATTTCAAAAGGGGTTGGGTGCGATGTCCCGCTTTTTATAATCCCGTTTTTTTAAATCCCGTTTTTATAATCCCGTTTTTGATAATCCTGTTTCTTATAATCCGCGCTTTTTTTAAAATCCCGCTTTTTAAAATCCCGTCTCTTATAATCCCCTTTTTTATTACGACGTGTAAGCAGTGAGGTATGAAAGGGGGGCATGCTGCCCCTGCCACCACCCTGCTTGGGCACACTATAGGATTTGGGGTAGATGCGGGGTTGGGTGTATGCAGTTTCTTTAGCATTTAAAGAATCTGGAAAATAACCAACATAAAATCAATAAGTTTTAGCTACGTATTCTAAAAAACGGGATTAGCGGGATTTGGCGGGATTTTAAAAAGTGATATTATAATAGATCGGGATTTTGAACAAGCGGGATTTTAGGAAGCAATTTTTTTCGAGATTTTTGAAAGCGGGATTTCAAAAAGCGGGATTCCGATACGCTCCCTTTCAAAAGCCAGTCGCACTGGAAACTGCAAGCGTTTTAATTCGAATGGCATACCTGCTGGTATCCCTGGGAAACGTGTTCATCTTTGAATTTGCTATTTATAAAAGTACCTTGGAAAAACTTTTCGAATCAATTCTTCTTTTGTTTCAAGTACGTACATACAGTTAAATTATAATATTCGAAAATGAGCGAAATGCACTTGCTTTTTGCATTTTCTTCAATGAAAAAGTCAACTTTAAAAAAAAAGAAATAGGCCTATGTCCTTCTGATTGTTTTTCTGAATAGTTTAACAGAAAATCCAAGTAAATTGGCTTAATATTACATGAGTTATATGTACAAATTTTGTGTGTCAACATAGTTATACATAGATTACCCATATTCAGAAAACTGAGTTCTTAAATACTGATGAAATTGTTGGATTCTTTCTTCACTTTTGACGCAGCTAAATTTGTGGAATTTCATTTTCCTACATTGAGAAAATTGTTTCTATGCATGTGATTTAATTACTCTTTCCAAATTTTCCAGCAAACATTTGTGAATCATAGTGAATATGAATACAAAAAATATATTTCGTATAGGTACATACTTTGTGAGCACAAAAAAGAATATCTATTATTTCAATTGTGTCTTTTCTTAAAAGAACATTCAAAAATCGATTGAGGAATTTTAAGGGAAAAGCATGGCGATATTAATTTTAAATAACGTAGGCTTACCATTTCACTTAACTGTTAACATCCTTGGTTTCTGAATATTTATTAACGATATTATATTTTAAACTGACATTTAATATGTATATTTAATTATAAACACATATGTAAGTGTTTAGTTGATATATTTCGTCAGAAGTGTCAACATTATCACAAACAGACAATCAAAGCAAAAGCTCTTTCTTTTCCAATAAATTGCAGTTAATTCTTTGAAAAGAAAAACTTTTAATGAAGCTCTTTTCAATATATTCTCTAGAATAAAGAAAAATCTACACGATTTTATCTGAACAATTAACATTAACAACCAACAAAACACCCACTCCATTTATAACATTAAAATGTATGTCCTTATCAACATCACCATTGTCATCTTCATTCTCACCACTTGTAAAGACAAGATACTTGTATTATATTCATTTATAAAACAAAGGAATACAGTCAAAACTCTCATTGTGCATTACTAGTTCTGTCTTTCTTTCATATGACACTTTCTTATAGGAAGTGCGGTTATCTTTATGTATAACAGATATTTTCTGAAGAGTACATTGAAAGGATTTCTCAATAAATAAAACCCAAGGACTCGACAAAGCTAGGAGCAAAATTGCAATAGTTGCTTAAAGCATCGACTCATGGAAAGATGGTGTATTTTACGTTCAGGACCTTAAATAAATATGAAGATATTTCACATTGAGTTTGTTACATAATTTTAATCGTCACAGTAATTCTGTATCTTCGGTTTCTCTGTTTTCATTTTGGAAATTGAATTATCTATTCTCGTTTCTTCATCCGCTAATGAGAGTTTTCACAGCAAAATTACAAAGTTACATAAATATTATTCTAGCCATAGATATCATATTGAATCCGGATGCCGGATGTGTCATCCACACACTACTTCATTTTCCATCTGTTTTTATTATGACTAATTTATTATTCACCATTATTTTCTGTCGAAAACCCATTTCTCGATGGGTTTTCCAAAAATAAAACTAGAATTTTATTACGAACGATAATAACAGAATCGGCAAATGAAGATTTATCTATTGAAACATAAATATTAAATCCCATATGAATTATTTAACAATTCTCAGCCAATCAATTGCATTTGTTTATGAAAAGAACCTTTTCATTCTTATAAATTTTAAAAACAGTAACATTTCACCATAATACAATTAATAAAAATATAATTATATATATATAAAACTAATTTTAACATAATTATATTAAATACAATTTTGTAGATTTAGATATTTGTCTGTCTAGATGTTTTACCAATCAATGGATTTAAACAAAATATTAGGGAATGATAGTAAAAAGATTTGAGATAAGGGAATAATTTTCTAGACAGAAATTTTGCGAAAGATTTAAATAATTAAAATTATTCATGCAAATTAAAATTAATTGTTGTACATTTTATTGAATTTTTCTCCGAGAAATTTAAAATTTCTCAACAAAAAATAAACCAGTTAAAATAAAAAAAAAAAAGAAAAATAGAATTTTGGTAGAGTAGTCGTAAATGTTAAAAAAAATACAACAAAAACAAATTATAATATTTAAAATACATTTATTATGAAACGAGCTTGGAGATACGAGTAACTACAAATGCAAAAATATGCTGAGAGTTGTTTTCCCACGAGGTTATTTTCTTTGGCAAAATAAATTTAATTAACAGAAAAATACCGAATGTCATGCATGAATTCACATACAATGGAGGCTGAATGTCAAATTAACAATAGCAACTTAATCCTCAAAAAAAAAAAAATATATATCCCTTTTTTCCTCTAAGAATAATAAAGTTGAATTTTAATTTGATGTTCATTTTGTGTTTGAATTTGTCCATCTGCATTCAAAATATAATTTTATAAGAAATACTATACTTTCTGGCTTTTGCAACAGGAAATTTCCTCAAAATCCATTGGGAGATAAATTTATTCTTATCATGGATAAAACTAAATGAAATTGAATGTGTTAAGCAGTGACGATGTTACATTTTTTTATTTTGTAATAAAAAAAGAAATAAATCAATTTCCGGAGGAAGAATTGGAGAATCTATTTTCACGTTCCATTCCAGAAGACCTGTTTAAATATTTTATTTCAGACCATATAAATCTATCGAAGTTCTTGTGGTTGGAAAATTAAATTTGAAGAATTAAAAACATTCGATATTTAAAGAATTAAAGTTGGTTATTTAAGGGAAGATGAGTAGATTTTAATTGACGTGAGCGAATTTGCTAGGGAAGGAAGTTGTTTATGCTTTGAGTCTGTTGGAAAGTTCTAAACACAATATTTATGTGGGCAAGAATATTTTATTTTATGGCGGTTATAATGTTGAATTATGGGCTTTACCTGAGGGCAAACAATAATGATGATGAACAAGATGTTAACGAGAGGTTATACTGAAGTGAAATGGATATCTATTTTAATTCAATTCTGGAGGCTATAATTGATTTATATTTGAATCTTATTACATCTCCAATTAAGTGTCTGCCTTTAATGTCGCCTTGTCTCAACAGATAGAAACAATCGGGGCAAGTCATTCGAGTTAAAACCTCGTAAAAAACTTCTTCTTAGTGATAAGTAGTTTAACGTCTGGGTAAGATTCATAAGTATGTCAAGATGTTGGAAACTTGTTGGAAAAGTCGATTACTCACGAAAGAACTGATATTAGCGCTCAATAAGGACACAATATAAACTTAGCTGGCTCTGGTAATAACAATAAGAAGCAAATATTTGATTAGAGGTATTCAAATTATTTATCAATACGTTATTGTTAAATCTGTTGTTGTTATTGTTTTTGAATTGGAAAGGACTGCCTTATTAAACAATACAAAGTGGGAACTAAATATTCCGGATAAACATTTTTTTTTTATTAAAACGAAGCCTGTATACCTCTTACCAAATTTTTAAAGTGTTTAGATTTTTTAAATTTGGTTTACTTCAATTCAAGTTTTGTTAAAACAAAACTATTTTCTCTTTAGATTTTCAACTATACTTATACTAGGTCTAAGTAAATATGTGTTTTAAATAATCGTGTAAAGAAGTTTGATCTTTTGTGATAAACAACAACATTCTTCCCAAATTTTGTATAGGTACATAAACTTAGTAAATGTATTAAAATGTTGTTACTCTGTTGTTACCGTTTTAAGTTTTAATTTTAGCGGTACTTAAAAAGTTAGGCAATTGGTAAAACCTTTGTATACCTATAAAACTTATAGTACTCGCATGAAGACGAACGATTGCGCGTCATCTTAAGCATAGCGATAGTACTTGTTAGATTTGTCTCTGCTAAATTTAATTATAAAATATTCTCTTTTTACTTGCGACTTATAGGTACTACAAGGCAAGTTATGCATTCGGAAAAAAAATCGAACTCGAGATTTTGATCAAAGTCGACATTACGATGATAGCGAAGACTAAAAAAGGTGGGTTTCCTAATTCTGTATGTCTGTTTGTCTTTTGACTACAGCCTGAACGGCTCGGGCGATTTTCTTTAGATAGAGTTTTTAATTTTTTCCCTATAAGTTTTTTTTCGACATTATATAAATATTTTTTTTCTTAAAAACTGTCCCACAGATTTAAAAAAAAAATCAAAAATTTAATTTAGTTAAAGCTAGGAGGTTGAAAAATGTTTTTTTCAAAAAATGGTTATTTTGTTACCCCCCTTGAAAACATTTTTGTTTGGTTTTTGATTTTCTCAAAAATGGTACAACCGATTTTAATAATTTTTTATGTTAAAGCTCCCAAGCAGTTTAAATATTGTTAAGTATGTATTCAAATTTTCCAAAATATTTTTTTTTTATTTTAAATAAAATTTTCAATTTTTTTTTCAAAACTGATTATTTCAAAAACCCCATAGTCGATTTTTTTAAAACTTGGAAAATAAAAGTTTCTTAATATAGATATAATTAAGATATAAAAAAAAAGAATTTATTTTACCTAAAAATACCGGTACCTTCCATACAAATGTTAAAAAATGGCTTTTGAAAATAAAGTTTAAAAAACATTGCATTTCTAAACTTAAAAAAAAAAAATATTTTTTTTGGAATTTAAAAAAAAAAATTTTCTTTTTTTTTGGAAAATTCGATCTCAGAAACGGCTCGATATTTTTGTCCTGTGAATTTAATTTTTATTCGAGAAATTATAAAAACTTTAAATTAGCGTACTAAAATTTTTTCTTAAAAATATTTTAAAAATGTTATATATAGAAGTTTATTTTGTTAGGAAATCAGTTGTTATTGCATAAGCTAATATATGCTTAAATCACATGGCATCCTGTTTTTAGCTACTACTGTTTTAGTCTATTAAAAAATTAATTTTATGCTTATGAACAGTTTTTCTCTTATAACATTCATTTTTGAAATTCTTAGTCGTTTACATAAGAGCAAGTTCGTGCGACCCAGTCGTCCATTTTATTTACTACTTACTTATTTTGCATCTTATCCTACTCTCCACTCTCCAGGATAGCGTTAGCACCACAAAATAATACATCCTAAAGTATTAGTATTATACAAAGGTAAGACATATACAAGGAATTAATGCGGAAACAAATTTCATAATATAACCGAGTGACAGCCAGCAATTTACTGTTCCAGTTGGATTCAAACATTCTTAAGTGAAAAACCTTTATATGCAACGAATATACCAATACTCGTAATAAGATCGAATTGTGAAAGTCAAACATATTAAATCGATCTTATTGCCAGCAGGTCTACAGGAACAGTGCTACTCGTAATAGGCTCACATATCAAAAACAAAAAAAAATATTTAAAAGACTTTTGCATCAAGTTCTTTTATAGAAAATGCATGAATTTGGTATCGATGAGTCTCCCATTCGTTTGATTTGAAATAACCGTTCAATTTGTGTTGTTTTGAGAGGTTTTCAGTCTTACATTCACAAACAAATACAAATTATGTACCCCAACCCCCAAGACTTTATTTTTTGTTCGATTATATTCCTTATATTTATCAATGATAATATTCTCTATCGTTCCTATTCCACTTAACTGATTTAAAGACTACAGTAATCCCACTATTTCATATCCGTTTTTACACCGCCATCTTTGTTCTTGTTTCTATCCTGAATGGTAAAATGGATCATAATCATTCACCACTGTGAATTGAATGCATCCAAAACCGGAAGCGAAACGTAAAGAAAATTAAAACAAATGTGGTCATTCATTGGTTAATATTTAAGTCAGCCTATTAAGAATTTATTCACTTTATTTACAATTAAAAACTCTTAATAAATAAAAATCAAATTAGTCCAATATAAAAATTATTTTAGTGTTATACTGCATAAAAAGAACGATTTGGTAAATTTTTAATCAAATACCGAATACCTATTCTTTAAGAAGGTGTGTTTGTTCAGTTTTTGAAGGAACTGTCTTTTTATTTTATTAGTATGCACAAGTCATTTATTGTAAATAATTTCCTTACTTCCATTATAGGTAAAGTTCTTAAAATTAATGAAAAGTTACTTAAATCTTTTAAAATTAACAAGCATAACAATTACGAAGTTGGGATGTCATGCGTGGAGCGTCTTATTAGCCGCTAAAAGAATGTTTTTCAAGGGTGTACTGCCTCTTGTGGAAAAGTGACAAATCCTCCAAGAGTATATCATGTCATGAAAAGTGCTATTCATTAGCCGTTCGGAATCGGCAGAAAATTGTAGGTCGTCCCCTGCATTCCTCGCTAGGTTTATTCTCTCTACGAGCCGTAATGGCTTGAGATTTATTTCTTTAGTTGCCAAATTATTATTAATAATCACACTACCATTTCAAAACTAGGCTGTAGAAAATGTCACGGTTGATTTTTAGGTTTTAGAATTTTTTCAGGTTAAACTACAAGATTGATTTTTGTATGAAAGTTTAAAATTTTACTGTAAGATTTACCGCCGCAAAAACCTCTTTTAATTCGGTTTTTAAAACCTCCTTCTGACCATGTTATCTGATGATAGTCTTACTAAATCACTAAGCAAATCCTCTATCCTCCCTCAAATCTGCAAAAATGTCTACGGAAGGATACGAGTGTGCGATTGATAGTTAACTTTTGCTCCTTCTTCGAATAACTATGACAACGTTGAACTCCTGTAGCGTAGTTCAGAGAATGCTCAGAATATTGTTTTCAACATTTTATAGTTTTTGTTTTATTAAATTTCGAGCTTATCAGTTACGTTTTCAATAATGAAAAAAAAAAACAATAATTTGAATTATGAACCCTACGATTGCGAGTTATTCATTGATATCTGATAAATACTTTTGGTTTTTTTTAATAAAATTAATGTACAAAGATGATTTTATTTATTTATTTATCGATTAATTTATTTTTTATTTAAAATAATGTGTTTTGGTTTGATTGCATTGAAACTTAATCCTTATTTGGGCTCTGCAAGATGTAGTTAAAGTTTGCTTACTTAGCGCACAGTAACATCAGTTTATCGGAAAACAATACACACAATTAATGTTTAATGAGTATAGAACAAAAATTAAACAGACAAAAATAATACCACACATTTTTTTAAACTCCTTATCTGCTCTAGTTAATAAACATATATTTTTTTCAACAGATAAAAACAACTTATATTTTTTTTTTTAATTTATATTCTTACTTAACTATAAGAGATAATTTTTTTATAATTGAACTTCTCTCTATCACTGTCACTCACCATCAACAAGATTCCCTCTATGTTAACACCAAAAACAAAACAAACACATTTCCTAACACAACAACATTTTAAACTACAAAAAGTCCCCGAAACAGATATTTCTTTCAAAAAATAAATTTAAAGACGCCATTAACAATTTTTAAAACTACAAAAACATAATTTTTCATAAAAGCAATGCACTCAATGCAAGTAGTATTAAACCAAGTCATAACAAAAAACTTAACATTAATATAAGATTATAACCTAGATTTATCGCATATTTTTTACAACATTTTTAAACTAAACAAGAATATCTTTTAGACTGTAATATAATGAAAAAATTATGTGTATGTATTTGTTTTCATCGTTGTTGTTTATATTTGAATAAAAACGTCACCAATTTGCACTTATATATAATCGAAAAAACACTGCACCAATTAGAAAAAAATATTGATGTATTTTTTTATATATAATTTATAATATAGTTAATTTTGCAATTCAAAAAAATTATTGAATATATACTGAATATCATGAAACAACCAAAAGCAATGTAATTAGTCAATTTTTGTTTGAATTTTTCATTTAATATTATTTTTTTTTTATAATAAAACCTTATCAGTAAAATTTTTGGGCAATAAAAAATGTATACATTTTAAGTTCTAAATTTTGAAAAATTAAATATATATGTGTATTTTTCTTTTTGTTTTCGTAAAACCCAAACTGCACTGCACACAGTATGTGATATTATTGCACTTATAAACTAAAGTATTTTAATATAAAAATGCACTTTTAACTTTTTTGGAAAATAAAAGAACTGTTACTAGGTTAATATTTTATAGCTAAACTATGCCTTGTAAAAAATCAAAAAAAAAAAAATATAAAAACAAAAAAATACTATTTTTTATTTCTACAAATAGTAATTAATGTTATTTAATGCAAGAAAAGCGAACTTATAAAATTGGAATTGCTTTTTTTTTCTTAAGAAAAATAATAAATATTTATATTTATGGATGTATAACTGTGTATTTATTTATGTTTTTCTTTCATTTAAAAAAGTTAAAAGTATTAACAAAAATATATTTTAGGATATAGTAGTCACATGTACCTTAAAAAAGAGAGAATTAAAAATACAAAAAAAAACGGTAATAGAGGAAGAAAACTGACAGATAAAATAAAATTGAACCGTATTTATTGTAAAAGAGCTCATTGCTTCTCATTGAAATACTTTACTATTTAAAAGAAATGCTGTAACCAAAAGAAACCTAAAAAGTTAATAAAAATCCGTCCTAACTCGTATATCATAGCAAAACTTTACTTCTTCTCTTTGATAAATATTTTAATTTCACACTTTGGTTCAAATTGCAAGAAAAGTCCCCTCAATCATCCATTTTATTTCCGATCGCAATGAGAAGATAATGCTTTATTCAAACCAAAAAACAAAAATTAAATCCAATAAGAAATTACATAACCCAAGTAACGACAAAAAAATAAAAGCTTGTATTGCTAAGATATATATGTATGTGCCGAATATATAAATACTATAAAGTACTAATACATTAATTACAGAATAAACAAAATAATTGTTGTGATGCACCTTAATGCACTTATATTTGCACAATTTAAAAATAATTAAACCTGTAGTTTCATATACAATACAAAACATAAAATATTTATAATATATATATTGTATACTGATTGTTAGATGAACCATACAAAATGATTAAATTGTAGTTTATTAAAATACAAGCAGCAAAATCACTCAAATAAAATCCTTTCGCTTCCTAAAAAAGAACAAAATTAAAAAAATCAAAAACAAATCAGAGATGAGCTATTAATTAAAAAAACAGGTTTTTTAGTTTTTCTGCACCAAAGTAACTCAAAATTTTGCACAATTCTTTTGAATACATATTTTTTTTAAGGAGAGATTTTCTTAAATATATACTTTAACGAAATTCAAATATTAAAAATTTGTTGCATTATTATGTATTGTAAATTAGATAAATAAAACAAAATTATTAAAACGATCTTTTCGTAAATGTAAATTGCACACATGATTTTTTTTTTCCAAAAGACATAATTGTTGAAAGCACAAACAAAATTTTCAAAAAAAAAAAAGAATTTAATATTAAACAAAAACTATTTACTTACCAGTAATGTACATTATTTATAAATAAAAACATCATTTAATATAACTATAAGTGTATATAAATATTTTTATATTTATTTTTTTAATTATGTTTGTATGCTTCATAAATAAAACATAATTTTTTGTATATAACGAACCACTGTTTTTATCAATCTTTTTAAATAAAAATCATTTCGCTTTGTAAATATATTACAAAAAAAATTAAAATGTTGTATTTTATTAATTCATTTCTATTTTATGTTTGTTATACATATAACAAAAATACATAAATTTAAATATGAAAATAAATGTAATTAAAAAGGTTCTGTTAAGGAGAGATAAAAGAAGAGAATATTGTATAAATAACACAACAAACTAAATAAATAGCAACGATTCTTGATTTTCCTTAAAAAATATAATTTCATATACATATATATATGTGATTCAACGTGCTAAAAATAATTTACCAAAAAAAAAACAACTTAAATTTTCTACAAACAAAAATTTTCCACTTACGAATTTTTCTATGTAACTGATTTTTTAATTTTGATTTTTTATAGTAACTGGCAGATAAAACACAGAAATTATAACACAAAATTGCAAAGAACAAATTTCAACTAGAACGATACTGTACTGATAAACTAAACCGCATTCCCGATTAAACTCGAAGCTACAGAGATTCTTGTCTTGTCAAAGTCCGTCTAACCAGATCTCATTTCCATATAATAGGAGAGTAACATGCGTCATTTATCGTTAGTCTACTTTTCGACCACGTCTTTGCAAGTAATTGCCAGTTTTCTAAATGGCCAAACTAAAACCGTACTCAACCATTCAGCGGTGTGCTAGTGTGATGACCTTCCTGATAAGTGTGTTTTTTGCATTTATCTCTGGGATTGAAATCACCGGGAGTCAGAATCTCATTTTCGATCTTAGTCTGCCTTTTTTTGACTGAGTACTATGTATTTAACACAGTCCGGCTTGTGATGACAAACTTTCTCAAGCAGCACTCATCAGTTTATAATCTTTTACTTTGATTTGACAAGTGCCTTCCTGAACACGAGACACTCATCCCAACCTGGAGTGATATCCAGTAGGGGTGGAGGATCTAGAAGATCAGCGCATAGACTGCATTTTGATGGTTTTTGGTAGTCATTCTTCCTATGGACAATTTTCCCGCAATTAAAACCAGAGGTTGCCTGTTGATTTCCCAAGCTCCTTAGCCGAAAAGGGATCTTTGGCATCACTTGAACCACTCGAATTCATATGGACTATGTTCATTTCTTACGAGATTCTGCTCCTCTCTGGAGATCAGGGGTCCATTTTAAATATATTCCTCAACTTCATCAAATGTGGTCAGCAAAATTATTTGTTCAAGGCTACGAGCCGTTTGCAATAGTAAAACAATAAAAATGATAATTATTATTATAATAAAATATTATACAAATGCTAAGAATAAAAATATGAAAATATGAGAAAAATTGATTTTATTATTATGTATTTATTTTTTTCGAATTTATTAAAAAAAAATAATAAAATAATATAAAAAATTAACAAAAAATGTAAATGTGTTATTATATTACTAATATTAAATATATATATATTTATGTATATTCAATGCAGGCAAGAAAATAAAATATGTTGGAATGAATAATATATGTTATTAATGAGATATAGTGGATGGAATTATTAATATTAATGAGAAATTACCAAAACAGGAGAAAGAGGAAAAAAACACAATTAATAAAAATAAACTACAAAGGAATGTTATAAATAAAAAAAAATAATAAAAATACCGACAGAAAAATGAAAACATGAACTATATTATTATATACATTAAAATTTATGAGATTATATATGTAAAATAAATGCCTCAGTCAACATATTACATTTTGTTTTTCTTTATTGGGTTCTGATGAGATTAAAAGGCATAAATACAAGTTATTATTTGGTGGTTAAGTTTAACAAATCGTCAGTTAAAAATCTAACGGAAAAGTAAGTATAATAAATGGGTTATTATTTTTTTTCGAGAAAAGCTACAAATAAAACTATCCCGTGGCCCGGATTTGACATCTCTCACATTCGTCAA
Source organism: Chrysotoxum bicinctum (assembly GCA_911387755.1). Classification (NCBI taxonomy): domain Eukaryota; kingdom Metazoa; phylum Arthropoda; class Insecta; order Diptera; family Syrphidae; genus Chrysotoxum; species Chrysotoxum bicinctum. Next base: position 83,977,039 of record OU426990.1, read on the forward strand.
AACGAACTGTGATCCGAGACTGTTCTATGTTAAGCTGCAGGTTTGCTATTTCACGTTTGACAATAGCTGATCGTCCTAAAATTTTGAAAACTCACTACAAAAATATTGATTGTTTAGTAGTAGGTACTGCATTATGAGATAACATTTGATTTCTTTCGCTTAAGGGGAAGTGAAAATCCTGCCGAAAGCCTATTGCACCCACAAGATGTAACTGTATGGTGCCGTGAGTCTATAATTCTTCGAAGTATAAGGGGGGTTTGTTTAACTTACTTAAGGTGGCGCTACAGTCCGGGGTGGACCAGGGCCTCAACTTACAAGCTTCTCCAGCTGGCTCGGTCTCTAGCTAGCTGTCTCCAGTTTTGCACGTCAAGTTGGTTAAGGCCCGCTCCCACTTATGTGCGCCACCTGAGTCGCGGTCTTCCTTTACTGCCACGTCACCGGGGTTGGATTCGAAGATTTTCCGGGCCGGAGCATTCGGGTCTATTCGCTGTACATGACCTAGCCCTCTCAGTCGTTGGACTTTGAATCATTTGACTATGTCAGCTTCGCTGTATAGGCCGTACAGTTCGTGGTTATATCTTCTCCTTAACTCCCCGTCTATGCAGACAGGACCAAAGATCACACGAAGAATTTTCCTCTCAAAACATCCTAAAGCGCTCTCATCCACTTTCGACAAAGTCCATGTCTCTGTACAATAGACAAGGACCGGGATGATGAGGGTCTTATAGAGGGACACTTTAGTTGCTCGAGAGAGGACTTTGCTACTCAATTGCCTTCTTAGTCCAAAGAAACAGCGATTGGCAAGAGTTATTCTCCGGCACCTAGGTATATGAAGACCTTAACTACCTCAAAGTTATACCTTTCTATTATGACGTTCTGTCCAAGACGTGGTTGTTGTGTGTCCTTTCTTGATGACAGCATATACTTGGTCTTGCTCTCATTTACAGCTAAGCCCATCTTCTCCGCTTCCGTCTCAATGTTCACAAATGTGCCACTGACATCACGCTTTGTTCTTCCAATAATGTCAATGTCGTATAGTATTAGCGTATCTGAGTAATTGGACGGACTGCACAAACGGACAAGTTTTTCAGTGTTGCCAAAACTAGACATTCCTCTACATAGTTCGTTCCTATAGATGCTATCTATCGTACGCGGCTTTGTAAAGGTGATAGATGTCGATTTGTAGCTCCAGAGTTTTTTCCAAGATCTGCCGTAATGTGAATATGTGATCGATGGTAGACTTTCCTGGTATAAAGCCGCATTGATATGGGTCTATAAGGTTGTTGACGAAAGGCGGATGAGCTTGTGCATACTCCCAACCAAGTCATAGCCTATCGCTTTGAACAGTTTGGCAGCGAGGCCGTCAGCTCCAGCGGCTTTGTTGGACTTGAGTTTCGATATAGCTATCTTCACTTCGTCCAGGTCGGGTGAGCGGTATTGTTGGTCTACGTCGCCTAAATCGAATGGTCTCTCACTTTCCCATATCTCTATAACAGTGGCGTTTTCTTCTTCATCGCCGTTATAAATATTGGAGAAATGTTCGTTCCATAGTCTCAGCATGGACTGCGATAATTCCTTCTAATTTCATCAGCATAAGCTTCATGTCGCATTTTTTGCTTGGTGTGGGCTTTTCACTTCTAAAGGGGATTACGCTTAGTGTATGTACTCCGATTACTGGTAAGTTAAGTTGCTTTACTATCGAAGATTTGACGAAGGATAATTGGCTGCCTCCATCCAAGACTACGCGAACATATAACTGCTTAGGTGAATTCTCACTACAAGCAAAAGCACAAGCGGTCTGTAAGAAAACTTGAGTTCGCTGCACTGACTCCGACGTATATAAGTTCAGCGATGAATGTTCAGTTGCATCATGGCTTGACGTTGCTTTCATAATTTCTGTGTTACTCGTTTTTGATGAAGTTGAATTGTTTCTTTTCTTGTTGAACAAAGGATCACCCATAGTTGTAGCGTGTCGTCCACTACACGTTTTGCATATGATACCATTTGCCTTACATGCTCTAGAATTATGACCTCTTCTACAGCAGCGATAACAACAACCCTCTTTCTTCAAGGTCAACTTCTTGTCCGTTAAACTTTTTGCGCTATAACATTCGTTAGTCGGGTGATTTCGGGATTTACAAAATATACAGCTCTTCTTTGTCTCAGATGTATGTAAATAGTCCAACAGCTGTTCTGAAAGTCTTAGCACCGGTGGATAATGCAGTTGTGTTTGCTTTTTCAAGGGACTCGATCTCCCTCTTCAGGAACTTAAGAAGGCATTGTACTTGTCTATCCCCAACGATACTTGCACTACTGGGGTTAAATTCTCCTTCTGAAGAAACCGTGGATTTAGCATTATTTTTTTCTGAATCTCCATAAAAGCGGTGAAAATCCACACGTAATTCATTGGGTAAACATCTCAATAAAACACCTTTAAGTATGACAAAATAGTTCGTTGATGGGATTCCCAATGCTGCTAGAGACCGTGTTGATGCCAGAACCAAAGTATAAAGCCGTCTCAATGCAAAAACATCTGTTTTTGAATAAACTGGTTGAATCGACAATAACCGCTGCCACTCTTCGAAGTCACCAGAAAATTTCTTCGGTTGCAATTTTTGCAATTTAATTGCACTCTGTGATGGATGAGAGAGATGATTCGGTATAATATTTTCCAAAGACCCAATTTCTTCTCGAATATTGACTCCAGCTGCCGTTTTAGCGTTTTGGTGATGGCGAACTTTAGTCAATCGATGTTTAAGGCGTGTTATTGTTTCAATTGCCTTATCCTCATATTCTGCAATCGAATCAGCTTCCTTGGTTATGTCGCAATCTTTGACCAAAAGTCCGACCTCGTTATTGGTTTTGCGCAAGCCCTCATACGCTGCAGTTATGCGATCCAAAGAAACTTCCAGCTCTTCTTCTATTTCATCCAGAGCATTTAAATGCGTACTTACCTACATTGGCCTCTTCCGATTTCAAATATGCTTTTGCAACATTAAGAAGCTTGGTCAATTGACCCCGATAAGATGCACGACTTGCTAATTCCATTTCGTTTCGTTAAATTTTCTTGTTAAGTGTTTTTTAAGTTAAGTGTTTTTCTGTTTGAATGTTAATGTTAAATTAAAAGGGTCTTACATTCGTACTAATTTCGGATTATAACAAAGTCTTAAACATTTTTTACAGCATCGTACTAATTCAATTGAAATCTTGTGCCATTATTATTATTATAATAAATAAAAGAATAAAAATAAATAAAAAGAAAGGTAGGCCTAAACACTCCTGGTACAAACAAATGCAAAAACACCAGCATTCAGTTGGCCTCAGAAATGGAACAATACAAAACCGGGAGGCTTGCCGCCGATTTCTGAGGTCAACCCGGCGAACCCCACAGGCGGATCACTAGTGTGAAGCATGTAACGGATGCTGTTCCTAATTCGTCAAAATGGCTACGAGAAACCTTATATTATTCAACCCAGAACCACAGGATTCTCTGAGAGGAAAATAGGTTGCGAATTAGGGTGTCTAGCTAACTTAGTGCGTGCTGGCATGCTCGCGAAGGCCGAAGGCTAAGTCGTCGGTGGGGTGGGTTCTTGCACCAGTTGCTGGACTACCGTACCTAAATCTAAACATGCCTAAACAAAATATAAATAAATAACCTGGGCTCTCGAATACCTAAAGTTTTATTTTTAATGTACCAACACAACACTTTACTTTTCAAATCTATTTGGGAAACCTATAGATGGAGTGGTTCCCTGAGTGTTCCCTCCCACCGTTTAATACTCTCGAGTATTCAAAACACCGTGGTTATCACATCACTCATTTTATATTCGCGATAACCCCTAAGTTGACAAGTAGTGCGTGCTTACTGACTGCACATTTCACTTTCGTCGATTATCTTTGGCCACTTCACTTTCCCTTATAATAAGAAAACTCCTAGTCTATCATTACGCAAAAAGGAAACACATTAAAAAGAAGAAGATCTGTTCATTTCTATCTCCCACATTAATGGATTTTATTTATATGTAAGTTCAGTTTAATTTATAACTTAACTTCCTAATTTGTTAATTTATCTTAAAAAAAACTAAACCCAAACATAGGGTAAGCGAAAACATATATCAAAAGTAAGTGCGTGCTCTTGGTAAGTCGGAAACCCAAAACAAAGGAAAAAAAAAAGAGAAATGTGGATTAAACTTTCATTTTATCTCTTCTCTATTATCTCTACTCAACTACCGACAGATTTAACAAGCGCGCTCTTACTCTTGATATAAACCTTTCTAAAAAAAAATGTTTGATCTCGAGATTTTGATTTACTTAGATTGTTAGATCATTCTTAAACTAAGAGGCGTATCTCTCTTTCTCTCATTTTAATGAATTTTCGAATTTTTAACGATAAAATTTAGTTATTTAATTCGTTCAAATTGTCTTAATTTTGTATTTCACGCACCAATGACTTACCGAGTAAAGGATAATTAAATTTGTTCCGTCCAATAAAGTTGTGCGCACCCCTTTGCTGGTTACAGAATGTGTGACGCTGTCTTGGCGTAGCTGACTGATGTTACTTTCTTGAGGAAGCTAAATCTATCACTTGATGGGAGAAATTAAATTTTTTCAATTTGAACGTTAAGACAAACACTAAATAATTATTATTACTTAACTCTGAGAGTGAGAGAGAATTCTCGAATTATATAATGTTAAATCTAGGTGATAAGACGTTGCGAGGTAAAGATGCTAGGTCGCAAGATGATAAGGCTGGGATGATTCGTTGACAGATCTGCTTTTTTTAATTAGATTTGATCGAAGCTCTGATTAATCTGAGCTTTATACGTTCTTGTACGGATTCGCTATCTATTACTTTAGCTCAGGTTTTGAAACCAGACAATGAAGATGCGTTGGATGATCACGGGTAGCTATGTAGTTCTTTACGCTGGTGATCCTCGAAAGATGGCCCTTAAAAGGTGGGTTATTGGCTGTTCGGTTGAGTCGGAGTTGGGTTTGTCTGTACTATTTTAGTGATGACGCTGTTGAAGCAAGGTAATCTCAGCTCGTCGACCACGTGCGTCGCGACGGTCCGAGGACAAATTTTGGTGTTCGGCGATTGAAATGAAAGCCGATTTTCTAGGGCCTCGTGGAATGTTGGATCTGGCTGGGTTTTGATGAGGGATGTTGATGCTTCCTCTGAACTGCAGGGCAGTGAGGTCGCTCTAATCACGTGAATCTTTCGAGTACTGAAGCGCTCTGCTAAGCGGTTAATGAAACGTGTCACGTGTACAGTTGAGCTTGTCAAGTATAGTTCTTCCGATTTTCTTGACTAAGAGATCGAAACGATCTTGATCAGTTGATTGGGGGTCGCGTTAAAAATCTATTAAAAGTGTGTGAATATAGTGGGATCTCCGACAAAAAAGTTTGTTGCACAAATGGTTTGATTGGCTTACCTATTTTGTATTGATGAAGATACTTAGGAACTTTTCGATTTGTTCGTTTTTTTAGAAGGCTTTCCGCACAATAGCCAGTGAACTTTCTTGGATGAAAGTTGAAATCGAAAAGAGATGACCAAGCATGAAATCAAGCCAATCAAGTTCGGCTCAATTTGTCCGACGTGATAATAGAATATCGATAAAAAGAAATAGCAGAAAGTGAAACAGTCGAGTATCGAGCATATGATCTTGGTACGGCAGGGATGTATTTAAATTCACATCATCACGCATGAAGTTTGTTTTATTTGCATGAAGATCTGCCCGTACACAACTTTTCAATTTCTGAGCATCTTTGCTAAGAAAATGAAATGGAACGGCATGATTAATTTGATGTCGACTCGAGCCAGAGAATTTTTCTTGTACTAAGATTTCCCTTGAAGGTTCATCCTATTTGCGCATGTCCTTGGCATGAAATATTCCTAAATTGTTGCCCTTCAAATCCACTAACTCGTATAGATGATTGCCAACGATTTGCTTAACTTGGGCAGGTACGAATTTTGGGCAAAATTTTGCACTACGTTTTTTTGTCGCATCACTAAGTACAAAATTTCTTTTTAAAACACTTTGGCCCACTGAGTAATTTACCACTTTACTCCTGGTGTTGTACGTTTTTTGGTAGACTTTGTGAGCTTGAGCCAGCGATTCCTTTATTCGGTTGTGAATAATATTCATTTTTAATGTATGCGGTAATAACTGGATCTCGGAATTATTTAATCCATTGAGTCGTTTTAGCAAGGAATAATCGGACGCATGTTCTATTTTGCTCTGACCGAAGAGGGCCTCGTGTGGCGACATGCCAATAGCAGAATGTATTGCTGACCTCAAAGCACTTACTATGAACATCAAGTTTTTGTCCCAATAAGATTGATCGGAACCTATATAAGAGCGAATAGCGGCAAGTATCGAGCGGTTGACGCGCTCACTAGCGTTAGGTTGAGGTGAGTACAAAGCAGTTCGAATATGTTTAGTTCCATACACTGAAAGGAACTTTGAAAACTCGTTGCTCACAAATTGCTTGCCGTTGTCGGATAGAATAGACTCGGGTACACCAAATAAGGAAAAAACTTTCTCCTGTAGAAAATCGATCGCTGCTTTGCTAGTAGCTTTTCGTATGGCTTTAACTGACACAAATTTAGTTAGTTGATCCAGACACACTATCATATAACAATTTCCCTGCTTTGATCTGGGATAGGGTCCTAAAAAGTCCACATAAATGTGCTGGAACGGTCTTTCGACGACAAAGGATTGACCCATAGGAGGTCTAAGTATGGAGTTCGGAGCTTTGGATGCCTTGCATATATTGCAATTCCCTATATACGTTTTAACTTGAGCCGCCATATTAGGCCAGTAAAAACGGTCTCGAAGGCGATACAAGGTTTTAGCAATCCCACCATGCGATGCACGAGGAGGGTCATGAGCCAAACGGACCAACCGATCGGTTAACAATGACGGGATCCAGAGTTTCCAAACACAGTCATCTTCCCTTGGATCCCCTGTGCAAGGTTTGACCTTCTTGTATACAAAACAGTCTGATACACGGAGGTCAGGTAGCTGAGTTTTATTTTTCTCTATCGTTTTTATCAATCCTACATATTCGTCTGATTTAAATGCCGGATCAGTAAGATCGATGTATAGAACATCTGAAGGATGCACAGTACCATGGTCCGCAGATGCAATCTCGTCAACAGCGTAAACTCGAGAGAGGGCATCCGGAACAACGTTCTGTGTACCCTTCCTATGCTCTATCTCGAATGAGAATCGTTGAAGCCTGAGGCTCCAACGTGCCAATCTTCCACTCAGGTCCTTCTGACTCATAAGCCACCGCAGGCTCGCATGGTCAGTCACCACCTTGAACTCTTGTCCTTCTACATAGGACCGAAATTTCTCCACGCCTAGCACCGCCGCAAGGCACTCTAACTCTGTTATGCTGTAGTTTCGTTGAGTCGATGTAAGCTTATGCGAGAAGTAATAAATGGGTCTCTCTACCCCCTCTTCGTCTTCTTGGCACAAGACACTACCAACGCCTGTAGTAGATGCATCACAGAGGATCTTAAATGGCTTTCTAAAATCGGGATTGACTAGTATGGGAGCTGAAGTCAGGGCAAGTTTTAAAGCTTCAAAAGCTTCTAACGCTTGGGGAGTGAAATTGAAGGTTTTATTTTTTTTGAGGGTGTCGGTTAACGGAGTGGCCAGGGACGAAAAGTTACTAACGAAGCGTCGGTACCACCCAGACAGACCTAAAAATCTTCTTACCTGTCTAGCTGTTTTTGGTATAGGAAAATCTCTGATAGCTGAGACTTTATCAGGATCTGTCTTGATGCACCCACCACCCACGATGTACCCTAAGAATCGTAATTCCTTAAAGCAAAATTTTGATTTTTCCATGTTAACTGTGAGTCCTGCTGTTTTAAGAAGAGAAGCTAGTTTTGACAGAATCGCTAAATGTTCGTCAAATGTCGCCGACACTACCAACAGATCATCCAGATAAACGAAAATGTTTTGTCTCAATTCGTGTGGTACCACTTTGTCCATAAGTCTGCAGAGCCGTTGAGCCGCGTTGCAGAGGCCAAAGGGCATAACAGTGAATTGATAAAGGGGTCTGCCGGGCACAGTAAACGCGGTCTTCTCACGCGAAGTCTTTTCCAGCGGTATCTGCCAAAAGGCGTCCTTCAGATCCACACTTGAAATAAAGTGTGTCTCTGACTGACGACTTAGCAGGCCGTCAACATGATGAAGTGGATAGGCATCGTTTTTCGTAGCTTTGTTCACTTTCCTAGAGTCGAGGCACAGGCGATTTTTCCCAGGCTTCTGTACCAGGACAATAGGAGAGCTCCACGCACTTTCGCTCTCTTCGATGACTCCCAATGAGAGCATCCTATCCAGTTCATCATACATCAGAGCTTGCACCGCTGGAGAGACCGGGTAGAAACGTTGCTTGATGGGCTCCGCATCCCCCGTGTTTATTGTGTGTTCTTCCAGCTTGGTCCTTCCAAGTCCTAACTTAAGAGCAGACGGAAACAAGCTAATAACATAATGAAGTTTATTCTTATGATCTGCTGATAGATCGTGAGCATTTGGGTCATTCACTCTTTCTACCACAGATATGTCGGAAATAATCTGAGGTGCGATATCAAAGGCTTTCCAAAAGTTTACTCCTAAATATACGGGTTGTTCTAAGGAAGGAACTAGAAAGAAGCAAATGTCTTTTGTCATACCCTTATATGACACTTTAGTTGACAACTCTCCTACGATGGATTGTGGATCTCCACTGGCGGTCTTTACTCTTGATTTAAAAGGTTTATAAGGAATTCTCATATCCTTAACTAGCTCTAAGCAACTCGATCCCAAGCAGCTGATGCTAGCGCCGCTATCCAGGAGTCCAAGCATCTTTTTACCAAACATTTCCACTCTCGCGTAGGGTCTTGGATCATCGGTGTTGCAGATATTAGTTGCCGAAATGGCTTTATGTATGAAACGCTTCTTTTTAAATCTATCCCTAAGCTTAATGATGTTTTTTGGAGGTTCTTTGAAAATACGAGCACGCGCCTTATAGTACTCTTCTAATCTTTCGTGAAGGGATTTATGTTCTTGATTATTTTTTTGGTTTGAACCAGATATTTTTTTTAAGGAATCAGGTGAAGGTCTTTCCAGAATCGTCAAATTTGAGCTAAGAGGAGAACAAGGTAGGGTATTATCAGAGGTTACGTCAGGTTTACAAGTCACGTCAGGTGGTTTAGTACTCGCAGGAGTAACTAGGTGTTTGTATTTGGTGGTTTGGATTCCGGGACCAATTGTGGAGGGCAAGACTCCCCGAAAGCATTGCCCTGAATCCGGTTTCCCGAACACTTAGGACATTTTGGTGAAGTGGTATTATCCAAGCCACATTTAAAGCAAAACAAATTTCGCTGTGGACTTGGACATTGCTTATAAGAATGACCTTTTGTCTTACAGTTCCAGCACGTATAAGCGCTTTGACTGCGTTGCCCTGGGGGATAACCTATCGCTTCCACCTCAAGTTGGTCTTCAAATGGCATGTCAAGCTCATTCACTTTGGCCCTAGGGTTGGTTGTTGCGAAAGCTCTAGACCTCAAGTTATCGTTTTGGATTGCGTGTTTTTCGATGGTTCGGCAAACGTAAACCATTTCCGGAAGGCTATTGGTGTTGAACGTAATCAGAAGTTCACCAGTGCGACGTTTAACATTTTGCTTTATGAGCTCAATTAGTTCTCTAGAGGACTTTGGAAAATGTAAACGTGCGTTCATAACAAGGATGTCCTGATAAAAACTATCAAAACTTTCCATAGGACCTTGTCGTCGATCGAACATTTTTCTTGAAAGTTCGGAGTCAGTTTCAAGGCTCCTATACTGTTCGATTAAGGACAACTCTAAGTTCCGCCAAGTAGCTCCTGGATTTGACTTTAAGAAAGTCCAGAACCAACTTTCAACTTGACCGGCTACAAAAAGGTGAAAATGGAGGAATATGTCCTCCCAAGTGACTTTGTAGCAAGTTTTTAACCGATTTAATCGGAAAAGAAAATCATCTACCGTCATTCGCTGATTATCAAATTTTAGACCCCATTTCTGGAATTCAACTGAACGCAGTGACAAAGCAGAGAGTGGTGATCGTTCACTTGGAGCTCCAGTATTAATATTGAGACCATTAAGTTGGCTCAAAAAATTTTGTAAATTTTCACTAGGATGTGAAGGGTCGAACTGTTCAGGATTGTTTTCGTGACCTACGGGGGGACGAGGAATTTGATTGTAGATAGGAGTAGTATTTGCTGTACTCCTTTCTTGAGGATGGGGCAGATTATTCAGTTCCCCTGAAGACCTATGTAAATTTGCTGCCGATGGTCTCAGTTCCTCCTGAATTGTTCTTACTATTTCTTGCCTTAGACTGACCCTTTCTGCTTCGTATTCCGCTCTACGGGTCTTAAGGTCTTCGGCTCTACTTAGTCCTAACGAGGCTGTTACGATATTCTCGATGTAGCGTTTAAGACTCTCATCGAGAGAAAGAGGAATTTGACTTCTTTGTTGCGAACCACCAGGAATTTCTTGTGGGGGTAATGGTTGACTAGTTCCTGGGTTTTCATCCAGGGTGACGACTGGGTAGGTATTGTCATTGGGAAGATTCTCTTCCACATTATTTTTCCTGGCACTACGCGTATTGATGGTATTTGGGATTTTGGGTGGCATGTTGCCAAAAAATAATAATTGATTAGGAATTTAAATTAAAAAGAAGATGTATTCGAAACGCTTTTGAATCCCAATGAGTTATCAAAAAAAAATTAAAAAAAATTAAATCATAGTTCAGACGTCATAAAAATTTTAAATTTATGAAGCTTGAACATAAAAAAAATTATGAAAATGCAAAAAAAATATATTCTAAAAAGAAATTGATTAAAAAAAAAAAAGGTTGTTATCTGCAAACATAGAGTGAGGGAAAGTTTAAGTTAGGCCATGATATCGACGAAGTAAAATAATCTGAAGAAAAAATGTTGTTTGTTAATTGTATGTAGGTATTTTACGATCAGTTGACCTTGAAATCAATAAAGTGCGACGACAGAGAAAGGAACCGGTCTAGATCTCCTGGACACTTTATCAAGAAAAATAGGAAAGAGGTAAATCGTAAACTACCTCATCAAAAGTTGTTCTGCTAATTTAATTTTTCGAATTTGAGACTACGAAACAGTTATTAATTGCTGAAACAGAACCCAGGCGCATCGGACAGAGAAGTGGTTTCCTTGAACCGTTATCTCTCGGTCGTCTGACGAACTCCTTCGAGCAAATGACTTAAGGTTTACTTCGAATTTTCATTAAACTCAATGCTTCAAGGAAGATGTTGTAACTTGTACACGAACTCCTGGACATTGAAGATTACAGAAAAATGTACTTGTTATTTTAAAAGCTCAAACAACAACTGGCTTTCAGTTACCTTTTAATAAAAATTTTTTTTTTTTTTTTTGTCATAAACTATTAACAGACTGCTTTTTATCAATCTCTAATCGATCAATCAACTTCAAAGCTAAACTAAAACTTAAAAGGCTTCGGGCCCCACTTTGGGCGCCACCTGTGTAACGGATGCTGTTCCTAATTCGTCAAAATGGCTACGAGAAACCTTATATTATTCAACCCAGAACCACAGGATTCTCTGAGAGGAAAATAGGTTGCGAATTAGGGTGTCTAGCTAACTTAGTGCGTGCTGGCATGCTCGCGAAGGCCGAAGGCTAAGTCGTCGGTGGGGTGGGTTCTTGCACCAGTTGCTGGACTACCGTACCTAAATCTAAACATGCCTAAACAAAATATAAATAAATAACCTGGGCTCTCGAATACCTAAAGTTTTATTTTTAATGTACCAACACAACACTTTACTTTTCAAATCTATTTGGGAAACCTATAGATGGAGTGGTTCCCTGAGTGTTCCCTCCCACCGTTTAATACTCTCGAGTATTCAAAACACCGTGGTTATCACATCACTCATTTTATATTCGCGATAACCCCTAAGTTGACAAGTAGTGCGTGCTTACTGACTGCACATTTCACTTTCGTCGATTATCTTTGGCCACTTCACTTTCCCTTATAATAAGAAAACTCCTAGTCTATCATTACGCAAAAAGGAAACACATTAAAAAGAAGAAGATCTGTTCATTTCTATCTCCCACATTAATGGATTTTATTTATATGTAAGTTCAGTTTAATTTATAACTTAACTTCCTAATTTGTTAATTTATCTTAAAAAAAACTAAACCCAAACATAGGGTAAGCGAAAACATATATCAAAAGTAAGTGCGTGCTCTTGGTAAGTCGGAAACCCAAAACAAAGGAAAAAAAAAAGAGAAATGTGGATTAAACTTTCATTTTATCTCTTCTCTATTATCTCTACTCAACTACCGACAGATTTAACAAGCGCGCTCTTACTCTTGATATAAACCTTTCTAAAAAAAAATGTTTGATCTCGAGATTTTGATTTACTTAGATTGTTAGATCATTCTTAAACTAAGAGGCGTATCTCTCTTTCTCTCATTTTAATGAATTTTCGAATTTTTAACGATAAAATTTAGTTATTTAATTCGTTCAAATTGTCTTAATTTTGTATTTCACGCACCAATGACTTACCGAGTAAAGGATAATTAAATTTGTTCCGTCCAATAAAGTTGTGCGCACCCCTTTGCTGGTTACAGAATGTGTGACGCTGTCTTGGCGTAGCTGACTGATGTTACTTTCTTGAGGAAGCTAAATCTATCACTTGATGGGAGAAATTAAATTTTTTCAATTTGAACGTTAAGACAAACACTAAATAATTATTATTACTTAACTCTGAGAGTGAGAGAGAATTCTCGAATTATATAATGTTAAATCTAGGTGATAAGACGTTGCGAGGTAAAGATGCTAGGTCGCAAGATGATAAGGCTGGGATGATTCGTTGACAGATCTGCTTTTTTTAATTAGATTTGATCGAAGCTCTGATTAATCTGAGCTTTATACGTTCTTGTACGGATTCGCTATCTATTACTTTAGCTCAGGTTTTGAAACCAGACAATGAAGATGCGTTGGATGATCACGGGTAGCTATGTAGTTCTTTACGCTGGTGATCCTCGAAAGATGGCCCTTAAAAGGTGGGTTATTGGCTGTTCGGTTGAGTCGGAGTTGGGTTTGTCTGTACTATTTTAGTGATGACGCTGTTGAAGCAAGGTAATCTCAGCTCGTCGACCACGTGCGTCGCGACGGTCCGAGGACAAATTTTGGTGTTCGGCGATTGAAATGAAAGCCGATTTTCTAGGGCCTCGTGGAATGTTGGATCTGGCTGGGTTTTGATGAGGGATGTTGATGCTTCCTCTGAACTGCAGGGCAGTGAGGTCGCTCTAATCACGTGAATCTTTCGAGTACTGAAGCGCTCTGCTAAGCGGTTAATGAAACGTGTCACGTGTACAGTTGAGCTTGTCAAGTATAGTTCTTCCGATTTTCTTGACTAAGAGATCGAAACGATCTTGATCAGTTGATTGGGGGTCGCGTTAAAAATCTATTAAAAGTGTGTGAATATAGTGGGATCTCCGACAAAAAAGTTTGTTGCACAAATGGTTTGATTGGCTTACCTATTTTGTATTGATGAAGATACTTAGGAACTTTTCGATTTGTTCGTTTTTTTAGAAGGCTTTCCGCACAATAGCCAGTGAACTTTCTTGGATGAAAGTTGAAATCGAAAAGAGATGACCAAGCATGAAATCAAGCCAATCAAGTTCGGCTCAATTTGTCCGACGTGATAATAGAATATCGATAAAAAGAAATAGCAGAAAGTGAAACAGTCGAGTATCGAGCATATGATCTTGGTACGGCAGGGATGTATTTAAATTCACATCATCACGCATGAAGTTTGTTTTATTTGCATGAAGATCTGCCCGTACAAGCAGATACGTGGGAGAGTTATGATCCCCTCGACATCGAGATCATAACAGCGCCGAAGAAAAGGAAGAAGAAGATAATATGCCGTTTCCCACACTAAGTAAAGTCAGAATGACTTCAAATTTATAACTTGATTAATTGGGCGGATGATTGGGATGACGAAGCCTTAGATAGGGTAGACTAAGGTTAAAGTCGAAATGATTGCAGTTCGATTTTACCCTACGCCGCATTATGCATAATATTTTCGTTGGAGCCATATAGTTGTGGTAGATATGAAAGATCGTGACATTGTGACTAATTGTTGGGAAAGAAAGAGACGATGTATGAACAGGATGTCAGATAGTTTTTTTCACTTTTCAAGGTTATTCAACTGCATTTGACTATATCAGATAGATATCCCGACTGACAGAATTATGGGAGGCACTTACTTCGTCTTTCCCCTTAGCGAATATCAAGTTTTATAAAATCGTTATTTATTTACGAATCCATAATTTGCTTTAAAGCCATATGTGAACATGCATTTACATCGCATTTAAAAATGTGTAAGTGATTTAGGAGATTATTTATTAATAGGCTGAAGACTCGAGTATTAATTATTTTAAGAGGACCAGATCAATCATCAGATATTTACTATGTTGAAAAACATGAAAGTGTTTGAACCTAGACAAAGCTCTGCAGAAACTATAACCTTCGAATTGCGCAACCGAATTCAAGTGATTAAAACAAAAAAAATTAGATCCCCACGGCTCGTAGAGAACCTGAACCTAGTGACTAACCACTTTCAATCGTTCCAGTGTTGAAGTTGTCGACAGGAATGGATAGGACCAACAATTTTCTGCCGAGTCTAAACTGCCAAGAAGTGAGACTCTGAGAATTATTCACTTCCTTGCAAAAGACATTACACGGAAAAAGTAAGTTCTTATCTTAAACCGCGGCTGTTAAACGAAACCAGACCTCCTCCATAAAGCCAAAGGGTAAAACTACGACATTATGTTAAGCTGATTCTAAGAATTATACTTTAACGTTTGCCAGTTGCCATTGTAAACCTTTCAAGCGTGAAATTTTAAATTAACCAATCCTTAATTTTATTCCATTGAAAACTTCAACTTGTCACCGTTATGGCTTAACCGGACAAATCCCGTCGAAAATATGTACTAATAATAATATTTATTATTGTGCTATCATCTAAAAATAAAAGTGTTGCTTACACAAAGCTAAGAAAGACCGAAAGCACGCATAGGACTTACATATAGACATTCCTATTACCTAGAACGTTAGCGGGTGAAAAAGAAAATTGAACTGGCCCATCAAAAGTGGGTTCGGGGTCACACCCTCGCAAGTCAAATGGAATTTTGTATAGGTTTATGTCCACTGAAGATATTGGTAAGACTGGCAACTATATTTACGTACTTATCCATATATATTTTACTGCGGAGTGTGCACACGAAAAATAAAAATCGATTTTATTGTCGTCTTCGTCTTTTGGCATATTCGTAGAGTACATTACATTTTTGTTTAATGTCTAAATTTAATTGAATAATGAAATTATTATTGATGATTGGAGTAATGCAATGTTGAATTCTAATATCGTTTTTTATTTTGGATTTTATGGTGTTATATTTAGCTTGCGCTAGTGGGGTCTCAGAGCCCTATATTTCTCAATTATTACTTAGTGAATGTTGGTTACATAAATTTCAACCAACAATAGTCTTCGTATCTTAATATTTATTTTAGTTGATCAAGTTGTGGTTTATTTACAGAAATGAAAGGATTTAACAGAAGCACAGCACTGACAAACATATCGATACCCTCCCGTAAGAATGTATTAAGCGACATTTTTAAAATTGTTCAGGAAACGAAAAAAACGTCTCATTTAGTTATTTCTTTGTGTATTTTATTGGATGAAACAGATTTGGAGAGGGAAGTGCATGCAGCAATAAGTGTATTGCTATACGAGGCTCTGTTTGGTTTCTGTGAGTTTCTAGTGAGTTTTAGTGGAGTTCGACGAAATTAAATTAAAGTCCGGATTATAATCACAGTCTCACCATCTTTAACTCGAATTTATTTTGTTTTTATGCGAAAAAGTGAAGTTCTTCAATATTACGACATTTTATTTTTAAATAAAGAATAAAATAAAACTAAAATCGAAAACAAAACATTAAACGAGAGCTAAATTGTACACGGAAAGTGAATGCGCGGCCAAGAGACGACGCTCTTTAATTCTGGTTCAGAATCAACTCAGGTAACCTTATTTTCTTATTTTTACTTGCGACTTATAGGTTATATAAGGCAAGTTATGCATTCGTAGAAAAAATCGTAGAAAAAAATCTGTCTGTCTGTCGGTTCGACTACAGCCTAAACGGCTCGGCCAATTATCTTCAAACTTGGTAGATATCATTTTTAGTTTTTCCCCCCACACGTTTTTTTTCTTTTTTTTTAAGACTAAAAATAACGGTACCTGCCATACGAATTTTTTTCGAAATTTTGTAAATATTTTTTTTTCTCAAAAACTGTTCGATAGATTAAAAAAAAAAGATACAAAAAATTTTATTTAGTTAAAGCTAGGTAATGGTTAAAAAAATTTTTCCGAAAAATAGTTATTGAGGGTACCCCCCACATGGAACCATTTTTTTTTTTTTTTTGATTTTCTCAAAAACAGTATGACCGATTTTGATAATAATTTGAATAGAATTGTCTATTCAAATTTTCAAAATTTTTTTTTGGATTTTTAAAAAAAACTTGAAAATTTTTTTTTCAAAACTCAATATTTCGAAAACCTTTTACTAGATTTTTTTCAAACTCGATAAATAAAAGTTTCTCAACATAATCTACAAGATGTATAAAAACAAGTTTTATTTTACCTTAAAATAAAGGTACCCACCATACAAATGTTAAAAAATTACTTTTAAAAATCGTATTTTTCTCGAAAACGGCGCCTAGAATTTGTTAAATTTTCTTGTTTCAATTAATTTTAACGATCTTTAATTTAATAAAAAACATTTTGAAATTAAGATATTACAGCTTGTAGCTAGCATGGAACCATTTTTTTAATTTTGAATTACTCATTATCGACTTATCGGATTTTTATGAAATTTGTTTGTAGATATGCTTCTAAAAAGTCTAAAAACCATTCCATTTTAAAACTTAAAAAAAAAATATTTTAAATTTAAAAAAAAAAATTTTTTTCTTGCAAAATTCGATATTTCAAAAACGGCTTAGTACCTATTATTTTTGGAAATTTAATTTTCATTCGTATAGTAATAAAAACTTAAAGCTGGCATACCAAATTTTGTTCTTAAAAATCTTTTAAAAAATTGTATATAAAAGCTTTTTTTTAAGAAACCACTACAACGACTTATAATTTTTATTCTTGCATAAATTCATATTCGCATAGCATTCTGTTTTTGTCTCTTACTACTAAAAGAATTTAAGAAATTAATTTTATCCTTATGAACAGTTTTCTTCTCGTTTTTAAAATTCCTAGTCTATTATATGAGGCTGTCAGTGCAATAGTGGCGTAACCCATAAAATTCACTTTAGAGGTACGAGATATTTAAGAAACAGGCTTTCTTTAAACATTTTTTGTATTTTTCCTTTGACATTTTTGATTTATCTAAAAACGTGGAACGCTTTGAAAAAAGGCATATTTTGTAGGGCAAGCTTTTTTTGTAATTCAACTTCATTTTGGAAAAAAAAGGTGGGTTGCGCCATTATTGCATTCATGGTTTTCTGTAAAAATAAAGAAAAAAGAAAGGTTACGCCAAACTTATTATATTTTTTTTATTTCTCTCATAGTTCATATTTTAACAAAAAAAAATAAATGTACATTTTTACTTGTTTTTTAATGATTTTACTCCTCGTTTGATAAATCGTCAAATATTTCGATTGGAACACTTGTTGACGTTTTAAAATTATTATAAAAAAAAATGCACGACTGGATCGCACGAACTTGTAAAAGTAAAAGTACTTTGGAATTTAAGATAGATTTTATAAATATGAAACATGGATTTAATGAGATAATAATGTCCAAATGCACAAAATTGCCGTCTGGTTTCCGGAAAAGTATGAATTTATGCAAATAAACTTTAAAAAATCGTTTTATTATTAAATAAATTTTTTATATAAGAAATTTCTCTAAAATTTTTCAAGAAAAAAATGTGGGATGCGAATTTTAAGTAGGTATTAAATAATATTAATTTTAGGAAATAATTTCAAAAAATTACCGTTCATAGGTTTTGAAGAAATGAAACATGGATTTAATGAGATAATAATGTCCAAATGCACAAAATTGCCGTCTGGTTTCCGGAAAAGTATGAATTTATGCAAATAAACTTTAAAAAATCGTTTTATTATTAAATAAATTTTTTATATAAGAAATTTCTCTAAAATTTTTCAAGAAAAAAATGTGGGATGCGAATTTTAAGTAGGTATTAAATAATATTAATTTTAGGAAATAATTTCAAAAAATTACCGTTCATAGGTTTTGAAGATATTGATTTAAAAAAAAAAATGTTTTTTAAAAAACCCAACAAATATTTTTTCGAATATTTTTATATACAATATTATTCTAAACTTAAGGGGACTCCTGCTGAAAATTTTGGGTTAAAATCGTTAGAGTCGTTAATGAGAAAGTCGAAAATCAAAAAAACAGGTCTATGGCAGGTACCCCTAATAACATTTTGCCCCAAAATTTTTTTTGAGCAAAATGTAGCTTATGTTCATAATATCACACCTAATTTTTTTTATCAAAATCGTTAGAGCCGTTTTCGAGATAAATAAGATTTTGCATTACGGGTGTATGGGGGGTACCGTTAGTTTTGGAGCTAAGAAAAAAAATTGAATTTTCCCTCTAGGGAATCACCGAAGACCCTTAACCACCGAGATTGAAAGAAATAGGTCCAGTGGTTTAGGCTGTAGTGAGAGGTACAGACATACAGACAAACTGAAACATGTTTTTTGTGTACTAAATTTTCCTTAAATTTTTTATAAAAAAAATTGATATGCAAATTGTTAGTATTTAATAAAATGCATTTTAAAACGTAATTTAAAAATTTTATCGTGTATCAGTTTTCGAGAAATTGAATTTTCAAAAAATCCAAAAACTATTTTTTCGAAAAAATTTTAAGTTTATATTTTTTCAAATGCAAAGCAGATCCTGCATAAAAATTTTGGTTAAAATCGTTAGAGCCGTTGGTGAGAAATTCGAAAATCAAAAAAACCGTTCTATGACAGGTACCCCTAATAACATTTCCCCCCAAAATTTTTTTTAACCAAAATATAGTCCGTGTCGATAATATCACACCTAATTTTTTTTATCAAAATCGTTAGAGCCGTTTTCGAGATAAATAAGATTTTCCATTACGGGTGTATGGGGGGTACCGTTAGTTTTAGAGCTAAAAAAAAAATTTCAATTTCTCCTCTAGGGAATCACCGAAGACCCTTAACTACCGAGTTTAAAGAAAATACCTCCAGTAGTTTAGGCTGTAGTTCGAGGTACAGACATACAGACATACAGACATACAGACAGACAGACGGAATTGTCGGACCCACTTTTTTCGTCTTCGCTATCATCGTAATGTCAACTTTGATCAAAATCTCTAGTTCGATTTTTTTTCCAAATGCAGAACTTGCCCTATAGTACATAGATCGCAAGTAAAAAGTGATGGATTGGTGGTATAAATTGAAGAAGTTCAATTAAGTCTTTCTTTTTTGTTATCGTTTATTTTAGGTTGTTCAAGCTGGTTCAGTTTTTTTTTAATATTAACGGATTGTTTCTTTTTTACATTTACCTCTTCGAGTAAAACATCAATTTCATTATATATAAAAAAATTAAAAATGTTTTACTTTTTTCGAAATGTAACCACTGGATTTTAAGCCATTCAACCTTGGCATTTGAAATGAACAGTTTCTTATTTGTGATATCTTCTTCGAGAGATTTTGTGGAAAAAAAATCAGATGAAGTCATTTTCACAATTTCAAATGGGTTTCTCTTTCTGTCCGAAGAAATGACGTTAATACAATCATCTGGGACGAAGATATCTTTTCTATTATACCAAAATCTTTGTCACATGGGAAATAGGAATGGCCACTAACTAAAAATTGATGGCCGATTTCTTCAACCATAAAATTGGGATGGGATACCAATAATCATCAGCAACGATTTTAATCACCGATACAACAGAAATCGACGGCTAAGACATATGAAATGAAATAAATGCATCTATTTGGCAACGAAAGCCTGCCAAACCGTTGTAACTACATAACACCTTCAACTTCAGCTGACAGGATATGCGTTTAGGATCCTGTAGCCTAGGTGTCGTAATGATGGTTAAAGGACTGTAGATTTCAAAGAGAACCAAGGAAACATGGGTTAAATTCTAAATGTGCTTTCATTTGTTTAGGGAGATTTGTGGATATTGTACCTGCTCTTAAAGGGGATTATAAGTTAACTTGACGGACATTAACATGTTTCGTTACATTTTGTCAGTTGGCATTTGAAAGTCGTAGCAATAACATGTTAAATTTATTAAAACATTTTACTTTAACAATTGTTTAATATTTTTGGTGTTAATCATGTGCCGAGTAAGCCAACCTTTCAGCCAAGCCATGGAATGTTAAATAAGTTGTCCATGTAGCGAGGTACGGCTCGACATGCTTGTTTTCACCGTTGCCCAGCCCGTCGTCGTTGGAGTATGTACTTGCACCTGCCACTGGACTACCGTACAATGTAATCATGTGGCTTTGTCGATGAGATGCTGATCAGGTATTTTCTAAGCTGGTGGTGATGCATCCAATTTATTTCGAGGACAGTTTCGTCCGGTAGAAGACGAGGTTGGTTTGCTTTCTTCACACTTTTCTGGGTGCTAGAGGCTTACTTTATGTATAGCCTGAGCTCACGATGGAAGAAGCACGAGGTTTTCGCACAGATGAATATGTGATTTTTGTCTGTCTTTGGTTGGATGGATTCAGAGTGGGACCGCTGCTAGGAGCAATGGAAACAATCACAAACTTCTTTAAACCTCGGAGAGACAGAGTTTAGATGGTTTGCTCTTGTTTAAGGTTAAGCTGCTCTAATACACGTTGAACCACCTGACCATGCGAGAGTTCTGCCTCTGGCTGAGGCGTGATCTTTCGGCACTAGTCATGTACGCTTGGCACAAATTTTTTGGTAATTTACAGTATTAAGAATCAAATCTCGTTTGACACTAAAGTAGATCGATCGATACGAGTCAAAAAAAAACTGTATGCAATTTCCTAGACTTGTCTTATCAAGGTTATAATCGACGACTGCGAAGATCACGCTGAAGTTACCAATATCCAAATAACCTTGGGTGAAGTTCTTTCTCAATCTTGGACTCACTTCACTGATTCTAGATTCAGATTCAGAACTGATAAAAATCAGAAGTTTTTAGGCATTTTTCAGTATAAATCCAACTACACAATTACTTGATATTATTTTGGGCAAAACTCGTACTTATATTATGTGAAGCAAATAATATGAAAATTATTGATTTGATATAAAAACTAACCGCATTCACAATCACGTGTTCTAAAACGTACTTGAACAGTCACTTGGTCGAGGTATTAGTTAAGTGTTCGACGAAGGTTGGCGGAGAAAAGACATCAAAGAAATTTGGATATGGGAAATTGGGCTGCCAATTCATTAAACTGCTGCGCAGTTCAGTAAGTTCGAAATTTAGATCGTAAACAAATTGTAAGGCACTGGTTACATGCTGTATGCGATGCTTCGGAGTAATTTAAATTTTTAATTTATAGGGCTGGACTGCACATACTTATCCAGCCCTCGAATCCCGATACATGAACATGATGGTGCGTAAGACACGGCAGCTTTCCATCCTCTGCGTTGCTTCCAATCATCTAGGCAAAGGGTGCTGGCATCCACGATGGCTTGGTCTTTAAACCGGAGCGGAGGTTCGAATTTGCTTCTCGCCTCGAACCTAGAGATTTCGAGCACTCTCTTGGCTGGAGTCTTGTTGTCCATTTGCTCGATGTAACCGAGCCAAAGTTATCCACTTGTTTTGGCTTTCGGGAGCACAACTAATAGATTACAAAATTTATTGGGATGATACATAAACAGATCTTCTTCAGAGGTCTTCGGTCGGGGCTCCTAGTTGCCCAAATGGACGCTGCGGGCCTGTTGAACTTATTTCCACAACCACTACGAGTTTGTCATGGTTAATTTTTTTCAAGGTTTTGTGAAAGAAAAATTTAAACTTTGAAGAACACCAGAAACGTTAAGCAGGAAATCGGATAAACTATTCCCAATTGGCAATGCCTATTTTCTTTAGCACTGGGATAAAAGTAAACAATTTTCAAACGCTTATCACACAAGTTACGTGAGTGACTTGAGTGAGTGAGGGAAGCAGAATAATTGTAGCTGGCTTTTAAAGGTGACATATGAGAATAGTAATGTAGATGAAATTAAGGGAAGGCAGGACAGTCGGCAGAATCCTTTTGCAAGAATTAAGGAGGAACAGCATATGGCTATAGAAAGTACACTTTCCACACCTCATACTGAACGAAAACCAAAAACAATGAAGATAGAAAATTATTTCTGTTCAAGTGGAGTTGAGGTCAATTGAGCTTTTAATTGAATCGAAAACCAAAACCATTAAAGCAAAAGGATTTGCAGAAACGAGAGTTTTATTGAGAGCAATACCATCCACATCTTCAGTTGGGCAGCTACTTGACTTTCCAGTGCAAATTTTACTTAGATATGTCCAAAATCGACGCCCATTTGAAGAAGCCTGTACATTTGGGATTTGGTCATACGTACTTGCTTAACAACTTTCTAACGAAGTGAAGAATATGTTCGCCGTAACTCATTTAACTTGTCACGTATCCAAAATCATTCCGTTTATGTATTTTAATATAAAATAATATTGATGAACCAAAGTATATTGCAAGGCTTAAAGATTGTAAGTCTTTAAGGGTGCCTGAGTATTAAATAAAATTTTAATATTTTTTAGTTATACTTTATACAGATTATGTAAGTTCACAGTTGCCATTCAAAATGCTAAGAAGTTGTGAGTAAGAAAGCAAGTCATTACCAAGAAAGGTTTTGTATACCCTTTTATGACATTCCGACGAAGTGAGAACTTGTTTCAGTTTCAAAAGAGGTGATTTTGAAGTCCAGACTGAAAATGAGGGAGATACTATCACGGGGTTGTAGCCTTCAAATTAGTTTGGCACTTTAGAGGATAGCAGATTGCACTGATTTTCCTTCAGCTTTAACAGTAGTAGGTTTAGTCGAAGGAAAAAGAAGATTTTCCTGTTAATGACAGCTTCAGATGGACTGTTTCGTAATTTGCAACTTTTCAACTTAAACACGTTCACCATATCCCATACTTAAGAGTAATACATTATAATAGCTTGACAATTGTCGAATTTCAGTCCCATACAAAATTGACAAACCCGTAAAATTTTCAGAAATATGAAACTCTCTCAAGTACTTAAAAAAAGGGAAGTACAAGTATTTTTTTAAGTACAAGTACCAAGAATACTTAAGTACTTGAGCAGTACATTAAGTACTTTGTCAATGCTTTCAAAATATTCGCTGGCTCATTGAGTAATGTTTGTTTCAATATTAACGTCAAATTATAAAGGAAATTTATTATGTACATACATATTTTTTTCCAAAACTTGTAAAATATTTTTTTTTAAATTTTGAAATGCAATGTTTTTCTAACTTTTTGTATGTATTTCTTCAGAAAAAAGTATGTTCTAAACAATAGATCACCAATAATTGTAAGTCCAGTTGTTCTTATAGAAATCATAAGCGAGCGACTTGCCGGAAAATATTCTATTCCAATAAAACCCTTAAAGTTAAGTTTACCCAATTTTTGACTCGAAACACTTCTTCAAGTTTATTCTAGTCTATTTATTTACATAATAAGTAGTAATCATGATTAAGAATTTTATTTTCAATTTGTTTTATGTACAATTTGACTTAATACTAACAGGGGCCCAACGTCCTTCATTTGGCTTTACATAATGTTATTTGCTTACAATATCGTTTTAATGTTTTCTTAATCTAATTTAAGGTTTTTTTAATATTAACTGTTTTATAATTTTTTATGAATGGGCGTTTCTTACCCTGTAGTACTGATTGTTGTTCTTCTCGTAAAAGGGTACGTCGTAGTTATGGAGGATTTCTTCGAAGTGAGTTGTTGCACTTCTGAGTTAAGATGGTCCTCTAGGTTCTTGATGATTTTTCCGGAGAGTTGCAGCAAATACTTGTCCAGTGGTATCGACTTTTCTTCTTTCTACAGCTTCTTAGTTAGTATATATTTCTTATTCTTCAGTGCGTTACGGTATATACTGGTAGTTCAGTGCTAATGCGGAGCATCTTTCTTTCAAAATGCTTCATCTTCTTCATTGCTGTAGGTTAAATAGTAAACCAGATGGGAAAGGCGTAGGTCAGAACGGGTCGGATAAGTTGTTTGTAGACAAACAGCTTGGTCTTCCTACTTAGGCCATTTCGTCTCCTGACTAGCGGATGGACCAAAAGCAGAGAATAGTTGACTCTCTTCAACATCAAGTCTGCATGCCTTTTGAATTTGAATTTGTTGGAAAAGTTGATTCCCAACTCCCAAGTACTTCGTTGATGATTTGACTGTTACTTCAGTGTTGTCTGGAAACTTTAGTTTGATTGCATCACAGCGTGTTGCAAATCATCTTCGAATGACAGTCGCTGGTGTTAGGAAGCAGATGAGTTCGGTCTTTTCGTTGTTTATTTTCAATCCCCATTTGACATAGTATTCCCATAGGTTTTTGATGTGCTCTTGCACTCTTCTGGTGAAAAAGCGGTGACGTATGTGATGGAATCGTCTCCATAAGGCTTGGTCTTTGTAGGTACCTGGTTAGTTGGCTGGTTGATCAGCAGTGTAAATGTTGAACAGCAGCTTCCAGTTTTGATCCTTGAGGAACTCCAGCGTTGGTTAGGAATTCAATATTATTCTACTTTAAATATTCGATATTAAACTTTCATGAAGTAAGAACTTGGCGTACTTTAAGATCTCAGTACTTTTCACGGCTGGCTTGTTACATAAAGGTTTTTGTATAGAAGAACTTGGCTCTTTTTCTAACATTTATGTTTTTGGTCTGATTTAAATAACAAAGAACTGCTTATCTCCGCAGATGTGAATTCGACATCCAATGAACAACTTTGTGCTTCATTTGTATACAAAAATGTTAAATTAATAATAATACTAATAATTTTTGCAGCTCCAAAATCTGCTCTTAGAGAATGAACCTGGTGACTTAAAAATCTCAACCATTTCTGTGTGCGTTTTGTGGCTGAATAGAAGACTTGTCACATCCTCAGAAGAGGCTACTCCCCTAAGAATTTTTTTTGTTTTAAGGTGGCAGCCGCTAGGAATCGAAACCAGACCTTCGACTTATATTCAAACTAAAGCATGCAACTTTTTAAACCAATATTACGTATTGTTTTATGGAAATAATACATGAACTGTCTAGGACGATTTTAAATATTCGATATTTACTAAGCCTTTTCCCCTAAAAATTAAAATTATTTATGAGCAGCAATATTCTTTATTTTTTTTCCAAAAATAAAAAAAAAATACGGACTGTACATTTTTTGACAAGGTTCCCTTGGTCGTTTTACTAAAAGAGTTTCTTCAGATTTTATATGAAATTGAAAATCATTACATGAGATTTCGATAAAAGAACAGGTGCAGAATGTGGGTGTCTGTGGAATTGGGTTAGGAAATGTGTTTTGAATAATACATAAGAGAAAGTCAGGTAGGTATTTTCTAGGGGTCTTTTTGTAAATTATGTTAAAACGAATGCTGATCAAGGAGAATACTTTTTTACAATTTCAATTTCTTTTTGCCTATAGATATGTAGGTACTTATTCATTCAAAAAGACAACACATTCATTTCTGTTTACAAGACCACATGCCGCTAAATTTACAAATACTTATTTGTCACAACATCAACAAGAAGTCAGAAGCTAACATCTCCATTTCGGCATTGACATACATGAAATAATTAACCAAACAAAATTAGGGAGCCCTGCAACCAAAAGAAGAAAACCTACCTTCTCTCGACATGGCATAAGATGTTTTACATATGCCATCCCACATACTGTTAGTATATTTACTCGAGAAATATAAAAAAAATAAAGCACAGCGCAACCTAGATACTCTTTGTGTATTTTTGTACAACCTATCCCTAGTAAGCCAAATGAATAATTAAACGTTAATTTGTTAAGTTAAACTCGCTCATTGGCTTTAGAAAGTCAAAGCCGCCAACACTATGACTATAAGCCAGATGCCAGAGCGTATAAAAGTGTAATAAGCCCAAAAGTAGGCACTGTATGTGAACGTACATACCTGTGAGGATAACGCGTATGATGTCCTGGAAAAAGGGTGCTGAGTTGAATGTGAACGTGCTGTTGAATATTTTAACAATTCCATAAGGTTCCGGAACGGATTATAATTCTATTAAAACACACAAAATAACGCAAAAGAAAATTAAAATAGTACAAAAGTTGACAGATCCTGTTGGCACCTGTGAAAGGACATTCGTTGGCAACAGGTATGTTGGAAAGTATTAAAAACTCTAAATAAATAATACTCCAACAAGATCACATACATTCATTTAGTATCAGAGCAAATAATGGCAATTGATAAAATTAGTAAATTATTATTCTATTGTTGTCATTAAACGGAACAAGTTGTTTCATTTAATTGACAAGAAGTCGGAAAACCCCATATTTCAACAGGTTATGGGCCCAGCACTGCCTCCATAAAATAAAAGATCAAGAAATATATTATGAACCAATTTTCAGATAACGCAGAAAAATTAAATGGGCGAAAATTGTTCATAAATGGAAATTTACAGTCGAGAATGCTCTAAAGCTACAAGAATTTTGGAAATCAATTCTTTGAACCTAGTCGGTTGCGGGTATTAATTAAAAAGCTATTAATTTTATATATTTCTCCAAATTTATTCCGGGAATTTCGACTGCAAAGGAAATTTGGGAGAAACAAAAATTGTATGAAGATTTTGGACTAAAGCCTAGTACGCAGATCGGGAATAATTTTGTCTCACATACATTTTTTCTCCTGGGACAGATTTTGTCTTGGATATTTTTTCGAGCAGTACGCAGTTCGCGAGCAGAATTCATAATTTTGTACATTGCTGTACAAAATGTCTCCACTAAATTTTGCCAGGAAAAAGAATGATACAAGCATTATTTTGCTGGACAAATTTTGACAGCCACCGTATTTCCGAAAGTGATTTTTGTCAATACTGGTTTTATGTAAAAGGTGCTGATGCTTGTCTTGAGATCATCAAGAGGAGATTCCAAAAAGGTATGAACGACTTTTTTAAGACAACCTGTTCCAGAGATACACTAAAAAACACATTAAATTAGATTTCATCTCTCCAACTTCAAGCTTTTGCGCGAGATTTGGAAAAGTTTTGTAGAGATTAAAATTTTAAAGATTAAAATTAACCAGGCGATGTGGTTTACTGCGTCTTTAGTAAGAAGGGAGTTGTAAAGTTCGGTAAAGTGAAGATAAATCCCGAAATAATGAGTCAGTTATAGATCGAGAATGAAGGAAATTGACAAAAACCAGGGACGCCAAAAGCTCAAAATTCAGCTTAGTTCACATTTCATCTTACTTGTGAGTAAGTTCAAATGAGCTGAGCTGTTGGTTGAACTGAGCTCTTTGTTTTGCTGAGCTGTTAGGTTTTTTTTATTTAGACTAAACATATTATGTTAACGGATCTACTATCAGTATTAAGACAAAAAAATAATAAAAATCATACCATATGCCACATATTTGGCATTTAGGAATTTTCGTCTTTGAAACCTAGTACGCAGATCGGGGAAAATTTTGTCTTCCACACATTTTTTTTCCTGAGACAATTGGATATTTTCCGAGCAGTACGCGCAAAATTCATACTTTTGTGCATTGCTGTACAAAATGTCTCCACTAAATTTTGCTAGGAAAAAGAATGATACAAGCATTATTTTGCGGGACAAATTTTGACAGCCGAAAGTGATTTTTGTCAAAACTGGTTTTATGCAAAAGGTGCTGATGCTTGTCTTGAGAGCATCAAGAGGAGATTCCAAAAAGGTATGAACTGGACTTTTGTAAGACAATCCGTTACAGCGATACACTACAAAATACATTAAATTATTTTTTAACTCTCCAACTTCGAACTTTTACGCGAGATTTGGAGAAGTTTTGTAGATATTAAAATTGTAGTGATAAAATTTGTCTTGTCTCGATCTGCGTACTAGGCTTAAGTTGACATCTATTTGGGGGTAGGGCGATATTACCGAAGCTTAATAACTTCAATTGCTGCACTGCTTAGGAATGCTACTTTGTATATTAAGCAATTGATCCCAACTGCCTATTTTCAACAACTCTTAAAGTTTTTTCTCTACATACACTCTTTCAGACACTGAAAGCACTGGCAACTGAGACCATCGGCTTAGATACTACAACAGAGAAAGACGCACAGAAAGAAAAAAAACAGAAGAAACATGTCAACAGCACACGGTTGGTATTTGAGCGGTCCGCCATCCAAGTACTGACCGGGCACAATGATGCTTGATTTCGCTGACCGATGGGAAGTGATGCTTTTTTTAAATTCATTTTTACTTGCGACTTATAGGTACTATAAGGCAAGTTATGCATTCGTAAAAAAAATCGAACTCGAGATTTTGATCAAAGTTGACATTACGATGATAGCGAAGACCAAAAAAGTGGGTCTCGCAATTATGTCTGTCTGTCTGTCTGTCTGTCTGTCTGCCGGTTCGACTACAGCCTAAACGGCTCGGCCGATTTTCTTCAAACTTGGTAGATATGGGTTTTAATTTTTTCCCCCCGGATGTTTTTTTCTGTTTTTTTTTTAAGACCAAAAATAACGGTACCTGCCATACGATTTTTTTCGAAATTTTATAAATATTTTTTTTCTCAAAAACAGTAACACAGAATTTTTAAAAAAAAAAATTTAAAAATTTCATTTGGTTAAAACTAGCTAATGGTTGAAAAAAATTTTACAAAAAATTGTTATTTTTGGTAGCTCCCCTGGGTCCATTTTTTTTTGTTTTTGATTTTCTCGAAAACGGTACAGCCGATTTAAATAATTTTTTTTATGCTAAAGCTCCTCCAAAGTTTGAATATTAGCTGTGTTTTATTTTCCCCCAGATCTGATCCAGATTGGATCTTCATTCAAAATTACATGTATAACAAAAACAAAATAAAGCACAGTTTTGTTTGTATTTGTTGTTTTACATGTTATTTTGAAAACAAAATCCAATCCGGATCAGATCTGGGGGAAAATAAAATACATCTATTATTACATATTCAAATTTTCAATTTTTTATTTTTTGGATTTTTAAAAAAAATTCAAAATTTTTTTTTGGAAACTCAATATTTAGAAAACCCCATGCTCGATTTTTTTTCAAACTTTACAAATAAAAGTTTCTTAACATAATCTACAAGATTTGAGAAAAAAAATTTTGTTTTATCTAAAACTAACGGTACCTTCCATACAAATTTTAAAAAATGGTTTTCGAAAATCGTATTTTTCTCGATAACGGTTCCGAGAATTTTGCTAAAATTTTTTTTCTTTTGATCAATCTTTACGATCTATAATTTAATAAAAAAAAGTTTGAAATCTAGATATTACTCACTGTACCTACCATAGAACGATTTTTTCGAATTTTGAATTACTCATTATCGGTATAACGGATTTTAACGAATTTTTTTATAAAGAAACTCCTAAAAAGTTTAAAAAATATTGCATTTAAAAACTTGAAAAAAAATATTATTTCAATTTTTAGAAAAAAAAGTAATTTTTTTTTTTTAAATTCGATATCTCAAGAACGGCTTAGTATTTTTTTTTGGAAATAATAAAAACTTAAGATTGGCGTACCAAAATTTTTTCTTAAAAATGTTTTAAAAATTTTGTATATATGTAAAAGCTTATTTTTTTAAGGAACCACTACAACGACTTATAATTTTTGTTCCTGCATAAATTAATATTTGCATAGCATTCTGTTTTTATCTCTAACTACTAAAAGAATTTAAAAAATTCATTTTATCCTTATGAACAGTTTTCTTTAACATCCGTTTTTAAAATTCCTAGTCTATTACATAGGAGCAAGTTTGTGCGACCCAGTCGTGCATTTTATTTTATTTTCAATTCAACTTTTAACTATCTTAAAGCTATACAAAAAAATTCAAGAAAAACTACCCTACTTATCCAATAACTTAAAACTAACTTACTGGTCCTATTCGTGCGCTCTTAGCTAAACTAGGTATACTTAATTCTAATACCTTTCGGCCTAAAAACTATTTTTAAATTAAACTATATATTTTTTTTTGTTTTCTCGAGAAAATGTGAAAAAACTCGTATTCTATAACTTGTTTTAAATTTTTGTATAAAACTTACAAACTAATTAGAACTACCTAAAATTACTTAACGCTGCTTAAATTAAACTAAAACTACTTAAAAACAGCAACAGGTTTTTTTTTCATCAAAGCCATATCTTCTTCTTCTGAGTGATGTGGATTCATTATAAAAATGAAATATTTGCATACTCGGATAACAATAATCAGTCCTATCGAGGTATCCGTTCGGAGAAATTTTGTTTCCGATTTGTTCGAAACCGGAGAATTTTCTACTGAGGTACTCTGTCCGATTAACATATCGGACAATCTTCCGATAAAATGTGAGGCTCATCAACGCATTACAATGAAGTACATTCAGCAAAGAATTTTTGACAGTTGTGCGTTAAATTTCTTCGAAAATTCTCCGACAGAAAATAGTTGCGGATTATTTTAAGAAAAATGGAATGGAATGAATGCGGTGTATGCTTCATTTTTTTTTCTTCTGAACAGGATATCTCGAACGAAATCTAAGTTCCGATCGAACGAATACCTCGATAGGGCTGAATATTCAATGAATACAGCAAAACTAAATTCAGTACACTCAGCTCAATTCACTCAGTTCCAATTTCAGCTCAGCTCATCGGTTCAGCTGTAACATTTGAGCAAATCAATTTGAGAAAATTTAGCTTTATAAAATCATGAGAAGATACAACTCTGGGGGTAGAAGTCTGTCTAGAATAATCATGATAAAAAATAGATTGAGAAGGGAATGATAGTTCTCAATAGATGATAGCGAAAGGGGGCTTAGTATGACTGAAGAGTTTATGGGATCTGTTGTAAAAATTAAGTCTAGTTGCCTATACAAAAAATTTGGAATTCCGCTAACTTGACAGAGGCTTGAATCGGCAAGGAGGGAGGTTAAACTCACCGAATAGCAGGATATCATCATGGCCAATTATATGATCAGTTGCAATTATGTCAAGTTCATACAGGATTCAAGACAAAATGTCGCAACATATATAACGTGACTTGCGAGGAAGGGTTATTTTTATTGAAACGTATGACTATATTATGAGAAGATTATATTGCAATTGGGCGTGAGGCTAGTGTATTTTGAAAAGCTATTAGTACACCTCGACCATAGGAATCATCAGATGGTCGGTTATGATCGTCATCGCGATAAACATTAAAGGAAGAAGAAAACAATTCCTGATTGTAAATAATAGGGATCAGATTCGTTTCGGTTAGAGCGTAGATTTTAAAGGGTTGATAATGAGTTTGTTGTAAACCGGTATGTGGTTTTATAGCGATAACCTCTCACATTCTGTTAAAAGAAAGAAAGAGGAAGGTTTTGATAACGTTTAGCAGAGGATAGAGGAAGATGAAAGTTAGGAACGACAAACCCTTCATGGTCATTGACCAAAAGCATCAAGATTACTCGCTACTTTTTGCAGAGACGAAACTTCTCCTCTTTAGTTGGAGGATTTTTCAAAACATATCCACCATGTAATGGAAAGGGCTCTTTATTGGTAGGATATGAGAATTGTAATAAATCTTTTGTTGAATGCATAGGACGCGCAGATAAAAAAAAAATAAATTTCATCTCTTTAGGAAACCTTAACATTTTACTGCTTTGCACATCACACTTAAGCGTCACAATTAGATATACGTTACTTTTATGAAAATGTAATACCTCCTTAAATGATTTGACTTATTTGCAGGTACATAAAAGTAAAGTTTTTATTTTTAAAATATCTCAAACTTGCTGACACTTATATCTGTTAACAGGTTTTAGTTGATAGCGATGAATGTCACTTTTTGAATAGTGTGAGTTAGTTGGAATTTGCGTTTCAACCCGGGATGACAATAATCTTCAGAATGGTGACATTTATACTGAAATAATTCTAACTGCAGTAAACGCAAATTCATGTACAACGAAAAATATTGAAATAATAGGATGAAAAAAATGTTTTTGTATTTTCAGTTTTTTTTTTTATTTCACTAACATCGTAGTCATCTTTCTGTAGAATTTAACAGTTTGTGACTTGACATAGAGATATGTTTATAGAATAGTATTAGTTCCGAGTTTCACCAGAAAGCACACTGTGATCGCATTTTCCCCAAGCTGAAATGTTCGAGTACTTAAAAGTTCTATTTATATGTATGTACATGGATTTGTGGCTCGATAGGTAGAACCAAGAATGTATGGTATTTGATTTAAACTGTCACCGGAAAGTACTGAAATAAAATTTTGAAATCTCCAGAACAATGTATAGAGCATTGGAATGTCAGACAGGAGGTTTCGGTTCGAATTTCAGTTCATGCCTCCTTAAATCAATAATGTTTTTTTCAAGGCTACATTGCCTTGCGAACAAGTGGAAAACCCCCTTTTAGTACATGCTACCCTGAAATCTGCTTCTCACCTTAGTCATTCAGACTCGGCAGAAAATTTTAGGTATGTACCTTCCATTCGTATCAACAATATGGTTGAAAGTCGTATTTACTAGTTCATTATTATTTTTTTTTTCGTTGTATCTATTTGCGATTTATTGTTATGCAATCGTAAACAATAATAGAACGCCTACCTTACTAAGTCTTTTATTCAGATATTCGAACAAAAGGATTTATTAAATTTTTAAAATTTATTTGAAAGAAATTTTAAATCTGTTTAATTTGACTTAGTCAGCTTCATCCATCGGAAACAATTAAAACTTTTCTTTTTCTCTTTATTTATTTCTATTTTCACAATGCAATAATAAAAATATCATTGGGATGTTAGGGCCGGATCTACCTAAGGACTGTATGGGCTGCAGCCCAGGGCCCCGAGGTCACAAGGGGCCCCAGACCCCGTTGAAAACAATAGGCGTTAATTTGAATTAAAAAAAATTAAAATTAAAAAACCTACCATAAGGTTGGCAATGGCAACCCTGAGATCAATCTACTAATGTATAGTCCCGGGCAAGCTACATGGCACTATTTTAGAGAGAGAGAGTAAATTCATGCGTCGCTTTTACCTGGAAAAAGCGCTGCGCTAACTTACTCTCTCTCTCTTAAATCGTGCTCAGTTTGATGCCGAATAGTGTATGTGCGCGTCTATGGAACGGAACGGGGATTCCCCGTCGTTTGTTTTTGATCGGTGTATTTTTTCTACTCTTAGGTTAGGTTAGGTTAGGTTGTTGGGCTGACAATTGATGTAACTATCGTCACACTTAGATCAATGTAGATCCATCGTGTTACCCGTGAGTGTAATCATTTTTTTCTGATAAAAACCTATGTGTTCTGTTAATCAGTCAAGCCATTTTGAGGCATTGACGAAGTTCAATATGTGAATTCCTGAATATTAGAAAGATCTTCTAAATTGTCTAAGAAGTAACTACCAAGCCATTTCCTTCTTTGGTGTCATAGTGACGGGCAAAGAAAGTGTGATGTGTCTTCATGTACCTCTTCATCACCATATCCTCTACATAGATCATCTGTACTTAGTTTCATTTTAAATTTATGATATTTTAGTAAATTACGTCCGGTGATTATGCTCGTAAGAGAGCGAAGGGACTTCTAAATAAGTTGCATAATTTTGTCAGTTCTCTGCTTGTTAAAGCAAGACCATACTTTCCTAGTGGTATCACAGATGTCAAGTAGACTCCACCTTTCATTGGATTTATTTAGGATTAAATCTGACATTTTCTGTTTAATGTTGCAGAGTGTAATGATACTATCACCCAAATATTTCTGAAGAATTTGAGCATGTCATATTGTACTGTTTTTCCAGGTATTAGTCTGGCTTAGCCTTAAGGTTCTATATGCTGCGTATTCTTGTACGAAAAGGTCCAGGGGTATCAGGTTGAGTATCGCCTCTAACTCTGCTGTTGGTATGGATCTCATGGTACTTGTAATTCCAATGCACGCAAGTCTCTGTGCTTTTTGTCAGAGTTACCATAAGTTAGTATTGGTCTGATTATCGCCAAATACATCCACCTGATAATTTTTTGGGCTAGGTCCCCAGGATTTCCCAAAGATTCTGTTACAGGAGTAGAATGCAATCATTCCCTTTTTTGCTCTTTCCTTAGTGTTAAGACACCAGTTTAATTTCCTATCTAGAATCACACCAAGATACTTTGCATGATCTGAAATCTTCAGTGGGGTGCCTTCAATTGAAGGTACTCTAAAGCTCGGTATTTTCCTCTTATTTGTAAAAAGGACTAATTCTGCTTTTGACGGGTTAACCATCAGGGCGCACTTTCTAGTCCATCTACTAACCTTAGAAAGGGCGTATTCGATCTGTTCGCTGATAGTGGGTAAGAATTTACCTGTCGCTAATAACGCAAGATCATCAGCATAGGCTACTACCTTTTTATCTACTCTTACGAGGGACTTCCCGCCGCGCTGCTTAACGTAACGCCTAACGTGCTTTTGTTTTTTCTTCCGCACTTCTGTTCTCGTCATCAAAGTGACAAACTGACTGTGTTAATTGTTAGAACTGTTTTTAATGAGTCAGTTTACTAATGAGTAAGTGATAACTTAAAAGTTATGTCTAAATAAGTAACATTTGTTTATTAATACAAGATTTCTTGCTTTTATTTGGTAAGTAAAAATATTTATAAATCATGTTTTTCTTCTTTATATGGTATTTTAAGGGTTCTGTACAAAAAAATGAAAAACGAAACACTTATTATGATCACTCGTGCGCCCTCACTATAGTGCGCCCGTCTGTCTGTCACAGCTAATTTGCTCCGAAACTACTGGATTAGGTGAAATTTGATAGGATGGTGTAATTATGAGCAAAAAAACAGTTGTGCAAAGTATTTTTTTTAATCAAAGTAATTTTAATAAGGTTTGCTAATGTCACTGTGTCATATATCAATAGAAAGAGACATATACCAAAAAATTCAAATTTTTAATGGATTTGCAAAACAAAAATATCGAAAACATAGATTTGGAAAGTGCGCGTCATATTATTGATTATTATCCAGAAGACGTAGACGAGCATTTAGTGAATGAGTGCATTCAATTAAAATCGTACTTACTCCAATCTAAGCCAGAATCGTACACCTCTTTCAGTGACATTTTTAAGCTCATGTATGAAAATAAACTTATTAACGTGTTCCCTAACTGCTATATCTACCATTTTAAAGATTTTTTTAACTTTGCCAATTACTAGCTGTGAAGCAGAGCGCTCTTTCTCCAAGATGTCCTATGTAGAAAATAAATACAGGACAACAATGTCGAACCATCGACTGAATACTTTATCACTTCTTTCGATAAATTGTGTTTAACAAAACACTTGCAATGTGATGACCAAATTAAGGAATTTGCAGTACAGAAATGCAGAAAGGTTGATTTATAAATTATAATTTATATAACATGTCATACACATAACCTGTCAATTTCATTTACTAATTCATAATAAATAAATAAAATGTTTTTATTGTTTTTTTTTTATATTCTTATATATACCTATCACTATTTCGTTTTCACTCTCACCCAAAGGTTGCCTGAAAGAGATTGCTACCACAGCAATAAGGTCGCCGTTTACACAACTAATGCTTGCGTAGATTTAAGTAACATTTATGTTTTTTTTGTGCAATAAAGAATATATAATAATAATATATCACTATAGACACAGTTTTTTGACATGGCTATTAGTTGAGTACTTAGGTAGGCCACTAAATAGTTTCAGCCCAGGGCCCCACAAATTCACGATCCGCCTCTGGCGGATGTATAAGTCTTATAACATTATATACGGTAAATATATAAGTCTTCGCAAGCATTCTCAGAACAACTCACAAAGTTTCATCACAATCGGATGAATGGTTTAGGAATGTACAACAGACGCAAATACAAAGAAACGTTAATTTTTTATAAATAGAAATGATTTAAATTATTTATGGCTCTGTGATTGTATAATTCTTAAAAACGGTACATTGTAAATATGAGGAACGAACTTTGATATTCTTAAATATATATTTTTTTTTCTTGATTCTCACTAACCCGTGTCTAGACGGATAAGCCTTTAAGATACACTAATTTAAAACGTTTTGATTGAAATACATGAAATTAATTTGAACCAGTAAGCAAAAAAAAAATGCGTAATTACATATGCTAGTTTTTTTTTTTTTTCAAATCGATATATAAATCATTTATAATGATAAATCGTTTCTGATAAAAGGTTAAATTTAACAAGACTGTGAAATAAAAATTGATTAAGTTTGAACTTCATACATATGTTATGTATGTATGTATGTATGTCTTAGAAAACCATTTGTTAAACGTAAAACCAAAACATTTATTCAGTGTCAAAGTTATTCATGAGCAAAAATCATTAAAAAAAAATTAGTTATGTTGTGCACAATTGCATGCCATATTGCAAATGCATGACCCACTGTGTCACAAATGCTGTCGAATTACCTCAAATAATGAAATAGGTATTCATCGACGACAGCAGTTTCGCGTCACACTTAATGTGACGCAACGTGACACAATAAAAGCCTTACTTCCAGAATGCATCTCAGTAGGTCAAAGCTGAGTAATGCATTTTGGAAGTAACCGTTGGTAAGTTCCAGGTAGGTCTCTGGGAACTCGGGAAGTCGAATTCAGAAACCTAACACGAACGGTCGCATTTTTTTATTTCAAACAAAACATAACAGTTATAATAGATACCTAAAGTTGCAAAATTTTCTTATCCATTTTAAAATTGATGCGATTTAAAGATATTCTTTGAGAATTGAGAATCAAAACAAATTAAAGGCGCATACCTCGTTTGTAAAATTGTGCATTCGGTGTGATTTTATTGAATAGAACCCACTCTGGAAATTTACCACCATCATTTAACTTTCCATTCGGTCGGTTTTTTGCTATCTTACAAACGAAAAAAGTGGGTCTCGCAATTCTGTTCGTCGGCCTGTTCGACTACACCCAACAGCTTGGACTGTTTTCTTTAAAATTGGAAGATGGTGTTAATAAGTTTTTCTCCGCACATGTTTTTCTTTTGTTTAAAGACTAAATATAACGGTACCTGCCATACCATTTTTTTCGAAAAGCTAGGTACTTACTTACTTTAGATGGCGATGGACTACGGCCTCAACCAACAAGCCCTTCCAGCTCGGTCCCTAGCTAGCTGCCTCTAATTACGCACTCCAAGTTGGTTGAGGTCGCTCTCCACTTGTGCGCGCCACCTGAGGTGGGGTCTTCCTCTGCTGCGCAGACCATCAGATGTGGATTCGAAGATTTGACGAGCTGGTGCGTCGGTGTCTATACGCTGCACGTGTCCCAGCCATCTCAGCCGTTGTATTTTCAGCTTCTTGGCTAGGTCAACGTCGTCGCTGTAAAGCTCGTACAGCTCGTTGTTGAACCTTCTCCTCCATACTCCATCGATACAGACTGGACCGAAGATCAAACGAAGAACTTTTCTTTCAAAGCACCCAAGCTGATTTTCATCCGTTTTAGACAGTGTCCATGCTTCTGCCCCATACAGCAGGACCGGGATGATGAGGGTCTTATGCAAGGTCTCCTTGGTTCTTTGAGATAGGGCTTTATTACTCAAATGCCTTCTTAGTCCGAAGAAACAGCGGTTGGCAAGAGTAATTCTTCGCTTGGTCTCTGCACTGATGTCGTTTTGCGATGTTATAGTGGAGCCCAGGTAGACAAAGTCTTTGGCCACTTCGAAGTTATACCTATCCATCGTGACGTTTTGCCCGAGTCGACGATGTTGAGATTCCATTCTCGATTATAGCATATACTTCGTCTTCTCCTCATTAACAGCCAAACCCATTCTTGCCGCCTCCAGTTCAATACTTGCAAACGCACCGGTAACAGCTCGCTTCGTCCTCCCAATGATATTAATATCATCCGCATAAGCAAGCATTTCAGCTGACTTTTGAAAAATTGTACCTCTATTGTTGACGTTTGAGTTTCGTACAATTGCTTCAAGAGCGATGTTAAATAGGTTGCATGATAGCGCGTCGCTTTGCCTCAGACCTTTCTCGACATCAAAGGGTTCGGTGGTGTTCTTACTGACCTTGACGGAGCAGCGAGTTTTCTTCATCGTCATCCTGCACAAGCGGACGAGCTTGGCAGGGATTCCGAGATGAGACATGGCTCACGCTATCATACGCGACTTTGAAATCGATAAAAAGGTGGTGTGTATCGGCTTGGAACTCCTGGGTTTTTTCCAAAATCTGTTGAAGTGTGAACATCTGATCCAGGTTAGATTTGCCGGGCCTAAAACCACACTGATAGGGGCCGATCAGCTCGTTGACAAACGGTTTTAGGCGCTCACACAGTATAGACGACAAGATTTTGTATGCGACGTTGAGGAGACTTATACCTCTGTAATTGGCACATGTCAGAGCATCTCCTTTCTTGTGAATGGGGCACACTATGCCGAGGTTCCATTCATTGGGCATACTTTCATCCGTCCAAATTTTTGAGATGAGTTGGTGCATGCTCCCTACCAAGTCATCCCCATCACCTGTTGAATGGAATGTTCCGCCTAGCTGCGGAATTTTGGCCTTCCTCGCCGTTCAGCAGTCTGGAAAAGTGTTGTTTCCAGATGCTCAGCACGGATTGTGTTACCACTACCATATTCCCACTCTCATCCCGACAGGCTTCTGTTCCAGCTTTGTAGCCCTGGGTGGATTGCCTCACCCTTTGGTAGAACTTTCGAACATCCCCTCTGCCGGTACAGTCCTCAATAGACTCGGCCGCCCGGTTCGCATGCTCTCTCTTTTTCCTTCTCAGAAGTCGGCGTTCCTCCCTTCGTCTTTGCCCTTAGAGCTCCCGGGCAGCTCTCTCAGCAGCAATAATTGGTAGGCCTCGTTCTTTGCTACATGCGCCAACCTGTATTCTTCGTCAAACCAGGGGTTTCGTTGTGGTGGCCTTGTGAAACCCAACACATCAGCGGCACTACTGATGGCATTCTGGCAGTGCTTCCACAGGTCCTCCGTAGATGAAGCTGGAGGCGGGCTTGCTGAGAGATTAAGAGTGACTTGGTCTGCAAAATTCCTGGCGACCTCCTGCAATTTTAACCTCGCGACATTGAATCTTTTAACAGCATCCGTCCGTCGTTGTGGCGTCATGGATATCCGCATCCGTACTTGGGCTACCACCAAGTAATGATCCGAGTCTATGTTGGCTCCTCGGAATGTTCGGACATCTAGGATACTGGACGCATGTCTCGCGTCTATCGCAACATGATGAATCTGGTTGACGGTTAGTTGATCCGGAGACCGTGTATATTGAGGTGTGGGAATCGAGTGCTAGCTATGATGACATTTCGCCCCGCCGTAAAGTCAATCAGCCTGAATCCGTTACCAGAAGTGTTGTCGTGCAGGCTGTGTCCTCCGACTATCGAACCAAAGATGACCTCCTTTCCGATCTTGGCGTTGAAGTCGTCAAGAATAATTTTGACGTCGTACTTGGGGCACCTATCATACGTTTCCTCGAGAAGGTCGTAGAATTCTTCTTTGGTTGAGTCATCTTTTTCTTCCGTTGGGGCATGGACACAGATCAGCGTCACGTTTTTAAATTTCGATTTGATGCGGATTGTAACCAGGCACTCACTTACATTTCTGAAGCCCAAGACTTCTTGCCTAAGTCTTCCCCTTACCACAAATCCACATCCAAAAAGCCGCTGACCCTGCTCCTTGTAGCACTCGCCGAAGTACATAGATGTCACACGTTTTCATCCTTCGTATGCCCTCTCCATCCCATCGCACTTCCTGGATGGCTGTAATGTCAGCCTTAAGCCTATCCAGGCTCTCCACTATTTGTTCGATAGCACGTGGAACCGAAAATCATTGTCCTTGTTTCGTTTGCTAGGTTCTTCAACATTAAAATTATCCATATCCGAGAAAAGCTAGGCAATTGCTTAAAAAAAAGACGAACATTTTGTATTAATGGTAGCTCCCCTAGAACCATTTTGTTTGTTTTTGATTTTCTCAAAAACGGTAAAAAATCTTTGAGGAAAAAAATTTAATACACATAGACAGACAGACAGAGATCCACTTTTTTCGTCTTCGCAATCATCGTAATGTCAACTTTGATCAAAATCTCGAGTTCGATTTTCTTTACGGATGAATAAGAATTTATTAGAAAATAAAGAAGTAAAAATAAAAAAAACTACAGTAGTTGGCATAAATATTTTGACGAAACCTTTTTCTGACTATTGAACCTACACTTTGCTAATTATCGTTAAATAACGGCGAAAAAATAATGTGCAAAACAAAGAATATGTTTTTAGCTCTATGCATGCCAAATTTTGTATTGTTTACATTTTGCATTCTCTTTTTGCTCATAAAAATGCATGTAAACAACGAATTTTTGTGTGGCATAAGTATTTTGACGGAATCTTTGTGTACCTGTTTTTACACTTTGCACGTGAAAACCAAGCAACTTATGCAGTATTAAACTTTATTTAAAGTGAAACGTTAATAAAAAATAAAATTTGATCAAAAGTTATTAAAAAACATGGTTAAAACAGTGGAGTTGAGTTTGGTTATCAGATCTTCCATTGTAGCAAAGCTTAACGCTGGAATGGCAGTAAAAGACATTGCAAATGAGTTTAATGTGTCACATCAAACTGTGCACTATCAAATTAATAAGTTTAAAAAGCATAATGACATAAGAAACTTAAGAAGATCAGGTGCTATGCGCAAAACAACGCCCACTGAAGACCGAATCCTTTTACGGGAATTAAAAAAAAATATTTTTGTGAAGCCTCAATCTGCTGCAGATAAATGGAATTTGACGGCCAAGAATCCAATCAGTGAGCGTACTATCCCACGACGTTTAAAAAAAGGAGATTTCAAGACAATTAAAGTTAAGGACGTGCCGTACATATCAAAGGTAAACAAATTTAAAAGACTGGCCTTCGCAAAGGAACATCTGCACAAGCCAAAGGAGTTCTGGAAAAGCGTTCTATGGACAGATGAAAGCTCGTTTGAGTATAATTCATCAAAAAATAAATTTTTTGTAAGGTTGCCAAAGGTAGTAAGGCAAAAAAAAAGGCCCGTTTGTCAAAAAGTGAGCCACGGTGGAGGCTCTGTCATGTTCTGGGGATGTGTTTCTTATAATGGACTGGGTGACTTGGTTCCTATCACCGGCTCTATGAACAAAAGCCAATATGTTAGTACCCTAAATGATAATGCCTTTCCATCCGGAGATATGCTTATTGGCGAATCATTCATCCTGCAACAGGACAATGCCCCATGCCACAAAGCCCGGCTGGTAATGAATTTTTTGAAGGATGTTGGTGTTACTACTTTGGACTGGCCACCTCAAAGTCCAGATTTAAATATTATAGAAAACGTCTGGTCTCTTTTGAAACGCAAAAGAACAGTTTCTTTAAATAAAACCAGAGAGGAGACAATTGCTGAGGTAACTTCTCTTTGGAAAGAGATATCTCCAGATATTCTTCAAAATTTAGTGGATTCAGTACCGAGACGCCTTCAAAAAGTTATTGAAGCCAAAGGAGGTTATACATTTTACTAAATTCTTCATTTCTTTATTTTTGTGAAATTTAAACTTTGTTTTCTTAATAATGCATACTTGTCAAAATACTTATGCCAACGAGTGAAATTAATAATTTATTTATATCTTTTTAAGTTTCTATGAAAAAATATTTGTTTGACTATAGTTTGTGTTAGTTATATATAAAAAGGAAAAAAAATAAACAAAAATTCTTTATAAAGCCATTAAAAAGTTCAACTGAAAAATGCACGATTTTTATTTCGTCAAAATACTTATGCCGACTAGTGTATTTAATCGCAGATAAATAATTTTTCTTACAAACTTTATTATTTCTTTAATTTTATGTGTAGCTATCAGGGTGCAATATTTTGTGAATGCAATCTTTAAAAATCATTCCTAAAATTCTATTAAAATATTGCATTCATTAGCTTCACTATGAGAAGATGACTATTTGACATTAAAAATATTGCAATTACATTTTTTCTCCATTCATTATACATAAATCAATTGAAGCAATCTTCTGAGAATTTATCTTTTTGCATTCTTTTGCATTTTAATGTCAACTGAATGGTAATTGGAAATTAATGCAATTTTGTAATTGAAGTCACAAAATATTGCATAAT
This sequence comes from Chrysotoxum bicinctum, assembly GCA_911387755.1. Taxonomy (NCBI): domain Eukaryota; kingdom Metazoa; phylum Arthropoda; class Insecta; order Diptera; family Syrphidae; genus Chrysotoxum; species Chrysotoxum bicinctum. The sequence continues at coordinate 84,019,401 of OU426990.1, forward strand.
CATAAACGAGCAATAAGGGCTTATTGCTCGTTTATGATTATGATTCATATTTCATTTTTGAAGAAATATGGTCCGATAAATTTTTCGGTTAAAGCACCGCACCAAACAGTGCATCTAGTTGGGTGTTACTGATGCTAATGTGTTTCCCTTGGATTTTACGAGGCCCACAATCGACCGATCAAACTCCTAATCATCTTGAATTAAATTATTGGCGATATTTCCGCTGCATCATAACAATTGATCGGTTAAGAGTACTCGTTATTGTGTACTGCATGTATTCCTTATAAATTATGCATTCGTAAAAAAATCGAACTCGAGATTTTGATCAAAGTTGACATTACGATGATAGCGAAGACAAAAAAGTGGGTCTCGCAATTCTGTCTGTCTGCCTGTCTGTGTCTGTCTGTCTGTCTGTCTGTCTGTTCGACTACAGCTTGATTTTCTTCAAACTTGGTAGATATGGGTTTTAATTTTTTCCCCCCACACGTTTTTTTACTTTTTTTTTAAGACCAAAAATAACGGTACCTGCAATACGAATTTTTTTTCGAAAGTTTATAAATATTTTTTTTCTCAAAAACTGTCCGACGGATTTAAAAAATAAAAACACAAAAAAATTTCATTTAGTTAAAGCTAGGTAATGGTTGAAAAAAATTTTCCGAAAAGTGGTTACTGAGGGTAACCCCCATGGAACCATTTTTGTTTTGTTTTTGATTTTCTCAAAAACGGTACAACCGATTTTAATCATTTTTTGATGCTGAGGCTTCCTAAAAATTTAAATAGAATTGTGTATTCAAATTTTCAAATAATTTGTTTTCTGGATTTAAAAAAAAACTTCAATTTTTTTTTTTTTAAAAGTCAATATTTGGAAACCCCATGCCAGAATTTTTTAAACTTGATAAATAAAAGTTTTTTAATATAATCTACAAGATGTGAGAAAAAAATTTTATTTTATCTAAAAATAAAGGTACCCATCATACAAATGTTAAAAAATTAAAAAAAAAGGTTTTCAAAAATCGTATTTTTCTCGAAAATGGCACCTAGAATTTTGATAAACCATTTTTTCGAATTTTGAATTTCTCATTATCCACATAACGGATCTTAATGAAATTTTTAATAGAGAAGCTTCTAAAAAGTCAAAAACACATTGCATTTCAAAACTTTAAAATAAACATTTTTGAAAAAAAAAAATTATTTTTTCTTGTTTTGAAAATTCGATATCTCAGAAACGGCTCAATATTCTTTTTTTGTAAATTTAATTTTTATTCGAACAATAATTAAAACTTTAAATTAACTTAAAAATATTTTAAAAAGTTTGTATATAAAAGCTTTTTTTTAAGAAACCACTACAACGACTTATAATTTTTGTTGTCTCTTACTACTAAAAGAATTTTAAAAAATTATTTTATCTTTATGAACAGTTTTCTCTAATAACATTCGTTTTTAAATTGCAAGTCTATTACATAGGAGCAAGTTCTTGCGACCCAGTCGTGCATTTTTTTTTTTTTTTTTGGATTTAAAAAAAAATCAGTTTTTTTTTTGCAAATTCAATATTTCGGAAACCCCTTGCTCGATTTTTTTTTAAAGTTGATAAATAAAAGTTTCTTAATACAACCTGCAAGATTTAAGAACAAAAATTTTGTTTTTCCTAAAAATAACGGTACCCACCATACAAATGTTAAAAAATGGTTTTCGAAAATTGTATTTTTCTCGAAAACGGTTCAGAGAATTTTGATACGTTTTTTTTTTCTTTCGTTTAATTTTTACGATCCATAATTTAATAAAAACAAAATTGAAATAAATATTTTACTGACTGTACCTAGATACCATAGAACCATTTTTTCGAATTTGGAATTTCTCATTATCGGCACAACGGATTTTAATGAAATTTCTTATAGAGAAGCTTCTAAAATGTTTAAAAAACATTGCATTTCAAGACTTTAAAAAATATTTTTTGACTTTTCGAAAAAAACGTATTTTTTTTTGTTTTTGAAAAATTCAATATTTCAAAAACGCCTGAGTATTTTGTTTTGTTATTTATTTTTTATTAGTATAATAATAAAAACTTTGAGTTGGCGTAACAAATTTTTTTCTTGAGAATGATTTAACAATTTTGTATATAAAAGCTTATTTTTAAGAAACCATAACAAAGATTTATAATTTTTGTTTTTGCATAAACCAATATTTGTTTGAATCACATAGCATCCTATTTTTAGCTCCAACTACTAAAGAAGTTGTTTTAGTCATTTAAAAAATTAATTTTATGTTTATGAATAGTTAATTTTTATGTTTATGAATAATTAATTTTATTTACACAAGAGTAAGTTCTTACGACCCAGTCGTACATTTGTGAGCGCGCACTTTGAGGAAGATGAATTCGAATTTCTCACGCCAAACTGTTAGGCGTATCTCCCTCCATATTTTTCTCAAGATCTTAGCTTATGATTTACCTAATTTCACCGCAAGATAAGACTTTGTGCAATATGCTTCTTGAAATAGAATTATTGGATTTTAAGAAATACAGATGCTCCACTAGACAAAAACAAAACAAAACACAACGTAATGGAATAAAGGTTGTTATTTGTATTGAAAATAATTATTATTATAACAATTTTATCCTTAAATGTAAGCAACAATAATTATTTTCTTGTATTTTTTTTAACTATAGGTTGTAAAATTTCGTACCGTCTTTAAATTATATCCCTCAATATTTAACTAAAACCGGTTGTGTTCCTTTTCTCTAAAGATGCTTGTGATACCTTTTTTACATGAAACCCATTCACTGACATCTAATTTCAATATCACTGTTTTATTGTTTTTCTGACTTAAAATGTTTGAGGCGCTGGGGAGCGCAAATGGCCACATAAAGTATTAATATTGCAACACCCTTTTGAAATTTGATCCAAAATAAATTAAATTAATAACATAGATAATACTGCTTTGCCATTCATTCCTATGTTTACATTTAGGAGTAGGTAAGGAACGAACCAGATAAAATGCTTGGAAGTAATGACATCCTTTTTGCCTAGGTACATATATGCATGTCCATGTAGAGCTGAACGTCTTCACCATCTCTTTGAAATGTTTACGGCGAAAATTGAAAAATTAATGTTTATGTACGTGATGGAGACTGTGTTATATTATAGTTGTTTGTGTTAATGTTTCGTAAGAATTTTAATACCATGAAAGGTGATCAAAGATTATGGAATGTTTTTAAGCCACCTGAAATGAGTAACTCATAAAGTTTTATAGTTCTGGAAAATGTTTTTTTAAGCTTGTTGGTTGGTTTTAAATACAATCCAAAAGTATTTAATCTTCTCATCAAAAACTTGGTTGTTCATCAAATATTAAATTTCCGAAATATGTTTGATATGAAGAAGAAACAGAGGAAAAAATTGATAATGACTAGGTTTATAATGAAAACATATGATTAAACTGGATTCTGATATTCAATGGGGTCTTTTTGATGAGCTGGTTTATAAAATTGTTGTATTACCCAGACACACACAGTTTCTCTAAGATTGGGAAAAATTCATTCCAATTATAGACCACGTTTGCCCAAAATATTTGGTTTAAAAAAAATTGTTGGATTTTATAATTAATAGTTCAAGATTTTAATTTATTAATGAAACAACTTTGATGTACGGTAACTTACATATATGGCGGATCTTTATTCAAAAAGGAATGCAATTAAAAGAAAAGAGAAAAGGCGAAAGGTAGATGTTAAAAAGAGAGAGGGGAAAATATAATAAAAACTGAACGAAAATAAAGATACAACATCTATTCAACTCAACGAAAATTTTGTTTATCAGCTATAAACGTGTTCTATGATTGAGCAACTTGGATTTATGAAAAATTAATTTACTGTTACTGTTTTTCTTCGGAAAGTTGCCTCATAGCTATGTTCTGTTAAAGTGTTCATCTTTGGTTTTTCTTCAGTACGACTTACCATATGAAGTTCCTCACAGTAGTAACATTGGTCCACTGCTATTTATAGTTGCTATAAGATATAGATTACTTATCTACTGAAATTCCTTCCAGGTATAGTCTACAATGTAAAATTTATTTCGTTCATATTATCTCAGAGTACGATTTCTGTTATCGAATCTTTCAGCCAATTTTCACCGCTATTCCAGATTTTTCATCCACGAAGCCTACGTTTGCAATTTCTTAATCAATACTTCTATTGAGCTGTTACCTTAGTGGATTGTTGGCACTAACCAAAGTTAAGTCCCATAAATTATAAAAATAAATTGCATGAATGAGCTGGATAATCATCCGCACAATTTTCTGAGATTACCGAACTTCCCATTCAACTGTTTGGCCAGCTGTGTAGCATGTGGCACCATCTTCTTGAAACCACAAATTTCTTATGTCAATTCCACTCAATTCTGACCAAAAATGGTTAACCAACATGGGACAATAGCTAACTCAATAAATCCATATCAATGGGTGATCATCGATGAAAAACACACTAGACGGCCACTAATTGTGGATGCAAATGAGGCACATGTGAGTTTGCTGCTGAACAAAAACGTAATGTTTTGCCAAAAAATGATCTTCATTGCTTAAGATGATATTTTGATAAAATTTTGAATTTTCTTCAAACTTTTGCAGATACTAATCGGAGAAGTTTCGGCACTTAAAATTATCAAGAGGCCTTCTTTCTGGCGTAAAATTTATCTTCTCAAAACTCACCACAATAGTATGGATTTAGAGAGATTGACCGATTTTGCTCGTTTTATCTGAAGCAGTAATAATTTCTCGTTCGTGAAGTTCACCTTTATTAAAATGTAAACCATCACTAAGACGAAATATGAACATGTCATAAAATAAAATGCACGACTGCGGCGCACGAACCTGTTCTTATGTTTAAGAGAAGTAAAATTAAAAAAAAATGTTATTAGAGAAACACGTTTAGAGGCAACATTTAAAAGGCTAAAATGACTTCTTTAGTATTTAAAGCTTAGCACAGAATTCAATTTTACTACAATTTTAAATCGTTGTAGCGATTTGTTAAAAAAATAAGTTTCAATATATTATTATTTTTAGGAAATCAATAATCAATTTATTATTATTTTTAGGAAATCAATAATAAACAATTTTGACACGCTAATTTTAAGTTTTCATTATTATTTAAATGAAACTTAAATTCCAAAACAAAAATCATTCACCCGTTTTTGAAATATCGAAATTTTAGAAAGAAAGATTGATTGTGCTGTAGCAATTATTATTCTTTTGATGATATATCGTACAAATTTTGGTGAACGGAAAAATTCTAGTTGTCGTTTTCGAGAAAAATAGAATTTTGGAAAACTGTTTTTTTAACATTTGTGGGTACCTTACCTTCATTTTTGGATAAAAGATACAAATATATTCTTCATCTTTCAAAAGATTATCAATTGTCAAGATTAAAAAAAGTCAAAAATTTGGATATCGAAATATTAAGTTTTCAAAAAAAAATATTTAATTTTTTTCCAAATGTAAAAAGAAATATTGGAATATACAAATTCAAACTTTGAAGGAGGTCTAACATTCAAAATTTATCAAAATCTCTTGAATAGTCTTGAAGAAAATCAACTAGTCGACAGACAATCTTCCATATCAAAGGTAATATCAAATCTGATCAAATTCTCAAGTTCATTTCTTTACGAATATTAGCTTGTCATATAAAGGGTGTTTTCTTAGAAGAGGAGAACTTTAAATTGGCAACGCTGTTTTCTGTGAAAATACAAAATTTTTAGTACCCTTTATTGAAAAACGATTAAAAGGTTTATGGCATATCATGTTCTAACATATAATTTTAATAGCTATAAAATGTGTGCGTAGAATTTTGGAGAAGAGAACGCTAACTGTAAGAGGACTCCCAATACACATTTTTTTTGCTTTCACTCTTTACAATTTTGTAAGCGTATAGTCTCGTTCTTAGTTATTGCTTTGTTTTATTCTTATTTCTATGTTAACTTTCATCTCATATACTCTCATGTTTAGAAACTTTGTGATCTTTTGTGACCACAAAAGGAAGCTCTGATTTTAAAAATTTTTATTGCATTTCAAAATTGGCAAGTCTTGGTCTGATCAGCTGGCTAAGGTTTGATATACAGTTCTCGTTTCCTCTTAAACAATTGATCTTGTTATTCTTGTAATATTCGATTTATCCATCTTCTCAACTTTTCTTCATTTTTGTGAAAAGCTGGCTTCTTCGAGGATTCGTGGAAATAAAAGCTATCTTTGTTCTTTGTTTTTTGTTTTATCTCTAATCTGCTTATCTTTAAGGCGGTTTGAGAGGCGATGAGTCAAAATTGAGCTTTTGTACCTATACATAAATGAGGAAAAACATAAATTGTAAAAATTGATATTGTGAAGGCGTTTTCGTAAAAAACACATTGCATTACATTTTTTACGTATTTTTGTAGGTAAATCCAGTCTTTCAAATTATTTCAATTCTTAAATAAAGATAATTTTAAATTGTCTATTAAAAGAACAAACATCAGTTTTTCCTCTCTTAATGAGGAAGTATAAAATCAATGCCATAAACTCTTGTACATTCTCACCAACTGCTAAAAACTTTCAGCTTTTGCACACTGAAACTAATTTTATTTATTTCTTAATTTTTTAATTAAAATGAAGCTCAATTTTCTGGCGAAAACATTATAAAGTTTATTACATAGAAGAAAATGCCCCTAAGCTTTAATAACTTTTCAGCTCATCTTTTGGTTATTAATCATAAAGCAGATTAGACCCCCGAAGTCCTCCTCTCCAACTACCGACCTCTGTGGTTCATGTTTATTCATAAACAGGTTACCACATTTAGAATAAGCCCGTTCTCATCAGAAATTTAAATAATATAAACAATATTCTACGAGTATTTGGTGCATACATCTTCAAAAGCAAGTGACAATCGATTTGTTATATTTCTGAACACGCTTCATGGAAAGTTTTAATTATCCATCATTACACTATGGGAGTGTCAAATAAATTTCGAATGGCAAACAGTTTTAATTTTAAACTCAATTTCTTAAGGCTAGGAACGCACTTGCGATTTTTCGTCGAGGCGATTAAAAAGTCGTAGTCGCTACAAAATATTGTCATGCACGCACTTGCGATTTTTTTGCCGCGCGATTATTTAATCGCGCAAAATAAAACACACTACTTTTTATGTGAGTGCACGCATTTGCTACAAATAAGTAGCGACAGAAAAATCGCTTGAAAAAATGGAACTTGTTTCATTTTTATAATCGCTACGATTTTTGAGTCGCATGTGCGTGCATTCACATTTAAGGCCATGTGTCTTACTTTTTGCGACTAAAAAATCGTGGATTAAAAATTGCAAGTGAGTGCATGCCAATTTCTCTTTGCGACTACGATTTTTAAGTCGTAGTAATTTAAATCGCAAGTGTGGGCATATCCATTTGAGTACATGTGTTTCATTTAAGTTTACGACAATCGCATCGCAAGAAAAATGAAACAAATTGCGACTTTTAAATCGTCATGATTTGTTGGTAGCAAGTGCGTTCATTCTCATTTAAATTCATGTGTTCAATTTTTGCGACTAAAAAATCGTGCGATTCAAATCGCAAGTGCGTTCCTAGCCTAAGAAAGCGTTGGTCGATCACTGTTGTTGTTGCTACTCGTCCGTACCCCGTACTAGGATAACTGAGAATAGTCTGGGAATTTATATTCGCTGCTGGATCTTTTAGAATTAGTACCTAGCGCAAAAAAATTGTACATATAAATAGCTGTAACCTTTTGGTGAATACTTCCTAATTTTTGAATAACAAAACCTGTTTTTTTTTATTAAAGACCACGTTCAAAATGAGAAGAAGAGAAACCTTGTTTGTTTTGAAACGCTGAATGAACTTCCTGAATTTTTGCAATAAAAAATCATTTATGTTTGGAATTCGACGACCTTCATATGTCCACCAGGGCACGTTTTTAGCGATCAATGTGTTGAACGCAATTTTTGATTACTCGAAAATGGCACAGCCCAATGATTTAACGTAGCCACATAAAAAGTCTAGACTTGTTAGATCACACGATCTAGAGGACCAATCAACAGGATCATGTTTTAAGTTTCCAATAAGTCGATTTTTAATCCTGCTGTGGCTTGTGGCACCGTCTTGTTGAAACCACATAAATCATAAGTATCTATTCCATGCAATTGACTAAAGAAATAAAGGCCTTTGTAGCTATTTACATTGACTATAACGTAACTGTCATTTTTATAAAGAAAGACCGAAAATTTGGCGTTAATGCTCTTTAAGTTTTCTTAGATTTTAAGTGAAAATGTTGTTTTGTACTTAGTTTTTTGACATTGATAGATTGGTCATTGGTTTAAGGGTGCGTTCATAGTGAAAATTCAAAGTTGTCAAGTCTCAATTGGAAAATCCTTTGCTTGTGTTTAATAATTTATAGGAGTTCTGTGTTAAATACATTTGTTGGCTTTTGGCCTTTTCATAGTTTAGTCCAGCTCTTGAACTAACTCGTTTTTTATGTTCGATATTCTATGAGCAAAACATACAAATATAAAAACATTTAACTAAAAATGCAGTGTAGTATGAGTAAATGGGAATTGAAGCAATTATTATTTATCAACAAGTATGGATATCTTGTTCATGAAGTGGAGAAAATATTTTTTCCAAAGAAAAGTAATTTTGTTTTTAATTTAATTTTCATAAGAACCAAATGAATCGTAAGGGGAATGAATAAACTATTGAGTGTATAAGGTTGTTGGCTTTTAATATAAAAAAAAGGTACGTAGTATAAGTAAATATGTATGGTTTTTTCGTATAGGCCAGGACACTTACTATTGGGGTTCATGTAGACTTGTTTTCTTTCTGTAATTGTATTCCTTATGTAATAACTGTATGGCTAGTAGTCTTTCGAAAAAAGTCTCTCATTTTAAGCAAATAAACTTACAAATCAAAAAGATAATCTTTTAACGATTCCACGAGGACTTCAGAATCATTTTTTTGTTTCGATATTTTCGGGAAGTAGCTAAAAACTTTTTTGTTTTGTCGGAGTCATTACTAATAAAATGTTAAATCAAGATTAAATTCCCTAACAACCCTTTTAAGACAGCAGCAGAAATGGACGGAAGAAGTGTTTGCTAATCAAAAGAACGCTGTGGAAAGATTGGCTGGATCACCGAACGAGATTGCATTCTTACCAGCCAGTACCAACCACATACCAATTTGTCCTCCATTTGAAAAACGCAAACAGCCACGGTCAGTCATTTTTCATTGGTCGATTAAATCAACATTCCGAGCTTAAAATGTTGAAGATGATGATCAGAAAAAAGCATTTTTTTCGGCTTGGTGTGGCCCTGAACTGTACGAGCTTTTAGAAATTTGTTTGTGGATAAATATGTAAGTCGAATCTGCAGCCTGCTGCTGTAGTCATCGCTAAATTCACAGTTCATTTTGCTGATAATCTGAAATCGAATCCTAGCTTGGATGAAGATGTTAAAATAGGGGACTTTTTTGAATCGACACAAAAAACAGTTTTGACAACAAAAATTGATAGCATACAGTGAATTGAGACGTTCGTATTCAGAACAAAGAGGTTCAAAGTCGCATTCATCATTCTCATGAAAAAAAAAGGAAAAACGAAACTATCTTGCCCAGGTTGTGGGCTTAGGCATACTCAAGCACAATGTCCAATGCGTGAAGCTGAACCTCGAGTGTACAATGTCAAAGGCCATATATTGTCCGTTCTAAATCTAAAAGAGGAAAGGACAGATGGGATTGAAATTTTCGCCAAGTTTTTAATGAACGGGAGGAAGTTAGAGTTTCAAATCGGCACAGGTGCCACTTGCTCCATTATCGGGTAAAGAGCCAATTCTGATATTTTCCACTAGCTGGAGAGGGAGGTACTTTTTTTTTATAAAGATTGATCTCGGTGATGCAAACTTTCCAATACCCTTTAATGAGGAATCAAGGTAACTCACAGTAATAAATACAGATTATTTGAGCATCTTAGGTTGCCGAACGAAGTTGCTAGTGCCATGTTCCAAAAGTTGATTTATCAAATCATTGCTCGGATGAATCATTCTGCCGTTTTTATTTACGACTATAAAGTTACTGGCCGTAATTATAAAGAACATGCTGAAAACGTCAAAGAACTTGTGGGTCGACTCAAATGTTTTGGTCTATACTCTGAGTAGCCAACATGAGAGATGGCTCAAAAGAGCTTTGAATACTTAGGTCGCAAGATTGATGTTAAATGTATAAATCCAACCGATAGTGAAATCGAAAATGTTAAAAACATTTAGCCTCCAAAATACCTTAAGCAGTTACAAGCATTTGTAGGAAAAGTAACAAACTATGCTAAATTTATAAATAATATTTTTAGAATTGCAGCTCCGCTCAACGAGTTAAGAAAACAAAATATTTGCTTTATTTGGGTTAGAAATCAGCGGGAAGCTTTCACTCAACTGAAGTCCGAAGTTTTGGAAAAAACGTGTCTTGTACATTTTACAGACGAATTACGAATCGTGCCAGTGACGGGCGCATCTTTTCGAGTCATCGGTACTATTTTAATACATTGTTATTCTGATGGTTACGAAAACAGTGCATTTATGGCCGCACAATTGAGCTGGTTACCGACCATGAGCTGCTTTTGTCCATATTAAGCGCCAGGAAACAGTTGCCAACGATGATACCTCACAGGTTGCAGGGATGGGCGATATTAAATTTGATGCTGAAGAAGAGAACATTTTTGAGATTAACTCAGATCTGGACGATAGACTCACTGACTTTCCTGTCAATGCAAAGCTGGGTGCAAAGGAAACAGCTAAAAGAGCAACAAGGATAAAGTGCTTACAAGAGCTCATCCACTGCTAGATGTTGGTTGGTCTGAAAAGCTAAGGAAAGATGATGAACACATAAAGCCATTTTTCTCTCGGCGTTTTGCTTTAACTCGCCAAATGGAGTTTTACACGAGCAGGGCAACGATATGTCCACAGTCATCGTTCCGTTAAGTCTAAGAAACTGTTTTAGCGATGTTGGATGCCGGCCGTTGGGATCTAGTTCGGACAAAACAGCTAGCTCATATACATTGTTGGTGGCCAAAAGTTCACCCTGAAATTGAATTGTTGATAAATCAATGTAAGAAGTGCCGAGAAAATTCTCTAAGTCCACGACAGGAGGTTACGAGCTGGCCAACAACATCAGTAAATGTGGACTTTGCTTTTTCAGACATGTATGTAATCTAATCGGTGTAGATTAGATGCTAACTCTAATTTTTCATATTTGATCGAAATGTCAAATACCTCAGCAGAGTCAAAGCTAAGGCCTTTGGAGAATATTTAGGAATTGAAGGCCTGCCTCAGCTGTTAGTTTGCGATAGTGGCCCTCTGTTTACATCGGAACAGTTCAAAAAACTTTGTAAAGAGGTTAACATTCAGCATCTTAAATCGGCCCGATTTCACCCTTCATCTTACAGGGAAGCCCAACGAATGGTTAGACTTTTAAGTTCGCAAAGAAAAATCTCTCTCGTTATGATAATAATAAAAGAAAAGCCTCACTAGATTTCTTGATTTGTTAAAAGTCTTTACGAAATTCAAGTGGAAAGTCACCATCGCAGCTGCTCCGTCCTAGACAGCCTCGCATTCTATTGTCATAACTGTGACTGTCCACGTGAAGAAGAACCAAAGTTGCCAATCATAAATATCACAGCCTATAAAAGAAGTCAGTGAACTTAGTCGAAACAACGTAATAAAATTAAATGGTTGTTCTATTACGAGAGATTATATTTGTCGAAATATGTAGATCCTGCTCGGACTATTAGATTTTTCTTCAACCATATTAAACCATATTACATAAACTACAATTTCCAGCTACAGAAAAAATGCAACTGATGTAGTTGATGTAGGTGGTGTATTAGGGTCCAGGTCCATCCTAATGGAAGTTTTATTGTTTATTAATTATTACAATGGAGACAAGTGTTTTCACTAGTCACACAAGACTGATATCGTATACATTCGGTTTCTTTATAAAATTAAAATCAAACGGGTTTGAGTTTACATTCAAAAGTCCGCACATGAGGGTAAACTCACAACTTTAACTATAAAATTTCTACTTGAAAACCTGTTCAAGTTCATAACTCCTTTACTGATTTCACCTTCGGTTTCACACCTATCCAATACACAAAAAAGTTTAAGAATTACATTCAATAAAACCTCATCAGACAGAACGCGCTGTTACTGTTTTTGAAGAAAGGTCAACGCATAACCTACCTTTGTTTCCTAGATTATCCTTCAACTACATTCAAAATGTCACATTATAAGTAATTGAATATAGTCCTTACACTTAGAATGCACCCAAAGCGTGTGTGAACTGTTTACGCATATACCCGATCCCAACAAAAATATACATTGTTCTCACCGGATTGCAGTTACTGAGATCCTAGCTTCTTGCTCGGTGATGTTACCTTAAAATGCCCATTGAAAATGCCAACAAACTTATTGTAATTAACCTTATCACCCACCACAGAAAATCAATTTAAAGCCAGTGTAAGTTTCAGCACAGGGATCAACTTTTGTCCTTATTACGAGTATACCAAAAAAAAAACTAATTAAAATTTGTTGTCTTTGTTGCTGAATATGGTGTTGTAGAGATGCTATTCCACCTTTTGTTGGATTGAAGTTAAAATAAACAATGTGGCTGTGTGATCCTTGTTAATTCTCACACCCAATCACCTGGCGAACTCACATTTTGCAGTAAAATCTTTTTTGTAGGAGACAAAAAAAATTGTTTTCTGCGCCGCGATGAGGTCCGTTTTCTTACAGTTAAGACCAAGAAATTGGATTTTTCTTACCTATCTACCTACGCAAAATTTACGAGAAATTTTAAGGTTATGAGGATATATTGTTCGGAATCTTAGATTGCCATATTAAATTGAGGTATTATTATTCCGGTAGGTATAGGTACATATAAAAAGATGATATCACAGAAATGCTAATGTATCGTAAGAGGCTATAAAAGTATGCTTTTAATTTTAAACAGGGTGATTCACTTTTTACTCTAAAAACTTTATCAGATGATGTGCAAAATAAAGAGAACAAAAAAAAGGATTTTTCAATTTAAAAAAAAAACAAAGTTATTGAGTACTGAGTATCAGTAGTACCTCCTGGCATAATAGGTAGTGCGTTGGACTGTCATCCAGAGGTTCTTGGGTTTTTGTTTTTATAAACTTTATTGAATAAATCAATTTACATCGCATTCATACCTACTGTAAATTTTCTTTGTGTCGATAACCATCGATGAATATATTTAGTCTTAGAAGCCGGATTATCCGGCCTCCTATCGGCTATTAAGGTAAAGCATGTGCCCTGTTCCCGGCTCTGGCCATCTGGTAAGCTTTTTATATTTACAAAATAGCTGGATATGAGAGGGACATGAGGAGTCTAAGACAGTGAAATAATTCAAATGGCAACAGGCCCGTAAAGTCAAAGAATAACAAACAATAGTCATGTTTTATTGGTTAGTGAATTCACTACAACGCAAAATTTATTATGGAAAACAACAACAAACGATTAGTGAAGAAAAATAAGATAGTGATTGAAAAGAATATTTTAGTGAAGATGGAGTTTCAGATGTTGAAATGTAGGAGGTGTTTACGTGGTGTCCGAAAAAATATATGTTGGCATGCTTGAGGGTGTGTTCGTTAATATTTATTTTGTTATACTTTGCCTTTACTAGTCCAAAGTGTGATCGCTCCGCAATTTACAGAACAAATATTTTTTCAAATGTAAAATTTTAATTAATACCATAATTCCGGTTTTACACTACTATCATTAAGGCTGGTATTCACCGAGCGCTCATAACTTAAGAAGCTCATAAACCTATTCACCAAGCAATATTAGTGAAGATCTACGAGCGCTCTTAAAAGTTAGGAGTGGTCCCGACCACGAGTATCCATTTGCTGTCAAGACAAGACCAACATTCCACAACATTTCACTGTTTGGGTATGCCTGAACAAGAGAGAATGGCTCTCATTTTCGAACTTCGAAAAACACTTGTGAGTGGTTGGTGAATACCAGGCACGAGGCGTGACTTTTTCCATAGCGGAAGCACTGAACATAAAACCAAAACTGAAAGACCTTTGAGATCCAACCTTTTAAATTCCACTTACAGATAATACACATAAAATAATATACATAAATAATATATTTCAGTAAAGTCTAATTAAAAAAAAAAAGAGCTTGATGCCTTGCGCAAAGATTTATCCTTTTTCTTTTAAGGCAAAATTATCTAAGTACGATTTGATGAGAACTAAGCTAGGTACGAGTAGATAACCTTTCTTGTCCACATTTATTTCTAAAAAAATATTTAATTCTGTTAAAACGTGAATATGATCTCTCTACAGATGCCACTATTACGGGATATTAAAAATCTTAAGATTTCTTGAAGTTTTTTTTGATTTAAAATTCTCATAATTGAAAATAACCTTTAGTTATATTTCTACTGTAATGTCAAGAAACCTCAAATATGAATATTAGAAATACAGTGAACATTGGAAAACGTGAACCCCCCAAAACGTGAACTATCCCAAAACGTGAACACCGTAATTTTTACATTGACTGCTCTAAAACGTGAACAAATCGAAAAGCTCTAAAACGTGAACAGACATTTTTTCAACATTTCTACATAAAAATGCACTGAATTAATTTTTTAAAACTTCGGGGGCCCCATAAATTTGACAATGCGTAATATGAAATATTTAAAAAGGATTTGGAATGGTGTTCAGATGAAGGTTTTGACCAAAGCGACATAAACGCCTTAGAGAAATTGTAGTTACTAAAATGTTGGCAAAAAATAGAACAGACAAAAATTAAAAAAATTGTTTGTTAAATAAAACTTTTATTTGTAAAACGTTCTAATTAAAAATTAAATCTAATCAATTTTTTTAATAACCCGTTAGTTACCAGTATGAACCCGTAGGTACCAGTATTTGTAAAAATGTTAAAAAAATTCATTAATCTATACTACTGCAAGCAAAAAGAAGATAAAATGAAAGAAAATATGTTTTATTTTAAGAGGAGTAGTAAGACTTAAGACAATACGGTAGAAATACTATTTTAATCATAAAAATGTTACATTCCAAAACATGAACAATCTCAAAAACATGAACACCCTCGGTTTTAATTAGTTCACGTTTTCCAATGTTCACTGTACTATTTTTGACCATTTTTTTTAATAATAACAAAAAATAAACAGAAAACAGGTGGATTGTATTTATCGCCACGAAAATAATTAAAAAACTATCACCTTTTAAATTCATATTTGTTTGTTTTCTGATAGTTATGAATGAATTGCACACACATTATGTTAAAATAAACCTCTTCTACCCCTTTTGTTCACGAAATTAAACTCATTATCAGTTTGAGACAATAAGCAACTCAATAGATACATTTTTGTTTTTCTATCTCTCTTGTAGGAAATTCTCGTAATGCATTCACTCAACTCATTCTTCACACATTGTGCAAAAGGCAAGAAACGAGACAAAATTATTTTGACTTTGGGTTGAGATCTAAGTTAAGTATGCGAAATAATGGAATGCCCAGCTGTTGTGCATTCTATATTGTTTGAGAATCATTTTTAAATTTTTTCATTTCCATTTTTTAATTTTTTTCTTGCTTTTGGTCTTGGCTTTTCCATTTATTTTGTATCTTTTTAGTATTCTTAATACTTTATTACGTAAAATTATTTCTTAATCTTTTTAAAAAAAACTTTTATAAACTTTATAATGTAATCTCTGTAATAAAACTGAATTAACTTAAAATATAGCTTGTTAAAGGTTTGTAATAGGCGTAAGTTTATTAAAAACTGTTAGCTATTTTATAATCAATAAAAAAAAAAAAAAAAAAAAAAAATTTTTGTTTGAGGATTTTGTGAATATTGGTGAGTGATGTTGTAGGTATATTTTCAGTTGACTTGTAGTGGAAGGGTATTTTGAAATTGAGTTATGGAGGCGATAATAAGGAATGCATAGCTGTTAAGCATTTTAGCAAGAACTTTCATGAGATTGAGCATTATAAATAATGGAGTGATGTTGAGCATTCTCAGTTGGTTTGCAGTGTGGCATTTTAAGTTGTAATAAATAGAGAGATCTTGATTTCCTTTAGTAATTTTAGTAAAAGATGATAATGTTGTCATAATGATGTTGGAACGTAATTTACAAAGTAAATGAAGATTCAAATAATATAATAAAAATATTAATACAATTTGGAATTTTGAATTTAATTCCTTGCTAGGTACGATTTTTTCAAATGGTTCAACGGAAGCACTCATTCTACTCAATATATGGACGCTTCGTCCCTGGTGAATACCCCAAAGAAATTTCAAGTTAAGAGCCTCGTAAAGTTAAGAGCAGTTTAAGAGCACTCGGTGAATACCAGCCTAATTTTGTCACTAAATATTGAACAAATTTACACGAAGGCGAATAGTTTCGATTGGTATGTTTTATCTGTACACTGGCATTTGTTCAGAAATGTCGTGTAATTTGCTGAATTTATGTGACAGCTGACAAAATTGCACACAATACAATTTTAGTTGAATTAATACGATGTTAAAGCTGTTTTAGTATGAAACTAGGTTAAGACAACGATTTTGCTAAATTTTAATCGAACATCAAACTTTATCTACCCTTTTATTAAAGTTAAACTCATCGAATACCTATTTTATTTTTTTAGTATTGTGCTAACTTCATGACTCTTTGACATTTACAAACGTCAAAACAGATCTGTTTACTTATTTTTTGCATGAATTGTCATTGTTTTAGGCTGCGAACTCTTTATTGTCGAAGATCCGCGGGATAGAGTGGAGACGGTGGGGGCTGCTTTTCAGCAAGTGTACAAGGTGAATGCTAGCATTCGCCCGAATCACGATCTGGAAAACAGAGCTCTGCTGCACCATTTCTACCTTCGTAACGAAATGACGCAATGGCGATCGGAGAACCACGGTTTTGCCGGGTTCAATGATGACCATCTGGCAAACGCCATCATCGCCGAGCGAAACGGGCCCAGTTCCCTATTAGTTTCGAAGGTGGAGCTCCAGCTCATCTTCGACTCATTAAAGAAAAAGAAGTCAGCAGGAATCGATGGTGTATCCAACGTTGTGCTACGACATTTACCTTCGGAAGCAGTGGACATTTATACCACGCTGTTTAACAACGCATTGAATAATGCATATTATCCGGTGCGATGGAAGACAGCTGTGGTACATCCTCTCCCGAAAAAGGGAAAGGACAACTCCAATCCGGCGAATCTCCGGTCGATAAGTCTTCTACCGAGTATCAGTAAGGTATTCGAAAAAGTTATTAATAGAGCGCTGTCCAAGTGGGCGGAGGACAACAATATCATACCGGATACTCAGTTCGGTTTTAAGGCAGGACATGATACAATTCATGCCGCGTCTAAACTCGTTTCTGATATCCAATGGAACAAAACTAAAAGGCAATGTACTGGTGCTTGCCTGGTTGATTTGGAGAAGGCTTTCGACACCGTATGGTTAGAAGGTCTCTATCTAAAATTGACTAGACTCGGCATAAGTAAACCACTATTATATATACTTTATGACATGCTCAATGGTAGAACGTTTGTTGTCAAAAGTGGCAATGTAACTTCTACCACAATCTTCGATATTAAGAATGGTCTTCAGCAGGGAGCGGTGAACTCGCCGATTCTATTCAGCATTTACACCAGCGATCTGATAGGTAGTCTAAATCAGGCAATTGCGTATGCCGATGATCTAATAGCGTACAGAATAGCTCCAAAAGTTGAGGTCATCAGAATTCTCTTGCAGCGTGACTTCGACAAGATTCAGCGATATTGTGATGACTGGAAGTTGAAAATCAACTTTCAGAAATGTGAAACTATTCTGTTCAGGACTCCGCTGGCTAGAGCCCCTAGGGATACTAGAAAGAACTGGCGCAAGCTGGTGATCGTTGGGCCACATAGACAGCCACTGGCGAGTAAAAGTGTAGTAAAGTACCTTGGCATCTGGTTGGATCAGTATTTGTATTTCGACAGACATATAAATGCTGCTCTGAACAGGGCTAGGGGAGCCTTTGCCTTGACGAAACGGTTGTTTTACAGCAGCCGGCTTGACAGCAGGGTGAAGGTGATTTGCTACATGGCCCTCATCCGGCCGATGATTGCCTATGGGTGTCCGGTGTGGTTCAACGTTGCCCCATCTCAAATGGAAAAGATTCGGGTGTTTGAGAGGCAGTGTCTAAGACGTTGCCTTGGATTACACAGAACACCAGAGTCGGAGTACAAACATTATTATTCCAACGAGGTTCTATACAACGGAGCCAATATAAACAGAATTGATAATTTTTTGATAAAGCTGATTCGGGGTCACATTGCAAGAGCGATGTCCTCGACCAACAGCCTAATTTTTGGGGCTTACTACCCTAACAGCGATTATTATGAGAGTGTACGTATAAGCGGCTTTATCCGACCCGATGCATTTCTCTACTTAGACAGTCGAGGGCTGATCCAGGATAGAATGGCGATTCCGCTAATCTACCACGTCAGCCGGAGGACTGTGGATAGGCGGCTCCTTTATAATCGAGACTCCCTCGCACAAGATGGAGCAGAGCGCCTTCGGTTCAGTAGGACTGTGTCCGATCGGGACCGGAGGGACAGGGAGAGACAGGAGAACCAGTTTTGGTGGTTGTGTAATAATAATAGGGAAAGTTGACGAGGACTTCTTGTATGTCTTGGCCGACTTACATAGATTTAAGTGTACTTTTAGGTAGGGACAGTCGGGGTGGCACCAACAAAAAAAAAAAAAAAAAAAAATCTATACATTTGTGTAACCAAAAAAAAAAAAAAAAAAAATTGCTGCTGTGGCTGTTCTAGTTTTAAGTAGTTTTAGTTTATTTTAAGTAGTTTTAGATAGTTTTAATTAGTCTACTTTAGTTTTAGATAGTTTTATTTAGTCTACTTTAGTTTTAAGTTTTATATAAAAAATTAAAAAAAAAAAGTTAAAGAATCCGAGTTTTTTTTTACATTTTCTCGAGAAAACAAAAAAAAAAGATAGTTTAAATAAAAAATAGTTTTTAGGCCGAAAGGTATTACAATTAAGATAAAGTTTAGCTTAGAGCGCCCGCATAGGGCCAGTAAGTTAGTTTTAAGTTATTGGATAATTAGGCTAGTTTTTATGAATTTTTGTCTAGCTTTAAGATAGTTTTAAGATGAATGAAAATAAAAATGAATTAAAAAAAAAAAAAAAAAGGCTGCTTATTAAAAAAATTGCCTTTGTTCGATATTGGTTAGAAAATGTTTAAAGTTAAGAACAAGTTAGAAAACTAATTTAAAGTTAGGAAATATATGTATATTATACTATAACCTTAATAATAGGCTCTTTAAAATTTTGCGCCAATGTCTTTATATTGAGTATTGTGTTTTTCTTTCTTTCTTCAACACTCAAAAGAATTCAGTATAAAGCAAATAAAATAGGTTTTTTTGCAAATTTAAAAGATCAAGAAATGCAATAGTAAAATTAGGGATACGAGAACATTTTGAGTAGATTGTAGGAACAAGATATATTTTTGTACTTTTGTAAGCACAAGGTAGTCAAGTGTGTACAATTACAAAGTGCTAATACAAATTTAATAGTGAGAAAAACTGTAAATCAACTCGATCTGCATTTTCATGAATATTTCAACTCGATCTGCATTTTCATGAGTATTTCAACTCCAGTTTAAAAACGAGATACGAATGTTTTGAACACATCCGTGTAAGTTAATTCAATAAGGGGTGTTCAGATGGAAGAACATCTTGTACAACATGGTTCGATAACCATCAATGTTCTATCATATGAACGCAAAACCGAACAATGTTGCATGGTTTTCAAAATATTTTGAAAACCTGGGTGGTTCGTGCAACCAACCAACCTGTGTGAACAGATGTTGACAACTTTGATATTTTTTTTTTCATTCTGTAAATTGTCTCGGCCATAAAACATTCAACGGAAAAATGGCATCTATACCAAATAATGAGTTTTAAAAAGATTTTTTGAACTTTATAATAAGAAATTTACCAGAATTGTGGAAAATAAAAAGTGAAATTTATAAAGAATAAATTTTATAAGAATAAAACTCCTAACAAAATATAAAGAAATGGAAGAAAATGCAAGTTTCGTGTTTTCTTCCTCTTCAAGAATATCGTTCTAATTACGGCTGCCAAAATTTGTATCGCCATACTGCTTCCGTTCACTTCTAAGATATAAAAATAATGATGTTCGACAACATCAGTATCCTATGTGAACGCAAAGTAGTGTGTACAGTTATTTTCCCATGGAACAATGTTGTGCAACCATGTTCTTCCATGTGAACCCCCCTATAAGTAGGAAGGTTTTGGCATATATAATATAGCGCAGGGTTCGGACTTCATCAATCGCAGATCGCAGTAAATTGGTCAAGAAATCACAGAGGTATATTTCTATTAAACGTCTTAAGAACTTCTATACAATACTATAACCGAAAGATGACACTGTACCTTTAAGACCGACACACCAAACTATCACTGTGGAACAAGTCTTAAAAAATATCAATGGTTCCGGGGAAACTTATCTAGCTTTAACGCTTGACGCATTCGTGATACTATATGTAACTAAGTATTTCAGACAATACGCACAGACTTTAGACATGTAAATGCAATATTATCTGAGGTCTTCAACTCGCTCTCTTTCTGGAGCAGGCAGTGCGTTAACAACTAGGCGACTGTTTTCAGAAAATTTATTAAATGCATTATTAAAAAAATCAGTGGAATGCTGATTTTATTTTTTTGACAAGCCAGTTATAGCAATCATTAAAAAATTGGTTTCAGTTAAAGATCCTATCAGTGACTGATATCAACCAAATCTAAGCATTTCCGGTTAGAGTTGATCATAGAGAGCAAAACTGACATTTGAGAATAGAAAGAACGAACACATTCAGTTGAAAGAATGTGTTCCAAGTTAAAGAATCGAAAATCAGCTGTTCATTAAAAATTTATTTCTATCAATGAAAAACGGACATTTATCGCAGATCAGCCGATTTAAACTATGTAAAATGTTTTTTAGAGGTATTGGGTCTTTGCATGGAAGTGATTAATCCTCCAAAATTATCTCTTAATAGGAAATCTGTCATTAATTCATTCCCTCATTTATCCCTGCAGATATATTTGCTACATTCACACCTTTGGTGTCAGCTTTAATTATTATTGATTAGCCAACACAACAATGCGATTAAGAACTTTTTGTATCATACAAACTTTGTATCACATATATTGTTCTGATTTAATTACCTTTGGTCTCTAGAAAATTGAGTTTCTTGTATATGAATATCCAAACTACATCCTTGGATTTGACTGCCAAGAATTAATCATTGCTATTAGCTTTGTTAATTTCGTTCATTGATCTAACAAGTAGATGATGTTTCGGTTTCCTCTCCCCCAAAGCCGAACGTAACTACAACGTAACGATACTCAGCAAAATCAAACATCAAGAATTAAATAAGCATGTAAGTAGGGTCCAATAGCATAGTTATCGTTCAAACCATTGGCTAGAGATCCATTTAGAAAAATGTCCTGACAGTTTGCAGTGTGTGCCTCCCCAACAGTTTGCTTCAGGATAAAGTTGTTCGTCTAATTCGTTCGACGAACATCATGATCCGCAAGAGAGTGGGACGGAATGGCAAAGAATAAAAATTAATGAAATCACCACGTATGGTACTGAATAGTAATTTAGTCCTTTTTGCTTGATGCGTATAGAGAATGTAGATGGAACAGGTAGACAGGGGCGGATCTATAATTTATCTTAAGAGGGGAGAGACTTTTAACTCCAATTTCAATCATCAATTTTAAATTATATTGAATATTTTCATCCTAAGCTCGAATCGCTTGAAAAATAATAAACATTTTGCTAAAGCTCCACACCATAAATTATTTCAGTTCGATTCCCACCCTCTGGAAAAATGTTTTCAAGGTAGTATTATCTCTTGCGCGAAAGATAATAATCCTCTTGTCATGAAAATTTGTTTCCAGTCCAGGAATATTCGTTTCCAGTCGATTTGACTTTGTAGGCTGGAGCTCTGACTTTTTGGAAGCTTCAATTGAACAGATTATTGTTTTCAGTTTTTTTTCTAGATTCATAAATACAACCGACATCCAGGTCTTGCATCTATATGGCAAGCAGAGAAAAATAAAAAACTCATGTAATTTTTAAAACTAAAACCTACCCCCTCTCTTTGCACCCGCCACTGCATAATGGTAAACAAAAACAATGTCTTACGAAAGCGATAAATACAAAGAAATTCAATATGCCCACCAAAGCAAAGATAAGATTTTTCTATTCTTGTTCAGAGAGTAGTTTGAGGAAAATAGAAAAATAGAAAGGTGTTTATCCAATATTGCCAGCTGGGTTGTTATTGGTTTGGATCTAAACGACTTGATTGTACCCAAGAACTTGAAGACCATTCGTGGTTAAGCATGAATATAATAAAAATTACATACGTCGCACAGTGGGGCCATTGATATGGGAGAGCGGAAAAATTTTGTAATAGATACTTATTTTGTATGGAGGCAGTCTTCTTCAGTGCGATATAATCGGAACCACCCAACTGGCTTAAATAAAAGTTTAAAATATTAGGTATAAAGGATATTTTAATAAATGACAACCAAATATTTCCACCCACTAAAACGCTCACACAAAAATTAAACAAAATTCTAAAGTAGGTAAATTAAATTTTGAGTGGTTGGAAAAATATATTTTCGCGAACAAAAATCAAATATAATGCTTGATGCTTTATATTGTTAAGCACAATACGGGCGAAGGGGAAATAAGGGGGGAAGAGAAATGAAGTGTCGATGCACATTGGTTTTGAATGTTTGTTAATTGAAATGGCAAGAGAAAACCGTGCCGGGTAATTTATTCCATAATCATGTTGTGCGACTAAAAAAACAATCTCTATATTTGACGGTATGACCAAAATTAGGCTCGAGGGTGAACTGATGAGAATTCTACGCGAAGCGGGTGAACTGATGAAAGAGGGGAATACAACTGGCTACTTCGAGTGAGCATTCCTTGTGAAAGGAAAAACAAGGAAATACATGACGGTGTTTAAGAGATGGGCATGAATCCATTAGAGCTCTGTTTCCTATCAGTTGTAACACTCTGTTCTGAATTCTATTCAATAAGTCGAGGGAAGTTTGTGCTGAACCTGCAACTGCCAGATGTGTGTTATATGTGGACATGTAAATAGTCAATGGCATAAAGGGTACATTTTTTTAACGACAATAGACAGCATTGACTTTTCAAAGAACTAATGGAAAGAAGCAATGTTATTCATATTTTCGGAGAAAAATTATGAAAATTCGGTTTTTCATGTTTGTTATAGCAAAAGTGAGTATATCCAATCATAAAAATACTATAACCATTAGTAGCTGACATCAAACCAGCAACACCTTTTTATGTTAAGTGTTCACTACTGAAACTTGCATCAAATAATGCGCAAACTTCAAGCAGAGCAGGACCAAAAACAACGCACAAAATGTTTAAGATATTTTTCTCAATTTTGAAAAAGAGGTTTTTGAAAGAACCATATGTATACTATATGTTAACATATGTATAAGAACAAAGAAAAAAAAAGTTAAATTTATATTAATATTAATTCTAAGTCACTTATGTATGTAAATTCACCCACTTTACACTTAATTTTTACTAATGTGTCATTTAACTCTGTTTAAAAAAAAAATAAAAAATGTCACTAATTTTTTCAATATTGTTATCATAAAGCTATTCCTAGCTATAAGTACACATACAAAAACTATACCAATATTCCTTTTTAGGAAACTGAAGTAAAAAAAAAGTGATTTTCTTTGCAAGATTTTTACTTGCGACTTATAGGTACTATAAGGCAAGTTATGCATTCGTAAAAAAAATCGAACTCGAGATTTTGATCAAAGTTGACATTACGATGATAGCGAAGACGAAAAAAGTGGGTCTGGCAATTCTGTCTGTCTGTCTGTCTGTCTGTTCGATTACAGCTAAACGGCTCGGCCGATTTTCTTCAAACTTGGTAGATATGGGTTTTGATTTTTTACCCCCGGATGTTTTTTGATTTGATTTTTTATGACCAAAAATAACGGTACCTGCCATACGATTTTTTTCCGAAATTTTATAAATATTTTTTTTTCTCAAAAACTGTCCCTGCGATTTTCTTAAAAAAAATTCAATAAATTTAATTTAGTTAAACCTAGGTAATGGTTGAAAAAAATTTTCAAAAAAATGAGTAAAAACGGTACCACCGATTTTGATCATTTTTTTATGCTAAAGCTTCCCAGCGGTTTGAATATTATTGTGTATTCAAATTTTACAAAACAAATTTTTCGGATTTTTAAAAAAACTTTCAAAATTTTTTTTTGAAAACTCAATATTTCGAAAACCCCATGCTCGATTTTTTCAAAACTTTATAAATAAAAGTTTGGAAAAATAACCTACAATATATGAGCAAAATAAATTCATTTTACCTAAAAATAACGGTACCCTCCATACAAATGTTAAAAAATGGTTTTCGAAAATCGTATTTTTCTCGAAAACGGTTCCGAGAATTTGGCTTAAATTTTTGTTCTTTCTATTATTTTTTAATATCTGTAATTTAATAAAAAAAATTTGAAAACATGATATTACTGACTGTACCTACCATAGAACGATTTTTTAAAATTTTGAATTTCTCATTATAAGCACAACGGATTTTAATGAAATTTCGTAGAGGGAAGCTTCTAAAAAGTTTAAAAAACATTGCATTTCAAAGCTTTAAGAAAAATATTTTTTTGAATTTTGAAAAAAAAATCAATTTTTTGTTTTTTGAAAATTCAATGTCTCGAAAACGGCTCAATACTTATTTTGTAAATTTAATTTTTATTCATACAATTGGCGTACCAACATTTTTTCTTAAAAATGTTTTAAAATTTTCCTATATAAAACCTTATTTTTTAAGAAACCACTACAAAGACTTATAATTTTTGTTCTTGCATAAATCTATATTTGCTTGAATCACATGGCATCCTATTCTTACCTTTAACTACTAAAGAAGTTTTTTTTAGTCATTTAAAAAATGAATTGTATGCTTATGAACAGTTTCTCTAATAACATTCATTTTTGAAATTCTTAGTCTTTTACATAGGAGCAAGTTCGTGCGACCCAGTCGTGCATTTTATTTAATATGAAATAAGCTAGATTCTCTGGCTTATTTACCATGAGAAACATGAATTAGCTAGTCGAAATTAACACTTTTATAAAATCGAGTTTTTTTCGCCTTGGCCCCACTGTGCGTAGTTAAGAAGAAAGTGTGAAAAAGTCAGGAGAAGACCGATTTCGTTTTTGATTTTTGTTTATAAAAAAAAATTTTGGGAAAATTTAAGAATACAAAATTTTATTAAATGAAATCGCAAAGCCATTGACAAGACAAGATAAGCGCTAATTGTATGTTAATTGGAAATAGATATCTTAAAAAATAATACTCCATGCACCTTGAATTCGTTAAAAATACAGATTTATTTCGAAATAAAACTTTGCGTGGTGCTCAGTTTGTGTGCTTTATTATTTGCTTGCACTTGTAAGCGAAAATCCAAAACCTTTAAATGTATCTCAGCATTTATAGCTTTTAAAATTCACTTTCATTCATGCATAAGATAATTAGATAATAAGTAAATTAGATCCACCGTAATTTTGTCGGGGTTTTATATACATACAAAAATGTTTCATCCAATAACGCTTTCGTTTTAATTTTTATTTTTTCTTTAATTAAATGATACAATATGATAATGCGGGAAAATTTTTATTTATCAACAGCATTTTCGCGTCCGGATGTCCCCATTGCCGTATATTTTGATTGATCTGGACTCGGCATTTCAAGAAAACCTTATATGAGGAAGATTGGTGAAATGTTAATAAATTTGTAATTTTTAAACTGAAATAGAGAAAACAAACTATTACACATTCAAATATTGTAAATTGCATTGATATTTGCAATTAAAAGTTATTGATCAATGACGCTATCATAAGCTGCAAGTTATGTACTCGTATTTATAAAACGTACATCAAGCAGTATACGAGTTTCCCTCTGAGTAAATTAAAACCTATTAAATCGATTCTAATTTTATCATATCGTATAGAAGAAAGAACTCAGTTTCAAATTAAAGTTTAAATTTTTGAAGAATTGTAAATCGAATCTGTCGAAACCCCTTCTGTTCATTTTCAACTCTTCTCTAAGTAATGGTGTTTTCTTGGACTGCTGGAAAAGCTCTTATATAACTCCAATTTTTAAATCTGGCTCTAAGCAATCTGTAGAAAACTATAGACCAATTGCTAAGCTTCAGTTAATTCCAAAAGTTTTTGAATCCCTAGTTAAGAAAAGAATGTATGAGATTTTATTTCCCCTCTTCAACATGGATTTGTCAGTGGAAAATTTACTGCAACAAATCTTACATTGTTCACAAATTTTTGCGTGAATTCAATGGAAAGTGGCAGTCAAGTAGATGTTGTGTACACTGACTTTTCGAAAGCGTTTGACAGAGTGAACCACAACATATTGTTAAGAAAACTTAAGTTATTAGGTTTTCATTCTCAACTATATAAGTGGATCAATAGTTATCTGACAAATCGGGTTCAATATGTGAAAATAGGCCCAGAAAAGTCAGAAATGGTTTCAAATGTCTCGGGAGTTCCTCAAGGCAGTCATTTAGGACCACTTTTGTTCTTACTATTTATTAACGACTTGCCTCATATCATTTCATATTCTTCATGTTTAATTTTTGCAGATGATGTTAAGATATACAAAGTGATTAAATCTTCATCAGATTTCCAACAACTTCAGAGTGACCTAGATAACTTATCTGAATGGTGTTTTCTAAATGACCTTTCATTAAATACCAGCAAATGTAGTATAATTTCTTTTTCAAGATCTTCTTCTCCGTCCGTTTTTTGTTATAAAATTTTAAACGACGAGCTTCAAAGAGTTTATAATCATAAAGATTTAGGAGTGATATTTGACTCTAAGTTAGAGTTTAAGATGCATATAGACTATATTATTTCTAAAGGCAACTCTTTGCTTGGGTTTCTAACTAGGAATTCTAAAGATTTTAAATGTCCATATACGTTGAAGTCTCTTTATGTCAGCTTCGTCCGTCCTGTTTTGGAATATTGCAGTGTGGTTTGGTGTCCGTATTACAAAAACGCTACAAATCGAATTGAAAGAATCCAGAAAAGATTCACGAGATTTTCGCTTCGGCAGCTAAACTGGAATTTGCCCCTGCCTTCATATGAAACTCGTTGTATTTTAATTGACCTAAAAAGTCTTGAAGCAAGAAGGGTTTACTTCCTCGTTTCTTTTGCGAGAGATATTGTGACGGGACATATAAATTGTCCACCATTAGTATTGTTGTTTAGACCATACAGTCCAGCTCGATATTTAAGACCTAGGGTAAACAATTTTTTCTTAATCCCGCAACATTCAACAAACTACGGTAGTAATGAACCAGTTACAAAAGCTTGTAAATCTTTCAACAAATATGCTGATGTAATCGATCTAAATTGTTCTAGAGATGTTTTTAGAAGAAAAATAATGAACTTTATTGTAATCAAGTAAAATTAAGTAAACCTTTGTTAAATTATTATATTTATATTAGTTATACTTTTATTCTGTTTCTGTATAATGAATTGCAATAGTAATAGTTTTGTAATTATAGTATTTTTAATTGTTAAGTCTAAGAAAGTTTATACTTATAGGCAATAAATAAATAAATAAATAAATAAATATAAATAAATATATGAAATTTAATAAATACAATTTTTTATTTTATTTTTGGCCATAATTTGTTCGATTTTTTTGTTAATTAAATTTTTTTAATTTGTCCACGACTTGGTCTAAGTAGATCAATTTACTTTAATAATTTTTTAGCCTGCGACTTTCATAGATCAAAGCAATATTTTAAAATGCCATGCATTTTGATTATGTCATATTAAAGTTAAGAGCCTGATTCGTAATCATATCGCACTCATTTTGGGTTAATGTCACGAGTTAAAATTGGTGCATCGGTTATTGAAAACAATTTTTTTTTAAAGTGCAGAAAACGGCAAAAATGCACAGTAAAAAATAGTTTTTTCTTTGACTTTTTGTTTCAAAATATAATACGATAATGTACATACATTTTTTTTTTTATTATTTTTAATGCACTAAAAGGATTGTGATTTCTTATAAAAATATGGGAAACTAATGAAAGGCAAGGAGCATTCCGGGCTATCATTTTGGAAGCTCTTTTTTGGATTATATCCAAGAGACTCAAGTTAGTTATTGGAGCACCTGACCAAATATTGGAATTGAATATAAACGTGTGGGGGGAAAAAATTAAAAGTGATATCTACCAACTTTAAAAAAAATCGGCCGAGTCGTTTAGGCTGTAGTCGAACCGACAGACAGACAGACAGACCGACAGACAGAATTGAGGGACCCACTTTGTTAGTCTTCACTATCATCGTAATGTCAACTTTGAGGAAAATCTCGAGTTCGATTTTTTTTACGAATGCATAACTTGCCTTATAGTACCTATAAGTCGCAAGTAAAAAGAGATTAAATTTTTTCATTGAATTTGTTTGAATTGGTTTCCTTGAGAATGATGCTTCAATACTTTCTTTTGAACTTTGTTTACATTTCCATATTTTCAAAAAAGGCTCGTCGCATATTATTTCCTCAGGAGCCTTAAACAGTGAAGTATTTTTCGTTAATTTAGGTTGAGTTTCAGGTGTGTTTAAATTTGAAGAGAAAGTATCTAATTAGCTTCGAGGAAATAATTTTTGACATCATAACATTAAACTCATAAGCTGAAGGATTTTTCTTGTTACCACCTTTACTTTGAATAATAGAAAATAAATTTTCAAAGATATCTTGATGCATTCTTTTTGTCAGTAAATAATCAGTATTCTCATACGAGCCACTACTTATATCTTCACTAAGTAATAAAACGCCGTTAATTATCTGTTCCATTCCTTTTAAACACAAGTTTCTAATTAGATACAAACAGTCTTAGTTCATTATAAGCTGGACTCCCTGGCTCAACTCCACGGTTCAAAATATTTTTGCCATAATATGAACCACTGTCCATGCAGTCAAAACCATTATTTACTTTTAATGTGAATTCTTTCGTTGCTAGATCACGTTTGGAACTTTCTTTTAAGCAATTAAGCTCATAAGCTGTTTGTATTGATGCCGCGGTTGTCCTGCTGAAGATTTGTGTTGCAAAGCGAACACTCATTTTTTACTTGCGACTTATAGGTATTACTTATAAGGCAAGTTATGCATTCGTAAAAAATCGAACTCGAGATTTTGACCAAAATTGACATTGCAAAGATTTTAATATTTTGCCATGTCAAAATCTTGAAAGATACGGAATGATAGAAGGGTGGACTCTACCTACTAAAATCAACTTAGCTTATAGCCTCCTATTTCTTTTGGTATATTTTCTTTTTGTTATTGGTTGTTTTGATTTGTGCTTCAATTGTTTCTTCTTATCCTGGAAAGATACCTTACCCTAACATACCTACCTTAATTATAAATACTAGTACCTACATCCGCTCAAAGTCATAAAAAAGCAATAATTGTTGAGGACGCGATGATGTTTTTGTTGCAATTTTAAATTCTTTTTTAAATGAAAGTAGCACACCAATTAATAGCCTAATTAGTGGTTTGATTATAGTTTGATTGTAGTTCTAAGAAAAGTCATGAATTTTCAAGCTGCATGTACTCGTATAGTTTCTAAATGGCAAAATGATAATAAAAAGACACTTCGAATGAAAAATCTTAGATTTTCTATTTTTCGCTTCGAATGTACATTAAGTTATACCTCTCTACCAAATTTCATCAATCTATAGCAATCGTAAGTCCTTGATCGCTATAGTAAAGACCAAGTTCTTGACAGATTGATAAATTAGTTTGTATAATATCGTTCAAGTTAACCCCTTTCACACCGTTTGCTAAAACGAAATAATTTAAAACGCCTATCAAATAAACACTGACCATGAAAAAATATATTTCGTTGGCATACAATCTTTTTCTATCTGTCCTTAGGTCTTCGAAACCATCAATCAAATCGTTTTTAATGTTCTAAGTGAGATTTGAACGAATTCTTATCTCATCAAAAATTAGAACCATATAGCGTTCACGGTGGCTTAACGAAGCAAACTTTGACTTCAGATAATTGTGGGCATTGTTTTCCAATCCTGGTTGTAAACCTTTTACCGGAGCCCATCCATAAAATGTAGATACCTTAGGAAGTCTGAACCCCAATCTATCCCTTCGAAAATTGTAGGCGCTTTAAGATCTATAAAAAATATTTTGGGAAAGTTCTTTTTCTTTACTATTATATTTCTTGGATTTGGAAAACCTCATTAGCATATCACAAAATGGTTTACAATGTTCTCAAATATCTAGCGCTTGGATATGAGAAGATAGACTTACTTTAAATTTCTTACTTTTTTGAATAGCAGTATGGGCTCTCATTTTATTTCTACATAAGTTTTCTTTTCAATTTTTCTTTTTATTTTTATACTGTAACTAAGTAATGTTTTTTTTAATACGGAATTTTTTTTCTCCTCTTTTGCGCATCTTTGGAATAATTTATCGCATTTAACACAAGAAATGCTACAACTGATCGAAGTTCTTCTTCGTTTTTATAGAGGAAATTGAATATTTTCTAGACATAAGTCTATATCCAAGTCGAAATTTAAATTAAGAGAAGGAACAGCATCCCTCTTAAGCTACGAGTATTTTCTTCGAATGAATTCGGAACAAAAATGATACTCACAAATTATTTAAAATTTCATTTTTGTCCGTAGAAGCGTAGAAGGACATTCAAAAATTTTCAGTTGGGGGAATTCTCTTTCAGATTTTCTGCAAACGAAGCAAGAAACTCTCGATTTCCTTTATCACCAGATCACCACCCATTGCAAAAATAAACGCTACAGAAACTCGCTCAACCATATAAATTACCTACAATCCAAATCGTTCGATCGAAAGTCGATGGCGAATGAGGAAGAACGAAATATAAAAATAATAAAATCAAGAAAAGAAACCACCACCGCAAGCCGTCCACGGAGTAGATAGATATAGATACGAGTATTATACACACAACGAACGAACTTGGATTATACTAAAAAAAAGGGTTGTATTGGCATACAAAATCTGAAAAAATGTGTATCTTTAAAATCCAACTCACTGGTGGACACCATTTGGAATTGGTATTGTTAACTGGGTTTGATTCTTCTCTGTTTGATAAGGTTGCATGGTTTGATTTGGAAAAATTAGTTAAATATTTCATTGAAAAAGTGGTAATTTTTGTTTGTACTGAATGCAATATCTATGTAACTATATTATCTGTGCTTATAATATATTAAAGCCATTAAAGCCAGATCTTGCGCCCAAAATATTGAGAAAAACGTGAAATTGGGCAAGGTTTGTGAAGTCAATGCAAGATGTATTGAAATAAAAGGTAATGAAAAGACCTAGAAGAGCGTCGGAGCGGATTTTTAATTTTGGGCTCTATTTTTGAATAATCATCTTTTGAAAAACATTAAAATTGCTCATTTTCCAATGCATTTTTACTTTTTCTCAATACTCAATACTCTTTCTGGCAGCGTCGAATTAACAGCAAACTGTGCTGCAACCAAATTGTCTTCTTTTTTACTTGCGACTTATAGGTACTATAAGGCAAGTTATGCATTCGTAAAAAAAATCGAACTCGAGATTTTGATCAAAGTTGACATTACGATCATAGCGAAGACAAAAAAATGGGTCTCGCAATTCTGTCTATCTGTCTGTCTGTTACGGTACCTGCCATATGAAATTTTTTCGAAATTTTATAAATATTTTTTTTCTCAAAAACTGTTTGATAGATTTTAAAAATAAATATACACAAAAATTTCATTTAGTTAAAGCTAGTTAATGGTTGAAAAAAAATTTGCGAGAAATGGTTATTGAGGGTACCCCCCATGGAACCATTTTTTTGTTTTTGATTTTCTCAAAAACGGTACAACCGATTTTGATCATTTTTTTTTTTTTGCTAAATCTCTCCAAAAACATAAATAGAATTGTGTATACATTGAAAATTGAAAAATTGACTTGATTATTTTTAATTAACACCTGACTTACTCACAAACTGACTAACTAAGACGCGGAATGCAATGCAATTCTACCTCCTCGTGGAGGTAAGGCTCCCCTCCCATAGTAAAAAAAACGCTTGTATTTGACCCTTCTACAAAAATCAGTTATCAATTTTTGGCGCCTAAGTTATCGTACTCTCCCCAAGATATCGTTATTTGTAGATGAAAAATTATCGATAAAGTTGGGCAAAGATAGCGCTAGTTATAAAAACGGGTCGCAAAATGAGAAGATGACATAATAAATTGAATTTTAGAATCCATTGTTCTTGTCTCCTGCAGTGACTCTTGTAACATACTTATTAAAACCGTGTTTACAGGCATTTGGATCCATGCCTAATGGACATCATCAAGCACATGATGATATAATTATAGAAAACAATGTTCCTATTTGTTGAGCTTTTGAAGAAATTACAGCATCATTTAAAGTTGTATCCCTATGAGAATTATTTTCTAACAGTTGCAAACGCTGACAGGCTTCTCTATAAGAACCACATAATTCACCATTAACAGTTCGTAAATGTTGGAATGATGTTGGGCTTGGAACATTGACTAACAGTAATCTACATATATAAATAAAAATGTAAATGTATGTTTGTTCCAAATCGCTAATCTCAGAAAGTTCTTAAAGGCCTTGTAATTTTTACGTTTTTTTTTCTACATAAGAACCTTCCTTGTGTCTTAACAAAAACATAAAAAAAAATTAGCCCAATTGATCGAGCCGTTCTCGAGTTAAACGCTTAGCAACACATTTTGCGATTCATTTTTATTTATATAGAGATGAAAAAAAAATATTAACACATTTATAAGGATTTTGAATCGGTTTTTATCAATTTTCTAAATATTCCATTATATCTTCATCTATAATTTTTGGTTGAAAGTTTCTTAATTTATTTCGAATACTTTAAATTAAAGGATCTGACGTTATAAGCATCATAATCATCAAATCCATATTCGTATTTTTCCGCGAAGACTATCTGGTATGATTTTCCCTTAACTTTCTTGACTCCTTATGTCTTCCTTCTAAGGCATCTTCGGATAATTGTCCGATAGGTATTGAAAAGAAGTCAATAACATCTGCACCATGCATAAGAACTTTGTGTATTGACATTGGCATGTAGTACCACGAATAAGAATTTAAATATAAAAGCTTTGTTTTATTCAGTAGTTTTTTAAAGTTTTCTATATTAATTTTTATGTCACTAGACAAAACTCTATTAATCTTAAAAAAGTTAGAAATCAAATCTACGCTTACTCCGGTTATCTCAGAGCTAAGATTTTCCTGTCGGAAAAATGTTCGTGCGGTGTTACCATCGTTTGTAGAACCGTATCCAGGCTTAGGTTGGTCAATCAGAAAACCCATTTTTTCTTTGAATTCCCTTTGAATCCTTTTTTATTTTGATCAAAAATTTCCCTATTCGCAGATCCACGTACTTGCCAACACTTTAAGGGCAATCTATACCCAATATGAAGGATACACTCAAAACTTCTAATCCAATTGTGTAGGGTCGATAACCCATATTTGTAAGTTTGTACATTTGGTTGAAGATCGCCAACATTTTGTTGGTTCATGAGTTTTGGTGTTGCACCACATATGTACATATGTAGCAGGTTTGTGTCGAACGAGTATCAGTAACAATGTTGCATATACTGCTATCGATCATTGTAAAAATCATTTCAAAACTAATTTCAATAAAAAAGCCGCCTTCTTTTATTGGTAATGTTATTGGTAGTAAGTTATCAATTTCATGGTTCATTCTGGTCAACTCATTATTAACAATGGCGCAAAATTTTAAACAGTTCTCGTTTAAGGAATAAAACCGGCTCTACTTAACGCAGTCGTTTAGCTTGGAGACTTCGTCTAACTTTTGCATAATTTTAAACACGTTAAACAACTCTTCTAACTGATGTGGGTTTTACAACAGAACCTAGGCGAATTTGCGTTGAACAACCCTTAATTTGACAGATACATAACTCACACAACTACAAAAACACAAAAAAAAAGTAAAAAGAACAGACAACTTTAAACCAAATAATTTTTCGCCAAAAAAAGTACATTTTATATGCTACCTCGGTACAGATTTTGATTGTTTATAAGTTATTTACATAATTTTAGATGGAAATAAAGTATAAATCGCAAATTCACAGCATAAAAACTCAATTTGTTGTTGCAAGGTGCAGAGTGCAGAGCACTCTCGTACGATTATTTCGAATTTATAATATTCAGTTATTCAGTCTATTTACAAAAAACATCTTTGAAAAATCGAATAAAACATCAGTAAACATTTTTTCTTCGATTTGCTTTGGTATGAAATGACCATTGTCAATATGGATAAAGTATACTTTTAAAAGATAAACTAGCTATTTGCTGCTGTTAAAGTAAGACGAGCTCTTTAACGTTAAAGTATAGTTTATGTCCTTTAAAATTAACAAAAAGTCGGTTCTCGTTTTATACTCAATATTTAGAGTCGACTCCCATTCTAAAATTGATTTAGAGTAGGTTTTAAATGTTTAATATTTTGCGCCAATATCTTTGGATTCTTTTATAAAATGCAAACGAATAGGTCGACAGAAAAAGGTGGAAGACGGTGCAGTGTTATTCCACTTAACTAAGTCAGTATTTGATTCCACTAATTTAAGAGAGACAAAGGCGGTGATGAACAAAAACTCATCTGTTAAATTTGAATCCGAAAATCTTTGTTTATAGTTGCTATGACGTGAAGAACCATCGAACCCTTACAGATAAGTTTAAGGGGAGCAGAAGGATCGAAATGTATTTCTTCGCTTGATTGAATTATAGATGAAGCAGTTTTACGTAAAAGCTCTTGTAGATTTACTTCTGCATTTGTTTCATCAGTAGTGATATTCTGAGGTAGTAAATCCTTTTTGGTTTTCATCATGGAATAGTAACTCGGGAATGTGTCAGGGTGAATGTTATTTACAACCTCTCTTAGCCTTTCATATGATCGATGTGATAGATCAAGATCGATGAACAAAGCTAAAGCGTCTAAGGGTGACAAGGACTTTTTCATATCATCCTTTTTACTTGATACAGATGCAGCAAATTTGATTTCATTGTGATCTCTGTCATGAAGTAAATCCGCCACTCTTCGTTTTTTCGACAAGAGACTAAGGCCTTCAAAATCTTTACGTGGTCTACCTTGAACTTAAGGAAAAGAACACTCCTCAAACATTGGCATCAACTTTCTTTGTGTTTTCCATTTCTCCTTTGTGTCCATGTTCCAGAGCTTAGATCTCATCCAGTGATAAAAATTTCTTTGGAAAAATACCGTTTTAATATGACTTGACAAGTGATAATCTAGTTTATGTATAAAAAAAAATTTTACGTGACAGCTCATCTTTCGATTTTTTACCATGAGACAAAACACTGTGCATGGGTTTAAAAAAAGGGGCATGTGTGTTCAATTGTATACGTATACATAGGTCATTTAAAACATTTTAGATATTTGAAAAAAGTTCATACAAAATTATGACCTTCTAATATAAAGACTTATGTATGGCAGACCAATACTGACCATTTTTTCACAAAAGTGCATTTAGATCACTTTTAACACTGATATCTTTAGCAATAGTAGAGATAGGAGAGATTTAATTACACCACTAGAAAGATCTGCTTTTTGTCAACAAGAAATCAATCCTAACTCAAATATGGTGAAAATGCATTACGTGTAACTCCAATACTGAGGTGACGATTTATGTGCCTAGCTTTTAAGCTGTAACCACAAGGGTATGGGAAATATACATTAATTCGGTCGCATTACTACATATGAATTCATTACATCCTGTAATAATAACCTTTTGTATTAAATGCGCATTTTTAATACTAAGGCTGTAAAATTGCTTGCTTTATTTGTATTTTGCTGAAAACTAATAGATCACACATTTTTCGCTAAGCCATTTCGCAATATAACTCTCTATTAACAGACTTTACACTTCTCGTCGTTTATTCATTATAACTACATATACCTACCTAATGATTATAAACGGCTTGTCCTTCTATTTATATAGTTAATGACATGATTACAAAAACTTGTCTTATGTTGAACACATACTACCTATAACAAACACCTCACTAATCCCTTAAATCTACTCTGACCTTTTGAAAATTTTCTTTTGATTTATAGCCATCCTTCTAAAGGAACAGATTGAATGAACCACCTAAATACACAACTACAGTAGATACAGAAAATGTGTTGTTGCTTCGATGAATTTCAATTCGCATTCATTGCCCTCAAAAACGAGCTAATCCCTCAGTACAACAATGATACAAATGTATACTTTATATTCTTTTATATGTATATAATACCTATGTACATGTGTACATATTATATAGTATACATACGAATGTATCTAAAGGATGAAACGCCATTAAGCAGCAATATAATCACATATTCCTGGACTATAATACAAGTGGTAGAATGTTGACTTAAGTTATAGCCAATGGACATGTTTCCGAATACAAAATCAACTCTGTTTTCTGTTTTCTGCCACCCTCAATATTAGACGCCCAAGCACTTAATTGTTTGTCCTATTCTTTGATACTATCAGCCAGCATTTTTCATTCTTTGTTTTACTTTTTTAAACTCATAGCAAAGTTCCGTAAATACTTTATAGTAAGTCCCAGTTCCAGTTGCAAAAAAAAAAAAAACAAGCAAATAAGCTTCAGGTATACCTGAGAATACACCTTATGATGGTAAAACACAGAAAGATGCCGTGTATTTCGTACCGGAAAATTAAATACGATTCAGTGTTACCAACGATTTGAAGCGTATTTCCTAAAATGCTTTCCGATATCAGACACTATCCAGATCGAATTCTGTTAGATACCTAGGCACTGAGATAAGGAAAAGAGCAAACTACAATTTTTAAAATTGTTTTTATTTTTTTTGTGCTGTTAATATAACTTCAGTTTCAGTTTATTCTTTTGTATATTCATACCTTTTACAACTTCAAGATTTTACGAGCGAGCCTTCAGTTAATTTTGGGGCACAGTCCAATATTGGACGGGAGTCCGTATTTTGGAGATAATTTGTTTTTAGTTTTTAATTTCTCAAAAAAATCAACGTATTTATGTATGTGTATATGCATGTATATACAATATTTCTGTGACCTTTTTTTAAGTAATTATATGTCCTTAAGTGGGATTTATGTCAATATTCAATATTGTTGTGAATAGAACTACAACATTTTGGGTGTGCTTATAACCCTTCTCCAGGCAACTGATTTCAAATGTTTTTTTTTAAATAAAGAGATTTTTCTTATACATATACTACTTTTAATGAGATCTATGACCTGGATAGAAGTTTCTTTATTTAGAAATATCCCAATTCAAAAAGGATTGGAATAAGTTGAAAAGTTTTGGAACAGTAACAATCAGATTAAAAAGGAATAATTTTTAGACCTTTAGCGTTTTTGGTAATAGCTACATAGAATTTGATGAAACAATTCATTGGAGCGTATCGAAATCCTGCTTTTTAAGATCCCGTTCATTTCAAAATCCCGAAAAAAAATGTTTTAAAATGCCGCCTTCTAAAATACAGCTTTTTTTAAATCTCTAGTTTTAAAAACCCGCTTATTCAAAATCCTGATCTGTTTTGTTATAATCCCGTTTTTAAAATCCCGACTTATCCCTTTAAATCCGGCCAAGCTCGTTTTCAATATTAATATTTGAGAATTATAAACGCTTTATACCTTACATACATTATAAAGATTAAGAATAACCAGACTAAAAGAAAGTAAGTTTCCGCTGATGAAAACTTGACTAATTTCAAGCAAGCTGGAAAAACCTAACAATCATATTCGACGAACCAAATGTTTACATACAGAGAATTAAGGCAAAAAATACTATACATAAAATGTCCCATAGGTAGAAAATTTTGTTAGTCAGTCGTAAAAAAATGTACGAACAAAAAATAAATGACCTTCCCTATGTCAGCTCACAAAAATAAAATGCACGACTGGGTCGCACGAACTTGTTCCTATGTAATAGACTAGGAATTTTAAAAACGAATGTTATTAGAGAAAACTGTTCATAAGGATAAGATTATCATTATTTTTTAAACAGAATGCTATGCAAATATGAATTTATGCAAGAACAAAAATTATAAGTCGTTGTAGTGGTTTCTTAAAAAAAAGTTTTTATATACAAACTTTTTAAAAGATTTTTAAGAAAAAATTTATTTTTGTACGCCAATTCAAAGTTTTTATTATTGTTCGAATAAAATTAAATTTACAAAAAAAAATATAAAGCCGTTTCTGATGTATTGAATTTTCAAAAAAAGAAAAAATAGATTTTTTTTTTTTTAAATTCAAAAAATATTTATTTTAAAGTTTTGAAATGCAATGTGTTTTAGACTTTTTAGAAGCTTCTCTATAAAAAATTTCATTAAGATCCGTTATGTGGATAATGAGAATTTCAAAATTCAAAAAAATGGTTCTATGGTAGGTACAAGCTGTAATATCTTAATTTCAAATTTTTTTTTATTAAATTAAAGATCGTAAAAATTAATTGAAAGAAAAAAAAAATTACCAAAATTCTAGGCGCCGTTTTCGAGAAAAATACGATTTTTGAAAACCATTTTTTTTTTTAATTTTTTAGCATTTTTATGGTAGGTACCTTTATTTTTAGGTAAAATACATTATTTTTCCCACATCTTGTACTTATACTATATTGAGAAACTTTCATTTATCCAGTTTAAAAAAAATCTAGAAGTTTTTTTAAAAATCCAAAAAAAATTTTTTTCAAAATTTGAGTACTTACATATCTTCTTTATGATTTCTATCATTTTATGTAAGTATTTTCATTTGATGATCTACACGGATCGGTATCGGGTTTTAATTCTATCTAAGGTAAAACCAATACTCGTAGATCAGTTTTATTGTTTTTGTCAATGAATCAAAGAACAAGTATTTTTTTTAATTAACCTGTAAATATTGAAAATATTTGATCTTTTCTGCCAGTTCAGCACATATTTTTTATAAATATGTGAATTTTTTATATTCCCCCTTTTATTTCCCTACAAATATACAAAATCTTGACGATTTGGTCGCTGCCAGAAGCTTTCTTTTTTAAATTTGTTGCCATTTTGAAATCACAAATTTAAAAATATTAAAAAATCATAAAAAAACATTGAAATGATGACAATGGCGCAAAATTTTAAACAGTCTATTATTAAGGTATTAGTATGATACTACTTAACAATTTGTTAACTTTATAGTAGTTTACTAACTCATTCTTAATTTTAAACATTTTCTAACACCTAAAACAATGACATTTCTTGTGAAAACGTACGTACACGAACCTTTTTTGATGTTTGCAAATGTCAAAGAGTCATATGAAGCTAGCACGATACTAAAAAAATAAAGTAGGTATTCGATAATCTTAACTTTAACAAAAGGGTAGAGAAAATATGATGCTATATTCGATTAAAATTTGCAAATTCGTTGTTCTAACCTAGTATCATACTAAAACAGCTTTAGCATCGTACTAATTCAATTACAATTTCGCGCCAATGATTTTAAGTAAAACTATTATTCACTTTAGAAAAATGAAGCTGTTCTCGCTAAGGAAAAGACTATACTAAGCAAAATACCCTAGTATCGATACTACGCTCATACCAAGGGTATTCATGTAAACGCGGAAAACTCTGATAAACCTCGGAAACCAGATAATTTTATCTCCGCAGAAACAAGCTGTACAAATTTGTATGGGAAAAACTTTCACAAAAGCATTTGACGAACAGCTGAACATTTCCCACATGTAAATATAACAACTACTTAAGTCTATACGGACTTAGCTAAGTCCAGATAATTTTCGAGAATTAATCTAAAAGTGGATTTACATGTTTCTGCAGAAAAGTAGATGTATGTCGAAACCCGAAAGTAGGAGAGAATACACAGGTGGTATCCCTTTTTTACTTCCTATAAACTGCTATAACTTGTTGGCCTGTTAATACGAAACTATGCAATGCAAATTTAACTTACCTCCATTTTCTTCCATTTCGATTTAATGTTTTTTTTTTTCATGAAGAAAAGTAAAATCTGTCGAGATCGAAATCTTCACATAGAAATTAACTTCTCATGTGTAAACGAATAAAGAAATCGACATAAGGAATACATCGGACTCTCTCTCACTTCCAACGAAAACTTTAGTTTGATTACAACCAGACAGCATAAATGACATTTGTTGCTTCTTGATGTTCTCAAACTGTGAACGATGGACGACACGACCGAACGATGCGATTGAAACTATACACAAAGCAAACTTTTGACGACGTCGTGTTCGACAGTCGTTTGAATGACGACCAACCTAAAACTTACGCGAAGAGGGCCCTGATAAAAACGGTGAT
This sequence comes from Chrysotoxum bicinctum, assembly GCA_911387755.1. NCBI lineage: Eukaryota > Metazoa > Arthropoda > Insecta > Diptera > Syrphidae > Chrysotoxum > Chrysotoxum bicinctum. The sequence continues at coordinate 84,059,971 of OU426990.1, forward strand.
GCCAAAATAATACTACTTATATGTTATCGATAATTTGTTCAGAGAAGTCAAAAGTGACGTTTTTGGATGCTGGTTGATGCTACTTTCAATACAGCTGACAAATGCCATAGCGTTTTGTAGTGTGTCACGCAGCATGGTATTCTATATATACCATGGTTTCTATACTAGATGTGCGTCACGGTCATTAATCTCCAAATATCATCTAGAATCCTAAATAATTTTTCACTTTAAATATTTTTGAAAAAGAAATTCTTGCTCTTAATCAAATAAAATGGATTCTTCCCTTTGGCTGATTTTGTCCCCAAATATTTCTTGTTTCCGATTTCCATTTTAACAAAGTAAAGCTTAAATTTAAAAACTATATAAAAATGTGCTTGAAAATAATTTACATCAAATATTTTCAGATTAGTGTTAAGTTAAAAACACATATTTAACTTTTTAGCTGAATCTTTAATTAACCGCGAGCTGCGAGTGCGTAGTAGGATTAGTTTAAATTAATTTTAATCAAAATATTAATGAATATATCATTGAATACAAGCTAATTAATTATAACTAGACGAATAAGCCAATACTTTTTTAAACACATAATCGAAACCACTTTTATCATTGACAAAAATATGTTTGTAACTGTACATTATGATGACGCACGCACCAAATACATGTTCATACTTTCGCAATACATACTTTTTCTATAATCAGATGAGAAGCCAATGTGTCGTAATCTTAGGCCTACAAAACTTACGATAGTTTTACGATATTGCATAAACACCCTTAGTGCGAACTCTCCCTTAGAAGTGATTAGAATAAATCGAAAGAAACAAAAAAAGTAATCATCATTAGCAAAGAGTAAAGAAAAAATAAATCAATTAGGGATAGCTAAAAAAGCAAAATATAAAGCAATTAAGGAAAAGGAAAGAATTGAACAGGTTTACGAAAAGCCTTAAATTTAACATCGAAATCAGTCGTTTGAGTGCCTCATATTAAGTTGCGTGATTTTCTTATTATTGCTTGCTAGTATATGGAATTTAAATATTTAAGATAAACTTTTCTGATTTTAGAAGACTGAAGAATTTAATTAAAAGTTAAACTAAAAGAAAAACAACTTACAGTTTAAAATCTATTAATGTTTATCTAAGACCTTAGATGTGTTTTGTTTAGACTTTTTTATTCAATTTAATTTGTCACATAATAGAAAAATATATTCACAACCACTTATCTTTTTCTTTTCTTCTTCCGGGCGAGGAATAGCGCATCTAAATTATATTTTAAAAAATCTTTAAATTTATTCTTTTGTTTTTAAAGAGTGAACTTTTGTGTGAAATAAAGAATGTGTGTAATTTTGTTCATTATTTGTAAGAATTAAGAAAAAATAAGATCCATTTACAAAATTTCTGGGTGCGCTTAGAAGACTCGAAAACACAATCATAATCCAAATACTAAAGTGTGCCCTTTGCCTTAAATATATAAAAAATATTCGCCTTAACTACTCTTCGCCATTTTTTCAATTTTGTTAAAACCTTAGTGAATCCACAAACCGTTTTATGCTGCCACCTGTCTTCGAAACTAAATATCAGTTTGAAAAATAAACATTGCAAAACAGCTGTGAACTTTGACAAGTATCTTCTGATGTGTCAGTTTTCAACTCCGGTGCTTTAATTTCGCGTCGCAATTTCGTCCTCATGAACAATTTTCATTAAATTTCATCAAATATACTGCAAATAAATTCTCGAAATTCATTATATTTCGAAGAAAAACCTCCATTATGTCTGTGCTTCCACCAGATCCGGTCTTCGTTCTCCGTCACTCGGACATGGACTCAATCAACTCACTGGCCTTCTACAAAAACGAAAAACTTCTAGCCGGGACTCTCAAAGGAACTGTCCAACTATGGGATTTACAGGTAAATTGGTGAGATATTTTTCTAAAACATAATGAATCATCCTGTTTTTTTTTTATTTAAGACCAATCGTTGCACTTCGAGCTTTGAAGTTGGAACTGATCCTATTACTGCCATGCATCACACCGATTCGTCTCTGATTACTCAAGAAAAAGGTGGAACTCTTAAGTATTGGTCAAAGACTGAATCTTCCTATGTTCTGGAGAAGACCACAGAAACTAATCACTTCGCATTCTGTCGCACAGACTATTCAAATGATGAGGAGACGCTCGTTTTCCCCCAAAACGACAACTGCATTGGTATCCTGTACACCAAAGATTGGCAGAAAAAAACTCTACTTGTGCCAGATAAATGTCTCAATTTGGGGCAACTTTCTTGTCTGAAGAAATTCAATCTAAGAGGACATGATATGGTCCTTGCTGGATATGAGTCTGGAGATTTCCTCTGTTGGGACATCCGCTCGGAAAAACCGATCCATGAAATTCACTTTGATGTCGGGGCCGCTACTAGTGTAGACTTCGATGGCCTAACCAACAGAGGTGTAGTCGGAGGCACCGAAGATAGACTCATTGCTGTTACATTCCAAACGAAGACCATGGACCTCACAAAAATACAAGAGATCCCCATAAGAAATCCGGGAATAAACTGCATCCGCATTCGGAATGATAGGAAAATATTTACCACTGCTGGATGGGATGGCAGAATTAGGATTTTCTCCTACAAGAGCTTGAGGCCGTTGGCCGTTCTTACCGAACACAAGTCAGGTGGTATTATGGATATCGCTTATTCAAATGAGAGTGTTTACTACTGGAATGCTCCCATAATGGCCGCAGCTGGGATGGATGGCAAAATCTCTCTCTGGAGCTTGTACAATTAAAAGATGTTATTTATCGACTCCTTATTTTAATCTTATCCTTATTTTTTCAATCCTAATTTGAAAATCAAACAAGAAATATTAATTTGCTTTGTACCTTTTCACATAATCGACGAAGATAAAATTCAATGATGGATAGTTTTAAGTAATAAATTCAAGTTCGATTGGCTGGAATGATTTTTGTTTTATTTTTTTTTAGTTCAACTTCTGAAGCAGTAAAGATATTACAGAACTGTTTTCCTTTGTGATGTTTTTTTAGGGAAATTCCTTTTTGCACAAGTGATGTGTGTCCTATTTTAATTTGAAAAATATCATCTGATTTCAAGGGCAGGTGGAGAACTTATAGTTAAAGTGTTATTGAACACTCAACTACTGTACTATTAAAATGTTTGGGATAACTAGATAGCAAGTAATTAACTCCGTTATTTTAGGACCGAATCAAGATTGATTTGTTTTTTTGAAAAAGGGATATATTTTTTGTTCGGATTTCAAAAATACTTTTAGATTTCATCGAGGTGATCTGGGGGTCAATTCTCTATCAGCTCTATTATGCCATTAATCGGGGGGAAAATTCCTGCTATTCATTCGAAGTGAATCTGTATTTAAGTCGGTAATATTGCGCGGTAATTTGTTATTCACGTGAACGGATTCATTCTATACAAATCAAATCCGCATATGAAATGTTGCGGTTTTTACTGGTTGGTGTTCATTAAAATGTAAGTAAAAACTAATTTGTTGCCTAATTTAGAATATTTGTTTATAAAAAATAGATTATTAACATTTTAAGGGGTAGAAGGACAAAAAGATCAATTTACTAGCTAATCGATTGCTTATGAATGATTGTAATCAGGCTGTGGTAGCCTTTTCTGATGTATCTATGTAAAAGAGATGTGGGTTTTCATAGGGGGTCATTAACAATTCCAGGCACACCACATTTGGGGTTAAACAAGAGTTTTACTTTGTTTTTCTTCTGTCGTCATTTGTAGAGTAATCCAAATAAAACATAAGTAGGCTTTAAGTGCGTCCTGCAATGTGGACTGATCGAAGCCCGTATACAAATCTTGCCCAACGCCATGTTATTATCAAATTAAATTGTGGAGGTGGAAGATTTCTGTTGGAGGATTCCCTTATTCCTCTGCTTGGAATTAGGACAAAAAAAGTTAATTTCCAAATTAAATAATAAAGATAAAAACAAATTAGAAAATTACTTCTGTTTAGCTAGAGCGGTTGAACTTGAATTTTTAATGAAATCAAAAGCAATTATCCAAGATTCAGAAGATTATCACATGAATAGCTGTTTACGTGAATGTCAAATTGGTTCGGGATAATGTAGTTCTCCCAATGGATAGCAGAATACAAAGGCAGTGTGAAAGGGAATCGAATGGTTTGATCGAATATGCGATTCACGTGAATAGCAGAATATGAAGTGATAAAAGAGTTATCATTTCAGTTTTCACAGCCATTTTTCATTTCATAAACTCACCTTATGAGTTTCTTGAACTCATTCTGATCAATTTTTGTCAAAACATGTACTAAACGGTACTTAATGATAAAAGCTTTCATTTTGATGTCATATTAGAGTATAATTTTGTTTGTAACTTTCATATTTTATCAGGGCTTTTCACAAAATCGTTTGAGTGTGAAAACAAATTGAATATTTGAAAAAACATTGACATTTTATTGATTGTTTTCATAAATATGCGAAGTTGGGAAAAAACTTATCACTTCACAGATTCACAGATAGAGGAATTGACCCCCGGAAATGTAATTTTTTTTAGTACATTCTTTCCTTCATCACAATCGGTCGAAAACTTTGAAAGTTTTTACATATTTATATGGTTGTTAACTTATTTCAAAATCACTTCGAGCATAGTTTTGTCTCCTAGATTCAAAAACAACGAGATGAGACCTTAGAGAATCCTTAGATAAAATTGTTTTTATATTTCTGTTTAGACCTACAATCCTTACTGAATATCATTTTCCTTTGGCAATTAAAGCGTCTTTGAAATATTTAACAATGCATTTTGGAATACTGTTGTTTTGAAAGTCAGTAACTGGAATAATGGCGTTTTGAAATTTTCTTTTTGGAATAAATTGTTTTTGAAAATGAAACAGATACCATTTGGTTTAATTTTTTCATTAAGTTTGGATTTAAAAAAAAATAAGTTAGTTAGGTATATTAAATATCAAATTAACAAAAACGTAAAAAATTAAAGAAATTCATATACTTTGTATTATTATAACGGTTTTAAAAAGATTACATATCTATAAAAAATGTATAATACCTCTGCTGTTGTCAATATTCTGCATTATTTAAAAGAACTATCTATATGAAGGTTTTTATAATACAAATTCTATATACTACTGAAATAAATCAGCCAAGTAGAAGACTTATTGGACTATTATTGGACTTGTTGAATTGTTGATTCAAAATAGCTTTTTTGGCCTTTAGTCCACAAAAATCGGCGTTTCGTCCGGGCGATCTCACATGGACTCATCAGTTGACTGTGAGGACCTTGTCAATACGCAATTTTTGTTAAATTCAGTTCATCTTACATCGATTTTTTGACAAAAATCCAATGTGAACTATACCCAACCAAGATTAAAATTGCAATCATTAACGTTGGAAGATTTTGCCCGTGGCCTGGCATTGATTCTATATGAATTAAAAGAACTACCTTTATGGTTGCATGTAGGCATAATTGGCAATTGTTTTCTTTTGTACCTACACTGGATCAAAAAAGAAATCGGACATACAAGTTTTGTCTCTTTAAATCACAAAATAAAATTGATGAAGGTTTGAAAATAGCGTATTTCTGCATTTATACATAGTTTTTACTATAAACTCTGGATATTTAGAAAAAATTACAGTTTTATTAACAAATTGTCATCGAAATTTAATTTAAAAGAAAATAATCGCAAATTTAATATCAAAAAAGAAATCGGACACTCTGTGTTATACTCATTTTTTTGTTTTTAACTGGACAAATATAACACTTTTAGGTTCTTAAAATACCGTTACATATGTCAGATGTTTATTTGATTTGAATTTAATGCGTTATTATTAATAAGGTCAAAATGGAAGAACAATGTTGATATACAACGATAGAAGTACGAAAAATAGTGATAAAAAAAATTTAAAAAGGTAACTCTGTACGTGCTATTGCAGAAATTGTAAAAAGAAGCAAATCTACGGTAGGATTCAAAACAACAAAATCTATTGAAAATTTACAAAAATCTTGAAGACCAAAAAAGTTTACTGCAGGCGATGAACGTTGGATATTGTAATAAGTTAAAAAATAAACCCCAAATAGGTGCACCAAAGTTGACGGCGGAGGTAAGGAAATACTGGCAATAAGATGTTAACCCTGAAACCGTAAAAACAGTGCTGCGAAAAAGTAATTTTCATGGAAGAGGGGCAAGAAAAAAACCTTTTATCAACAAGAAAAACCGAATCTCCTACCGCTGACAGGAAGCGTGCATTTTTTTGGGTGGATATGTAGTAAAAACAGGCGGTTCGATCGATTTCATGTTTACTTTTTATTCTAATTGCATCCAAACTTAAAGCACAATAGATCAAACTAAAAATAATATTAAATGCATGCATAGTAGTCTGACAGTAAGCGATTTTCACGCCAAAATTTGGAATGCATTTGTTTCGATTCAAACAACAAAAAAGATTTTAATTTACCTTGGAATAGAGCTACTTTGATTATAAAGTGGAATAGAATTGGTTTGATTCAAAACATCCTAAGGAATACGTTGCTTTTGATTCTAACCCTCATATTCGGATCAACATATCTCTGGAATAAATACACTTTTGAAAGCTTCAATTACAGTGAAGGAAAGATTTTAAAAAAATGAAGTAAACTGCATTGTTAACTCGTTTTTTTCGAAAAGTGGAATACGTTGTTTTTGATTCTAGGAGACACAGTTGTAAGAGCTTGTAATACAAATTTGTCTGAAGTTTACATTTAAAAGATTAGAAACAAATCCCGAAACAACCGTTGATATAGGTAATAACTTAAATTTTCCGAAGTTACTCTTAATTTTATGAAAAATCTTACTTTTAGTCAATAATTTTTAATTTAAAACATAAATTTTTGCTTGGTAATAAAATGACTTCAAAAGTAAAGTCAACACATTTTTATTTACAGATTGCTGCCAAAAAGGTCAACAAACTTTTAGAAAGTGGAAAATTGTTTAAATTTTTTGAATTTTTGTCATTCCTGTATGCGTGTTGTTAACAGGAACGTAAGGCACCTAGAAACTCTTCCATTTAAATGCCAAATGTTTTCAGGTGGCTCTCATTTTCGTTTCCAGTCTCCCCTTTTAATATCACCAGTCTTATCTCTTATCACTTTTGAGTCTTTAACAAGTAGTCTGACGAAGAAATTACTTACATAATAAGCGCTATCACGAATTCCATCGCAATCGAAAATACGCTACGAATCCTGAAAAATCTGTTACAATATCCATTCTTAGTGGAAAACCTCCTACGAATTTCGTAAAATTTAGCATCCGAATGAAATGGAAATTTTGCCTCTTTTTCTACAAGTATTCCAAAGCTCCAACATAAAATGTGACGCTGGCGCTGTTTTATTTTGGATCAAGTCAATTACGATTTATAAATGCTATAAGGCCCCCTTCAAAAGAAGGTAAAGAATGGAAAAAAATAATTCACTGCACTCATGGGTTGACTGATTGACTCACATGCATGAAAGCAAAATGGATCATAAGCGACTCGATGTATGTATATATTTTTTTTCTAAATTATCAGAATGCGCTTTTGCCTGAAGGAATCTAATTTCGATTTCCTTTACACATGAGAAATCAATTTCTGTGTGAAGATTTCGATTTTTCGACAGGTTTTACGTTACTTTACTCCAAAAAAAATCGATTTTTTGTGGAGAGACTTGTTGAAAGAGGCCAGGACCGGAACCCGGTTGTCGAGCCGATGATGATGATACAAAATAGCTTATTTCAAAAATGAGAATGAGAGCGGTTAACGAGCCAATGCTTGCTTCATTGGATTCCATTCGGATTTTGTGAAGTAGGTAATGTAGCTTTCATTCGGGGATTTTTTACGAATGGATTCTGTGATAGGTCATATACATATATCATGACGTATGACGTTTCGGTCGTCTTATAGCATACCGAATGCTTCTGAAATCGTTTATGTTGCACTAGATGGCAGTTCTGAACAGAAGAGAAAATTGATTCTGGATTTGAAGAAAGAATCAAAAGCAGAAGAACATACTCGTACACATGCGCCAACTTTTAATGTCAAAATCCTGAAATGTCATAGGTATTTTGTTATGAAAGCATCGAGGACGGATATAAGAAAGTCCCAAAAGCTAAACAATTTCTTTCTTATAATCGTATTTTATTAAAAACAAGAATGGATTTAAGAAGTAAACTTTTTATCAAAAAGAATGGATACCTATAAGAAAAAAAAACTACCAATTATAAAAAGAGTGGATAGAAAAATAAAACTTTCTCATATACTCGTAAAAAGAATACAAAAAAAGAATTGTTTGTATTTTACAGCAATGCAATAAAGCACTCAAGGCAGTGTAAAAAAATTGAAATCATAATATGACTTAAGTGTACATACAAACAGAGTGAAGCAGCGAGTGAGCAAAAGCAGCGAGCAAAGAGCAAAGCGGAGAAATCAAACACTTGCATTGAAAGGGTAGCACACAGAGTGCAGCGTAGTTCGAAGATAGAGCAAAGAGCCGTCAAGGGAGCAAAGCGGCGATTTCAAACATGTTTGATTTCTCCGCTCTCATCGCTGCGATTTTTAACTAGAATTGGTGATATTTTGAACTGTTTTTTGTATTTAAAGTTACTGCAAGATGTTTTATTGACTAGAATCGGGTTTGCTAAGAAATCTGTCCACTTCTTCGTAAGTTTTTTTTGAATTTTGTCAATTAAATAACCGAATATTTTCATGGTCATTCGGAAATATGCTTGAAACTTAACACGATTTTCTGTTTCCGCGTTTCAGAAAATATCATGTGCTTAAAAAAGGGTTTTCAATAAAGTACAGATTCAAATTATTAGAATCCATTTTTATTCGAAAAATACAAATATTTAAATGAAAAAGAATAATCTCTTGCTTGTTTTCTTCTACTTTGCTCTTGCTCCTTGCTCCTTGCTCCTCACTCTGGCTAGTCATCATCCTTGCTCGCTGCTCGAACTCTTTGCTCTTTGCTCTGATGAATTTCGAAGCTTTGCTCGCCGCTCCACTCTGTTTGTACCCTAGTCGTTAAAAACTAGTGTAAAACAAAAAACATAAATGACAAAAATAAATAAATTAATGCACTGGTCTTCATTAATTCATTAGATTGTTTTTCCATGAAGCTTTTTGAAGGCGGTGTAGCTACCCAAAATCAACAATACATAATATTCATGTAACACCATACCAATTTAGGTGGTAAGCGAAGATGGTAGACATCGTAAAGTCTTAAATTCTTTGTAACGGTACTACGATATCTACATATAAAGTTTCACAATTTACCAAAAACAAAATCGAATTGTTTTCAATTCGATATCTGCTTTTCAACTCGAGATATCGAAATTAAACCTACTTTCAAAATTTCCAGTCAATTCCAGGGAATTGTTTTTTTTTTTATTGAAATCATCGTGCTTGGAAATTTAAAATACATTTTATAAATATAAAACATGGATTTAATGAGATAAAAATGTTCAAAATCCTAAAATTGCCGTCTGAATTCTTGATAAGTATGAATTGATACAAATAAAGTTTAAACATCATTTTATTATTAAATTATTTTTTTATATAAGAAATTTGCTTAAAATTTTTCAAGAACAAAATTTGGGATGTCAATTTTAAGTACATATTTAGTAGTATAGATTTTAAGAAATAATTTCATAAAACAATCATTCATACGCGTTTTGAAGATATTCATACTTATTTTGAGATTCGGACGAAACGTTAATTCGAATGACTAGGTCTATTCGTTCGAATGAAACTTGTTTATTTTGACATTCGAATGAAAAATGTTCATTGCAGAAAATGAACCTAAATGAAATTTATTTTGGTATTTTGGAGATCAGCTGTTTTTTTTCAAAGAATCTTATTTTCAATTCAAAGTTTGTCAGTATATTACCACTTTCTTAATTGAAAAACTAAGTGAAGTTAATAAAGTGACAAAGCTAACTGATATAAAAACATTCAGCACATGAAATTTAACGTTTTATAAACTAAGGTAACAATTTTTGTTTAAATTTTCATCTCGTCTTGATACCGTTTAATATTTTATATATATTCGGCACATACGGTCACACTTTTCAATTGAAGTGTAGAAAATCAAGAATCTCAAATCGGTGTAATTTTGCATAAGAAATGGCAATAGTTTTGTTAATGAATTCTGAAGGCGAAGAGAGAGTCCTTAGAAGAAGGATTACGGATGCATCAAATCCCTTCGAGTTTGAATATTTAAAGTAAGTGTACATACTCGTACCTATAATATTCATGTAAAATAAAATTTCCAATGCAAAATACAAATTGACTTTATTTTGTAGATTTGTAAAAAATGTTCGCCTTAATAAACAAGCTTTTAAATACGTCTTGGATGATTTTTCCACCGAAGTACAAGGGAGAACATGGAGTTCGTATTTCATCTCGTCCAGCTTGGAACACAAATCACCAAAAAACTTTTCCTGAACTTCGTTTTGCTTTTGAAGCATTTGAAATGGATTGTCCTTCTTTTATTTATGAGTTCGTTCAGACCGCTGTTTCTGCACCAAATACTCTTCATCTTCATTAAAAGAAGTCATGGAAATTGATGCCGTCTCAGACATGTCAGGCTCCTCAAGACGAGTTTGATTTAGGCTAAATACCCTGGCCCTAATTCCACTCACAGACTAGCTTAACGAGGTAATTCGCACGATGGCTTGCTCAAATTCTATGAGATCAATTAAATTGTTGTCATTGAAACCCGACTGATTCCTTTTCGTTTCATTTTCCACCAACTTCTTTTTTGTTTTGTTTTTGAAATCAGACCAGACCTTGAAGACAAAAATTAGTTTTCTTTAAATTGTTACTAATTTTATTTCAGACCTTTTCCAGGTAGAGCCGTCTTTAGACGGAGGCCCATGCCATAGCTATTGAGTTTCACAGCAGCATCTCTCCAAAACCGGTCAGTATCAATCCGGTTTACAGAAAAAACCCTTGGCTACCTCCGGATCCTCCTCCATTATCTTGATCAGGACTTCTTTTTGTTCCCCTATTGGTCCAATTGGAATGGGATTGCGCCCTTTATAAAATAAAAAACTCTTGAATATAACTTTTTTTATTTAATTATCTCATAAAAATTGTTTAAACTCACATGTTTGTTTCTCTATTCACCAGGAAAAATTTAAACGACACAAAAATGACATTAAATTCAAATCATTCGAAAGTCAAAATTTACTTAGTTTTTGAAAATAAATGGATTTTAGATTGATTCGGTAAACTTTCGAATCGATCGAATCTCAAAATTCAAATTTATCGAATTCGACTAGCTTTCTATCGAAAGCGAATCTCAAAATAAGCATCATTGATTTTTCAAAAAAAAAAAATGGAATTTTTTTTTATAAAATATTTTCAGGAGGCTCCTGCTAAAAATTTTGGTTAAATCGTTAGAGCTTTAATGAGATAGTCGAAAATCAAATCAAAAAACGGTTCTATGACAGGTACCGTTAATAACATTTTTCCTAAAATTGTTTTCACCATAATAGAACATGGACAACATATTTACACGTTATATCATATGGGTGTTCAAACTTGACAATTTCTTATACACGTTTATTTTTTTATGAGTTTATTTCAATACCTAAGTTTATGGAGATTTGCTTTGTGCGCAGTGTTGCCAGAAACACCGATTTATCGTATTTCTCCCGATTTCTAAACCTATTTCCGATACACCGATTTTTGATGTAAATAGTGCACTTTCTCCCGATTTTCATACTTCAAAAAAGTTCATATATTCTCCGCTCTTGAATGAAAATAATTTATTATTTTATTAAAAATTTTGTAACATCTTACATAACTTAAATTTGCATTTAACTATTAATAGCAACTTTTTTGATATGAAAATACATTACAAAGAAAATGTAATCGGTTTTGCGGCGGATGTAGATATCAAAAAATAATTTGTCAGATAGTAAAAACTCTGTTGCTTCATTTTCAAAGGGTGATTGCCCGAACATTATAGTTTTGAAATGCATCTGCAATTCTTTTACCATCCTGTACATCATATGCCTGCTTCAAACTTCAAAAGTTCTTGAAATAATGTGTCGCGATATATATACCATAACTATATTCAAAACAGTCAAAAAGAGTAGCGAAATATCAAGAATTTTTAAAATTATTATGGCTGCTTCATCCATCACAAACTCATTGTTTATCATAAGAATGTGTTGTTTCCCGGATTTTAGAATTATACGAACCTCTCAAAATGTAGGTACTTTGCATTTGAAGCCAAAGTAGATAATCTTGAAAGGGGAAAAGTTATTTTTAAATATTAAGAAGATCCTGCTAATGAATTATATCTTAAGTTCTTAAACCCATATTAATAAAGATGGTTTAGTGAGAGTTTATCATTAAGTCCTGGACTAAGTGTGAAATTTCATTAATAAAAAAAATTTGACGTTTACTAACTATGAGTAAGCTACACCACCAAAGTAGGTAGTTTAGCGAAGGAATAAGAAATAAAATTGTCAAACTTGCTTTATTTTATCAAAAAAATTAAACAAAAGTGCGACGTGCGTGTCTTCACAATTTGTCAATAAATTTGCTTTGGAAGCCAAGCAGTTTAAAAATAAAATGCACGACTGGGTCGCACGAACTTGCTCCTATGCAATCGACTAGGAATTTTAAAAACGAATGTTATTAGAGAAAACTGTTCATAAGGATAAAATTAATTTTTAAATTCTTTTAGTAGTAAGAGAAAAAAACTAAATGCTATCCAACTATGAATTTATGCAAGAACAAAAATTATAAGTCGTTGTAGTGGTTTCTTAAAAAAAGCTTTTATATACAAACTTTTTAAAAGATTTTTAAGAAAAAATTTAGGTACGCCAATTTAAAGTTTTTATTATTGTTCGAATAAAAGAAAAGAAAAGAAATATTGACCCGTTTAGGAGATATCGAATTTAAAAAAAAAATAGACTTTTCTTTTTTTTAAAATTCAAAAAATATTTATTTTAAAGTTTTGAAATGCAATGTGTTTTAGACTTTTTAGAAGCTTCTCTATAAAAATTTTCATTAAGATCCGTTATGTGGATAATGAGAAATTCAAAATTCGAAAAAATGGTTCTATGGTAGGTACAAGCTGTAATATCTTAATTTCAAAATTTTTTTTATTAAATTAAAGATCGTAAAAATTAATTGAAAGAAAAAAAATTTATCAAAATTCAAGGTGCCGTTTTCGAGAAAAATACGATTTTTGAAAACCATTTTTTTTTTTAATTTTTTAGCATTTGTATGGTAGGTACCTTTATTTTTAGGTAAAATAAAAAGTTTTTTCTCGCATTTTGTAGATTATATCGAGAAACTTTTATTTTTCAAGTTTAAAAAAAATCTAGCATGGGATTTTCAAAATATTGAGTTTTGAAAAAAAAAAATTTAAGTTTTTTTTAAAAATCCAAAAAATTTATTTTTAAAAATTTGAGTACACAGTTCTATTTATGTTTTTTGGGAGCTTTAGCAAAAAAAAAGATCAAAATCGGTTGAACCGTTTTTGAGAAAATCAAAAACAAAAAAAATGGTTCCATGGGGGGTACCCTCAATAACCATTTTTCGGAAAATTTTTTTCAACTAGTACCTAGATTTAATTAAATGAAATTTTTCTGTATTTTTATTTTTAAAATCTGTCGAACAATTTTTGAAAAAAAAAATGTTTATAAAATTTCGAAAAAAATTCGTATGGGAGGTACCGTTATTTTTGGTCTTAAAAAAAAAAAGAAAAAAACGTGTGGGGGGGGAAAATTAAAAATGATATCTACCAAGTTTAAAGAAAATCGGCCGAGTCGTTTAGCCTGTAGTCGAACAGTCAGACAAACAGACAGACAGACAGACAGAATTGCGAGACCCACTTTTTTAGTCTTCGCTATCATCGTAATGTCAACTTTGATCAAAATCTCGAGTTCGATTTTTTTTACGAATGCATAACTTGCCTTATAGTACCTATAAGTTGCAAGTAAAAATGACAAATACGAAAGGTCGTAAATGGATTTCGACAAGTCATAGGATTAATAAAACAGGCAGGAGAAAGCGGTCAAAAATATGTGAATGTGAAGTAAGGACAGCTTAATAAAAATTATATAGGTACATAAGTAAATACAAATCCAAATATGTTTTTAATTTTGCTTCCTTATCTTTTTATCCTCCGTACATAGGCAGCTTGTGACGTCAATTTAAAAATACTAAGGGAGAAATTTTGAAAAATTGTTTGTTCAATCAAAAGGACCAATCAAAGTTTGGCCTTTCCATTGATGGCTAACTTTATTTCATCGATATTAAAGTACCAAACTATGCAGCTAATGTTGAGAGAGCTTGTTCTCAAATAAATTTAAATAAAACAAAACTCAGAAATCGCCTTGATGTTGGAACTTAATAGGGAATTTTACTATCTAAGAACTTTTGAAGTATAAGGAGTGTAATTGCTTGAACCTTAAGGTTTCTGATTGATTATTCAGAAAATTCAGTTAAAACAAATAAATTTAATTTAAAAAAAAATTGAAACACTAAGTTCGTTTGTGAGTGCGATAGGAAACGCATATTCCTAAATATCTATAAATAAATCTATAAATATTTATATGTATATAAGTACATACCTATGTGGTTCAATTTAAACGCTTGTTTAGTATTTTTTTCTTTGTACGCTAGAAGAACTTAATGTTAAAGTTTTTTATAAGCTAACCATATACAAGACTACTTGTTTTAGAGCAGAAATATTTATTTTTAATTCAAAGAACTTACTGTGTTCAAATAATATGAACTTAAATAAAATAAAATAAAATAAAGTAAAATAAAATAAAATGACGAACAATATTTTTTTTTAAAGTAGGTAAGATTATTTCAACTTCTAATTCCCCGATTTCCCCGATTTCTGATATGGAAGTCTCCCGATTTCCAAAAATATTTTATGGCAACACTGTTTGTGCGTTAGAATAAGTATCTTATTAGCGACATTTTCTTGTATGAGATTCTCTTATATCCGTCATCGACTGAGACCTAAACATTTCATCTTCTTCTTCTTCGTGATCGTCATATTCAAGTGATGATGGTGAATTCGTTGTGGATTTTACTCAAAATAGAAGATCCCAGGCTCAGAAACTGGCTCAATATTCCTTTAAAGTTAAAGTAGCACGAATTTTCACATGCGGATTACTATCTACTTTTTAATAACAAATATCACAATTTTAAAGTGAGGAAACAATTATAACTATTTTTAATCAAATTTTAAAGTTTCTCAATTTACATACAAAATGCACTTTTTTGTATATTTTGACATTACTCTTTGTGTAAGTATTACCAGAGTCGGGTTATTTTTGAGACATTATTTTTGCATTTTTGTTAATTTTGTAAGGGAATTATTTGTTGTTAAGTTAAAAGAAAAGTTGACAAAGTGAGGTAAAAACTGAAAAGTAAAATATTTTTTTTTATGATTTAACGATGTTTTTTTTCACTTTAATATTTTAAATCTGTCATATTGGGACCACTATTATACGCGTGCTACCTTAAAGGAAAGTCGACCCCAGAAATACCTGGAAAATATATCATATCTTTGAAATTATTATTCACCATTTTTACAAATAATGAAAACAACTTCAATGTGCCATCTGCATTTGACGTTTCACAAATGTAACTAAACAAAAACTTCATTATACAAATAAGTATTGGAACTTGTTCGTTTGTTCCGGATCGGGGAGTTCCGTAAGGTTCTTCCGGATTACCAAACCACAACGCTATTAACTCACTAAAAACTTAAAATGCCTTGAAAAAAAAATTTAATTTCAAGTTTATTTCAAAACGTTTTGCTTACATATCTGAATTCTTTTTATAAAAAATAAACAAACAAAACAATAATTCTAAAACTTAAAACTACTTAAATAAATTACACATACCAACACTTTTTTCTTTTACATTATTGAGGATAAGTTAACATCTTTTAGAAAAAAAACATTATTTTAAACAAAAAATAAAGCAGGTGAGTTTGTGTCCGCTTTCAAAGCATTTATCGCTAAAATGGGTTTACAAAAATTAAATAATAAAATGCATTTCTGCCAGATAGGACTATTTTAAACGAAACAACAATAAACAACAAGCAATTGCACTGGATATCTCAGAATATAAAGGTTTATAGACGAAGAACCCAATTTGTATCTATTTTCGTTGCTTATTTCCTAAAGGTGTAACGTCTTCCACATCTACTTCCTTCGATGCCATTCGCTGAAAGTCACAGTCTATTATTCGTTTCCGTTTCCTTAATGGCCTGCTGCATTCACTAGGCGAGGTTTGAGCTTCTTTGGGAGCAGCTGGCGTCGTGCTTGCTGAAGAACAAGGCTGTGAGTTTGAAGATGCGGTCACAAGCCGCTTGCTATGCAGCCGCGTAATTTTAAGCTTTGGCAGTTTCTCCTCTTTAAATTTGTCTTCAGAATGTTCTTCGGAGTTGATGATGGGCTGATCTTTAGATACTCCAGAGGGAGGTGATTCATCTTCTGGAGGGTTTTCGTGTAATGTCGGTTCCTCGTCTTTAGACTTTGTGAAATCGAGGGGTTCATCATTTAGCTCTGAAGTTTTAGTGTTACTTGTGGTGGGTGTTTCAGGCGGCATTGTAGCTTGTTGCTTCTTATGTGCTGCCTTGACAAAATCCATTATTGGCAGAGGTATTGGAATCGGGATGGGCAGCGGGATTATAATGGGATACGGAACCATCACAGTCACAGGTGGAGGGCCTCCCAACAGTCCCGAGACAGCGTCTGGTGGCGGAAATAGATGTTGAAGTCCACTATAGAACCTTGGGTGAGGTTGTGGCATAAACGGTGGTCTGGGTTGAAAAGAAAGACCAGGGAAGAACCCAGATGGCAGGTTTGAAGGCCGTGCTGCTGGATGTTGCTGTGGAGGATGTGTTGGACCATCTATTGGTGACATCGGTGGAGCACTTATATTTTGAAAGTCTTGCACACTTGGAAATGGCTTTGGTGGAAGTTTCGGGCTTGTCGCTAAACTATTGGCTAGAATCTTTGATTTGTTTGAAATGTTGCTGTTGTTGTTTATACTATTGGTGGTTTTGTTATTATTGCTACTTTGAGGACCTACACTAGCGGTTGCAGCACGAGAAGGCCTCTTTTTCCGACTATGCTTCGGTGACTGTCGGTTGTTCATGATGCCTGGACTTTTCGACATCAATTTCGAAACTGGTGCCACTGAGATTAAAGGTTTGTGTGGTTGTGTTGATATAATCTGTGGAGTGGGTGTGGCTGGAGAAGGCGAAACTGACACTGTCGAGGCAGGTGAAGCTGATCTACTTCGGCAATTTCGTAACCACAGATCTGGCGTTATAAGTCCTCCACTTCCACTTGCAGCTTCCAGCCCTTTGTCACATAAATGTGGATTCATATCCAAATGGGCCTGTGTTTCCTTACAGAAGATTTGCATCTTGTACTGGTTAAGACATTTGTCCGAGCAAAATTGCAGCTGAGAAGCACCATCTTGGAAGTCAACATAACTCACAGCATGCCTTACGTGGCGACACCAATCGCATGTCTTTGCCTTCTTAAACGAAGCCCGTCTACTTTGGGTAAAGCATGACTCTGAACAATACCTTGGTCCATCGGCAGTTGTGAGAAAGTCCGTTGAATTGTCGGGTACTGGTCGACGGCACCAAACGCAATTGTTATAATCTGCAAAAAAAAAAAAAAAGGTAATTTGATTAGGTATTAACAATTTTCCAATTAATAGTTATTAGAATATTTCGTAAGCACCAGGGCAAGCTTCCAATCTTACGGAAGCCTCGCAATAAACTATGATCCTTTCTGCAGTCCAGGTCAGCCCCATTCCCCTATATATAACGATTTTCATTCCTCAAACATATATACACCTAAATATAGAGATTGTTCTATTAGAAATATGATACTCCTGCCTTGGCTTGTATTAAAAACGAAATTTCTCCAGAGAAAATGCAGTATGCACCTAAAAGTTGTATCCTTAAAGTTTTGTATTTAATGAGCATGTGGCAGTGACTATGGAGAGAGGATATACAATATAGCAGATAAAAGGTACATGTGAAAATCTGCAGAAAAGAGAGGTGGCATAGGTCATTGTAAACGTGTAGCTCGTGTTTCTGCAAAGGATGAAGTTACATACTTTCATCTCTTTTGTTTCGTTTTCCCAAAGCAGTTTTTAATGATAAATAGTTTACCTCTATGCTCATTTTAATACATTTAACCTTTCCTTTCTGGATTCATAGAAAAAGTTGATATCGAAGTATTTCTAGGATTTCAGAGAGGTTTTAATTTTTAAATCCTATCACAGATGATGATGTGGGTTTTCGTTTGCTTGTGATATCATATATCATTATGCTTTGAAAAAAGTTATTGCGATATATGTTCTTACATTGGAGCTTTAAACGAATATATTTAAACTAAAATAAATAAAATGCACGACTGGGTCGCACGAACTTGCTCCTATGTAATAGACTAGGAATTTTAAATACGAATGTTATTAGAGAAAAACTGTTCATAAGCATAAAATTAATAATTTAATAGACTAAAACAATTCCTTTAGTAGTTGCAGCTAAAAACGGGATGCCATGTGATTCAAGCAAATATTAGCTTATGCAAGAACAAAATTTATAAGTCTGTACGGGTTTCTTAAAAAAAAACAAGCTTTTATATACAAATTTTTTAAGAAACAATTTTGGTATACGCAAATTTAAAGTTTTTAGTATTGTTCGAATAAAAATTAAATTTACAAAAAAAATATTTAGCCGTTTCTGAGATATCGAATTTTAAAAAAAGAAAAAATTGATTTTTTTTTTTCAAAAATTCAAAAAATATTTATTTTAAAGTTTTGAAATGCAATGTGTTTTAGACTTTTTAGAAGCTTCTCTATAAAAAAATTCATTAAAATCCGTTATGTGGATAATGAGAAATTCAAAATTCGAAAAAATGGTTCTATGGTAGGTACAAGCTGTAATATCTTAATTTCAAAATTTTTTTATTAAATTAAAGATCGTAAAAATTAATTGAAGGAAAAAAAATTAATCAAAATTCTAGGCACCGTTTTCGAGACAAATACGATTTTTGAAAACCATTTTTTTTAATTTTTTAGCATTTGTATGGTAGGTACCTTTATTTTTAGGTAAAATAATTTTTTTTTTTCTCACATCTTGTAGATCATATTGAGAAACTTTTATTTATCAAGTTTAAAAAAAATCTAGCATGGGGTTTTCGAAATATTGAGTTTTGAAAAAAAAATTTTGAAGCTTTTTTTAAAAATCCAAAATTTTTTTTTTTGAAAATTTGAGGACACAATTGTATTTATGCTTTTGGGGAGCTTTAGCAAAAAAAATGATCAAAATCGGTTGTACCGTTTTTGAGAAAATCAAAAACAAATAAAATGGTTCCATGAGGGGTACCCTCAATAACCATTTTTTGGAAAATTTTTTTCAACCAATACCCAGCTTTAATTAAATAAATTTTTTTTGTATTTTTATTTTTAAAATCTGTGAAACAGTTTTTGAGAAAAAAAAATGTTTATAAAATTTCGAAAAAAATTCGTATGGCAGGTACCGTTATTTTTGGTCTTAAAAAATCAAATCAAAAAACATCCGGGGGGAAAAATTAAAACCCATATCTACCAAAATTGTAGAAAATCGGCCGAGCCGTTTAGCTGCAATCGAACGGACAGACAGACAGACAGACAGACAAAATTGCGAGACCCACTTTTTTTGGTCTTCGCTATGTCAACTTTGATCAAAATCTCGAGTTCGATTTTTTTTCCGAATGCATAACTTGGCTTATAGTGCCTATAAGTCGCAAGTAAAAAATTGGAGGGAAGTGAAAATAACGAGGGTCGAATACATTAATTCCCTTTTAGTAGCCAATATTTGATAATACATGTTTGAGTTAATCTCTTTAAATTTTATGAGCGGTCTTAGTTTGACAGTGGTTTACGTTTTATTAAATTTAAAAATATGTTACACATACAAAATAAAATAAAGCCACATTTTGACAGTTCATGGCAGCCATGGTGTCTTATCGTTTTAATTTAATTCTTTTTTTTTTATTTTCCTTAATACTTAATACACTTAAAATAAATCACCACGGTAACCAACGCGTGTAAATGATAAAACTTTATTATTTGAAGCAATTGAAAATGGACTCCGTTTTTGCCAAACAAATCATCTTCAGCGACAAGGTCAATTTTAAGTACGTCAAGAAGCAAAGTTAACTGATTAGGGACGATACCAATCCACAGAAAAAAGACACTGTTTGGCGGGGATTATGGGACGCCACCATCATCAGTCCGAGCTTTTCGAAAACGAAGATGGCATTCTCATCAATGGAGAGAGTTACTAACCCAACCATTATAAACAATTTCCTTTCGTCCAAATGTGATTTACGGTATTTAACGAGATGTGGTTCGAATCGGATGGCACTGAGTGCCACACAGCTGATGCCACAATGGACATTCTGTGAATGCATGGTTATCTCGGGTAGATGCGGCGATGTAAACTGGAATTTGACTATTTCCTTAAGGTTTTCCTTATGCCAATAAGCCGTTTAAATAATCAAATTCAAATTGATCTAATACTTGAAATAATTCAACATATACATGTATATATGTATGTTCGAAGCGACAAACTGATTCTTCCAGCTGCATGCTATAAGATCATTGAAGATATTATACGGGTCATTGTCACACACTTTTCAAGGTCTCTTTGAAAAGTGGTCGAATTGGGATGAAGCAAAAACATTCTAAAGATTCAAGTTTTTTGTTTTGAGATTTTTCGAAATACTCGTAAGACTTTTTAAAATTCTTTATCACGCAGAGGCAAATATTTTATATTTTCCTTGGAAATCTGTTTATGTTAAACCAATGTATTGGTGAGATATCTTGTTAATTCAGCTTTTATTTGATTTTCTTGAAAATAATTTTTTCGAATGATTGAAAAAAAAAATATTTTAAATTTAACCTTAGGTCTCCTTAAGAGCCAAGCGGTATAATACAAGCTGTATAATTCTGAGAATTCTTACTCTTTAATAGTTGCTTAAATCGAGTCCATTTAAAATTCTTTGGTAATTAATCCCAGATCTCAAATATATACGTTATCACAACTTTTGACCATTTGAACTCCTTCCGCTGCATTTTACATTCTGTTTCTTCTGACATCACTCGATATTTTTTAGTAAACAAACGGCCACTCTTTACTATTCTAAATACACATATATATATGTACATATAAACAAATTTTTTTATATACGAGTTCATACATACATCCTGATCCGCCTAGGAGTAAATGACATTCTTTGAAGATGAATCGGTTTTGTGTTTTTGGTCTCCAAGATTTGGGTGTTATCGGAATGGATAAAATTATGGTCTAAGTTTTTTCGATGTCATTTTTCCCACTGGAAGCTTCTTTAAATTATTAAATCTAAATTTTGATAATGATTACAAAACGCTCAGGAACAATGCACTTTTTTCTTTGATTGAGTTGTTTTTCTCTGATCAATAGTTCGGGAAAAACGGTTTAATTGGCAAATTTGAAAATATACTGGAATATTGAGTTATATTTGTCTTGTCAATCAACATAAACATTAGTTTTGGAAAGCAGTGAAAGATTTAATAATAATCTATCATAACGTATGGCAGGTAAGGTTAATTTTTTTAGCTAAAAGAAAAAATTTAGTTTCTCCTCTTGTGAATCAACGAATACTCTCAACTGCCAAGTTTGAAGAAAATGTAGGTCGTTGTATAGGCAATTGTACAGAAATACAGACAGAATCGCGGGACCCACTATTTTGTTTTCTCTATTCGATCAAAATCCTATAGTATCTACATAGACGTGCATCGCAAGTAAAAGTAAAAAAAATGTGTTTCCTATCATTTTTTGACAAAGTTAAAAAAATGACTTCTCAGTTTTATTTTTCCATCAAAGAGGAATCTGATTAAGACCGACGACGATACGCGCACAGCGGGGCCAAACCTACTTAAGCCTAGTGCTATCATTTTTTTGTATTTTAACACACGTCAATAGGAAGATATGATTTGTTCATATTGTATTTATTTAAGAACTGACTAGGATAAAGGAAAATTAACAAAAGGGCTTTGACGTTTTTCTCAGCAATTCCATTTATGTAGTTGTTAGAATAATACTAAGCAGTAAAACCTATCAATATGATTTGGTATAAACGAATAGAAAATCCTTTTTTAAGGATTAAAATCATTCCTTTAACCTGAAAGAAATTGATTCCAAATGAGTACATAGTTTATAATGAGAACCTGATCTTTGATACAATTCTACTGAATTATATTCAGCTGTAGTGCGAAATTTCATACATTTACCTTCCGTGATATCAATTATGTTTAACAGAAAAACCAACATTCTAATATGGACCCTTTCTTTTCAACAGGATATTCGATACACCGTCAAATCAGAATTAAAAAAAAAAAACTACTCTTTGTCCTTATTGGGCATGAGGATTCGATTACATTGGGATGGATTGTTGGGAATCCTCATGAGTCAGAGGATAAAGTAAAGTATATTCTCGTCATCCTCTGCCTGTTTTAATGACCATCATCCATGTTTTAAATCCATGCTAGCATGCACAGCGTTATCCAGATTATTCCAAATAATGAGTTGTATTTCGAACTCATTATTTTTTCAAAACAACAAAACAAGAAACACCTTCAATATGGTCCGCTGATACTGAGCTCTCTGATAGCAAAACAAAAACTAATTAACGCTGCAAGGATAATTATAATTTAATATTTTGTAGGATTTACACGACTCACGATGTTTATCATAATTTGCAAAATGTTGTCAATACAATATTTACACAAGAGATTTAAGACCAGAAATTATGGCAATATTTTTTTAGTAAATCGCCGCTCCTGAATGAATAATATATTGGTGTTGAACTTAATGTGACTTTATGCGTAAAATCTATTTCGCTAAACTTAATTGTTAAACAATCTTTTTTGTATAGCTTTTTAGCTATGACTGTCTTTTTCTTTTAATGGGTGATATTTTAACTCATCGAAGAAGAACGATAGTTTTGAAAAGATGCAACATTAATGTTAAGTGAAATTTTATAACGACTAGAAATTATAAGGATTTATGGTAGACAAAATTTGTCCAAAAAAAACTGGATTTTCCATAGAACAGTGTTTTTCAAACTGAAAGCAGCGAAAAGAATCAAAACTGTTTGTTTGTAAAAACTCTGACCAGAAACGAAGTTTTGCGAGGAATCCTCTGATTTTATCTTTTGCAGTTATAATGCCTTCTTCTCCCCTTATTCAATATGTTTAAGTGGTTGAAAAGATCAGCAAGAAATGATAATTTTAAGAGCCAGGTGGGGTCAGAAAAATGATCCGAATTTCCAGATTTTGAACTCGTGTCAACACCTTTGGGTGATTCCATTATCGCGGGTGCAACATTTAGACTCATTTGAAGTACATTTAATAATAAAATAAGCAAAATATTTAATGACATTATTACTTGAAGGGATACATTTTCACCTATTTATTTTTAATCCATTTAGAATTCTAAAATATAATAAATAATTTGGCAGAAGAATGGTTTCAAAGTGCGATCGCGGGTGCAACAGAATCGGCCCGACTTTTCTAGATCATAGTACAAAAAACACAAATTCTGTTAATTGTGAAACATTTATCATGATATTCTTACATATATTGAACGACGTTGATTCAATTAACTAAATAAATAAAAATAAAGATAGAAAACAAAAGTAAGCAACGAAATATTAACTTTTAAATCAATCGCGGGTGCAACATCAAATTATCGCGGGTGCAACGCGTCTAACTTAAATTAGTAAATTAATTTAAAAAACTGGAAAAATATAAAATAAGGCACATATGTAACAAGTCAGTACCCTTCTCTATTAATTATAATTTTGCTTTTTTCAAATACTTCAATATTTTTTCGAAAATACATATATGTATGTTGGAAGTACTCCATCTTCATCGATATCGGTTAAGGATAACCCCACATAACGATATTGTGATATTGCAGCCTACCTGGTGCAAGAAGGTACAAACCTGCGGGAATAACTTTTGGAAATACTGCTGCTGTAAAAACAGAACGGTATTTTAGAGCATGGATCTACTGGTAATATAGGGGGCTTAAAAGACACTGTTGGAGATTTAGAATTTAATGCTTCGTCTTCTGACTCAATAAAAACATCGAAAACTTAACTTCACGAATGCTCATGGTCATTGTACTCTTCTCGATTCTTAACTTCCGACTTAATCGATTTCACATCTTTTATACCCGGCACTTGTCTGCTAATATTATCCCTTTTATAGAAATCACCTGTCATCCTTCAGTTTTTTGGGCATTGCTTTGGTGGAATCAGTTTTTTTTTAAATACATATCTACATTTTTTACCACTTCAACTACGTTAGTGGGACTCCTTGGGCGATTACGTTTCACTTGTGCGACTATTTCAGTCTACAGGGACTGATATAATGAGTGCCTGCCTTTTTTTATGTTGCCTGCATTTTTTCGTTTTGTCTTATTCTGGTCGGAATTTTAAAATTTGTATTTGCCTTCATTTTCCCTTACAATACATCTCTCCACATTTAATTTCTACTTTCTTTTTCTGCATGAAGCTCAGCATATTTGTTATTTTTTTGTCAATTTTCTGTAAGGCAGTCTCTTTTCCTTGTCTCATTTCCATTTAACCATATATTTTTATATAAAAAAGAACAAAATATTATATTACATAGTTAAAAAAAACGTGAACAGCAGAAATTATTATTCAAAACATATTTTATCAATAAAATACAATAAATCACGTTATAATGTTAGTAGTCAATAAGTTGCACCCGCGATCTTAATATTGGGATCGCGGGTGCAACCAATTTAAATCAACGTTTTTTGTCGTTCAACGTACAATATATTCCTAATAACGACTGATTTAATTTTAGTTTTGTTTTCTTCTTACTTTTAGAAAGTTTCAAAACGCTAGCACTTTATTTCTGCCAAAAAAGTAAACTTTTATATCTTTTATATCGCGGGTGCAACAACTTACAATGGCTTTTTGCAATCAATAATGCTAAAAATATAATAACAAATTCGTACATGTTTTTATGCAAACGATTAAATCGCATGTTGCTTTATACGTCTATTGAGTAAAGCATAACTCAAAACTGTCGGAAATAGCTATTTCGAGCGTTTGTTACCAGTTATAATAATTGCAGTTCGTACCGACTCTTGGTATGATAATGTTGCCAAGCGCAAACAAAAATGTTCTCTATAAGTTAGGTCTCAGTTTTTGTTTTTATTATTAAATATAGTATTTTTACTTTGAATATTTATCAAAAAAAGTAAAAAATATTGTAGTTCAAAAATTGGTGTCAAAAATCGTCTATAGCGGAATCGCCCCTTTCCTTTTGACAGCCATCTGACCTCTGTGTGAAAAAGGAGATTTTGATGGAGGGAACCCATTTCATCACATAATGATCCAAAACAGCCAAATTTGCAAGGCCTTGCCTTTAAAAGAGTTCACAACGCTAATCGCATCTTTAAGCACATCATTTAATTCAGAAGGTAACACCTTAGATGCCAGAACTTGTCGATGAAGAAAGCAGTGTGTCCATGAAACGTTTGGCCCGTCAAAGTTTTAGCACCATCGCTACAAATAGCAAAACATTTTGTCCAATCAATCTCGTAGTCGCGAGAGCTTTCTAATCACATATCGTATAGGCACTTGCCGTACAATTCTGATGCGCACTTAAGATTTCAAAAAAATGAAAATTACTGCAAAGTCTGCTACAATTTTTTTTTTGGCAATACGGGAGAAAATTTCATCACGAATAAGTAAAATCTTGTGTAATTAGACCGGGCTTTGAAGAGGTTCAGTGTATATATGTAGCTTTTTAAATAACTGACACATTATAATGGGGGGTCGCCAAAATTTTGTTACTAGCAAAGGGGTCGCATACTCAAAAAGTTTGAAAAACACTGCCATAGAACATAGAACATGTTCGACTGTCTCGGTAATGGTGTTACTAAGCTAAGGAAAAGTTTATATGCAGAAGTACTTGTGTTCAAATTAGTAAGATACAATTTTATTTTTGTTTTTAGTCTTTCTCACTGTGGGTTTAACAGTTTTAAATTAAATTTTGAAAGCAGAAGATTTAACCCGGATTTAACGTTGATTTTACCTAAAACTAAGTTAATTTAAACTTTTAGAAAACCATTTTAACTATTAACAAATCATTTTAACCAAAACAAGAATTTGTTTTACCTTAAAAAGTAAATCTGCGAATGATAAGAAATGTTTCACGAAACGGTCAAATACATTTAAGACTAATTTTTAAGTCTCAATTTAAAGTGAGAACTAATAGGACTTGTAGATTGGTTTGGTTTCTAAAGCTCACTAGTTCCACAAAAAGTGGGCGGAAGTTTAAATTACAATTGCAACTGTATTCGGTTCAGGGAGGTTGCGGATGCTGATTTTTACGCATTCACGGTTGCGGTTGTGGATTTTTAAATCTCACATTCGTAGATGCAGATGAAGAAACTTCACATCATGCGATCTGAAACAAGTTTCTTTAATAATAATCAATACTTAAAATCAAAAATTGGGGCGTTATATTTTATGAAGAAAATTATGGCAGCTTTTTCTGGGTCGGTATAATTCGCAAAGGTTCAGAAATTAAATCTGCGCTACCAAACAACTGTTCACCGGGAATACTAAAAGGTGGTGCTAACACAAACCTCCGTGCTATTACTGATAGAGTTAATAATTCTTTACGATTAACGATTTGAAATAAAAACAAGAACAAGAAAGGCAGCGTCTTTTCTCGACCAGTTTTTTTTTTGCCTCAACCTGCATTAGATCTGCATTCGCTTAAATATCCGCATTGATTTTAGGTTAAACGATTCAGTCAATCATATTTTTCTCCTGACTTTTTATATTTTTTTAATACATATATTTTCCATTGGCAATAACTTAAATCTTGGTTTCCTTTATAAATAACAGGGTGCGTTTTATGTTTCAGGTCAATGTTTTTTTTATTGATTAATTATATGGACTTTAATATAAGGCATACAATGTCGGTTGGATAACAATTCCGCAGACTTCTGCCGTTATTTAAGTAATTTCGTTTCTAATATTGTCCCAAAACTTAGAGGTTTTGGTTAATTTGGTGATGTACATTTTTGCCCTCAAGTACGCCCATAAGAAGAAATCGGGATATGTCCAATCATGGGATCGTGGAAGCCAGTCAATATCACAACTTTTTGATATTGTTCGACCGGACAAAATTTCTCCTTAAATTTAATCGAGGGTTTTCAGTGCCCCAATAGAGGCTGTTTTGTTTATTAACAAAACTAGCCAAGTCGAAATGTACTTCGTCGCTCATAATGATTTTTTTCTAAAAATGGCGGTCGTCTATAGCGATCTGTAAATCTCGAAAACTCCAATTTCGCCAACGTTATTGCTTCGTTAGATGATCTATAAAAAATTGAGTTCAATGAACTAGTTCACTTTAATGAACTAGTGAACTTAGTTCTCACCTCTAGTTCTATAGTTCATTAGTTCATACAACTTTTCCAGTGAATCTGACATTTGCTTGAATTTGAACAGTTGACAAAATTATTTTACCCCGTTTATATGAATATCGCTTATGAATTTAAAGGCATTTGATTAAAATAAAATATTTAATTTGTTTTTTATTAATTTCCTGATTTTATATATTTTTGAATGTTTTAATTCAACTCCAGTAGTTTTAATTTCTATGGGTATTAACTACCTAATTAGAGAAGATATTTGTTGTTTGTCATCGAAGGAAAACTTAACAAAAATCTTAGTTGCAAGCTTTTGACCATCAACCTCTTAAAAGGCTTCCGCCATCGATTAAAAAAATAGTAAATTTCTAAACGGGGATAGATATAGAAAACTAATTATTTGATAGATTTTCTAAGTATAAGCAACATTAGAAAATTGTTGAAAACTGGAAAGTATTTACACGTTTAAAAAATGTGCAATAAATAACAATGATCTTGGAATTTAAGGAATTATATGTATTTTTATTAAAAAAACATAAAATACAAATACTTTATTTTATATTTTGTCAAAAATGGTTAAAATTATAATTACGAATGTTATCGGTAAAAAGCGAACTCAATTTTAACTTAAGATAGCGGCAATATATCTCGACTGAAAAGGTAAAGTATCTTAAGTCGACTTAAGATATTTCGCGTTTTTTTGTTGATCCTTAGTGCCATTCTAAAAGGCTACAGTTCTGTGTTATCGGCTTCCTTCTATCTCACTCCTGTGCTTTTTTATAGACAAAAACATCTTCATCTTATGTTCAAAAGACACATCTCTACACGCGGTAAAATATCTTAAGTCCACATAAGATTGTGTGTTCTGCTTAATTTAAAAACCTAAAATAGACTTAAGATTATATTGGCTTAAGATTTTTTTATTATTGTGAAATCGTAAATCATATTAAGTTCACTTAAGATATTTTCGCGCGTGCAAACAGGAACAAAAGTCATCCTTAAGTCGACATAAGATAAAATCCTTAAAAAAATTCCAAAAAAGTGTGAAAACGCAAATCCTCTTATGTGAACATAAGATGAATTTTTAATTTTAAAACTGAAATTTTTCGCTCCCTAAGTAGTCATAGGATATTTTACCGTTTGCAAACCTAAAACAATTTCCGTAATAACAAGGACATAAGATATTTTTAAGCGTATTTTGTTTCTAGATTGCCTTTTTTGCGACCGTTTTTCTTATTTTTTCTTTTAGTGTTTCAGAGAGTTTTGTTTCATACGCGATTAAAAAATTATTACAAATGAAACACATACGTATACAACAAAAAAAGAGTTGAATTGCACGAATTTGGAATTAAAAATGCATTTTATAAAAACAAAACATGGATTTACTGAGATAAAAATGTTCAAATGTATGAAATTGCCGTCTGATTTCCAGAAAACTAAGAATTTATTCACACAAAGCTCAAAAATAGTTTTATTATTAAAAGAATTTTTATGCCAGAAATTTCTTTCAAGCTTTTCAAGAATACAATTTGGGATACCAATTTTAAGTAATTACGTAGTAGTATTGGCGAATAGTTCTAAAAAGACTGGCGCAAAATGTCAAACAACCTATTATTTTTAATTTCTTTGTATGATACTACTTAACAATTTGCTAACTTTAAAGTAGTTTACTAACTCATTCTTAGTGTAAAACATTTTCCAACTAGTATCTTACTAAAGGAATTCTTAATAAATTGTTTCTGAACACACCGAAAACATTGACAGTTCGTGCAAAAAACTAAGTAAACAAACCTTTTGTGGCGTTTCTAAAAGCACGATATTCTAACGATGATTTTAACTTTAATAAAAGGGTAGATATAGATATAGTATGATGCTATATTCGAATAAAATTTGCTAAATCGTTGATTTAACTTAGTTTCATATTAAATCAGCTTTAACGTAATTCAATTAAAATTTTATGCCATTGATTTTAGGAAATAATTTAAAAAAATAATCGTTTCACTTGTTTTGAAGATATTGATTTTTCAAAAAACAAAATTAGATTTTTTTTTCAAAAAATCCAAAAAAATATTTTTGCGAATGTTCCTATATAAAATATTATTGCTTCGGGGGTTCCTGCTAAAAAAAAATAGGTTTAAATCGTTAGAACCGTTAATGAGAAAGTCGAAAACAAAAAGAAAAAGGTTGTGTGTACTGACGTACGCGCGGTAGAAGTAAAGCTTCCTTACATGTCCCTGTCTTTGACTGATAGCGTGTCGTTTTGACACGTCACTGACAGCTGCATAGAAATTTGTTTACCCCCACCGCCGGAAAAGAAGTTTTACTTAAAAAAAAAACGTTTCTATGACAGGTGCCGTTAATAACATGTTATTCAAAAATTGTATTTTATCAAAATAATGAGAGCTATTTTCGAGATAAATATGATCTTACACTACGGGTGCGGAAGCGTTAGTTTCGGAGGTAAAAATAATTTTCAATTTCTCCTGTCTCCCCTTGGGTCCCTTAGGTAAATTTTTTCCAATAGTTTTTCGTTGTTATTAATTTGACTCTTAAAAATATGTTTTCATGTAACATTTTTTACAATCATCAATGATTTTTTTTAAATAATTTAATAATTTATTTTATATTTTATTTTAATATTTTTTAAATAAATTATTTGAATAAAACTAAACTGTTTCTATTCTGTGAACCAAATGTGATTTTATAGCCTTTTTTTTTTTTTAAAGAAATTCAAGTCTTTATTAGTTATTATTTTTTTATTATTATTAAAGCTCTATAGAACAAATGTGACTTTTTCATATACGACTTAAGTAAAAACCACCGAATATCATCTTAAATCTCTTTTTTTCCACTTTTGCACACGCAACTCATCTTAAATGGACATAAGAATTGAAAACGTGCTTCGAAAACGCAAGGCAAAATATCTTATCTCAACTTAAGATTTTGGAAATTAATATAAAATTCAATTTATAGAAAAGCCAAACTATCTTAAGTCATATTTTTCCTCATAACGACCAAAATATTAAAAATATCTTTTCGAAAATAATTTCAAAAAAAAGATCATAAAATTTTACATATAAATGCTTTATTGAATAAAGTCTATATTTGAAAGATTTTTTGGGATACAGCTTTGAAGTGTTTTTTTGCTCTCCTGAAAAATCATCAAAATTGACTTAAGATACTTTACCTTTTCAGTCGAGATATAAATGACTATCAGATTGTAGTGTGATATAAATAAAATGCACGACTGGATCGCACGTTCTTGCTCTTATCTTATCCTATGGTATTATCATGGAGCGTGATTTTGTATTGCAAACCCTAGCCTGGTGGTGGCACTGAAATTAGCGCTACATTTTGCATAATAAGATACAAAACAAGTAGTAAAAAAGAGAATATTTTTTTAATTAGAGAAAATGTTCAAATACATAAGATTTCCGTCTGATTCCTAGAAAAGTATATATACATAAAAAAAAAAAAAAAAACAAATTTTAAAAACAGTTTTATTATTAAATTAATTTTTGATATCAGAAATTTCTTTAAAATTTGTCTAGAACAAAAATGAGATGCCAATTTTAAATATGTATTTAATAATATAGATCTTAGGAAATAATTTCAAAAAGCAACCGTTCACATTTTTAAGAAATTTATTCTTCAAAAAAAATCAATTTGAATTTTTTTTGTTTTTTTTTTTTTAAAAAAACCCAAAAACTATTTGCTTGGATATTTTTATAAACAATATTTTAATATTTTATTTTAAATTCAAAAAAGCTCCTGTACAAATATGTTGGTCAACTCACAAATCGCACAACTCTACAAATTTCATTTACGCAACCAAAAAATATCGAACTGAAACATAAAACGTACCGTGTATAAAGTAAGGCTAATTTCAGTAAATCATTGAAGATAGAAAGTAATTTCTGTTTAAGTGGAGTGATTGAATTAAATTCAGTTAAAAGCTCAAGTGACCTCAACTCCAAGGTGCGTTTCGCCCAGGTACGACAGTGGGCCAGTGGTACAACTTTACTTCGATTGAAGTAGATCTACTTCTTTTTTCCAAAATATTTTAAAATCTACTTCCTACCAGTGTTGGGACTTCTACCACTTAAGTGGTATTTCTACCACTTTTTGCTGTTCATGAAAACCTACCACCTAAAAATCTAATTCTACCACTTTTTGCAAATCAGATTTCACCTACTCGTATATTTCTACTTTACCATATATGTATGTACCATACGACCAAAATCACTCCTAAAATTTATCTCAAATATTAATCCTAATATTTTAACGATTGCATGTCATAATTTAAGTTTGTGCTCCGCTTATGCTGCTAAATGTACATATACCGTGGCAAACAGAAAAATCATTAAAGGAATATATAAATATGTATTTCTGTTTTTGCCACAGCTCGAAAAAAAAACAAAAAGATTTCATTACTTTCCTAAAAGCACTTTGCGCTAATGAGCATCAAATTTTAAAGCTTTGCCCAACTCCTTCGCTTAAAAAGAATCATAGAGCAGTGGAATCCCTTGTTTGATTTTTAAATATATACTGCACTTGTTTAAAGAACCTACTTCTAAGGCTTCGGCGTTCGGCCACGCACTGAGCGACGAGCGACTGAGCGATTGAACGACGAGTCGCTGAGCGACGCAAAAAAATTAAAACACATGAAATTGTATGGAGGAGGCCACGTACACCCTGAGCGACTTGTCATTGTTTTAAGCGACAGAGCGACGTCGCTCAATCGCTCAGTCGCTCGTCGCTCAGTGCGTGGCTGAGGCCTAAGGCTTCATAAATTTCTCATTCTTTTTAAAATAAAAGCAATTAAGTTTCTTGGAAATTTTTGTCAATAAATCTTAAAATTATAAATGAGTTGAGTTAAACAGAATATTTCAATCTGAGAACACAAAAATACACTTTTTGATCGAAAGTAAGAATACTTAAAAAACTAAATATAAGGAAAAATTTGGTAAAGTCAGAAAATCTCAATATAAACATAAATGTTAGAAACCCTGAAAACTATTTACCATTTTCTCATTTGTATTTTGGCCTTTACTTTGAAAGGTACTCATTAGAAAATGACATTTAAGTTTTTGGTTTGGAACGAGTTTAAAATGAAATTGTATAATATGTATGTATGTGACTTTCTTCCAGATAATAATGTGATCTTTGAAACATAAAGAACCGAAATATTATTTCTTTTATTTTTGTATTTGAATTATTTTCAATATATGTACGATTTGCTACATAAAAATGGATTTTAATTTCTACCACTTTTTTGACAACCTTTCTACCACTCTTTAGCTTCTGCTAAGTCCCAACACTGCTTCCTACTTCGCACCATCAGCAAAATACTGAAATCTACTTCATTTTAAAAATCTCTGTTTCAATCTACTTCAATTTTACAAAATAAAGCCCAAATCTACTTCTTCTTCTCTATTGCACTCTAAGTAGTAGTAAACATAGCTGGGCATTAACTCGTTAATCCGTTAATCGTTAATTAACGAAGTTAAAATTTTGATTAACGGATTAACTTTTAAGTTAACTTTTAAAAATGTTAACGGACACGTTAAATCCGTTAATCCGCGTTAAGTCCGTTAATCGTTAATCCAATGCCTACTATTTACCGCGCGGCGCAAAAAACAGGCTCAGACAAGTATGCGACAAGTGCCGTGCGGTGCGTGCCGCGGGTGAAACAAAAACAGTTAGGTACGTATTATATTTTGACGGCGCGGGCGAGTGAGAAAACTGCGAAGAGATTCGTTTCGTTTGATCATTTCATTATGCCGGTCGTCCACTATGTGCGCGATAAGTTCAACCAACTTCGTTCAACTTTTTATTCAACTCTTTCGTTGGATAAACGAATTTACAACCTCTTACACTAGTGCAGTAATTCACGTTGAGCAACTAAAGTTGAACAAAATGCGTTTGGAACGGAACCCCGTACACATAATTGACCAACTTTCCTATACCTATGTTGATTAACCCCGCACACCTAGTTGATCAACTCTTAAAACTTATTCCAGTGTTGAATAGCTCCGTACACTTAGTTGACCAACTTACTCAAATGTTGTACAACCTCGTACACTAGTCAATAAACTTAAAATGTTGCTCAACGTGTTGATCGAACATTTTCAAGGAGCAACACGAGCTCGTACATTACGCGTACACTGGTTGCGCAATTCGTTGAGCAACAACTCCTCGGTTGAACAGAATTGAAGCACCGCACATTAGAGTTGAATTCGAAATTTGTGCGTTGATCGCCTAGTGGACGACCGGCATTACTTAGCGCCGGTGCTCAGAGTAAAAAAATATAAAAAATGCAATTTTTATCACATGTTAACGGATTAACGATTAACGTTAACTTGCGTTAATTCTTCCGAAATTTAACGCTTTAGCGTTTAACGAAGCTAACTTTTTTAGTAGCGGATTAACGATTAACGAAGTTAACTATTTGATTAACGGTGCCCAGCTATGGTAGTAAATAACCTCAGAATTACCATAAAATAAAAGAACGTCAACACAATACAAATACACAAATGAGTAATTTTATGCGAAATTTCTTTTAAATTAAAAGAAATGTATTGATAATTTTAAATACATATTTAATAGGTACGTAATATGTATTCATTTAAGGAAAAAAATTTTTGTATGCAACATTTTTTCTAAAAGCAAGTAAAAAGCCATTTTGAAATCTACTTCGATTTTTCTCAATTTACTTCACTTTTTTCTTCAAATCTACTTCTACTTTTTTTCCGGAAGTGGTAACGCTGCAGTGGGCTCATCAGTTAGATGCTGCTGAATTTAATTTCAGTAAAGTTTATTTAAAAAAATTAGTATTAATGAGTAAATAAATCCTATTTTACATGTTATATTCGTCAAGACAAGATTGACGATGTTTATGTTTCTTGCTGATCTTGTGTCATCTTGCCATGATAAGTTAAACTACCAAGTCTTTCAATGAATCTCAGTATTTAGGTGGTAAATTTTCGAAAATTAACGCTGTATACATATGTATGTGATGGAACTTGCAACTGCATGAAGATCTTCAAGTCACTCAATCATCACTTTTACTTCAAATGCCATTGAAGTTTTATATTTACAGCATTATTTGATTTTTAAATACCCCGACTGTAGTCAGAACCTTCAACTGAAATAAGGACCCACAAAAAATGCAGAGATAAGCAAATTACTACTTCTGTCGAGTTAAATCGAATTTCGTTTACGAATCTTCTTCGCGACATTGAACTTGTACCTTAAGCTTAGCTAAAACAACAAGATTATCACCTCTTAAAACTTGCTTGATTAATAATACCTAAATTTCTGGTGCGGTTTTTTTAAAACTCGGTGCCTAAGGGGGTTCGGTAAATTTTTCTTTAGCTCCAAAACTTGCAGTACCTTCCATACAGCCCTCATGAAAAATCTTATTTATCTCGAAAACAGCTCCAACGATTTTGATAACAAAAATTATGAGTACAATTTTACATTTTGGTCAAAAAAAAATTTAAAAAAAATGATATTAAAGATAATTGCCATTGAACCGTTTTTCTCATTCTCA
This sequence comes from Chrysotoxum bicinctum, assembly GCA_911387755.1. Lineage (NCBI taxonomy): Eukaryota > Metazoa > Arthropoda > Insecta > Diptera > Syrphidae > Chrysotoxum > Chrysotoxum bicinctum. The sequence goes on from OU426990.1 coordinate 84,095,076, forward strand.
TCAACGGCTCCATCAATTTTGATAACAATTTTAAGACAATAACATTTTCAATTTAAAATTTTTGAACAATGTTTTTTAGTTTAAGCAAACATCTTTTGAACTATTCTTGGCATACCAAATGTTTTTTTAGAAAAATTTAAAAGAATTTTCGTATATAGAAAATTAATTTATTAATCAAACTATTCTAATGATATTTTTATTATGTTTACATACTTTATTTTTTTTAAGCCCAAACTTTTTAATCCGTTTGAGTAATTTTCTAGAATTACATCTATGTTTTTCTATGTATATATAATTTTTAAATCCATTTTTAAATTTAGAGCAAGTACAATTTTAAGACCTACTGACAGCAATTTTGAAAAAAAAAAAATTCTTCTCGATTTTGGTAAACTATTTTCTCACGAGGACTATACCTAGTAGAACCAAAAATTGTCAAAAACATTTGGAAAAAACACAGTTAGAATTTGTTCAAAGAAAATCTAATATTGAAAATCTAATATTCGTTAAACTTCCCACATTTTTACAAATTTTATTTTGTGTACACGAATGACTTTGGCCTTATACACTTACAGCCTTATTCAATTTTTCAATTTCAATTTTACAAAAATAATCTAAAACTGGTTCATTATGAGCTCTAAAGCCGTTTTAGTATATAAATGTCATTTTGACATGACATCGTGTGAAATTTAAAAAAGTAGTGTAAACAATTGTTTTTCGTTTGTTACTAGGACAAAATGGATAGTTATTTTGCATTGATAAATTTGTTATATTTTTCAAACGCTCTAACAGTTGTACATTCATTTATAGGATTTGAACTCTATACAATTCAATTTTAAATTTATCCTATTTCCAATATGCATGCAATCATAATAAAATAAATAATAATGGAAATCAGCTGGGGTTTGCTTACGTTTATAATAACCAGAGTTTTAGATTGGTGATTGACTAGCTAAAACGGGTAAGAAAATATTTAATAAATAAGAATTTGTTTGACGTGGCGTAAGCCCGAAGTAAGTGCTTCGGCTCGGTTTAACTATTCCGAGGTTGAAACGAGTATTAGTGAAATCTAATAAATAAGACTGTTAGAGACTAGTTTTGGACAAGAAAATTAACAGGCGATTCATTACATACGAAATCGCGTAATCGAAAAAGCCGTCACATTTTAGATTGTCATGTAACAATCTTCGTTACTTCTCCAAAAAGGTGAGTGTTTGAGTTCAAAAACTTATTTCAAAGAGGCTTGGAATGTCATTTTATTGTATTATTTATCCAACCTATAGAATTTATGAAGTCATTCTTAAAGAGGGTAGGAGTACCCTTTTTTAATATTTTATTAAAATAATGAAATATTCTTAAGTTTACAATAATTGTTCTCACACAATGTTCTTTTTGTTTTATTGAATTAAGGTTTTGAACCAAAAAAAAACAATATTGAACATAACATAAATATATAAATTTAATAAAAACACATATGAGTTGAGTGTCTAAAAATAAAAACTAACAAAAGATTGAAGACAGTATAGTTTACAGAAACCTAAACTCAAACTTATAAAAATGATAGATCTATTCAGATGATCGGCAGTGTATTTTATTAACCTAATATTTCACTCCAATTTAAGCAAGCCACTAAGTACTTGCGACTCAGTTTATCGCTTCTTCTTTTACCTACCTGGTTTTTCATCCATAGCTTTTCCAGAATTAGGGCTTTTTGAGTCTTCCCTTGAACTGTGTGTATCATGATCTGATGTCGTACTGTCACCACCTCGATGACTCTGTCGACTGTCACTCAACCCATTGCGACTTCTGCTTCTGCCTTTTTCCATATGATTCGCTGAAGCTGCGGATTGTAATAAGCGGGAAGTTTTCGATGACAAGTCTAAGCGATCAACACCATCATAACCATACCATCCAAGAAGTTCATTCATTGCCGTTTCAGCGAATTCCTAAAGAAAAATATGTTAATTTAAATTTTGCTTGAAACGATAGGAACTTATAATTATTGGTGTTGAGTTTAAAATTGTAATAAACCCGATTGGTTGGGAAAAAATAAAACTTACGGATTAAATTACTCTACAAAACGTGTCGTGGTATTTCACTTTACCTAAAAGTGTGTATATTTCTTTTTGTTTATTCTGTAGGAGAAGAAGAAACATAAGGTGTCTTTTTATTGAGAAAACTCTTTGTTCAATTATAATAGAGTTTCAGGTCTCGCTTTGCTTCATTAGATTTTTTAATAAATTCAATGAATTGGTTAATTGAAATTTAAAAATGCTTATGGCAAATTGTAAACGAATTCTAGCAAAAGTCTCAAAAACTATTGGTTGTACAGGCATGCTCAAAATAATTTTTGTTTGTCTTATTTCTTTTGATAAAAATAAATAATTTTGTAGAACAAGAACTCATAGACAACCAGGTTCTAGTGACGTAGAATTCAATGTAGAGTGCAAACGGTTAAGATGAGAAGCACTTTTCATGATATGAGAAACTTTTGAAAACCATCTAAAAAAATAAAAACACGTCTTCAATCCACTGTTTCAACACAAATACTTTGCTAATCTCCTATTTCTCCTATATAATGCCGCCCAATTATGGTTTCAATTAGAAGACCTTAGATTTTGCAAGCATATAGGACCCATTTCAATATAAAATTTTCAATCCTACAATGCACTTCTGGTTCCAATGACTTCCCGCTATATTCAGGACCAAATTTTCGCACTGACTACTATAGCAAGACGGTTGATTGATAAAAAAAGCCCTTATATGCAATCTTTGTGGATTTTAAAGCCGCTTTTGATACAATCAATAGAAGGTCCCTTTTGTATAAACTCGCGCTCATTGGGGTTTCGACTACATTTATTCGGGTGTATGAACAGCTCTTGTTTAATATGTCTGCAGTGGTATGCAGCGGTAAAAATCAATCAGGTCAATTTAGGTCAGAAACAGGTGTCCCACAAGGGTGTATTTTAAGCCCTTTAATGTTTGCTTTGTTCATAAACGACATTGAGAACCATTTACCAGGGGGAGTTTTCTTTGGGGATATATATGTAAAACTGCTGTTATACGCAGATGATCTCGTAATTTTTGCTGATAACCCGACGACACTTCAGCACCAAATTAATAACCTTAAAACTTTTTGTGATCTATGGGATCTCAAAATAAATTCTACCAAATCTAAGATCAAGGTCTTCAGAGCTCGAAACCGTGTTAATACGAATCTAAGGAATTGGACACTAGATGGCGTTAGCATAGAAGTTGTGAATGAGTTCAAATATCTTGGATTCGTAATTTCTTATAACTTGGATATAAGGGCGCATATAAAAGAAAAATTGATCCACACAGGCCTATTCCAGACATTTATTTGAATGGAGTAGTGCTTCCCAAGTGTAACTTTTCACTATGATAAATAAATAAAAATAAATAAATAAAATAAATAACTAACGAAGGTACTTGTGATGACGATATCAATCATCGCGTAAGCGTAGGGTGGATGAAGTGGCGGGAAAATTCTGCTATCTTCTGTGACCGAAAAATGGCCCCTAAGCTGAAAGGAAAGCTCTACACTTCAGTTGTGCGTCCAGCACTCACATACGGTTCACAATGTTGGACAATGTACAAAAAGTATGAGAGTAAGCTAACGGCAGCTGAGATGAAGATGCTTCGTATGACAGCAGGAGTTACAAAGCTTGATCGAATTAGAAGTACGAAGATCCGAGGAAGCCTTCATGTTAAGAATACCATTTCCCAAAAAATTGAACACGACCGGCTCAGTTGGTATTGCCATGTTCAAAGGAGAGATCCTGAGAACCCCGTCAAAAAGGCAATATCATACAACGTTCCAATTCGGAATAAAAAGAAAGGTAGGCCTAAACACTCCTGGTACAAACAAATGCAAAAACACCAGCATTCAGTTGGCCTCAGAAATGGAACAATACAAAACCGGGAGGCTTGCCGCCGATTTCTGAGGTCAATCCGGCGAACCCCACAGGCGGATCACTAGTGTGAAGCAGATACGTGGGAGAGTTATGATCCCCTCGTCATCGAGATCATAACAGCGCCGAATAAAAGGAAGAAGAAGAAGATAAAAGAAAAATTGACTGTGGCCAAATCAGCAATTAATACGATATGGGCGCAATTTTTTACAAAGTCTCTTGTTGATCCGACATCAAAATTCAAAGTGTTCGACGCTACAATAAACAGTTGCTTCTGCTATGGTAATGAAGTGTATGGATACCAATGGATAGACGAGATTGAATTAATTCAAAGATATTTCTTTAAAAGAATATTTAAATTACCTTCGAATACTCCAAGTTACGCTATTTATGTTGAGTCCGGTTTACCCCTTATTTACGTAAGAAATTTGAAGGCAAGTGCAGATTTCATGGTTAAACTAATGAAAAGATCAAATAACAATTTGCACAAAAGAATATTGCAAGTTTCCCATCATTGCGGCTATACTTCGTTTAAAAACTGGCAGGAACTTGCTTTGGCACATTATGTTCCATTGAACCTGAGTACTAGCAATGTAGCAGAATGGCAAAATATTTTTTATGATTGCATTGCAAAAGTAGATGAACAAAATGTATCAGTTGAATCTTAATAGGGCTAGGGAGTCAACTTCTAGGGCTAGGTATATATCGAAACCTAAATCTTAATTTGTTTGAGAACAGTTATTTTGAGAGGGATCTCTCTGTCTTAGATATGAGTCTTATCTTTAAAGCAAGAACGGAAGTTCTTGAACTGAACTTTAGACCATATCGACCCGACATTAACCCTATCTGCTCATTGTGTAATTTAAACCAAAATGAAGATGTCCTTCATTTCTTAGCAGTCTGTCCTATTTTGCAAGAAATACGAAGGTTCTATTTCAGTAAGAGTTTTCTGACTTACGAAGAATGTGTCAGTGTTCTGAATGGAGAATATGGTTGGAAGTTGCTAGTACGATATATCTCATATGCGAAAAACTACAGAAACACATATTTGAATATGTCGTGAGTAATACACACATTTAATAATTTTGTTTTAGCTAAACTAAAAGCCCATTTTCACTTGTGAAATACATAATTGTTTTTTTTTTGTTTTAGCTAAACTAAAAGCCCATTTTCACTTGCTAAATACATAACTACTTTTTTTTGTTTTAGCTAAACTAAAAGCCAATTTATTAATGATGTTGCATTTTTCTAACCCAACTCGTTCCTCAAGTATTAAAAATTGTCTATCATTGCTTCTTAAGCCTGTATTCTTAAATATATTTTAAATGGTTCTCTTTTATGTTTATTTTTGTACCTATGGTATATCTGAAAATAAAAACTACTGTTGATTGCTTGTTCATTATGTTTCTGTTATAAAAGCTTTAAACTCTACCTTTGGTTTCTTTTTTCTTTTAAGAATAATTTTATTTTAAATTTGTTTTAAATTAAACTTTGTAATCTTCTTATGTAGAATAATAATTTATAGATAAGCGGCAGAACAATCAATAAAGATTCTAATCTAATCTAATCTAATCTATATTCAGTATATCTCGCAAATTCGTGAATAGTATTTTTTTTATTATTGTGAAAGCCATTGGGTATATTATAAGAATCAACTATTTGTACCGGATTCCCTACGATTTGCATTTTTTTCCGACAATGTTCCCATTTTTTCTTAAAATTTTTTTCTAATTCAACAAAAGCTCATATGTTAGATACATTTTATATTTATAAAAAAATCAGCTTTTATTGAGTTGAAATATCTCAAAATTCATATGAACGATTCAAGAAATAATGAAATTATATGAAATATGAAAACTATTTCGGTTTAAGTGATGGAGTGATTGAATTTAATTCAATTAAAAGCTCAAGTGACCTCAACTCCAACTTGCGTTTCGCCCAGGTACGACAGTGGGCTCATTAGTTAGATGCTTTAGTACCCTTCTAAGAGTCGGTAAACATCAACCAATATTTGCGTCTTAGGAGGGTACGACAGCATCTAACTGTAAAGTATATTTAAATAACAAGTTTTTTTTGATACCAAAATCGAGACTTCATATGCGAAGAAATCTAATTTTATCCAAACCAAAACATCAAAAAGCTTTTCTTATATTTGTGTCTTTGCATACGTAAATATCTGATGTCAGTTTTATTTACAGGAAATGAGACATAATAAAGGAATCTGATATTTAATATCTCCTCAACGAGTGGCTATCTGATGCAAAAATACATTGTTTCAAATTCATAAGTAAGAAATTCTTAAGCGACTTTTAAGATTTTATTACAACTGGGAATTTAATTAAATTTCAAATAAGTTTCGATTTTCAAGTTTTGTTTTTACTGCACCAATGAATAATATTTAATCAAAAAAAAACTTTAGCTTTTATATCGAATTCAGTGCATCTTCTACAACCTAGTCTCATATTCCAATTCTTTCAACCCCTAATACATATAGCCACCCAAATTGTTCTGAACTGTGTTGGCAAATTCCATAGTCAATACTTGTCCGGCTTTTGTTTTGCAGTCATTCTACACCGCTAATTCACATGAATTTAAAACAAAGCGCTGACACCCTCGCGACACCAATGTTTGCAAGAGGAAAAAAATTACAATAACAGAAAAATAAATTCCCCGTGTGAACTATACTCCCATTAGTGTCACCTACTTCCCACCTTCGAGTTACTTGACGCGGTGCTCACAGGTAACCCAATACCCGAGTAATTGAAGACAAACTGCATGCAGTCGTTGCTGTCAACATTGTCGTCGCCATCATCGCCATCGTTGTCTATATGAACGTCGCTATCGTACTCTTTCGAAGCAGCAGAAACCAGCAACGTGAAATCATGATGCTTCATATGACACCTTCCGTTGACATACCTCATCTATTCACTAATTGACGGAGTTCATATTCAAACACAGACAAACAGAATCTTATACAAAGCTTATACATATACCGATACCGATTTATGTAGGACGTAGGTATCTTCAAGGCTTATGTGTCCACATTATATTCACTGAAAGTTGATACAACAATGAGTGTAAAGTTTCAGTTTCACATGCATCATCCGTCTATCTATCCATCATCTAATGCAGCAAATAATGAACACCAAACTGTAATCGGAGCCTTAATAGCGCTTTTTCCGCCAAGCAGGGCCAGGTCGCACCAAGCGCTTCATTGGATATGTTGTAAGATGTAACGCGTCACGAATGGAATCATAGTCACAAACCTATAGACTCTAATGCCGGAGTTGAGGTGACAAAAATAATTACGGACATAAGGATACAGCACCAAGAGGAGGTGCAGTTGGCCGTGATTATATGGTCAGTAGCTACTTTATATAACAGAAGAAACGCCAAACCGCAGCAGCAGCGCAAGATATACATACATAGTGACCATGTTCATGTCGAGTGTCAAACATTTGACAGCTAGGCTAACAGAGACCAACCTTATTCCAAGAAGAAAGAAAGGTATAATTATTTGTAACGTGACACTACCAAGCGTGACTGCGTAATAAGCGAAACGACCGGACGGCGGAGCTGAAACGAAGTTAACATTATGCCCGCGAACAATAGCATGGATTTAAAATTTAAATTGTGTGTCGTTATCACTTTTGTATTTTTGAAACTACCTACATTAGCATTAAGCTAATAATAAAATCCTTTAATGTGAACCTCGTGAGAGAATGTATATCTTTCAAGGTACGGACCCTTTATACCATACTTAAGACGCACAACCTACGCGAAAATTATAACCATAATGGCAATGAATATTTCTTGAATTTAATACAAATGTGTGTGCGTTTATCCACAAGCAAAATAAATAACACCCACGTTGGGCGCCAATAAAAGTTAGTTTCGATACACAATCATTTCGGGACATAATCAAAATTGAAAAAAAGTTGACATACTAGTAAATGTTTCATAGAGGTTAAACTAATTAAAATGCTGTTAAATCAAGTAATCAAGTTTTGGAAATAAAAAAATCAATTAAAAAATTATTTTATTGGTGCAATATGGCTCGTCTTGCATTCGCAAAAATATCGTATTCATAATACAGTAATGGCTGACCGGTCCCAATCCGTTATTGAATAAAGTACATTGGATTATTGAACACTTCAAAGGTGACCTGTTCTTTCGATCAAACTCTCTTATCTCCGAGTCATGTTAAGAAAAAAGAAGTAGTCACAGGGACTAAATGTAGAGGAATATCCTGGATGAAGTAGATGTTCGTGACCTATCTCTTGCAATTTGGCCATTGCGACTACGGGCTTCAGGGCCCTAGCGTTGTCCTGGTGGAAAAGGAATGCTTGCTTCAAATCGGCTTGGAATCGATCCTCTCTGCGTAATATGCGCCGGTGATTGTTCTACCCTTTTAAAGGTAAGCGATGTGAATATCTCCGCGCGCATACCAAAAGTTTTTCACCATGAGCTTGTTTGCTGACGAACCCACCTTTTTCGACTTCGATTTACCAGTAAAAGCCCATTATTTCTACTGTTTCTCGGTCTCTGGTGTGTTGTGGTGAGTCTATGTTTCATCTGCCGCTGGGAAACGGTGCAAAGCTCGGAATTTTTTCTTGAAGTTGTCAAACTATTGCCTTTAATATCTTTCTTTTTCATGTTCAAATAATAATGTAAAATCGAAATCACTCCATGTGGTCTGTCCAACACAGTTTCACTCGACGATCGTCCATCATCAAACCGTGGATTTTATCGATCATTTTTTGTGTGGTGACCTCAGTTAGGCGACCAGTACAGTACATTCAGCGTCGCTTGGAGTCCTGGACCGAGCGCATCGAAATTTAATTAGCTAGTGGTGAATGGTTCCAATCGATGGTGAAGAGTGACCATAGTAAAAATAGTTCTTCCCAGTAAAATATGGCGTTTAACGAGCACTCGAAATTCACTTGTTCCCCTTTTAACGAAAGTGTTAGCAGGCGTCTAAATAAAATGGCTGCCATAACAAAACTATTTGACAGATTTGTCTGGAAATTTGAGTTTGTTCTTTTGAAAGATAGTTCTTGACAAATAAAATGGAATGAAAGACAAGAAACATTGCGGCGGTGCTCGAGACCTTACCCAAATATGGGAATTTTAATCGAGTTTTGGACGAATATATTCTTATAGATTACAACCCAATCAGAGGGAGTGAAACATTTCTTGCAACGTCGAAGGAAGTCGAAACACATAACAACGTTTTTGGCTACGTCGAGATTCGGAGACAAAACGGAGCACACCAGCATTTAGTTTTTTGAATAACAGATTTAATGATTACAACTTGTATAGAACGGTTCGAAAGGTTATTTCTAATCTAGTGAAGAAGAGATTCACCAATACCAAATGCACACATTTTCGATAAGAGAGCTTGATGCCAAACTTTATGAAGTGCAATAATCTTACTTTCTCCAAAACGATGTAAAGATTTGTGCCACTGTTCGGTGAGATACTTATACCTTCAGATCACCAGTGGACTTATTGCTAAGAAAGGCATATTGACGGTCATTGAGAATATTTCGTTCTTCAGAATATTTTTAGAGCTGATAATTTATCAGCGTTTCCATGACCTTGGGGAGAAGGGATAGCGATAGTTATAAGGGGACAGGCTGGATAAATGCTGTTTTCCATCTGCAGAAAGAGGTGAGCACACCTAGAGTAGGGCATATTGAAAAACGTAAATAATAGTTTTCCAGCGTTGGAGAACGCCTCTTCATAACAATTGGATGGGTGGATGAATCCGGGCCAGTGGTTTTCTGTATATCGAGTACTTTCAGTACTCTTGCAACTGTACGAGTGAGAAAGAAGATTTGTCCGACAAAATTGATTACGCTCTCAAATACAGGAGGAGTCATGACAATTTCTGGGAGCGTCGAATTAATAGTAAACTGTGCTGCAAGCAAATTGGTTTTTCTTATAAGCTGAGAAAAGGAGTATCATTGAAGACGAGCGTAGGAACCGAAAATGAAGTAGTATTTTTTAACTTTTTTACAAAATTACCAAAAATGTATACTACCTTTCGGACATTGTAATTCTTTTTACCTTAATTGTTGGTCATGCAAAAATTTGGTTTGTCGAATACTAGCATTACAGGTCTTTTTGCCTTGTTTGAACTTACTCCGGTTTTCCTCGGGGTTGGCTGTATAATATCGGAAACTTATTTTCTGACTCTAATAACCTCTTTACAACTCGAATCAAATCAAGAATTCTCTTTTGGCTTAATAGATTTTTCCGTATTCAGCATACAAATTCTCATTCCGAAAAGAATTTAAATTTGTTATTATATCTGCACTGGAGTTCACATCGCTATCGAGGAAGCATATGGACCAGCTTAAATTCCTGCAACATCAGGAATCCGAGTAGCCTAGTTAACGAGCTCAGATATAGGTTGCTTAACTCACCAAACATCTTCTCATACGTCGTACCTTACTTCGGGTGTTGTCTGAGCAGAATAACGCAGCCATGAAGAATTGTGTGCATTGAAATCACCCATAACAACCATTTCACTGTGCGGGTAATGGGAAACAATTTGGTGAATTTAAACCACATCAAATTTAAGAAATAAAATAAAAATAATCAAAATAAATCCAGATAAAAGGGAAGCTGATAAGTAACATTATTAAGTACATATAAATGGCGAGACCATAGTGAGGGAAAAATAAAGGCTCTTAGCTATGTATAACCATGTAGGCCACCACCTGAGTTTCACTAAGTGCCAAACTGCTGGCCTGAAATTCTGACCCTAGGTTCACTTGCCAAAACCAAGTCCTATAATAATCTACTATTTTTTTATTTTTGCTTTTTTATGTTTGTAGTAGAAGACATCGTAGTTTAAATTGTTTGCGTACAGAAAGGTTTAAGTTTGCGGAAATGAATTTTTCCCTGAATTTTTAACCCTCCTTTCACGCTCTACTGTTCATAATGTGATGACTATGCTGCGTGTCCAAAAATTTAAAGCTTGGGGAAATTGTAATGAAATCTGTTGCTACCTCCACGACTATAAATTTGTAAGCAAAAAAATCTTGAATATTTTATATTCTATGATTAACATCAAAATTCATAGAGTAAAAATTTATTATCATGCAAAACCAAAGACAACCGACCACAAGTAAAAATAAAATTTAAGGACAAGAATTCTTTTGCTGCCATTTTCATTTTCATCTTTACGTTGAAAATGAGATTCGAGAAGAAATTTAATAGCGCTTTCGGTGTCAATTTCAGTATGCGTTAAATTGTTGTTATAAAAGAGAAACGAACTTCTAATGATGAAGAGCTGGGGCACTGATTCTCTGTTATAGCCGAAACTAAAACCCTACGAAAAGTGAAGGATGCGTTCTTCGTCGTTTAATTGAAAGTCGAAATATTCCCCTTTCCTCGCAATCATTCTCAGATCAGTCGTTTTATGATACTTTGTTTAATATTAAATTTTTAGATATTAATATTATTACCGAACCTTCTGAAACCTTGGTCTCATGGTCTTTGGGCGGTGTAAAGGCTTGCACAATTAATGTGGCAGCGGTATGCATAATGCAATTCTATATCCTATTCGTGTGTCGTTTTGTTGTCATTGTGATATCCTTTTTGGTCCAGCAAAAGGTGTCAGATGCGGTAATCCACTCTCATGAGATGCCATATTTTTACTTTGTTACTAAAACGTGGTGTGGTGTCAATTTACAATACATGCGTCGTTAGGGACCAACCGAATTTGATATCTCGGTCGTATTGTGTATGTATATTTAATTTGAAACTGATATGATTGTGAAAATGCAGAATCTTTTGCTGGTCGACGTTTTTTTATGGCTGTTTTCTGTTTATCGTTTTGAATTGAATGATTTCAACAAATAAAAAAGGAGACACACTATCTTTTTCAACAAATGCTTCTTAAATGTTTTTGAAAAAAAAGATGAAAAATTTAACTGATCGCAGTTATTCAGTAAAGCGTTTATTGTAAGAAAGTTTTGATCGTCTAACAATAAAAAGTTACTTGCGACATACATACATATACATACATCAATACTATATGGCAAGTTATGCAATCGTAAAAACATCAAAATCGAGATTTCAGACTTAGCATTACGATGATGGAGAAGACGAAAAAAGAGGGTCTCGCTATTTTGTCTGTCCGTCTTCTGTTCGACTACAGCCTTAACGGATCGGCCAATTTTCTTCTAACTTGCATTTTTAATCCCCCACCTGCACACACTCGTTTTTTTTTCATTTAAGACCAAAAATAACTGTGGCTGCCATACGATTTTTTTTTTAATTTTTTTTAAATATTTTTTTCTCAAAAACTATTCCACAGATTTTTCTAAAAACAAATAAATACATTTCTTTTAGTCAAAGCTATGGGTACTGCTTAAAAAAAATTCCCAAAAATGCTTGTTAATGGTTAAATACTTTTAGTTGTCAAGTTTGATTTTTTTTTTAACTCAAAACATGTTTTTGGAAAATTTGAACGCATAATACTATCTAAATTTTTGAAGAGCTTTATCATAAAAAAATGATCAAAATCGGTTTTACCGTTAGTTAGTTTGATCGTCCTTTGAATCGTTCGTAACAGAGTAATCGTTGGCAACAGAATTTACTTATCGTTGTTTTGAGTATTTTTCAAATGAATTAAATATTTTCAAAAGTTTCAGAATAGTACAAAAGTGGCCTTTTACAGAAGTAGTGGAAAATGTTGAGTTGTGCTGCTCATTTTCCAGAAATAAATTGAATTAAAGTAGACATAAGTGTAATTTGATCAGATTTTTGCTGTTTTATCAATGAATAACCAACCAAAGAAAGAAAGTGATTATATAAACATGTACACAGCGTACTAACTGACGATACCACCCAATTGCTGGTCGCAATTTTCCTCAAATCCTAATGGCATACAAGAATTTATAAGATTATAAACAAGAAGTAAAACTATTTTGCTGTACAACAAGGTACAGCCCCACGTTGGGCACCACCTTTAACGTACGCTCGAGATGTTGTTCGATATAACCTTCCCACAACGCAGCCAAACTTACAGGTGTTTTGTAAAATTCCGGACAACCATCCACAATTTTCCCCAATAATACGCGCGGGGTACAAGTTTGAATAATATTGCATACAAAAATGTTCAACAGTTTTTTTTGAAAATAGAAAACTTCAAATTTAATTTGTTTTTAAATTTTGTCAGTCTGTCTGTCTGTTCGACTACAGCCGAAACGTCTCGACGTTTTTTCTTTTTTTGTAAGACCAAAAAACATAACCTGTACAATACAATTTTTTTTCGAAATTTAAGAAAATATTTTTTTCTCAGATTAAAAAAAAATCATTTGGTAAAACCAAGCTGAAGTTGCTAAAATTTTCCGAAAATGGTTATTAATTGTACTCCCTTAAAACAATTTTTTTTCGATTTTCTCAAAAGCGGCACAACTGATTTTGATACATTTTGTGTGCTAAGACTCCTCAAAAACTAAAATAATATTGTTTTAAATTTTTTTTTTGTTTAAACTTTTTTTTTTATAACTCTATATTTGGAAAACATAATGCTTGATTTTTTTAATCTTGGCAATTAATAGTTTTTTAATACTATCTAGAAAATGTGTGAAAATAAATTTTTTTATCTGAAAATAACGGTACCTCTCATATAGATGTTAGAAAAATGGCACGTAGAAGATCTATAGCGCATTTATAGCGCATCGTGGATTTTGATACCCTCGCAAGGTTTATCTTTACTCTGAAATTCAATTTTTACTTTTACAAATCATAAAAAAGCTATAAAATTTAAGAATTCGTATTAAATAACGTTATTTTACGAGTATTGAAGCAATTCAATAAAAAAAAAGCATCAAAATTCACGATGCGCTGCAACACTGCATTTAGGAAAACGCCCATACATAAGTACCATAGAACCATTGTTCCGAATTTTGACTTTCTCATTATGAGCATTTTTTATTTCTTGTTTTCTATTTAGAAGTTCCTGAAAATTATTGCATACCAAAATTTGAACAAAAAAATATTTATTTTTATTGATTTAAAAAAAAATATTTATTTATTTTTTTAATTTAATCTCAAAGATGGGCTTATTTTTCTTTTTGAAATTTAAATACAATAATAAAATCTTAAAGTTTACGTACACAAATTTTTTCTTAAAAATGTTTTAAAAATTGTATCTTTATACAAAAATTTATTTTATTTTAAGATTTATAATTTTTGTTCTTGCATAAATTTATATTTACTTAAGACTTCTCATTCAATATAGATATGCACTGTTTGCTTTAAGGACAGACGATGAAGGGTGGGATTCATTTGGCTTGAATCTGGAAACTTTCCTATCGATTCTTTTAGACTGACTGACTGAAATGTTTACTTTGAAAACAAATCGAACTCGAGATTTTGGTCAAAGTTGAAAAATTGTATTCAATGGCGTAAAATTTTAGTTGAATTAGTACGATGTTAAAGCTGTTTTAGTATGAAACTAGGTTAAAATAACGATTTTGAAAATTTTAATCGAATACCTAATAATACTTTTTCTACCCTTTTATTAAAGTTAAAATCATGAAATTTATTATTTAGGATCGTGCTATTTACAAACACCACAAGAGGTCGTTTTTTTTAGTTTTTTGCACGAATAGTCATTGTTTTAGGAGTGTTTATAAAGAAAATTGCTTTAGTAGATACGATACTAGTTTAAAATTAAGAATGAGTTAGTAAACTACTTCAAAGTTAGCATAAGTAATAAGTATCATATTATTACCTTAATAGGCTATTTAAAGTTTTGCGCCATTATGTTTAAAACGTGTGAACGATTATTTTTTGAAATTTATATTACGAAATACTTACAATTGGCATACCAAATTTTGTTCTTCAAAAATTCTTAAGAAATTATATAAAAAAATAATTTAATAATTTTTTAACTTTGCTTGCATAGATTCATACTTTTCTAGAAATCAGACGGTAATCTTATGCATTTAAACATTTTTTATGTTTACATTTCTATTACTTCCCATATGATTTTCCACAAAGACAATAAATTTAGTGCGACTTCTCAAATTAAATTAGATACAGTCCTAATATCAAAAACTTTATACCTATGTCCTTTTGTTTCAGAAGTGAGTGAGAGTGAGTGAGTGCGTTCAAGCGCATATGACTTTCATTATCGTGTATAGTGGTTCTTACAGAAAATCAAGTTATTGCACTTTCAAGAATTTTATACCACTATTGGCCAATGCAATTAAATTAACGCCTGTCAAAGTTAATGAACCCCGAAAAGTCATGCACCCATTTTAGAGTTTCACTTTTACATTTTTTACCTAATTTCAAAGCTTTAACTTATTAAAATTTTGGTATAATGCCCCATCTGCTTCATCAGAGTTCTGTTAAATATTTTTTTTAAATAAATCACTTTTTTGTTAATCGCCCTTAAATCAACATAAAACTACATACATCACAGTTCAAATCAAATACACTTGTTGTTGAAAATAATGCGCCATTCATTCATTCACAGTCACAATTTCAACGACAGCCATTCCAACACCAATCAAGCAACAAAATAAAATACAGAAGAACCAAATCACCTCCTCTTAGCCACCATATCTTCAGCCTGCCGACATTCAGAATTCAGTTGTTGGTAGATCAATTACCAGAACTCAGGTGCAACCTCGTCGTCATCATCATCGTTCCATGGCACAGTGGGCCCAAACTGCTAGTTTCTTAATATTAATCTAGGGTTTTCCTTATAAATTTTGACGTGAATGACGACTTTCTGAAAGGAATTAAGGCCGGTTGTACGAACGTGATTCATCCTCGGTTCAAAAATTTGAGTCACCGAATGTGTCAGATTAATTTTGGTTCAATTTACCTATTATTAAATTTTGTATGTGAATATTTTAGGTATCACATACGCGAGTTCAAAAAGTGGTTGATTTGTTCAATAACAAAAATCGCAGATCAATTCAAGTTCGTTTAGAACGATTTAATCTTATTTTTGGCTGATTTATTTTTAGAAAACAAAAGCATGCAAGTAAGTTTGACCACAAGGATTTTATTTCTTTCATAAATTTTGTATAATAAACTTCGATCCATAAAGAAGGATATCAAATTTATAAAAATGAACAAAAAATCAACGAATTTAAAAATCTAATAATTTTAAAATTATTGTATTTTATTCGTATTTTCGTATAGATCCTCAGAAATCAAAACATGTTCAGATTATAAAAAATAATTTCAAGGCAAGCGAAATCATAGTTTCCATTTTAGATTTTCGTCAAATAAAATTAAACAATTTCATTCACTGAATTAAATTTTCAATAATAGTAAGTAAGAGGTTGCGAAAAAGTTAATCAAAATAATTAGGTAACCCTTTTTTAGAAACGCACCAGATCGGCCACTTTTTAAATATCTCCAAACAAAACTTTGAATATTATGTTTAATCTATCCTAGCATTACACAACATCACGCTTCCATGAGAACAGTGGAGTATTTAAAATCTCAGAGAAAATGTTCTAATATTTGTGAACATGCAAAAGTCACGTCGCCAAGCAATTGGTTAAGGAATACTCTCGACTACGAAAATATGTCGTATCATTTTATTTTATCATTGTTTGATCGCATTTTCTATCAACAATGCTCTAATAAAAAAGCCAGTTGCATTCATCTTCTTAAACAATTCCTACGTAATACTCGTCTAGCTATGAATACACATCAGTTTACTCTTAAACCTAACTTCGGAAGTACTATAAAATATCGAGGTTCTTTCTTTAGCCGCACTACAAGAATGTGGAATACTTTGCCCTTCTCGATGTTCCCTCCTCATTGTGATGCACAAGCTTTCAAAACCAATGTGCATCAGCATCACCACTTTTTCTACCCGTTCCATTATACTATGTAACATCCTAAGATCTTAAGTGTGTGCAAATTGTAAAAAAATGGGGTAAGTATTTTTGGACCATCCTGTAAAATTCCTGTTGCTAGTAAATATCTGGTGCTATTAGTTAGTATTTATTTAGCGTTTTCATGTATGCACTTATATCTATCTATTGAATTCCTTATTTACGAGTATTTATTTATTCTTTTTTTTCGAAATTTTAATTTTAAATATTATGAAAAGTTTGAGAAACCAAACATAATTTGAAAGTTTATTCAATTTTTGTCATCACACTACATGAATTGTTCCCACTGTATAGAGTCAGTGAGCGGCAGGCACGGAGTGCGCTGTCGTAGTATCCAATTGTGTTGTCTTTATTTTAATTTATGTTTCGTTTTAAATTTCTGATTTGTGCTACATGAAATTGATGCCAAATGGGAAAAATCAATTAATTAAAAAGCAGAAAAAACGCTACCAAACCAACACACTCACATTTCGTCAATCGTTCGTTCACACACCCAGCTTATGATGCCATTTGACTCCACACCAGAGACACAAACCCGAGAAGGCACAAACATTCTCTCTGTGTTTAGATTTACGACTTGTGAAACCCAAGACATCACCGACGAATAGACGGTGCGGCAAGAGGGTTCGGTTCTAGCATTATTATATTCCTTGCCATTTTGTCCCGGGGTATCAGTTTCGAGTTGGAAAAAAAGTTGCCCGAGATGGTGATACAGATACCCTACCCATTACCCATCTTACTTTCAACAACCTTCGCGTGAAGTTGAATGCCGCAAATTGAGCTATGCTTAATTTTTAGAAGATTATTCTTTGTTGTTGTTTTTTTTTTAATACGATCCAAGTAATTCAATCAATTCTTGAAAATAAAAAAAGCACGATTTCTTGGATTGCACTGACTCAGATAAATTTTCGTTATTTTTTTACTTTTAAGAAATAATTTTAACAACAAAAAGTAAATAATTTATTTTTGAAAATTACGGTCAATGACGTTCAAAAACAAGAACGAGAGGACTCAAGTAATTGCGGCGTCAAACATGCACATTCGAAATACTCGCATGTACATATCTATTTTTTTTTTAAATTAAGTTTTTCATCTTTTTGTCAAATAACAAACGTATCTGCATTTTTCGTTTCAAGTTCGTCAGGACCGGACTGGTTATACGCTAGGCGAATAAGGTTTGGTGGGTGGGTACCATTATTTTTAAATAAAATACATTTTTTTCTCACATCTTGTAGATTGTATGAAAAAAACTTTTAATTGTAAAGTTTTAAGAAAATCGAGCATGTGGTTTTCATAATTTTGGGTTTTGAAAAAAACACAATACTATCCAAAAATTTTGCAGGGTTTCAGCGTAAACAAAAATATTGATCAAAATAGGTTGTACCGTTTTTTGAGTAAAACAAAAAAAAATTGCTCTAAGAGGGGTACAATTAATAAATGGTTTTTCTGAATTTTTTTCAAGCTAACCTAGCTTTAGCTTAATAATTTTTTTGGTTTTTTTAAATCTGTGCATTAGATTTTGAGAAAAAAAATATTTTTAACATTTCGAAAAAAAATCGTATGGCATGTACCGTTATTTTTGGGCCTTAAAAAAGAAAAGAACGTGTGCGGGAAAAATTAAAAAATGCTACATATATCTACAAAGTTTCAAGACAATCGGTGGAGCTCTTAAGGTTGTAGTCGAACAGACAGCCAGACAGAAATGCTAGACTCACTTTTTTCTTCCTTCCTATCATGGAAATGTCTGTTCAAAAATCTTAAGTTCGATTTTTTACGAATGCATAGCTTGCCATAGTACGCAAGTAAAAATTCAAGCTATCATCTGGCTGACGGTTCTTTTAACTTTGTCTATAAAGATTTAACTATGAATACTTTAGAGCAATTTTAGAAATAACAAAAACAAACAAAAATAAATAAAAATAGTTTAATTTAAGTTATTACTTTTTTATATTTAAATTAATCTTATTATATTTTGACTTAGTGGCCTCTTTGATGATCTGTAAAGGTCCTAGGTTACACTTTTTGTTTTTTTAAATAAAAAATAAATAAAATAATAAATCTTTATACCTATCTATCTAATTATTTACCTATGTATTTTGTTACCCGAATTTAGCGCTCCTCTGATGTTTTATTAAAAGTTAAAACTTGGTAACGACGGTATTTACGTATGTTCTGAACATATTCCATTTTACCCGATTTAAAAATTAGAACGTTATGTGGGTTCACATTTTCATATTTTCATCGGCCTTAAATCTAAAAGATAAGAATTTATATCGTTCGTAAACGCATGAATAATTTATTGGTCGAATACGAACTGAGTGCGTTTACTGGATACGTGGTTCTCCGTAAAATTTCATCGTATTGTGTCGAGAAACCAAATTAAGACATATTTCAACACACGAAAGTATTTAAAAATCCCAACAAATTCCGAATGTTTTCGGACTAACACACAGCCCATGTGCGTCCTCCCATAGCACTTGGATGGTCGCGATTGTTCACACGAGTCGAATTCGTACGAAAGCGCTTCCAATTTAAATGTGTTACTGGCCTTGATACGCTTGTCATTAATTTAAAAGAAAGTGAGTTTGCCTAACACATGACAAATTTGAAATCACCATTTCACCATCCCGCCGGAAAACCGCAAATAAACTGCATAATTCCCCGCGCAACGGCTATGCCCTCGTCTACTCACCTCAGTGTCATGCATGTGTAATTAAAAACCAAAAGTAGAAATAAAAATGAGTATTAAATATGCTTATCTTATGTATGTATGTACGTGAATGTCAAGATGAGAAGGTGAGGCACGTTTACACTCTGTAAGCCGCATCGCACCTGCGGACTAGCTAGGACCACACTATCAAATAATGTAAATGGATGAAAGAGGACATCTTTGGTTAGGACGAGTGTTTTTTGCCGTCTTGTATCTAGATAATGTGCCATGGTGATAATCTTAAGTGTGCTCGAAGTTGGGTCATCATCATGGGTAATGGGATACTCTGGTCTTGGTGTATCTTTTCATCAGAGCATTTCCTGTGGGGAATTTATTTTAAAGAGGACAAATGAACAGAATATATTTGTATTCTTTAGCTATTTCCTGTTGCATACTGAGTGAAGTTATGTGCAGAGATATTTTTACACTTTATGCTTCACTTTCACAAAGGTCAACAAGGTCTCAAAAAACAAAAAATTGATCTTAGACTCATATACACATGCTTCTTAAAAGCATCAGTACAATATTATTAAATTTGTTTGATGATACTTCGATACAAATTCATAAAGGTACTCGTACTTATTGATATACTGTTCTGAGAATTTTAATTTCATTGAGTATGAGAGTGAAGCAAAGTGTAAGCTTATAATCAACGTTCGTTTGAGTTAAGCAAATACCAAACAAAAAAACATATATTCGATTTATATTTAGGTAGAGTTTTGAGGCACGAGAATTAGTTAATAAACTCAGCAAATAATGAAGTTTAGCACTCATCCAAGGATCAAATTAGCAACTTGCTCTTTATAGGGCGTGTCAATAAAAACAAATCCGATGTCAACTTGACTGAACGATTATCGATGAGTACCTACTTTATTCAGCACCTGTAGGGTATTTGGAATTGCCAGCAGATGGGGTATAGAAGATTAAGCGTAAAGAATACAAAGCCAAATCAGTCTTAGACAAAAAAGGCGAGAAAGGCTTAACTTCAAAGCGTTTAGTTTGGTCAGCTTTTAAGGAGTGTATCATGATGAGGAAGTTATACCTAATTCTTCAAGCATGATATTTGCTTGCTTAAGATCATCGCCGTAATTGTGGCGTAATGTTGAAAAAGTACAACTGAAAGTAAATATGCTCGTTGAAGATCCATCCGCTGAAACATTCTCAAAACAACTCTTAGATATCGGCGATGAAAAAGTTACTATAGATGAAATTGGATGCGTAAAATTACCGACCGATTTCTGCACAATCATTGATTCGCAAGATGCTCTTGTTGAACAAATATTTCCCGATGTACATGAGTGTATCATGAGTGGCTTGCAGGAAGAGCAATTTTAGCTGTGGACGTTGACGATTTAAATCTGAAGATACAACAGTTGTTGCCAGGGAACTTGGTATCATACAAATCTATTGATACAGTTTGCGATGCCAGTGAAGCTGCAAATTTTCCAACAGAGTTTTTTAACTCACTGGATTTGCCAGGCATGCCACTGCATAATTTACAATTGAAGTTTGGATCTCCGATTATTTTGCTTCGTAATTTGCACCTGACACGGCTGTGCAACGGTACGCGATTAGTCATTCAAAAATTAATGAAAAACGTTATCGAAGCCAGCATTTTAAATGGTAAGTTCCGAGGTTAAAATATATTAGTGCCACGAATCCCTATTATACCTACAGATGTGCCAAATTAATTTAAACGTATTTAAACGATTTCCGATTAGATTGGCATTTGCAATGACTACCAATAAGTCCCAAGACCAAACGATGTCTGTTTGTGGCTTAGATTTGACCACACCATGTTTATCACATGGACAATTATATGTCGCATGCTCTCGAGTGGGTAAACCATCCAGTTTTTTTGTGTTAGCTAAAGATGGGCTAACAAAAAATATTGTTCAGGCTATAGCATTAAGAGATTGAAATTGTTTGTTGCTGTTATTGTCGTAATTAATTAATGATATGTATAATTTTAAGGAATAAATTGTAATAAATTAAAAAATTAATGTTTGGTGTTTTATTTATTATTTTTATATTCCCTCATGCCTCATCTTTCACAGTGATCCATGCCTCTTTCACTTAATTTCCACATCCTTACATACTTACAATAAGTTAGTTTTTTTTTCTACACTAGAAATTCCCTAGAAATAATTTATATGGCCGGGTCAGCTAATTGTATATACTAACCATATTTTTTGACCTAATTTTCAAAATTATTTCGCCTAAAGTTCCTAAACCATAAAATATAATATTTTTATTTTATACGATGGCCATGTTTAGCATACTTTAAAAAAAAAAATTATTTCGATTTCTATTAGGTACATAATGTTCGTCGAGAGAAAAGACTTGCACTTGCAGAAAACTTCTGATAGAAAACAGAAAAGGGAAGTAATATACATTTTCGGAAAAATTGTTCAAACCGTTTTTTTTTTAGATTTTTCAAGCCCAAACTAAAATGCATCTAGTTTCTAACGAGTTTTGCAATAGGGATTTTCGAGCTTGGACCGGTAATTGCGGCCGTATTGTTAAAGCTGCACCTGTCAAACTGGCTGCCATTTATTTACTCTGTCATGCGAAAACAACATAAATAGTTATAGCGTTCAACAACATTTGCAAATGATTTAATTGTTTTATGAAACTGGGTCTCCTTTTTGGGCAACTTTTTGCGTGCCTCGCCCTTATTTACGTTCGTCAATACCGTACTTCTGAGAAGACTTTTCGCAACGTGGTGAAGAAATTCGATTCGACCGATTCATTTGCCAGTCCGCCAACATCCGTTTTCTTATGTCACAGGTCTATTCCCATAAGCCGAAAACATACACTGCATTGAAAGCCAACATAATCAATGCCATTGGTAAAATTCAGCTTGATTTATGGGCCGGACTTATGGAAAATTGGACGTTCGGATGGGCAGCACCCAGCAAAACCGTTGCCGATATTTAAATGGTGTTATATTTCATACATAATGCAATACATGGGCCTTCTGAATAAATCAATTATATCTCACCCACAGTTCGTTTTATTCAAATTTTTTTTGCTGTGTGACACTTTTAAACTTATATTTAATTTCGCCGACAAAAAGATGTGAGCTTTTGGATGCAGAAGTGATACAAGATATACCCAAATTCTCCAACTTGTCAATGCTCTTTGTTATACCGATCTGATGAAATTAAAATAATTGAGAGCTCTATATCGGTAGATCGGTACCTGTTCAAAAAATAACAAAGTCAATGTAATAAATCGTCATATTTAATAGATAAAATTATAAATTTCTTTTTAATTTCGTTATGCATATACTACGCTTTTGACATACCTACTTCGATTTTGAATCTAC
Organism: Chrysotoxum bicinctum; assembly: GCA_911387755.1. Taxonomy (NCBI): domain Eukaryota; kingdom Metazoa; phylum Arthropoda; class Insecta; order Diptera; family Syrphidae; genus Chrysotoxum; species Chrysotoxum bicinctum. The sequence continues at coordinate 84,117,939 of OU426990.1, forward strand.
TTCACTTTTAGGGTTATTCATTTACGTACATCCCTGATAATGGGTACTGTATTAGGTTCAATTTCTATTTATTTACTGAACAATTAAAAAATGACAATGGCAGTAATAAAAGCCTTTGAATTCTTAATTTCAGAATTACTCGTAAAAAACTAATTCATTTTTTATGTATTTGATGATATCTCAAATATCCAACCATCAACGCATTCAAATGAGCATTGGAGAATATTGAGTCAAAACTGCAAAATGCAATTCAATACCTTTGAAACAAAATTTTAGAAATATTAAATATCAAACAAAATCTGTTGAAGAGCACTCATCACTATATCCCACAGCTGACATATCAAAATCCACTTGTCTCCGATGCATTCCCCAGAACATTCTCCATCAGCCTCTGTAGTTGCCCGACATTTCCCATATACTCGTACATAGGTATCCTTTTCAAGCCCAACTATGCAAAGTGCGTTTAAATTTTGCATGTGTGTATCATTCATCAAATTATAATATATCCAATGTGTGTGGAATGTTTGTATATATGGTGTCAAAGGAGATAGTATTACAAAAACAAAACTTGGGTCTCTCTTTTAGTGGAAAGAAGATGATCAAAGCGGTATTGCCGATGGTACATAAAGGAAACTTAATATCTCTAACTTTGAGAAGAAGGCAGGCTGGGAAGCATACATTACTTGTACCTATGCCTTTTAAGAAGAGTGAGAAGTTTTAAAGTGGTAGCAAACGCCTAACACCTTGTAATAGAGAAAATCACCATCATAGGTGTCTTCATGTCCACGTCCATCAATTCCCCAAATAACTGAAGAAGCAAAGCTGTTATGAGGTTTGAAATTTGAAACTTTTTATGTGCAGAAGAAGAATACATTTTTTAATTGAACCTACCTCCGTAGTATAAGAGTAGAATATTTTAATAGCGAAGAAAAATTAATTTTAAATTGTCACTCTCCATTGTATACAGAACTGGTTTTTTTGTTCTGCATGTTTGGTTGTATCAATTTAAGCTTTTTTACACGCATAGGATAAATTTTATAGATAAAGAAACATATAAGTTATACTGCTAACATGTTTTACAATAACAAATAAAATGCACGACTGGGTCACGTACATGTGTACAAATATGCTCATTTGAAACATGGATGATATTAAGTGAAAAATGTTCAAAAACATGAATTACCCTTTTAAATGCTATAATGACTCCCTTATTAGTTTGAGACAAAAAAATAATGTTCTCTGATTTCTTGAACATACTCGTACATGTGAATATTTAAAAAGAAAAGAAAAAAGATTTGGAGTGGTTTAATAATAAAATATAAAATGCACGACTGGATCGCACGAACTTGCTCTTATGTAAAAGTACTTTGGAATTTAAGATACATTTTATAAATATAAAACATGGAAATGAGATAATAATGTTCAAATGCATAAAATTGCCGTCTGGTTTCCGGAAAAGTATGAATTTTTGCAAATAAACTTTAAAAAATTGTTTTATTATTAAATAAATTTTTTATATGAGAAATTTCTCTAAAATTTTTCAAGAAAAAAATGTGCGATGCGAACTTTAAGTATTAAATAATATTGATTTTAGGAAATAATTTTAAAAAAATAATCGTTCATAGGTTTTGAAGATATTGATTTAATTTTTTTTTTTTTTTTTTCAAAAAAACCTCGAACTACAGCTAAGCGGTAGTTAAGGGTCTTCGGTGATTCCCTAGAGGAGAAATTGAAATTTTTTTAGCTCCAAAAATAACGGTACCCCACATACACCCGTAATGCAAAATCTTATTTATCTCGAAAACGGCTCTAACGATTTTGATAAAAAAAATTAAGTGTGATACTATGGACATGGACTATATTTTGGTGAAAAAAAAATTTGGGGGGAAATGTTATTAGGGGTACCTGTCATAGAACGGTTTTTTTGATTTTCGAATTTCTCACCAACGCCAACGGCTCTAACGATTTTAACCAAAATTTTTATGCAGGAGCTGCTTTGCATTTGAAAAAATATAAACAAAAATTTTTTTCGAAAAAATAGTTTTTGGATTTTTAAAAAAATAATGCAATTTTTTTTTGGAAAATTCAATATCTTCAAAACCGATACACGATTAAATTCTTAAATTACGTTTTAAAATATATTTTATTAAATACTAACGATTTGCATATCAATTTTTTTTATAAAAATTTTAAGGAAAATTTAGTACACAAACAACATGTTTCAGTGTGTCTGTATGTCTTTACCACTCACAACTCACTACAGCCTAAACCACTGGACCTATTTCTTTCAATCTCGGTGGTTAAGGGTCTTCGGTGATTCCCTAGAGGAGAAATTGAAATTTTTTTTTAGCTCCAAAACTAACGGTACCCCCCATACACCCGTAATTCAAAATCTTATTTATCTCGAAAACGGCTCTAACGATTTTGATAAAAATAAAATGCACGACTGGGTCGCACGAACTTGCTCCTATGTAATAGACTAGGAATTTTAAATACGAATGTTATTTAAAAAAACTGTTCATAAGGATAAAATTAATTTTTTAAATTCTTTTAGTAGTAAGAGATAAAAACAGAATGCTATGCAAATATGAATTTATGCAGGAACAAAAATTATAAGTCGTTGTAGTGGTTTCTTAAAAAAAATAGCTTTTATATACAAACTTAAGAAAAAATTTTGGTACGCCAATTTAAAGTTTTTATTATCGTTCGAATAAAAATTAAATTTGAAAAAAAAGTATTGAGCCATTTCTGAGATATTGAATTTTCAAAAAAATAAAAAATAGATTTTTTTTTTTCAAAAATTCAAAAAATATTTAATTTAAGGTTTTGAAATGCAATGTGTTCTAGACTTTTTAGAAGCTTCTCTATAAATTTTTTTATGAAGATCCGGTATGTGGATAATGAGAAATTCAAAATTCGAAAAAATGGTTCTATGGTAGGCACAAGCTGTAATATCTTAATTTCAATTTTTTTTTTATTAAATTAAAGATCGTAAAAATTAATTGAAAGAAAAAAATTTTAGCAAAATTCTCGGAATCGTTTTCGAAAAAAATACGATTTTTGAAAACCATTTTTTTAAAAATTTTTAGCATTTGTATGGTAGGTACCTTAATATTTAGGTAAAATGAAATTTTTTTTATCACATCGTGTAGATATTATTGAGAAACTTTTATTTATCGAGTTTAAAAAAAATCTAGCAGGAGGTTTTCGAAATATTGAGTTTTGAAAAAAAAATTTTGAAGTTTTTTTAATCCAAAAAAATTTTTTTTGAAAATTTGAGTACACAATTCTATTTATGAGGAGCTTTAGGGAAAAAAAATTATCAAAATCGGTTGTACCGTTTTTGAGAAAATCAAAAACAAAAAAAAGAGTTCCTTGGGGGGTACCCTCAATAACCATTTTTCGGAAAAAAATTTTCTTCCAATACCTAGCTTTAATTAAATGAAATTTTCTTGTGTTTTTATTTTTAAAATCTGTCGAACCGTTTTTGAGAAAAAAAATGTTTATAAAATTTCGAAAAAAAATCGTATGGCAGGTACCGTTATTTTTGGTCTTAAAAAATCAAATCAAAAAACATCCGGGGGTAAAAAATTAAAACCCATATCTACCAAGTTTGACGAAAATCGGCCGAGCCGTTTAGCTGCAATCGAACGGACAGACAGACAGACAGACAGAATTGCGAGACCCACTTTTTTAGTCTTCGCTATCATCGTAATGTCAACTTTGATCAAAATCTCGAGTTCGATTTTTTTACGAATGCATAACTTGCCTTATAGTACCTATAAGTCGCAAGTAAAAATTAGGTGTGATATTATGAACACGGCTACATTATTGTGGTCAAAAAAAATTTTGGGTCAAAATGTTATTAGGGGTACCTGCCGACTTTCTCATTAACGGCTCTAAGAATTTTAACCCAAAATTTTCAGCAGGAGTCCCCTTAAGTTTAAAATAATATTGTATATAAAAATATTTATTGGGTTTTAAAATTTTTTTTTTTTTAAATCAATTTCTTCAAAACCTATGAACGATTATTTTTTGAAATTATTTCTTAAAATCAATATTATTTAATACTTAAAATTCGCATCCCACATTTTTTTCTTGAAAAATTTTAGAGAAATTTCTTATATAAAAAAATTATTTAATAATAAAACGATTTTTTTAAGGTTATTTGCATAAATTCATACTTTTCCGGAAACCAGACGGCAATTTTATGCATTTGAACATTATTATCTCATTAAATCCATGTTTTATATTTATAAAATGTATCTTAAATTCCAAAGTACTTTTACATAAGAGCAAGTTCGTGCGATCCAGTCGTGCATTTTATTTTTTTATTAAATTATATTATTAACCAAATTTCGGAACTTTTTTTCAACCATTCCCTCGCTTTAATTAAATGAAATTTTTGAATTTAAAACAAAAAAAAAATCTGTAGAATAGCCTTTTAGCTTTTGGTCTTAAAAAATTAGGAAAAAAGTGTGTGCCAAGTTTAAAGAAAATCGCCCGAGCCATTTAAGTTGTAGCCGAAAAGACAGACAGACAGATGGAAAAGCTTACAAAGTGGTTTTGCCAGCATTAGAGAACACATCTTTAGAGCATTGGGAGTAATACTAACAGAGCCAGCGGATTTATGTATGTCAAGTTCTTTCAGAACTCCTGCAACCGTACGAGTACGAGTACGAGTACGAGGACGAGTACGAAAAAATATTGGTCCCATGGAAACGTTTGTCTTCTCAAGTACGGCAGGAGACTAAGACTCGAATGAACAGAAAACTTCTTCTCATTAAATGAAAACAAAATTGAACCGCTGAGAAGAAAAAGGAAAACATTCCACAAAAATGGGAAATTGAAGTAATGATGCAAAAGCGTAGCTATTTTTATAGCGCACATTATAAGCCTAAAAACGAAAAAATTCCGTGTAAACCTAGTTTTTAAATGCGATTATAAAATATCATTGAGTAGAAAAAGGAAGAGATTCCAGGAATATTTTCCTTTTTCCTTTCCTTTTTGGGGTAAAATGTTATTAACGGTACCTGTCATATAACGGTTTTTTGATTTTTTGCCTTTCTCATCAACAGCTTTAACGATTTTAACCAAACATTTTCAGCAGGAGGCCCCTTAAGTTTAAAATAATATTGTATATAAAAATATTCGAAAAAAATTGTTTTGGAATTAAAAAAAAAAATTCCAAGTTTTTTTCGAAAAACCAATATCTTTAAAACGTGTGAACGATTATTTTTTGAAACTATTTCTAAAATCTATACCACTAAATACTTAAAATTTGGCATCCCAAATTTTGTTTTCGAAAAATTTTAAGGAAATTTGTTATATAAAAAATTACTTTAATATTAAAAGGATTAATCAGACGGCAATTCCATACATTTGAACATTTGTATCTCATTAAATCCATGTATTTTAATTTCCAAAGTACTTTAACATAAGAGCAAGTTCGTGCGATTCAGTCGTGCATTTTATTTCTGTTTATTTTGATTACCTTGAATTATTATTAAAATATTGTTTTAGTTTTCATTTTGCAGAATTATTTAATATATATTAAATAAATAAAATGTTTTGAACCCATTATTTATATTATTTGAATAAAAAAACTTAATTTAAAATATTTATTTGATTTTTTTTTTCAATTAGTGGAAAAAGGAAAACATTCCACTCACTTTAACAGGAATTATTAAGCCAGAGCTTAAAGTTTTTAATTTCAATTGTTTTGTATGTTACTCTTCTTTACTAGCTTTACATTTGTCCTTCAGAATGTTTTGAAGAATAATTTTCAGTTTCACAAATAAACAGTTTTCTTCGATTTCCTAAAAACTATGATTAGTGGAATGTTTTCCTTTTTCTTCTCAGCGGTTCAATTATTTTGCATCGGTTTTGCAGATATTTATTCCCATCTTTGAACAAGGATCACATATAATATGATGAAATAAGACGGTTTTTTCGCAATAAAATAATAAGATGGAGTTAAATATATTCAAAATGAATTTTTTTCGAAAAGAAAGTGATTTAATGCGAGTTAAAAGATCAGTTCTAATGAAAGATTAAGATTTTTAAATAAAAGAAGAATAATACAATACATTTACTTAATATAAACAATAACTATTTGTTTAATTCGGTGAAATTTTAAAAGGGAACACTGTAGGAATCGTGTTTTATAGACGCCACGCGCGCCACTGGTGATATCAAATCCGATATGTTTCGCTTAAAAATAATTTATGGTTACGTTCTTATAATCTGATAGTCGATGTTTAGGTTTCTAGGATTTGGGAAGATAATAGAGTATAATATATATTTTTTTGATTAAATTAAACGACCTAGATGCTGGATTCTTCGCATAGAATTAAATAAATTTACACTAATTATTCAGGTAAAACTACTAAAACATTCGTTATCTTGTTATCGACCGCTAAAGAAAAACAAAACAAAAATGGTCTCATCCTTCGATACCATTTAAATAAATAAGGAAAGTCAAAACCATATTTTATTCTCTTCTATAGAACTTAGTTTAGAGTTTGTGTGAGTGTGTTAGAAATGTACACTTTAACGTGTCATATAAGAACTCAAAAGAAGGACGACATCCAATCCTTAGCTATCGATATTCGATTACATCTTCTTTCGCATAGAAAAGGCAAGGCACACAATGAACGGACATTCTAGAAGAGCACTTCCATTACAGAACTAGGCACGAGGACGCCTAAGAGTAGATAGGTGGGTACATTGGTGGGGGTCTCGATGTCTATGTTTTTTCGCCTGCTTTTGCTACACCGCGTGGCAGTTCTAGATTCCAGTGGATGACGACGATAATAATGATGATGACGCTGTCATTCGATAGCCGATTGTAAGTCTAGACTCTGCTTCAAAGTTTTAAAAGCGACTGCGTGAAATCATCATCATCAACAGAAGCATTCGAGTCATCAGCGTCATCCAATCTCAATCCCACCATCAAGAAAGGTAACTGAAAGGGGAATTCTGTTATATTGAGAAGCACTCCAATTCGACGAAATGGGATACTCTTCTAGGGGTAGCTGGGTAGGATGGGTGCTGGACTGATTTTGCAGGCCAAAACTAAACAACAACCCCCGACGACGCAAGCACTCATACCCGGCTTTTCAACAACAAATACCTATCCTTTTACACTAATACATACATACTATGTATGTAGTAATAGACGAAACCAAACGCAGTTCGAGTGTTGGATTCTTGGCTTCAAAATAACTCATTTCGCTATACCCAGTTTTAGGTTCGTTATGCTTGCTGTTCGAGCAGTACATAGAGGGTTGTTAAATTTTTTTTTTTTGTTTTTGTGTTTATATTTTTGCTAGAATAATGAGTTTATGAAATTGAATACGTTTAGGAAATTATAGATTCCGCCATGTGAGCCGTTTGCTGCGGTATAATATGAAATAGATATTTAAGTTCTATGTATATAGCTAGAAGCTATGAAGCTAGCGGACTTGAGTTTGAGTTCGAGAAGATTGCGAGTGAATTTATTCCATTCATCAAGACATAAGATACACCAGTAGCTTATTGAGTCACTTGATACACGAATGGGTTTGAATGCAGGAACAATAGGAGGGTAGTAAAAATACACACACAAATAGGTCTTGCGCTTGTTTTTTGTTTTGTTCTTGACAGAAATCGAAACAAGAATAGTAACGTTGGGATAGGGTATGTATTATGTGAGTTATTGAGACCGGTAGTGGCCGGAAGTTTTAAGGTCATTCTTATTGTTGTGTGTGAAATGATGTATGAACAAGAAAATTAAGATTGATTTTTTTTAAACTTTGAGTAAGTATGTTATAATGGACAACAAGAATGTTGCTTCGAAACTGTGGGAAAGTCATCTGCGATTGTTGATGATTTCCACGATACACTTTCAGAGAGTTAGATGTTAGTTTTAAATAGAACTAAGAACAAATAGTCTGAAACATTTTCCATATACATACATGGGTACCCCAGAAAACTCATTTTAGGGCATTCAAAACATTCATTAGTTTTATGTAAAAAATCAAGATGCTATTCGTTTTTTCTAATTCGATTTTCCATTTGGTCGCGTTGCGTGTTTAATAGTTTTTTGGGTACTTAGGTGAATTTTGTTTGGTTTTTTTAATTATTATTATATTGCGAAAACATTTTTCATTGCTTAATCTTCATGTAAGTATGTTCCGATTAACGGTTTCCTTTGAAATGGATACAATGTTAACTATCGCACGAACCTTGATCTGGGGATCATCTTGTAAAATATTTTTGACTCTTTGAAGCATTTTTTCTTCATTTGTGATAATACAACCGATACGAAATTCAGTGAGTAGGTGGTGCAGCATCCCATGTAAGGAATCAATATTTTTTTTTAGTTTTTCCTCAATCTCCTCGATGGTCTTACCATGCAAAAAGTAATGCCCTACAAGAAAACGAAAAATTATCTGAGGAATTTAAGAGCTTTTTACTTCACACTTCAATTTGATCAAAGGGCACGGTAGTGCCCAGCCAAGTTCTGGCACTACACCCGTTTTACAGGAACAAACTCAGGCGATTTTGGACCCCTCCCTATCTTCAGTACCAATAAAGTCAGAAACTTAAAACTCCGAATATTTGCTAAGGTAGTCAGGCACAGGCGCCTCATCAAATTTCAATTTTCTAGCATAGGCGGTTCCTGAGATATAAGGCCTCAAAAATCACAAAAACCGTAACTGACTGACTGGCTGACAGATCATTAAAATTATGGAGCACTTCCTGACATCGTAGAGTCTTTTAATTTTGCACAACGGTAGGTTCTGTCATGCAAGCAGAGGAAAAAATCGAAAATTTTAAATTTTCCTTTCAGGGGGCGTGGTATCCGCCCACTTTCTCCGAATTTTGGAGCACTTCCCGACATCGTATTATGGAGCACTTCCGACTGCTGTAAAACGATGAAATTTGGTGAACCGGTAGGGCTTATATTGCATATAAAGAACCAAAAATAAACACCAAGGTTTTCCTTTCAGGGGGCGTGGTATAGGAATTGATGTTGGTTGAATGGAGCACTTTCGACTGTTGTAAAACGATGAAATTTGGTAAAGTAGCAGGGCTTAAATTACATACTAATAAAAAAATATAAAATTTGAGGTTTTCCATTCAGGGGCGTGGTATCCGCCCACTTCTTCAGAACTGATATAAATTATATATGGCAAACTTCCGATTGCAGTAGAACAATGAAATTTGGTAGAACGGTAGGGCTCAAATTGCATATAAAGGACCAAAAATAAGAATTGAGGTTTTCCATTCAGGGGGCTTAATATCCGCCCACTCTCTGAAAAAATGTTTATTTTATATGGAGCACTTCCGATTGCTGTAATTAAGGTATGTATGTTAGTGTTAAGTGCAAGTTTTTTTTTATGCCTAATTCAAAAGGTTTTGAAAACTTGACCAGTAAGCCCATCAAATTTTAGTCAGTAATCATTAAATAATAAAATTTCTCTATTGCATTGTAGCTGTTTCAATATTATTCTACTTTAAATATTCGGTATTAAACCTTCATGAAGTAAGAGCTTGGCGTACTTTTAGATCTCAGTACTTTTCACGGCTGACTTGTTACACAAAGGTTTTTGTATAGAAGAACTTGGCTCTTTTTTTAAAATTTATGTTTTTTGATCTGATATTTTATTTCTGAAACCTATTAATTAATTTCTTTTTTACGATTTTTTTTAATTGTATTGTTCTTTTCTTGTATAGGTCTTAAGTACATAAGACAAATTTGGGATATTTGCATTTCCAGCGCCTGCCCTATTATGACTCTATTATGTACTTATAGCTTGAATTTCAAAAGTGTGTCACCAAAGAGTATTCAAACTTACAGTTTTGGACATTTGTTGTCATGTATCCGATTCCCTGTAGTTAGTTTCCTTGTAGTTTTATGCCTTCACTCTCACTGCAGAGAGTCGGGTTTATGAAAACAGATTTTCAAAATTGCAAGCTGATACTTACTGGCTATACAACAGGAAGGTGGAATGAACTGCTAAACTTTGTTTTTATGATTTACACCTTGAGGAAACAAAAATAAAACTCAAGGTCCAGCTCGTTATAAATTATACTGTTAAAGGTACCCCCATTTCCCTTGCGATAGACAATGTACACACAAAGGTACTTTATTAGATCAAGTTTTGATTTTCAAGAAAATCGAACTCGAGATTTTAATCAAATTTGATAATACGATGATAGACTTTACGACAAAAGCGCGATTCGCAATTCTGCCAATAAATCTGCAGGTACATACCTACATATTTGATCTACAGCCAAAGTGTCTATGATCTTCAAACTTGCAGGTTTCAATGTTTTTAAGTACATTCCTGGAGGGAAAATGAAGATTTATTGTTATTTTCTGAAGAAATCTGATAGAATTTTAATTTTTTACGTTGAAGCATTTTAGAACAATTCTCCAATTAAAATTAGGGTTTGTTTAAAAAATTTGAAAAATAAATCTTGTAGTTTATTTGTTGAGATATATGGATTGATTTCTAAATATATACATACGTGGGCATAAAAATAAGGTATAAATGATTAAATAAAAGCTTTCTACTGAGATAACAAGGTGTATCTATATGATATCTTGGACCAGGAAAAGGATTTCAGTTTCAAAAATTAAAGAAACTCATTCCCTATCACGCACAAGCTGCAAAATTCATTCTTTTGAAGGAAATATAACCCTATCACTATCGCACAGCCATAACGACAATATTCAATTACTTTCATTGTTATTCAAAATCTGATACCCGTCTGACCAACCAGGACCACAGCACAATGTCTAGAATTTACATGGCTGGATATCAAATAAATTTACATTCTACACCATCAGCAACCAGAGACCCAACAGCCGCAACTAAACTGGCCTCCTGATAGACCGATGCAGCGAAAAGCACGGTGGTAATGGCGAGGCGATCGGTGGATACTGTTAAAATAAAATAATATCCACCATCATCGCCATTATCATCACCAACAAATTCGAATTCGAATGCAAACCACTGCAATCGGATATATGGTAATTTTGCAGTATGCTGCACTCATCGTCATCAGAGTGGCCAGTCAAGCTAAGCAGTAGGTACTGTGTCTGTCAGCCTTAGTCGACTGCCACCGCGCCGCCCGGCCACCGACTTTGGCTTTTGGCCATCTGCTCCAGGAGGGCTGCATGCCCCACGACCAATGTGAGTCGGAATCGTCTCCTGCCTCCATTGTCCACTATGTACGAGTATTATAGGCGGAGCAATACACACTACTCACTACTCACCGTTACCCATGGGTACGAATACGAAAATTAATTTCGTTGTTTGGAATGGTGTAACCCAATATCGTGCCTGAAACCCAATCCAAAACGTACGAGTGCACATAAATATTTTGTTGTTTGACGTTTTTGCTATTTTTTCGGTTCTTGTTTGACTGTATATACTGCCATTCGATGCTTGTAGCTGGGCATTCGTTACATTCTTCTCTTTTTTGTGGGTAGGTATTTTATTTATTAATATTTTGAATGAGAAATTCAACGGAACAAATAATCAAAACAGAATAATTCTACTTATATAACAAAATATAGGTAGTATAGAAACTGCCAAAAACTCAAAACTCGATATATGTACATACAAACATAATTGAAATTTAATGATGACAGAATTAAAATAAAACATAACGATGACGATGGAAATCGAAAACGTGGCCAAGTTTAAAAACAGATATGTAGGTGTATTCCCTTGTAAAATATCTTAAATATCTCAACCAAAATAAATTTAAAATATACATACCTACGCAAAAGCAGACAACAAAGCTACATGCCTATGTATGCATGTATTTATGTGTCTAAAAAATTAATTTTTAAATGCAAGGAAAGAATATACCTACATAACAATCTATTTCTATTCGATTTAGTTCCCTGAACTCTGCCAATGTTTACATTTTTCCTTCAGTGCTGGTAGATCACAAGCAAACACAAGGTTGAGCCAATAAGGTCGTTAGCCGACTTTACTTGTGATAATGATTTCATTAAATAAAAGAAGAATTTATATAGGACAGTACCTACTGAGGGTAAGTGAAGAAGCAGGTATGATAAATACTTTCAATTGAACATTAAAAGATCGAGAAAGAAGATGATGAGGGTATTGTGAGTCAGATCACATGTGAATCATTTCTCTCGAGTTCTCATTGTTTCCGTTTGATGTCTTGTGACTTTTCTTCTTGTGATTTTTTGGCCGTGATTCTTCTTAGTTATCGAAGAATCCGCTTAGACAGTAGACAGATACAAAATAGAAATAAATCTTGTTTTTTTTTTTTGTTGCAATCAGGGAACATAATAGGAAATAATATATGAGAGTGTACAACTTATACAGAAGAAATTATGTGTTCCAGTTTACTTGTAAATCTGTAGGTTAGCTTTATTTACGAGTCATAAGTCAGGAGCTTTCTTATATAATTAATTCCAATCTTGAGTCAACCTATAGGTACATGTCCGTTTTTTGTCGCAACTTGTGCGAATCGCCTCGCATATTTAACAAAGTCTTTATTGTTCTTGAGTATATTAAGATAGTAAAGACTTCTTAAGTTAAACAGTACTTTATGTGTAAGTTTACAATTGTCTGTTAAGTAATTGACACGACAATTTACTAATCTTACTTTTGGACACGTAGCTCAATCCATCATTGGTCTTATTAGCACAGTTTCGAGACACACTCCTTAGAAAATGAAAGAATACAAGTTTTTCTCTTTTTTTCAACAAAATTACTTTTAAAATTGTCATTTATAGAAGAACTAAATATTGAAAACTGAAATCAATTGATTAAGTGGACTATTCAAACCATAGTTTGCTTAGGAGTTGAAACTGTAAGTCGAGGCATAGAGACAGTCACACTAAATTTAGGCCTTTATGTTTAGAAGAAATGCCAGCCTTTGCGTTAAAGTAAATTTGATATCTTGACTCGGTCTTGAGATATCCAATTTCCAGCATGTTCCATTTTTCCTGCCTATGCTATTTTTTTTGACTTTGGGCTCAATTTTCTGCAAAAACTGCGTATTAAGCATAATGTTTTTCTATTTTTTTTTTTTTTTTTTGAATGAACGTTAGGTACTATAATAAAAATAAAACTCAATGACAAAATTGCGGAAAAAAAACATACATAGATATTATGATACTTGGGAAAACCTGGAACAGGCCCTCTATTATGCACGAATTAAGGGACACTCTGTAGAGGAAGTAGTTCGAGAATGTTCTGCATGCACAATAGCTGTAACGAATCTAATTAAAGCTCCATTAGCATCTTGGCCAATTCACGTACTCAAATCAACTTTGCTGGACCGTTTCTATATAATCGTTCTTATCATCGTCGACGCTTCCATGTGCTTGATTCGGATTGTCGGATCTAATAGTTAAGGATAAAGGTAATCAATTCAACTCTAGAGAATTTAATTATTTTTGCAACTCTGGGGGCATTCAACACATTTGAACTAGAAGTTTGTTGATATTTTTGAACGGGGAATGAACAAATTAAAGGCTGAAGTAACCTTTCGCAATCTTCAAACATTTCTTCAGTGTTATCGATCAACTCCAAATGAACAGTTGTTAGAAAACATCTCTCGATCAGAAGCCATGTTCGGTTTGATTCACATCAGGCACCTACACATGAGAAAGCACAACTTAACTTAAATATGAAGCTGCAGTTTAACAGCAGCCACGCCATATGAATTTTGTGTATAATTTATATATATAATTTCTTAGAGAACAATTATAACTTGAAAAACCATTCAGCTGTCGAACAGTAGTATTAATTAAAATACTTAATACATACATATATCTTCCTTCTCTGAACTTTATTAAATGAATATCCCTTTACGAAATATAGAAAATACCTCGATTTCCTTAGATCGATCTTTAAGAACACAACACTTTTTTAATTTCCAAATTAAGTAACAGTCTATTTAGTTTCTAATTTTATGATAAAAGCATTATTTCAACCAGAAAAAATATCACTTTTAAATGTATGATGAATCAAAATCAAATCTAATTATAACGGAGATACAAAATTAAATTACTTAAACGATCATATTATGTAATGGAAGACTATTTCTGCTGTTGATTTGTTCGTGAATTCATCTTTCTTTTTTTTTAAATATGTATATATACTCGTATTTAAACAACGTGTCAAAGCCAAGGGGACACTTAGATACATATATTACACAAAACATTTGGCAGTTTTGTAAGTAATATCTGAGAAATATTTGTTGGCAACAGAAAATTGATTTTTTTTAAAATATTTTTTCGATTATTTGTTTTAATTACATATATTAATTTTTTGTCCAGTTTTGAAGAGTATTTGCGTCGTGATTATTCATATCAGAATGATTTAAACGAAAAAATCTAACTTTTATTTATGTCGTACATTTATTAGTTTCTTGCTGTTTTTTTAATTCTATTTCAGCCTTTTGGGGTAGTTACCTTGTATATCTATGTACATGTAACTGTCAAAAGTTCTTTATACATACATACATACATAATATCATTGAAAGATGAATGGCAAACATGGAAAAAACACATTATTTTCGGTGTCCATTAAAGTGGCAGCGGTTTTCCCTTCGTTGAATTTTGTGACAAAAATCATTTGGCACGACATTTCTTGACGAAAGTTAGTGAAATTGCGTGTAATTAATGATTTAAAGAAGTCGAATTTAATGATAATATCTATTTTTAAATTTAATTCACAATTAATGTTAAAATATAATTGTAAAGGTCAGGAATATAATTTTGACAAACAAATTTTAGGCCAACTTTTCAGATCGAAATAATATTTAGTCGTAAGTTACTAATTTCAGTTCAGATTTTGGTAAGATTTATCTTTAAGTATTATATGTTCGTATGCTTAATGTCCATCCAAATTAATGCGTTAAGATTGTTGACCATAAAAGTAATAACTAAAATGTATTATTAGAAACCTCATAACATGTGGGACACGTTTCTTACGTCTGGGACATAATACATATTCATAGTTAAGAAAGTGGGTGAATTAATGTGTTTAAGTATGGCAACTTTGTTCAGAGTGGGTTGCCTTGCAGATTCTATTGTGATACTAATAAGGTGTTTGTGCAATAGTGGTTAGTGCGTTGGACTGTCATGCAGAAGATTTTGGGTTTGATTCTCAGCCGCTGCAAAAAAGTTTTTCAGGGATGCAGTGCTTCTTGCGAGGAATTGACAAATCTTTAAATAGTAGCACTTGTCATGAAAAGTGCTGCTCATATAGCCGTTCGGCATCTGCAGTAAATTGAAGGTCCCCTCCATTCCTGGTAACACGCACACAGGAATGGTTGAGAGTTGTAAGTCACTAGGTCCTGGTTCTCTTCGAGCTGTTGCACCACCAAGTTTTATTTATTTTTTTAAATACAGAAAAAACACACATTTCTACTTTATATTTGGGATATTCTCTGGTGCCGGCGCACAATGGGGCAAAACGTAAAAAAGCTGGCATTTAATCAAATTATGAAGTTGAGCTTTGTCTTAAATAACCGTTCTATTTCTCTTCCAAATATGATAGAGAATTAGAAATGAGAGAGAGAAAGTTTATTTGAATCACGTAATCTTCTGCAGATCGTCTCAAATGAAGAGTAAGTTCACGTTTTGAGTCGATCGCAGACCTCTTTTTGTCATTTCGAGTTGGTTAAGTAAATTGTGTACAGTTTATTATTTATTGCATGTATCAAATTAAATTAAATTGCAATAGAATCAGTAAGCTCAGGAGCATTTTTGTATGTTTTTTGTTTTATAAAAAATAAATTCTTTTTATTTTAATTCGTAGTTGAATATAAAAAAAAGTTAAAAAATTGCTTGTTTTTTTGCATTTCTCTGAAATCCTTAGACGTTTAGTTGTGTTCGCCGTAAGGTGCCAATAAGTTTTATATGTCATTTTGTTAAGTGTACATTCTCCTTTCAGAATGTGCAAAATTTTCTTGCTCCAATCTGCTCCCCTGTGTGTTGTGTACATTTTTGTTGCTGACGTCACTTTCTAGAAAAAAGATATTTTTCGTCAATATTATTGTATTTTTGACATTTCTTACGCCGAACAAAATCAAAAATACTACCAATAACCAGGCAAGATCTTTTTAATATAAAGAAGAAGTCAAGTTGCCAAGGATTTAATAGCCAGTTGGATTTTTTAAAGGAAGAAATTGTAAGGCAAACTCAATACTTGGGTAACTTTTGAAATGACATACATTCTTTCTGAATTAGCATATGCATCTGAAATCAGTTTGAGAACATGTGGGCAGTCGGTTGCTGCAAAACTAATTCACGAAGTACCCCAAAGTCCTAGAAAAGTCAAGCAGTGTAGGAAAGCTTTAAGAGAGTCCATTTAACCTACTTCGATGAATGGTTAAGAAGCTTAAGCGTTAATTTTCGAAGCAGGCTTATCTAAATTTCAATATGAAATTATCACATCAAAAGCTTCTTAAGTATTTCCTTCGTATAAAATAGTTCAGGAGTGTTAAAAAAATTGCTATCCCGATCCTGAACATATATCATTGTTTCGAAAACTTCTGTGAGTACAAGTTTACAAAGTTTGTTAAACGTAACAGTTAAAGGCTTAATTATTCTCCAAAAAGACGAGATTAATTCACTTCACTAAGAATTGATAAATGTATCCTTGTACTCTAAATGGGACTTTGATGGGAGTTTTGGTCACAATTCAAATAAGCAAGCCTTTTATGAATTGAACCAGGTAGAATCGACTGTTTTTCGTACTTGCCTTGTTCCACTTCGCTTAATTTCTGGTGTTAAAATAATATACAAAAATTCACGTCCAAGCTCAAATAGATATTGTAGACCTATTAAAATTGAATTTTTTAAAGTGTACATGTAGCTGAAAAGCAAAGAATTTATTTCTATTGAAGAAAGGATACTAAGTTTAGCAAACAAAAATTAGTATCACAAAATATCCCAAAATGGTAACCCTATAATTTTTTTTTTAATGTTTTTTTATAAATGTAGTTGTATTACAATCACGAAGGATGCAACACACGCAGAGTTTCATTTAAATCTTTTGAGCCGTTTTTGAGTAGTTTCGTAAGCTAATGCAATTTGTATGGGTGGTAACCCTAGAAATGGGCGTGGCCATTAGAAACTTTGGCCATGTATTAACATTGGTATCAGTAGTATTTGTGCCAAATTTCAAGTTTCTAGCCCTGTTGGTTGATTTAATGCCATCTTTTCGCCATTTTGCCCCACTGTGCGGCGGGTAGTTTTGTATATGGTATCGGTAATTAATGAAATACAAACAAGCTCAAGGAAAAAAGAAACGGACATTATATCACCGCTGCCACTGTGTTATTATCCGCATCATGTGGATAGTACAACAATACATACTCGTACCTATCTATTCGAATAAAATTAGCTTTGTTAGTTTTTCTTACATTTTAAACAAAATAAAATGTATGACTGGGTCGCGCGAATTTTTTTTTGAGAAACTCGGAATTTTATAAACTTTTTATCTAATAGGGCCCATACACTACGCAAACCGTTTGAGCAAACAAATGCCTTTTGTTGTTGTAAAAATGTTTGTGCAAACTGTTTGAGTAGTGTGTAGCGATGTTGAGTATTTGCGCAAACACTTTGAAGAAATTCAAAAAATTTTGAATTTTCCGTGACTGCACAAACATGTTTGAGTGGTGTGTGTTGAATTTTGCTCAAACAGATGCCAATTTTCATGAAATTAAGATGAATAAACAAGACGAGCGAATTTTTTTTTGGACCAAATTCTTTTTTTTTGTTTTTTCTATTTTTTTTTAATAGCCAAGGCAATAATTAAAGCTGCACACGCTGAATCGCTCATTGCTCCGTAGGTCTGATTGAGATGAAAAACGTCACGCAACTAATATCTCTCAAACATGTTTGTGTAGTGTGGGGCAAAAATATGTTTGCTCAAACACACGTTTGAACAAACGTGTTTGCGTAGTGTATGGGCCCTATAAGACATGGATGTTATTAAAGAAAGATGTTCAGAAGCTTACAATTCAGATTTTACCGTTGGAGTAAAAACAGAATGCCATTTTTTTTTTTTTCAAATTATTTTAAATGATTTTTTGTGTATTACATTTTTATATTATGCATACAAGCATACAATTTTTAAAACTTTTTAAGAAAAAATATTAGTAAGTCGATTTTAAGTTTTTATTATTGTGCAAATGATAACTAATTTTTAAAAAACTTTTTAAAGATATCAAAATTCAAAAAAAAAATATTTATTTTTTTTTTCAAAATCTAAAATAATGTTTTTTAAAAGTTTTGATATGCAATATTATTTAGACTTTTCAGGGGCATCTGTGTAAACATTTTATTTAAATCCGTTATACCGATAATGATAAAGGCAAAAATAATAAAAATGGTTCTGTACAGATATGATCTCAATCTTAATGCATTTTATTATAAAGGGACAAAGTATTCATGGTATCAATTATGAAAATAATTATATTTTATTAACTCTTATAGATAAATCAGAAGTCAAAATGCCGAATTAACACAATTCGTAAGGATATTTTTGCTAGTACACATGTTAACACATGTTCATCAAAGGTTTACCGTATTTATAACTTTTTTGGACGCAACTTTGTTTTAAATTCAGTGTTTTGTGTGATATGTGTGAAATTTGATGTATTAAGTAAATGGTGCTATTTGTTTGTCATAAACACGATTAACTGGATTTTTTGCCTCCTTAATTCATGGTATATAATTAACACCTTATGAGAACATTAAAACCATATTTGTTTTATTTTATTTTAAAAAGAAATATTTTTTTTATATTAAAAAAATCATCTAATTTTTTTAGAAGCTAGGAACGTTTTGTGTAAGAAACCCAGAGATCTAAATAAAAACTAGCCGACCCAGCTCTCGAAATTCGAGTGCCAATTTATTTATTATTTATTATTTATATTATTGGCAGTGTTTTCAAGCAAATTTATTAAATTGAATTTTATTTTATGTAATATGCAAAGTGTTCGACAGTGCAAAAACAAAAATGACCCACAGTGTGTAAATGCGTGTCTCAAGTATATTCTGCACATCTCCGTAACTGTGGCTTTCCAACCATATAAAATTTATCGAAATCGGTTAAATACTTTTGGAGAAAAGTGTACCACAAAAAACATGTTTGCCGTTTTATCTAAATAAAAATGTGAAACAAATGCGCAGAGTTTCTATAAAACTATATGGCCCACCATTAACTTTTTTTAACTTTTACTTGGATTCGTGTGTTTATTTTTTAACAGTCTCAGAAATTATTTTTACTTCAGTCTTAAATAGTTATAAACATAAAACAAAAAACAAAAAACTAAAGGAACTTCATTTCGCAATTTTTCAAAAAGTGTTCCTAATATACGGACCATTTGGTTTCAAATATGAACCAGGATGGTCCATATTTAAAACAATGTTTTTCAAATATCATGTTTATAATGCCGAAATGACAACAACGGATGATGCCTTAGGAATAATCGCAACCAAGCCCGTCCTGGAGCTTTTTTACCAACGAAAAGGGGTTTGGTTAACGCAAGATGAAAGTTGGGTTTTCTGCCTAGTTTAGCACTCACTACTTTTTCTAAAAGTTTATTAGCCTCTGCTACCAAACGCCGTAATGTGGTTTTAGGTACCTTGAATTCTTTTGACGCTTTTAAGAACCCTATTTTTTTAAGTAGATACTAACAGTCTTAATTTCAAAGCTTGTTCATTGAATAATAGATCGTAAAAAATAAGCGAAACAGAAAAAAATTTATCAAACTTCTATGTGCCATTTCCGAGAAAAATACTATTTTCGAAAACCATTTTTAACATTTGTAAAAAAAATTCTTCATCTTATAGAGTGAATTGTAGAGTTTGAACAAAATCGAGCATTTGATTTTCTAAATATTATATTTTAAAAATAAAAGTCAGTTGTACAGTTCTTTGAGAACATCGAAAACAAAATGTTTATTTGGTATAGGTACCATTAATAACCATATTTTAAAAATTTTCTCAATCAATAACTAGTTTTCACTATATAAAATTTTTTGACCTTTTTTTCAAAATGTAACAACTGAAAAAAAAAATTTTTTCAAACATTTCGAAAAAAAATATGACAGGTAGGTATCATTATATCTTGGTCTTAAAATAAAATACATATTTTCTGGGTGAAAATTTTAAAAATACTATCTACCAAATTTAAATAAAATCGGCCGAGACGTTTAGGCTGTAGAGGCCAACAAACTGACAGACAGAGTTACGAAACTCCCTTTTTTCGTCTTCTATATAGGTAATCGTTATGTCAAGTCTGACAGAAATCTCTATATCGATTTTTTTACGAATTTATAACTTGCGATATATTTACATAACCATTGTGTACATTCCTATGTACATATATTCATATGTAGTTATGTATGGATCTCTATACATAAATAGATACATACTTTACTTAAAGTCTTTTGAAAGTTATTTTTTTTTAAATTTTAACATGTCCTTCATTTGATAAAATAGGGCTTTTAGTCACATGTACCTATTCTCATGGAAAAAATTTATAGGTTCCACAATCTTTCTCATAATCTTATTTTCAATTAGGCAGTGTGCGACCCAAAGAAAATAAAACTGAGAAATATTTGGCTTTGTAATATTTTTTGTTAATATCAGCTGAGGAGAGTAAACATATGTGAAAATTATGTTCAATTGCTGTCCTTTTTTTATGCTGATTATATTTTCAATTAAAGTACTTTTTTATTTTGGGGGTGGCCGTGGCGCGATGGTTGTGTGCCCGCCTGTCAACCTCATGATCACAGGTTCGATCCCTGCCGTCGTCTATGTTGTTTTAATTCCATTAAAACAATCTAAAAATTGTCATCAATGGGTTGCTGGTTTACTCATTACATGTTGTTCAGGCATAACACTAACAACAAGTAATTGAGTTAAACTAGTATACCCAACTACGAGTAGCATGAATACGAATAAAATAATGTGAATTATAAGCGACATAGAAATAAGACACGGCATTTCTCCGCTTTAGTTCAGCCGCCATTCCCTGGAAATAAAAAATCTGAGACAACCACCTTCAGTCTCAGAACATCGTGCCACACATCTTTCCTATCCTTTTTTCTCTTCTTAACTTCACGCCCGCGCTGTGTTGAAACATTTAAAAGGTAATCATAATCCCTTGAGCGCGGGTAGAGTATAAAAACAAAAAAAAAAAAACCTAGACCAAATTTATTATCCGAAAGCTCAATTTTTTCAAAACCTCTGCTTCGCATTTGATAAGTTTTAATTTCGGATACAATATTTTAAATTCCTCTTGTGAATATAATTTTAAATGGAATACGCCAGTAACGGAGTATCTTTTTTTTAAATAAAAAAAAAACAAAAGAAGATAAAGAGATAAGTTGTAGTACGATGAAATGTAACTTTTCAATGGAAAACGTGCGATCGCTATATGAAACAAATAAACTCTGTTTATCTTAAATACATAATTTCCATAACAAACCTTAATTTCATCGCTGGGCAGCTCTTTCTTGATCTTGACAACACCAGTGTTGGTGGCGGGGTTTGATGTTGGCGGTGGCGATGCCTTTGTTGTCATCTTGTATTTTTTCTTTTATTTTGTTGGTAATCCGAAACACTCTTCCACGCACTTTTAACTGGAAATCACTTATACCACTGGAATAAATCTATTCATATACACGGTTATCTTCACTAATCAAACGTGAACATTGGGTTACTTATTTTTTTGTATGATATTTGTAGATATATCCTTTGCTCCCCGTTCTCGGGAATAATAAATTTGTTTTACAAAAAATATAAAACCCCTAATGTCATGTAACTAGATACGCCATATCACTCTTGGTTCACCTCTTGGCACGCATATACATAGGTACAGCAACACTCAACAACGGTGCGGTGTCAAATAACAAACGGAAAAAATATTTTAATTATTTTCTTCGGTGGAAATCACTTTTTGGTATTTTGTTTAGGTACCGAATCACTATTCCAGATGTCAGCACTATATTTAGATTTTTTCCGCGATGCACTTGGTCGTATGAGTGATTTTAAGGGCTGAATATTCTCCGCGCAGGTTTTTCGTTTTCACTTTCAATCGGGATGCGTGATCTTTCAACTATCAAAATTATTTAGTACCAACACTTTGTCAATGTATCTTTTTCCGTTTAGAGATAAGAACTGCAACTGAAACTTTGTTGTATTTCCAAAAACCCTCCAAACAAAGGTGAATATGAGGACGAGGAAACGTTTTATTCCGTATCGAATCGTTGTTGTCTTTAATTTTTCGAAAATGAAAGAAGATGAAGAGGAGTAAAATCGAAATCAAAGAAAATCGTTTTTCAAATGAAATTTTAAATCCATAAATAGAACACGCGAAGACGAGAATTGATGGGAGCGCGGGAGATTAAGAGGTGAATACGATGTAGATGCGGTGGTGGGATGCAAGGAGACTTTACGGATATTCCCCCCTCAAGAGAATATAAATAAACACTGAATGCGAGATGAAAATGAAATTCTAAATCAATAGAGCTACAGATTGATCATTCGCAAGGATTTCGTGATGTGTCCCCTCTTTGCGGGTGGTTAAGATACAATTTTTGAAAAATGCATTTAATATCTTTTTAAAAATATATTATTTAAATATTTTTTCTTTGTTTTGCTAAACAATTATTTAACAATTTAATTTGTACACTTCACTTCAGTAGAATTAAGTTTGGATGGGATCCAAAAATAAAACGCACTGTTTCGAATATTGCGAGGCATTGGTTTTAGTTGTTGCACTTCGAAGAGTCGTTTACTAAGTTATTTTTTATTAAATCCTATTTCGTAGATAATATGTAGATGTCATAGATAAATATTTAAATTTAATCCATTTAATTGACATGACACATGCATAGTCTGCTTCGCGCGCCTGTTGACAGTTTGTTGGTAAAACTATTTTTGAACCGACTATTTTCTCGTGTGTATGAAGAAATGAGATACTACTTCGAAAATAAACGACAGACGAAAACAAAGACGGGACGACGAGATAGAGAAAATCGAAACGTCTTTGCCTAAACGAAGTCAAAGCACAACAAAACTGAATGTGAAAATACACTCAGCGGTTGAGTCTATTTGAGCTGAGAGGATGACGGAAACTCTTGTTATTGTGGTGAATTTCAAATGGGGTGGTTTTGTGTATGGGGAATTGATTTAAAAACATTTTAATCGTTGGTTCTTTCGGCGTTTGAAACAAACAATTTATAAGGTCATTCTATCACAAATTTAATGTGTGTATGTATAACTGTTTTTGCTGGATTCTGTTTATCCGAATTGTCTGCTTAGTATTATTTTATAACAAAACTATAAACGAAACCTAACAGAGAATATTTACCTCCTGTATTGGTAATTGATTTTATAGTATAGTAACTCGTTAACACGAGTCAACTGTTGCAAAAAATATATGTTATTATTACTTTAATAAAGATATGGATATGGATGATTTAGGGTACATTTCTTATAGATTGGAAGCAAAAATGAGTTTTGCATCCCTAACTGCTTGTTTTTCTTTTTTTCTTATTTGCAACATCTTGATGATTTGTATCACTTTGGTAATATCTAATATGTAACAAATATCAGACGGAAATTTAGAAATATGTAGTTCAGAAAAAAAGAAGAGTTTTCCAACGTCAGATGATAATTTTGGTGGCAATAATTTTCAAGGAATTAATAACACAACCGCACAAAATCGCTTTTACTGTGCGCACTATGTCGCATCTAATTCTGGCATCGAATCACTTGTCGCATCGCTTCTCGTATATCGCATCGCTTTGTCGCACAATTATTGACACCAAAATTATCAAAAAGTTGTACCACACAACACAAGCACTGAAATAGCAAAATATTACTCGTTTGATTTTTTTATTTAAACATCAAAACAAACAATATGGACCTTCTCGCACAAACTGAAAAAGTGGTCAGAAGAGTTTGTCTTTGTAAGCGAGATGCTTGCGAAAGGTATGCGAGAAACTCGTAACACTTGCATCAAATATCGCTTCACTGTGGACACGTGTATAAGAAAAAATGTAAATATTTGTCTCGCATGCAAACGTTTCTTGTATCGCACCACTGACTGTACGCGCAGCGTTAGACATAAAAAAGTAAGGTCTTCACCAAAATTTTTGTTCTAATTTTTTTTTTGCAATTTGATAAATTTTCGTCTAATTTTTCTGGGTTAATAGTAAAAAGCTCCTTAAGTTGCTTCATAGCGAATTTGATTGGTCAGAAAATAGCAATTGGCCACACAGGTCATTATACATTTTAACTTGCGATGAACATATTATGTAGGTACTATAGGGCAAGTTTTGCATTTGAAATAAAAAATATTACCCGATATTTTGATCATTTCGATGATAGAGAACACGAAAAAAGTGGATCCCACAATTCTATATGTCTGTTCGTTTTTCCGTGATTCCCTAAAGTAGAAACTCTAAAACTACAGTACCTGCCTTATACATATACAAAAATCAGGCAACAATTTTATGCATTTTACAATTCTTCTCTTATTAAATCCATATTTTTGTATTTATAAAGAATTTTTAAATTCCAAACTTCTTTTAGATAAGATCAAGTTTGTGCGATCCAGTCGTGCATTTTATTTTGTTTAGATTTGTTTAAATATTAGTGAAAATAAATATTTCATCATTTTTGTGTTACATTATGAATTTTTGTAATATAGTAGAAAAATACAACAAAAAAAAAATAAAAAAACAATACGAATTATTTATTCGTACTTGTAGTGTACGGGAACACGTATTTAATGAAAAAAATGGTAACATAGACCCCACATCTACATATGTATATATATAAAAATTAATGCCACTTTTCGTTGTAATTCTATAACTCGAGAACGGGCTTACCTATCCAAACCAAATTTTATGGCTTTGTTTGGACTATTTAGTAGATGGTTTATGTGAATTTTGCACAAAATCGGTCGAGTGGTTCTTCATTTATCACATTTTTTGTAACAAATGAATTCAATAAATGTGTCGGATCATTTTGCTAGTGGGGATTTTGCTGTCAAATTGAAACTTATATTTTTAATTTCATTTATTCTTTTTTATATGAAGGAATAATGCCACAAGCCGGGCGAGCAAATATAGGTCGGCAAACGCGTAATGCAAATGATGTGGCATTACTAAGTCGATCACAGACTGCAGATGAACGCGCACAAGCTAATGCATCGCAGTAAACGTAATGCACGAAATAGATCTGTTGAGGTTGACCCTATACCTGTACTGAACCTTGCACGCCGATCACGAATACGTGCGTTGTGCTGCTCTTTTGGCTAAAATGATGCGTGCTGCTTTTAATTACAATAGTCCACATTGTGATGCGGCTAACTTTCCACGTGAAACTCCCGGCATGTGTTGTGCTAATGGCAAAGTGAGATTTCCAGCATTACAAACTCCACCCAAACCATTGTATTCATTTATTTTTGGGACATCTTAAACGTCGAATCACTTTTTGATGCATATTCAACAACACAATTCGGCATTTCAAATGACCTCTTTTAGTTCTACTAAAATTATTAGAGATAATTATGCCGACGTTTAAGGTAAATACTTCAACATGATTGTCCCATGTTTATATCAATCTGAATCATAAAGTATTCGATAGTTTTAAAAATTCTGATCCAACATCTACCTAAAATTGCATACATGTTACAGATTCAGGGCCAGATTTATCATCAAGCTGGTTCGTTATTGCCATACCCCGACGCTGATCATCAATTTTAGCAAATTTATTTTATTGGTGATGAAAATCGTGAATTGGATCAACGTTGTGCAATTGTTTCGAATACAAGACGAGAAATTATTCGTGAGCTACAAAGGTTTTTCCATCAGCATAACGCATTAGTTCAATTGTTCAAAAATGCTCTCGATCGTATGCCATTGCCATCTGATAATCACAAAATCGTAATAAGGGCTGATAGAACACCTTTTGGAGAGCATGCAAGGCGATTCAATGCACCCACAATTGATGAGGTTGCAATTGTAATTCTTGGTGATCAGTTTCAATCCCGTGATATTGTACTTCATCGCAGAAATGAGCAATTGCAACATGTTTCGGAACTTCATCGTATATGACACAATCATGCAAGCCGTTTCCAATAATGCAGGTGGATTATATTTCTTGGATGCGCCTGTTGGTACAGTCAAAACGTTCGTTATGTCATTGATTTTAGCTATTCTAACTATTCGATCGGAACAGAAAATTGTATTGGCACTTGCATCTTCGGGAATTGCTGCTACATTATTAAAAGATGGTCGCCATTGAATGTACAGGTGATTGAAACTCCAACTTGCAATATTTCGAGAAATTCTGCTATGGCAAAAGTTCTGCGATTAACGCCAATTATTTTATGGGATGAGTGTACAACAGCGAATAAAAAATCACTTGAAGCATTTAATCGAACAATGCAAGATTTACGTGGTAATCAACAGTGTTATGAATCAAGATGAGGCAATGAATTATCCAATTGAATTTTTAAATTTATTGGAACTAGCTGGTATGCCACCGCATTGCTTGAATTTGAAAGTTGGTTCTTTGATCATATTATTGCGAAATATTAATCCACCAAAACTGTGCAATGGCACCAGATTGGCAGTGAAAAAGTTATTGCCAAATTTGATTAAAGCTACGATCTTAGCTGCTAAATCAAAAGGAGACGTTTGTTTGATACCACGTATCCCTATAATTCCAACTGATATGCCATTTGAGTTCAAACGATTACAATATCCTGTGCGTTTATCATTTGCGATGTCCATCAACAAGGATCAAGGGCAAACACTTTACGTTTGTGGTGTGAATTTGGAGGAATCATGTTTTTCACATGGTCAACTTTATGTTGCCTGTTCCAGAGTCGGTACCACCAGCCGTTTGTTTATTCATGCCCAAAATGGAAAAACAAAGAATATTGTTTATCCAAATGTTTTGGATTAAGTTTTAAAATAGCTAGCAATTAATAAAATATTTTTTTGTTTGAATAAATGATAATAAAATAAATGATAAATGAATTTTATATTGCAATTATTTTTTTTTATTATTTTACTTTATACGTAGCGAAGCACGTACCGGGCCGCTAGTAAGAAATATTTTTTAGGAAAGTTCTTAAGGCCTGCGTTAACCAGTTTTTAGATAATCCATTATTTACCCTGTATAAAATGTGTTGAGATAATGAAAATTGTATTTCAAAAATTATTCTGAGTGATGAGGGTCAATTCCATATATCTGGTTACGCTAACAAATAAAACTGACGCATCTGGGGCTCCAAAAACCCTAGAAAATGACAATTCCATACGTAAAACACATCTTAATATACATATAAAACAAAGTCGCGTTTGTTCGAACACTTATAACTCGAGAACGGATGGACCAATTTTCATAGTTTTTGATTTGTTGTATAGAATAACTAATAAAACCATTAGAAAATTAAAGAAAAAGTAAAAGAAAAGAAAAGAAAAGAAAAGAAAAGAAAAGAAAAGAAAAGAAAAGAAAAGAAAAGAAAAGAAAAGAAAAGAAAAGAAAAGAAAAGAAAAGAAAAGAAAAGAAAAGAAAAGAAAAGAAAAGAAAAGAAAAGAAAAAACATTTTCCCATACAAAATGTTCATGTAGTTTACTTTACTTAATTAATGTTCTCTGTGATTTGTTTTGATGTAATAATGCAATTAGGCTACGGAATATTGCGAATCAATTAACTGATGAAGAACGACAAATTGCACGAGAAGAGCGCCGCGTTGGTGTCCCAAGAAGTAGGGCTCTACTTCGTGCTTCTTAAACACAAGGGCAAACAGAGGCAGCCCGTGAAACGGCTAGATTAGAAACGAGAAATTGTAGAGCTAATCGCACAGACTAACAACGAGTCTTCGAAATGCAAGAAGAAATACTTCAAGTGTTGATTTGAATCCTGCAGTGTTTCTATACGATTGCACAATTGACTACAGCTCGCATTCTTTCGTTTGCATTAGTCTAATGGCCGTAGTTTGAGAAATGCCTGGATTGTGCTGTCTAAATGGCAAAGTGCAATTGCCATTATTGGTTCCACCACCAGAGCCATATTGCATTTCTTGCTTCGTGGCGAAACACCAGAATAACGACATTTTCTAGCAAACACTCAAAAACATAATGGCTGTTTTCAAATGACTTCATTTGGAGCGGAAATTCCAGAAGAACACGGATTTAATCCAACATTCAAGTTAATTTGTGTTGAAGAGTAAATGTTCATTTTCTACTATGAAGGGAAGAACATTCATATTTCGTAAGTGGAGGGAAGTACATATGCAGTTTCTCTGAGATAAGCCCTCTTATTCAATTTTGGAAATAGGTGAAGGGGACTATCTTAATAATGGCAAAAAAAAATATTGAAACACGTCTTCTTAACGTTTCAAAAAAATGAATTCCAAACTCACTTTAAACACCGCCTGTTCATGAGTTTATATGAATAAATTATGTACTTTAAAACGACGAGTTTAACTTAGAACCAAATTAAAGTTTATTTTATTTCATTTTGGAAATAAGGGGGGTGGAGGGAGAGTGACCACCCAAAAACTCAAATTTAAAACGTCTTATTAATTAAAATTAAAAAAAATAATTTTACAATTTCACCATATTTGTGATCTCAACTTAAAAAATCTATTTTTGTATCTCATTAATTAATTAAGTTAAGCTAATCTGTAACACGACATTCATTGACTATTAGGCGGTACAAAGTTCGCCGGGTCAGCTAGTTTCTTATAAAGTGATATAGTTGTTGCTAGCGTTTCAGAGAATAGATTGTGTTACCAAACGTCAGCGATGTTAACTTTCAGCAAAACTAAAATTCGTCACATACCACACAGCCCGAGAAATAATGGCTATTTTGCGTGAAAAATTTCCTAGATCTTCTAATCTAACGACCAGGGGCGAACGCAGGTAGGGGTTTTAGGGGTTAAAACCCCCCCCCCGAAACAACCAAAAAATAAGAGTTCATTTTGTTAAAGAAAAAAGAGACAAAGTGCTATTTTCGTGCCATATTAATATTAATGTAAGTTCAAAATTTTGATCAAAGTTGACATTACGATGATAGCGAAGAAAAAGTGAGTCTCGAAATTCTGTCTGTCTCTTCGACTACGGCCTAAGAGCATGGGCCGATTTTCGTTAAATTATCCTTTTTTTAAAACCAAAAATAACAGTACGAATCATCTTTTGGAAGCCCTCTTGGAACCATTTTATTTTGTTTGTTTTTGATTTTTTCGAAAACAGTACAACCGATTTTAATCATTATGAAGCTTCTCCAAATTTTAAATATTGAGCGTTTTTCTTTTTTAGTTCAGAGTAGTACCTGAACTGTCAAACAAAATATCGTGTTTCTTTTTTAGCTCAGAGTGTATAACAGTTCAAAGATTGTCTTTCTTTTTTCGTTGAGAGCGTGTTCAGAGATTGTTCAGAGAGCACTCTATGAGCTCGGTATAAAATAGCTGAGTAGACAGAGTTAAATGCTGAAATCATTCTGACAGACAGAAAAAAAATCTCAAAAACTCGCGTGTGTTTATAAAATAATTCAGAGCTCTTAGAACACACTCGATTCGGAGAAAGTTCAGAGCATGTTTGACATGCTCATGCTCTGTTAAGAGCTCTACTCTGAATGAAAAAAGAAAAACGCCAATTATTTTTTTTGGAAACTCAATATTCCGAAAACCCCTGCTCGATTTTTTAAACTTGAATAAATAAAAGTTTCTTAATATAATCTACAAGATCTGAAGGAAAAAAATTGTTTTTTTTTTTTTAAATTAAGGTACCCACCATGCAAGTGTTAAAAAATCATTTTCGAAAATCGTATTTTTCTAAAAAATAGCTCCGAGAATTTTGATAAATTTTAATTATAATTTCGAATATTGAATTTGTCATTATAGGCAGAACGGATTTCAATGAAATTTCTTATAGAGAAGCTTCTAGTTAAAATTGGCGTACCAAAATTTTTTCTTAAATACCTATGTTTTAAAAATCTTTTATAAAACATAATGTGGTTAGCTCTAACTACTAAACTACTATTTATAAAATAATAACTTAAGGAGTTGTTTTAGTCATTTAAAAAATGAATTTTTTGCTTATGAACATTTTTTCTCTAGAAATATTAATTTTTGAACTTTTTACATAAAAGCAAGTTCGTGCGACCCAGTCGTGCATTTTATCTTATATGTCTTCGCATTTTAACGAAACTGTCCTATTTTGAATTGGTCATTAACAAATAGACACGCGAAGCCAGCAGCAATTGCGTTTTTGATGATTGACATTATGTGTTTAAGTATTTGGGCAGTAACGGAGCAAGTTTGAGTTTTTGATTTCTCCAAGGTCGGAGTGTGTTGTATTGCAGCAAAAGAAAAAAAAATAACTCATTTCGTTTGTTCGAAAGTTACAGTTACTGATGAGTAGCACATAGCACCTTCTGGAAGCGTTGGTGTGTAATTATGTAGTATAGTAGTTAACGTAGGTACCAGTTGAGTGTCCTTATGTTTTCGGATAACTCTTTTTCGTATGATCGCAAAAGTACAAGAAGATATGATTTCACGTATTAATAAATTCGGGAAATAATTTATTTATGAAAATCTCATATTTTTTTGAAAACCCCCCCCCGAAATTTTTTTCTGCGTTCGCCCCTGCTAACGACAATAGAATTTTTTATTTGGGATCAAAGATAAAGCCCACTCCAATTTTCCACCATCAATATATTTACATATAAAAAAACAACCACAACTATGCGTAAACTTGTAGGTTGCCATTCTGCAGATAGTTTATTGTTTTACTTACAGCAGAGTTTGTCCTTTAGTTGATTAAATGAGTCAAAAACCATGAAAATCGGTCCAGCCGTTCTCGAGTTTAGTTATAAGTGTTCGAACAAACCCGACTTTGTTTTATGTATATATTAAAAGATATTAAGATTAATATGATTTTAAAAAAAAATACCTATACACTATATTTGATGTATAAACCTCATAAGAAGTCTCGATTATTAAATTCCATCCAGACAGACTATTTCACGTTTAAGATTTTTCCAAAAGTCAGAAATTTTTCAAAAGACTGAAAAAGCCGTTTAAATTTTAAAGAACTAATGATAAATAAAGCGGAAAAAACATTTGAATTTCGAACTTCTGTAGTTCGGATTTTGATTATTTTTTGAAAAATGGTTGTTTTCATCTTATTTAAATATAGATACATACAATTTTGAATCGACTCGTTACTATTCTCATTTTTTTAAATCAATATACATAAATTTGCGTGTTTGCGCAACATATCGATACCTTAATGCACACATGTGCTATGTCCATTTTTTGCTGTTTTGAGATATTGGTACCAATGGAAAGGCAAGAAGCAGTACTTTCATATGCACTCAAAATCTATGTCCAAATAAACTCTAAAATTGCTTACGTTTGTAAAAAAACACGAATGTCCTATGTCCCCTATTGAATTATTTGGAATTTTTTTTTGGAAATTTAATTTTCATTCGTACAATAATAAAGACCTAAAGTTGACGTACCAAATTTTTTTCTTAAAAATGTTTTTAAAATTTTTTATATAAAACCTTATTTTATTAAGAAACCACTACGACGACTTATAATTTTTGTTCTTGCATAAATTCATATTTGCATAGCATTCTGTTTTTGTCTCTTAAAATTTAAAAAATTATGATATGTTATTTTATCCTTATGAACAGTTTTCTCTAATAACATTCGTTTTAAAATTCCTAGTCTATTACATAGGAGCAAGTTCGTGTGACCCAGTCGTGCATTTTATTTTTTTTTTTATATTTTGCATCCACTAAAGGAATTCTGACTACCTTTAATATGTTTGAGCACAGTGCGAGCATTCCACATTCGTGTAGTGCGGGTAAAGAAAGAATCTCTGACTTTAACAGTACGTCCGAATTTGGGCTCAAGTTCAAACTGATGGGCATTCAATGAAGCACGCGTATTACGGTTAAATTTTTTAAGGAGAGGAATGTAACTGGCTTTTTCACTAGAACACTGTTTATAAAAATAACGGTAAAATAGGGAAATACAGGAAACATTGCGGCGGTGACCGAGTGATTCCAATTTTTCTGTTATACTTTTATCACCTTTAATTTTCAAGCTGTTTTTTGGATTGTGGGTTGTAGCACCTACCCAAATATGTCGACGGTTAACTATGAATACCTCCTATGTCGCATTTTGTAAACTTTAAAGGGGACACAAACAAACTGATTATAGTCTCAAAATTAAAACGCATAATAATAAAATTTTATACATAATTATCAGTTTTGAATATCTATGATGTGAAATAGTTTAAATTTTAAAAATTCAGCGAAGCAGATGGAAATTATTAACGAAACTGCATCAAAAAGTGAATTTCACAAAAAATGTATGTTAGGAGGTATTCATAGTTAACCGTCGATGTGGATTATACCCAAGCTTTTGATGAATATAGGCTTTATACATACATATCGATACCTTCCCGTAAGAATGTATTAAGCGACATTTTTAAAATTGTTCAGGAAACGAAAAAAACGTCTCATTTAGTTATTTGTTTGTGTATTTTATTGGACGAAACAGATTTGTTTACCGTAAGAATGTAATAAGAGACATTTTTAAATTTGTTTCGTCCAATAAAATACACAAAAAAATAATAACTAAATGAGACGTTTTTTTCGTTTCCTGAACAATTTTAAAAATGTCGCTTAATACATTCTTACGGGAAGGTATCGATATACATATACTAATTTAGATTTTTTTTTTCTTCAATGCTCTGCTATCAGTTCGAAAATAAATGGTTTCAAGTGATTTAGTTTTTGGGAAAATTGAAAATCGCAATCTGTTTCCAATGGTTTTTTAGTTTTTTTTTAAGAAGTGCGCTCGATATTTTTAACGACAGCGATGTATAAATATAGAATTTTAAATTTTCAAATTCACCACACAAAACAATCGAGCATCGAAGAGCATTTGACATCTGAAGTTATCAGCTGTTTAATGAATGTATGTTCAAAACAAACTAACAAAAATATTTCATTATTTTGTTAAATTTCTTAAACTTTTTCCTCTCTGTTTCAATCGAATATTTTATAATTAAAAATAAAATGAATAAATTAGCAAAACCAGCATTAAACTTGAAACAGGTATGTCAATTTATAAACATAGTTGATTATAAAATATTCAAATTCAAAATTTCTAAGTTCATCCTACGCCAGGAAGTTCTCAAACTTTACCGAGAAATCTTCCGTACCATCCGTCAAGTTCCCGAAAAATCCACACAAAACGAATTGCGTGAATGGGCTCGCTATGACTTTCGCACCAACAAAAACCAAAACGAGGAAATTGCTATAAAGATGCTAATCCAACATGGAAGAAGGTCTTTAACAGAATTGCAAAATAGTCTCGATCTCAGTGGCAATACAAATAATAACTTAAAAAAGTAATAGTCTTATTATAATGTGTTTTAAATAAATATTTATTTTGTCCAACTTGAAGCTTAGAACATATTCTTTATGAGCGAAACCCAAACAACCTTGAACACAGCACATATAAAGAGAAATGTACCCAATCCGGTTACCAGGAGAACGATAGTCTCCCGTTTGGCTCTCTCGGCTATCCGATTGACCAGGAAACTATTGATAATTGTGCTAGAGATGTGATATCCATCCATTCCGAAGCAGGGTAGAGCATTGACGAGAGCGAGGCCCAAAGAAAACACAATGTTGTACTTGAGGAAGAGAATAAAAGCATCAGCCAATTGTGGTTGAAAAATTCCCGACTTTGGAACAAACGGTGAAATACGAATGGATTTCGAAACATCCCCCGGATGACCCAAATAGATTACATCTGGCTTTTTCTCTCTCTTAATGCTGAGAATGGTTGTTGTGTTTTTAAGTAAAGGACGAATGCAGAAACCTCGGTCGCATGCTCCCGAACAGAATCCATACGAATCTTCGATGGTTTTACGGATGTTAAGGCAAACATGCTGTGGAATCTCTATAGGTCCATCGTTGCTTAAATCATCGATGTACTCGTAGCAGCATTGAGCGTAGTTTTTCGCGTCACAACACTGTATGACGCCATCGCTTCCATGGTGGGTTATTTCCACGCTCTCGTCATGCAGCCGAATGAAGTCGGATGAAACGCAGTAGCCGGGCTTCGTGCGCAGCGATTGAATGAGGCAATCGTACCACGAGTCTATGTCTCGCACATAGCAGTCGTTGATTTGCGTAATGATATCGTTAGCCTGTAGCCCACGTTCTCCACGCAGAGTTGACTTTGCTGTCACTTCGGTCACAAAGACAGCTTTGTTGGTACTGTAGACAGGAGCCACAAAGAATCCAAAACTCGAGAAGAGAAGATAACAGAAAGCGGAGAATATGATATTGTGCCAAATACCGCCACATAAGATGCGCAGTTTCTTCATCCAACGGAGGGAATTGAGCTGTTCCGAAGAGATGTCCGTTTGGGCTAAGGGAATGCAAAAATAAACCTGAAATCCGAACCCATTCAGAGTAACATCTTCTATGACGGCTGCTAAAGCATGACCCAGTTCGTGAACGACTGTCGATATCGCGAGCGTGCACACATAGAATCCAATCTCTTCCAGCGGCAAATTGAATCCTGGCAATAGGATCTGAACTTTTACATCACTTACCAAGCCGCTCCCTCCTTCGCCTCCTTTGTGTCCATTAAATATAGTCATAAACAAAATGATAAAAGCTAGCGGAAGCATCGCGAGGGAAACCAGGGCCCCACAGGTGAACCATTTAGTAAGGAACTTATTGCCTGCGGAACCCCACTTGAAAATGGTTCGATTGAAAGCTGTTGTATACCATTTAAAGCGCAGAAAGTTAATGGTGAGGCCGGTGTTTGTAAGGAACTGTTCCCAGGGATAGTGCATGCAACTCTAGAAATGAAAAGCAGTATAATTTGGAAACATATTTTTTAGCAATAAAATCGCCTACCTTGAAGAAACAATCTAAGAAAAATACTACAAAATATATGGCAATGATGACTGAGAAGAATATCACTGGATCCATTGTTGCTGTTTTGTAAATCTTTGGTTTTGTAATATATTTGTGCTTAATAATGTTAGGTCATTTTACTTTCAAACGAGCAGAAAGAATGTTTTTCTATTTATTTATTTATCTATTCATTTAGTTATTTTAGCGGCGATGATGTTGACATTTTTTATTTATTTTGGAATTTGGAGGATTAATTGAAATATAAATGAAGTTGGCAGTAGTTCAAGAAGTTACCGAGGCTCGAAAAGAGGACTTCGGGGTGAAATGAAAGCACATTTTTAATTATTTAAAGTGATGTAGTTTCGACGAGAGCCAATAACGATCGCTCGCAAGATTTTCAACTGCCGTGTTAGGTATTCATAATGAGCCCCTGTGCATACTATAGTTAGGATATCAATTTTTTCAATCTGATGAACAAATCGTAGCTTTTTCAGAAGCGTTTCCATTCTCCAGTATATTTGGAAATTCAAATTTAAATCTCTATTTGAAGAGGCATCTACACACATATGAAACACGTATCTTCCATTATGCAAGGTTAAGTCTCGGTCAAACAGAACGCGTTTTTACGCCGCGTTTCACCGCCGCGTTCAAACGAAGCGTTGTATTACATTGCAATACATGTCCCATGTCACACTGAACGCGTTTTTGACGCCGCGTTGAATTCATCATGGCGTTGCAACGCGGCGGTGAAACGCGACGTTGTGTGAAATTACAGATTATTTCTAACGCTACGGCAGTCAAAGTAATTTTAAATTTTTTTCAAGATGGAAAAATTAATTGAATTGGTGAGAAATTACCCTTGTCTATACGATATGGGTGATAAATCGTATAAGAACATTTTCTTACATACATATTCATTTATTATTATTGAAATATGAGAGAAATTTGTCTCTTATCATAAATTCCGAATTGGTAGGTCTTCTGTTTGTTGGCCTTCGAGATGTTTTACTCTAGCTTCCGGCACAGCCGGTGATATTCGCCATTTTCTTCTTTTTTTTTTGTTAATTGGCATGTACCCAAATTCTTTTTCATTTACGAGAATTTCGTACTATAGCAAATAGAAGAAATAATTCCTCTTATGAATCTGAGCTGCTTGACATTATTTTTGTTAAGGAATGATTGTTTTGTTTGTTCATTGCTTAACAGCTCTCTGTTTGACGTCCTCTAACGCGGCGGTTGCAACGTCGCGTCAAAATAATCTTACCGTCGCGTTAAAAAATCTTAACGCGGCGTTGAAAACGCGTTCTGTTTGACCGAGCCTTTATAGCTATCGGATAATTTGTTGGATGATTTAATGTGTTCTCATACTAATCGGTGAGAATTGACTTGAAACAATTCTTTCTACAAAACATAATTTTCTTTGGAACTAATAATTTTTCTCCAAAAGCATTTATTAATTTTACTGATAAGCTTATTGTCAATTTTATTTTCAATAAAATTAAATAATTCATTTTACTTATGCATGTTTTAATTTTTTACTGTTTCTCTAACATCAGACAAAGAAACTTATGCAAATTGTATAACATCAATTTTTTGAATACTGCTGGCACAGCAAAGTAATAATATTTTTCATAATAAGGGTATTCATGTAAACGCGGAAAACCCTGAAAAACCTTGGAAACCAGATAATTTTATCCCCGCAGAAACGAGCTGTCAAAATTTGTATGGGAAAAACTTTCTGCAAATCTGGTAAAATTATCTCACGAATTTGTTGCGGAAAGTGAAGAAATATACCTGATAAACTAAATTAATATGGATTCTGACTTTTAAATTGACATTTCAAAAAAATTTTTCCCACATTTACGCAAACATTTTTAGGGGGTGTTCATGAAAACATGTTGCGGAAAGTTATATCTTTCTACAAAACAAAAAATTATCTCGTTTCATGAATACCCTTAATATTTCTGTTCAAAAATTATGAAAAGGCTAAAGTGAAGAAGTCTTATTTATAAGGTGGCAGTTATACTCGACTCAACCTCGAAATAGTAAAATTTATACTACTTTTTTTGTAAATTTCACACGATGTTGTAAATGTTATCATAATCGAAATCAGATAAGTAAATCACCAGTTGATAGAGCACCGCGCGCATGCAAAACTTCAGTCACTTAAATTTTCTTTTTTGGGATTATAAAAAACAAGTCATCTATTTAGTTATGCGCACAGGTATCTATGATAACGATTATGCGAACTGATTTTAGGCAATCATTTAGTTTTTGTCAAAACACAAACAGCCGTATCTGTAAGATTTTCTTATCCTTAATATTAGAGGTTATTTCGATAGGCATATGTAATGTTTAGCAATTTGGCATCATTATAATTGATCCCTTTCATTGAAAGAGATAGATGCTTCTATATGCGAAGGACAACAAATATGAACATATAATCGTTACAGTGTTAATAAAGTAGTTAAGTGAAACGGACGTGTTTTATTACGAGTAAACTATAACAAGTAAAGTATAACAAACAAACAAATAGTTAACAAAGAACTAACTACACTACATTTGGCGACGAGGATATAAAGGTAGATACGAGTTTACAACAAATAAATTCTATTTTGTCGATAAACAAAAAAAATCAATATGGAAGGAGGTAGAATTCCCTTTTTCAATTATAATGAGGACGCCACTAACGCTGGTGATCGTTGGAAAAAATGGATTGCTCGTTTTGAAAACTTTCTCATCGCGAGTGATATAAATAGCATAGACAGACAAAAAGCACTGCTATTGCACTACGCAGGAGAAGACGTGTTTGAGATTTTTCATAATTTGCCAGAGCCGACAGTAACAACAAAGGAAATAATCGACGAAAAGGGTATTTCAACAAGAATACAAATGAATTGTTTTGAGATAGCAAAACAAAAGCTATTGAATTACTTTTCGCCCAAAACAAATATTGAGTTCGAGATTTTTTCCTTTCGGCAAGCAAAACAAAATCCAAACGAAACAGTGAGTCAATTTTATGCCAGGCTGTTGAAATTGAGTTCCAACTGTGATTTCACAGACAGGGACAAAGAAATCAAATCTCAGATTATATGTACAACATCTTCACATAGACTCAGAGATTTTGCATTTCAAACAAAGCCAACTCTTCAAAGGTTGTTAGAAGAGGCAAAAACATATGAAATGTCTGAAGAGCACGCAATCAAAATCGAAGCGCAACAACAACAGCAACAACCCGAACAATGCAACCATGTGAGAGCGAGACAACATCAACAAATAAAGCGCACAAGCAACAAAACTGTACATATAACAAAAAAAGTCACAAACAAAAAACCGAATTGTTTGAACTGTGGAAATGATTGGCATTCTAACGGACTCCAACAATGCCCAGCACGAAATGTCTTTTGCAATTCATGCAAAAAGAAAGGACATTTTGCCAAAGTTTGTATGAAAACCAAACCAACGAATACTTTTAAAACTTACAATTTGCAACAAACAGGAAATGAAAAACAAAACACAGCATTTAATGTAAACGACTCAAACAACACTTTGCCAACAGTAACAGTTTCAATCAATAATTTGCCAACAATTTTTACAATAGACACAGGATCAACAGCAACAATAATTAGTAATAACATATTTAACAAACTTAAAAACAGACCAACACTAACAAAACACACAGGAAAAATCATTCCGTACAACTCCAATACATCACTGCCCATCATAGGAAAATTCACAGCAAAATTAAATTTCAAACAACATTCCATAGCCGAAACAATATATGTAATAGACAGCCACGCAACATCTTTACTTAGTTACAACGCTTCCAAACAACTTAAAATCATCCACATAGTCCAACATTTAACAAATAACATCAATCATACCATAAAACAAAAATATCCGGAAGTATTCAGAGGAATAGGAAAACATAACAAACACAAAGTTCATTTGTTTATCGACAAGGATGTACCACCAGTTGCACAGCGTTTCCGTCGAATTCCATTTCATCTACGACCAGCTGTTGAAGACTAGATCAATCGACTACTGAAGGCAGATATCATCGAAAAAGCAACGGGTCCAACACCATGGGTATCACCAGTTGTAATTGTACCAAAACCCCATAACCCAACTGCTATTCGAATGTGCATAGATATGCGAGCTGCCAACAAAGCCATTCAACGTGTCCGGAAAGTAACACCAACGCTACAAGACATCATAACATCACTAAACGGCACAACAGTATACAGCAAAATTGATCTCAACGAAGGATACCACCAAGTTGAGTTAGATGAAGAGTCGCGGTTCATAACAACATTCAGTACACACTGTGGAGTATACAGGTACAAAAGATTGAACTTCGGAGTCAACACAGCAGCAGAAGAGTTCCAAGACATTATAAGACAAACATTAAACAACATCAAAAATGTCTTAAATGTGAGTGACGACATATTTATCTTCGGAAAAACTCAAGCTGAACATGATGCGGCACTGGAAGAGGTCTTTCAACAACTTCGTGCGCACAACCTAACGGTTAACGAAAACAAATGCGTATTTAGCCAACCCCAGCTGAAGTTCTTTGGTTTTGTTTTTTCCAAAGACGGCATTCAACCAGATCCGGAGAAAGTAGCAGTTTTCGAAAAACTTGAAACACCCAACAATGTTTCAGAAGTTCGTAGCATC
The DNA here is from genome assembly GCA_911387755.1 of Chrysotoxum bicinctum. Classification (NCBI taxonomy): domain Eukaryota; kingdom Metazoa; phylum Arthropoda; class Insecta; order Diptera; family Syrphidae; genus Chrysotoxum; species Chrysotoxum bicinctum. Next base: position 84,157,621 of record OU426990.1, read on the forward strand.
CTCGGTATGTTAAATTTTGCTTTGCCGTTTCTTCCAGAACTAGCAACACATACACAACCGTTAAGAGAACTCATTCAGAAAAACAAAGAGTTCGTCTGGGAAAGAAAGCACGAGGAAGCACTTACTTTTCTGAAGAAACTAATGGGAGATGCTTCTAAACTTGCATATTACGACATTAATAAGCCAACACACCTACATGTCGATGCAGGTCCCGAAGGTCTATCTGGGATATTGTCACAATTCAACAAAAACACATATGAGATTGTGGCATATGCAAGTCATGCACTTAGTCCAGTTGAAAAGCGGTATAGCCAGATAGAGAAGGAAATGTTAGCAGCAACATGGGCAATGGAACATTTTAAGATCTATTTATATGGAACAAAGTTTACGCTCCACACAGATCATTTGCCTTTAATCAGCATTTTTAAAAATCCACTTTCAAAACCAACAAGCCGAATTGAACGCCTATTACTAAAAACACAACAGTTTAATTTTAACATTCAACATCAACAAGGTAGTTCAAATCCTGCAGATTATTTTTCCCGACATCCAAACAAAAACAACAATAGTAACAGCATCAACAAACACAACGAAATTGAGCAATATGTAAACTTCATAGTTGATAACGCTTTACCTAAAGCAATTTCGTTATCAGCAATTCAAGAAGAAACAAAAAAAGATCCAACTCTTCAAATGCTAATGAAAGCAGTTAAATCCAATCAAAACAGCATGTGGAACCAAAAGGAAATCTCGAGATACAGAGGAGTACGCCAAGAACTATGCGAAACAAATGGTTGTTTACTTAAAGGATCTCAAATATTACTACCCGAGAAGATGGTCCAAACAGCTATAACATTGGCACACAAGTCTCACATGGGTATTGTGAAAACAAAACAGCTCCTCAGAACAAAAATTTGGTTTCCCGATTTGGACAAGCGAGTTGAAGAAACTATTTCACAATGTCACATCTGCCAAGTGGTTAATAACCAAAACAACCGCGAACCACTTGAAATAGTTGAACCAACATCAACACCGTTTGAAAAAGTTTCAATGGATTTTGCTGGTCCACTTCCAAATGGAAAGTATTTACTTATTTTGGTGGACGAGTTCTCAAAATATCCATTTGTCGAAGAAATCAACTCAACAAAATTCAAAGACGTGAAGAAGGTACTGACGAAGATCTTCGCAACATTTGGAATACCACTAAATTTGAAGTCAGACAACGGACCTCCATTTAGCAGTTATGATTTCAAGGAGTTCATGGAACAATATAACATACGTCATCACAAGACAACTCCATACTGGCCAGAGGCGAACGGTGCAGCCGAGAGGATGGTTAAAACCATTAAAAAATCGCTCATATCGGCTGAGCTGGAAAATTCTAACTGCCTTTCTCAGTTGGATAGTTTCCTCATGGACTACAGGTCAACACCACAAGCAACAACTGAAGTCTCACCGTTTGAAATGATGTTCAGTAGGAAGATGAACAATTTCCTGCCAACAATAAACAAAGAAAAGGAAAATTTTAACAAAAACGAACAAAAAAACAAACTCAAATACAAACAATACGCTGATAAACGAAGACACACAAAACCATCCAATTTTAACGTGGGAGATGAAGTCCTGTGCAAGCAGAGAAAAATTAATAAATTAACTCCACCATTCAACCCCGTTCCGTTGAAAATAACAAAAATCATCGGATCGCAAATCTGGGCAAGCAGAGGAGATAAAACAACAATCAGAAATTCATCGTTTTTTAAGCATTTCTTCAGAGGTAACAAGGATACAGAAAACACTTCAAGAAATCCTGAAAATAAAAGAAAAATAATTTATGCAACACCACGAGAATTATACGACCAACAAGGAATTGAAATTGAAGATAAGAATTTAGGAAGAATATCTACATCAGCTGACATTGACAACCACATCACAACAAACAACAGAGATGTTAGTGAAAATGAAGTTTTCACCACTCCACCAAATTCACCACAGTCGTTACACCAAGACCACAAGCGAAGCACAAGATGCCAGAAGCCTTTACGTTTTCAAGATTACTATTTAGAATAATTTTTAAAATTTATAAATGTTAATTTTTGTTTTGCAGTTGTTTTTAATAATAAGTAGAGGAGGAAATGTAATGTTTAGCAATTTGGCATCATTATAATTGATCCCTTTCATTGAAAGAGATAGATGCTTCTATATGCGAAGGACAACAAATATGAACATATAATCGTTACAGTGTTAATAAAGTAGTTAAGTGAAACGGACGTGTTTTATTACGAGTAAACTATAACAAGTAAAGTATAACAAACAAACAAATAGTTAACAAAGAACTAACTACACTACAGCATATACTTAAATATTTAATTTGCCTTTAAATTATGAAACTTCAATTCGTATCTATAATCGATTTTTCATTGGTTCTTAAGTAAACTATGGTTTTGTCACGTAACGTAAAAGAATGTGAAAATCTTATAGAAAAAAAAAACAAATGCTGCTTCATTTTATACAACACAGCTGTTTTGTGAAACCTTGAATTAGTAGATATTTTGACAGACACATTTTTAAATCTGTGAAATTAAGAAAAACGCAATGGAACACACAACCACCCCCGTCAGTATAAACAAAAAAAAAATCTAAAAATTGGGATGTTTCCGACAAGGAAACGTCTTTATTTTAAAATATGCCATAATAAATTAAGAAAAAAAATTTATTATTTCTATGTACAGATTCTCATCCAACAACGAGGACAAAAGTGTCGATACAAGCACGTCAAAAGGCTAAGCGGGAAGCGTGGACGAAAATTCTTTGCGCGAACACATATATTTTAATCAATACAATTTTTTGAATTCTAAAGCCTAGTACGCCGATCGAGACAAGACAAATTTTATCTCTACAATTTTAGTCTCTACAAAACGTTTCCAAATCTCGCGCAAAAGTTTGAGTTTGGAGAGATAAAATCTAATTTATTGTGTTTTGTAGTGTATCTCTGGAACGGGTTGTCATACAAAAGTCGTTCATACCTTTTTGGAATCTCCTCTTGATGGTCTCAAGAGAAGTATCAGTACCTTTTACATAAAACCTGTTTTCACAAAAATCATTTTCGGAAATACGGTGGCTGTCAAAATTTGGTGAAGAAATTTTGTACAGCAATGCACAAAAGTATGAATTTTGCGCGCGAACTGCGTACTGCTCGGAAAAATATCCAAGACAAAATTTGTTGAATGTCTGCGCAGGTGCATATAATTATATGTTACACAAAATAGCGAACTCATTTTAGGCAATCGTTTAGTTTGTGTCAATACACAAACTTTTTAGTTGCTCGAACCAAGCAGTTGCGAAACTAAAAATTGAATGTGCGCGCATAGCCTAATATCATTTAAAAGTTCAGATATGGTTGTGTGTGCAGTAGAAAAGGATTAAGTCTCAAACATTTTCCCAAAATGTGAAAGTTTGAGAGCTTGTATTTTAATATTCCATTGAAATTAAAAAGGAGTAAAATAAATGCAGACCTTTAGGTGTGTACTCAGCCCTAACTCCCAACATCACCTTCTTCGAGAATCGAACAGAATATCCTCCTTGACAGATATAAATTCGAGGTGATTAAAAACTCATTACAAAATGTTATGAAAATTTTCAGAGAAATATTTATTTTTAATATTATGAATTGTTCATGTTTATATAAGTTTTTATAAGAATCACAACGTTTAATACCCTTTACGTCCACGGAATCTCTGTCTATTGTCCAACTGAAAAGAATTAATTAATCAACAAAAACACTATTCTCAAGTAAACAACGTACAATAGACCTCTTGCACTCAAAAAATGTGTTTCTTAGCACCTGGCACTCGGTAGGGACATCGCTCGATTGCAGACATTGTCTGGGAGTCTTTTTATCCTTAAATATAAAAAGAAAAATATTGAAATACAATTTTGTGCGGCTTTATAGTTGCGGTAACCTTTTTGCAGCAATCACTTTCTAGGAGGCACATTTTCAAGTCTGCTCGAACCCCAGCGCAAGCTGTATTATCAGCCAGCTTTTCTTCGCCTTCATATCGCATCATCTTGATGGTTTTTATTTATAAATTCTGATATTATCTTACAAAATAATATTCACAAATCACAAGTTCAACTATCCGTTTTCGCTTTGCCGAGTGGGAATAGCGAAAAAGTAAATTGAAATTTAATGAAAACTGTTATACATAACACTGGTCATCTGTCTTGTGTCAAATTCTGTCTGACGTTAGGATTCGGAAATCAAATAGAAGTTGTTGGTTCTGGTCAAAGTGCATTTGTTTATTGTTTATCACTAGAAATTCAGTAATATTCGCACCTAGCTAAGCTGTTTGATAAGAAAAATGTTGCATATAAGGTAAATACGTGTAGTTGTTGAAAAGCAGCCAATAAATAGATTCTTTCAAGGATTTCTCATCGACTATCTCTGCGACAATTTTGTAAATATTCCCACCAATGGCACCAACCAACCGGCTACAAAACTGGTATACAAGTTTATAACTGTGTCACACGTTCAAATGTACCCCTAGTGTTGCAAAATGAGCACATTGCAACTTGGTACACTTGTGGCCCAACCGTTTATGACTCCTCTCATCTAGGTCATGCAAGTTGTTATGTTAAACTCGATATTATACAAAGAATTCTTCGCAATCATTTTAAAATTAATCTTGTCACAGCCATGAACATCACCGATATTGATGATAAAATTATCAAACGTAGCCAAGAATATGGCAGGTCATGGCAGGAGTTGGCTAAATGCCATGAAACAGAGTTCTGGAGTGACATGAAGAGATTGGGTGTGATGGAGCCGAATGTTAAGATTCGAGTGACAGAAAATATACCACAAATAGTTGCATTTATTGAAAAAATTGTCAGAGACAAATTGGCTTATATTGGAGGAGATAAGTCGATTTACTTTGATGTTAAAGCTTATTCCGGCTATGGGAAGCTCCAGAAACTCAATTTAGAACAGGTCAGTCATGAAACAAAAGAATCAACTATTGATTTCGCCCTTTGGAAAGCGAAAAAGGCATCAAACGAACCTTCGTGGCCATCACCATGGGGCGAAGGACGACCAGGTTGGCACATAGAATGCAGTGCTCTGGCAAGTATGATCTTCGGCAGGGGTATCGACATTCATGCCGGAGGCTTAGATCTCAAGTTTCCTCATCATGAAAACGAGGAAGCACAAAGTTGTGTGTTTCACAAAACTGCACAGTGGGTGAACTATTGGCTGCACACAGGTCACTTGAGTATTGTTGGACAGTCGGAAAAGATGTCTAAATCTCTGAAAAACACAATCGGAATCGATGAAATGCTTAAATCTTACTCTAGTGATGAGTTCCGAATGGCATGTATGTTATCCAACTATCGAAATTCTGTGGAGTATGGAGATAAAATGATGAGTACTGCACAGGGTACTCTTAAGAGGTTCTCAGATTTCAATTCGAACGTTGAAGCCTATTTGAAGGGAAAAAAACGTGGTGTATCGATTGATTCCAACCAGATTCTTGAAATACTTTCGCAATCCAAACTACGTATAGACCAACATCTTAGGGATGACTTCAGCACAGCTCGATGTATAAGTGTTCTAATCGAACTTTCGTCAGCAGTGAGTAAATCTATCAATTCAACGCCAGAATCAGTAGAGATTTTCGCATCTAGTCTAGATACAGTAGCCGCAGTTCGGAATTTTGTCAACAGTAATTTAGAGATGTTTGGTTTTGAAATGGCAGAAGTAGCGCACACAAGTAATAATAACAATAACATAGACTTGTCATCGTTGTTGGATGATTTAGTAAAAGCAAGAAGTTTAATGCGACAGCGAGCAATGGAAAGCAAAAACAATGAAATGTTTAAAGTTTGTGATGAATTAAGGCTTTGCTTAAAAAGAAATGGTGTTGATTTAAAGGATCATAGTCAAGGAAGTACATGGAATTTTATCAAATGAATACGTTTAAGAATATAGGTAATTTAATTTCGTCAATTTAAGTAAATAAAAGAAACTCCTATACATATGTATATGTTTATTCATATTCTTAGATGTTGATGAGCTAAAAAAAAATAAATAAAAATATTGTATGTATTACCTTCTTAGATGGCAGAGGTACATATCAGACAACATATAATGAAATTCATAAATTGTATTTTTCGATTTGCTTGTATCCTGACGCTACGACATGTCCGCTGTAGAATAAAAAAAAAATTAGTGGTTCTAGCCGAAAGTCTTATCAAAACAAATAGCAAAACTCGAATTACTCCAGAACTTTCTATGGTTGCGGGTGAGAGAATAATTTTTGTTCGCATTAACATGTTTTATGTTTCAATGTCTTACATTAGGGACGGGTAGATGTTTAATTGACAAGCTGTGTGTTTTCAAAAAAAAAAATTCCTTAAAAGGCATATCAATATCATAATATGAAGAAGTTATGACATGGTTGAAATACCTGCCCCCGCTTTACTGTAAAGTGATTAATCGAGAGGTTCAATTATCAATGACTCTAAGGCATGGATTTGGCTGAACGTTTGAGGCTTATTGCCACACACATGGGACTCAAGTAAAACCCATATTAACAGCTTCAAATCGTTCATACATTTTAATTTGAGCTGTGTGGTACATAGCACCATCGCGTTGAAATAACATGTTATTCACATTCTTATCATCCAATGCACATGCAACAGTACAGTGACTTTCTGAATAAGCAATTACATTGGTACATTAAATTATAATTACAAATTGCTCATTGTATTACACAGAAATATTTACTTATACATAATATAAAAAAACTGAAACTCCTATAAGCTGCAAACTTCTTTGTGTGCAAAGGAATTTGTTGTTAAAAAATACAAAATAGATTTTTTTTCTAACATTTACATTGGATAATCTCTGAAGAAATTTATTTGTCTGCATTGAAACAGATCAAATGCAAAAAAAAAAAAAAACAATAAAAATGATTCAAAGTTGTAGAGGATTTCCGTTTTCAAAAGGCGAGTTCTTGTGTAGATAATTTGAATACGAATTTCAGGTAATAAAAATAATAAATATGTCTATCCAAAAGTTAGCTAAAGAGTAACAAAATAATTTATTTGTGACCTTTCCAGTTAATATACAAATAAAGTTTTTGAAGCAGGCTCAAGGTCAGTAAAAAGATGTGCGATGTGATGTGCGAGCGTATACATGCTCGAAAAGTCGACCATCATATACATATATTAAAAAAGAAAGCCAAGACTTCCGAGACGAATATGAAAAGCAGAGTATTATTTTATCTGCGAAATAGTTGATAAAAAATCATTTTTAGTTATATTGGGAGATTTTAATCTCTCACAAATAAATTGGATTTATTCTGAGGAGGACAAAAGTATATATCCATCCAATGTAACCTCTAAAATAGAATATGATACCTTAGATTTGCTCTCATCTATGAATTTAAATCAAATTAATAGTATACAAAACGATTATGGACGTATTCTTGATTTAGTTCTTTTAAGTAATGAGCTTGAGGCAGTAGTTTCTGAAATAATTGAACCTATTTTAAATAACTCTATACACCATAAAGCTTTAAATATTGAATTTAATTTCTTGTTTCTTAATCAATTGAATTTTAATAAACGTGAAACTTTAGTTGGGTACGATTATGTGAAGGCTGATTATGTCGCTTTAAATACGTTCTTTCAAGAGGTGGACTGGAATAACTTTTTCGGATCTAATGATTTAAAAATATGTTTTAGTAAGTTTAGAGATAAAATTGAGGAAGCTAAGAGAAGTTTAGTTCCTAAGAAAAGGAAAAAGTGCAATAGTGGACCAATTTGGTTTAATAAACGCCTTCGTAGTCTAAAAAATAAAATGGTTAAGGCACATAAAAAGTATCGATCCAATGTAGCTTTCAAAGAGAATTATAGACAACGTCGACAGGAATATGAAACATTGAAAAATTTTTTGTATAGTCAATACTTATGGAGTTTGGAATCCAAAATTAAAATAAATGCGAAAGCTTTTTGGCTATTTTTAAACGGAAAGAGACAATCTTTCGGGTTACCAATTAATATGAGATTGAATGATACAACATCATGTGACGAACTTGAAATTTGTAATTTATTTGCAGATTTTG